>CM056492.1:28331494-29531494 GCA_029783415.1 Anisodus acutangulus | reverse complement strand
GTGTATTTTAATTTCTGTCAGGTGCCGACCTTCTAATGCGGATATTTTAATTTCTGTCAGGCGCCCACCTTCTAATGCGGGTATTTTAATTTCTGTCAGACCTTCTAATGCGTGTATTTTAATTTCAGTCAGGCGCCCACCTTCTAATGCGGGTATTTAAACTTCAGTCATGCGCACACCTCCTAATGCGGGTATTTTATTTTCAAGCAGGTGCCCACCTCCTAATGCGAGTATTTTAATTTCCGTCAGGCACCCACCGCCTAGTTCAGGTATTTTAAATTTCAGTCAGGCGCCCACCTCCTAATGCGGGTATTTTAATTTCTGTCCGGCTCCCACCTTCTAATGCGGGTATTTTAATTTCTGTTCAGCGTCCACATCCTAATGCGGATATTTTATTTTCACTCAGGCGCCCACCTTCTAATGCGGGTATTTTAATTTCAGTCAGGCGCCCACCTTCTAATGCGGGTATTTTAATTTGATCAGCGCCCACCTCATGTCTGGGTATTTTATTTCATCAGCGCCACCTTATAATGCGGGTATTTTATTTTCAGTCAGGTATCCACCTTCTAATGCGGGTATTTAATTTCAGTCAGGCGCCCACCTCATAATGCGGTTATTTTATTTTCAGTTAGGCGCCCACCTTCTAATGCGGGTATTTTAAATTTCAGTCAGGCGCCCACCTCATAATGCGGGTATTTAATTTCAGTCAGGCGCCCACCTCATAATGCGGGTATTTAATTTCAGTCAGGCTCCCACCTCCTAATGTGGATATTGTAATTTCAGTCAGGCGCCCATATCCTAATGCAGGTATTTAATTTCAGTCAGGCGCCCATATCCTAATGCAGGTATTTAATTTCAGTCAGGCGCCCACCTTCTAATGCGGGTATTTTAATTTTAGTCAGGCGCCCACCTTCTAATGCGGGTATTTTAATTTCTGTCAGGCGCCCACCTCCTAATGCGGGTATTTTAATTTTTGTCAGGCGCCCATCTCCTAATGCGGGTATTTTAATTTCTGTCAAGCGCCCACCTCCTAATGCGGGTATTTTAATTTCTGGCAGGCGCCCACCTCCTAATGCGGGTATTTTATTTTCAAGCAGGTGCCCACCTCCTAATGCGAGTATTTTAATTTCCGTCAGGCACCCACCTCCTAGTGCAGGTATTTTAAATTTCAGTCAGGCGCCCAACTCCTAATGCGGGTATTTTAATTTCTGTCAGGCTCCCACCTTCTAATGCGGGTATTTTAATTTCTGTTCAGCGTCCACATCCTAATGCGGGTATTTTATTTTCACTCAGGCGCCCACCTTCTAATGCGGGTATTTTAATTTCAGTCAGGCGCCCACCTTCTAATGCGGGTATTTTAATTTCAGTCAGGCGCCCACCTCATAATGCGGGTATTTTATTTCAGTCAGGTGCCCACCTTATAATGCGGGTATTTTATTTTCAGTCAGGTATCCACCTTCTAATGCGGGTATTTAATTTCAGTCAGGCGCCCACCTCATAATGCGGGTATTTTATTTTCAGTTAGGCGTCCACCTTCTAATGCGGGTATTTTAAATTTCAGTCAGGCGCCCACCTCATAATGCGGGTATTTAATTTCAGTCAGGCACCCACCTCATAATGCGGGTATTTAATTTCAGTCAGGCTCCCACCTCCTAATGCGGATATTATAATTTCAGTCAGGCGCCCATCTCCTAATGCAGGTATTTAATTTCAGTCAGGCGCCCATCTTCTAATGCGGGTATTTTAATTTTAGTCAGGCGCCCACCTTCTAATGCGGGTATTTTAATTTCTGTCAGGCGCCCACCTCCTAATGCGGGTATTTTAATTTTTGTCAGGCGCCCATCTCCTAATGCGGGTATTTTAATTTACATCAGCGCCCACCTCCTGTCTGGGTATTTTAATTTCTGGCAGGCGCCCACCTCCTAATGCGGGTATTTTATTTTCAAGCAGGTGCCCACCTCCTAATGCGAGTATTTTAATTTCCGTCAGGCACCCACCTCCTAGTGCAGGTATTTTAAATTTCAGTCAGGCGCCCATCTCCTAATGCGGGTATTTTAATTTCTGTCAGGCTCCCACCTTCTAATGCGGGTATTTTAATTTCTGTTTGGCGTCCACATCCTAATGCGGGTATTTTATTTTCACTCAGGCGCCCACCTTCTAATGCGGGTATTTTAATTTCAGTCAGGCGCCCACCTTCTAATGCGGGTATTTTAATTTCAGTCAGGCGCCCACCTCATAATGCGGGTATTTTATTTCAGTCAGGCGCCCACCTCATAATGCGGGTATTTTATTTTCAGTCAGGTATCCACCTTCTAATGCGGGTATTTAATTTCAGTCAGGCGCCCGCCTCATAATGCGGGTATTTTATTTTCAGTTAGGCGCCCACCTTCTAATGCGGGTATTTTAAATTTTAGTCAGGTGCCCACCTCATAATGCGGGTATTTAATTTCAGTCAGGCGCCCACCTCATAATGCGGGTATTTAATTTCAGTCAGGCTCCCACCTCCTAATGCGGATATTGTAATTTCAGTCAGGCGCCCATCTCCTAATGCAGGTATTTAATTTCAGTCAGGCGCCCACCTTCTAATGCGGGTATTTTAATTTTAGTCAGGCGCCCACCTTCTAATGCGGGTATTTTAATTTCAATCAGGCACCCACCTTCTAATGCGGATATTTTATTTTCAATCAGGCACCCACCTTCTAATGCGGATATTTTAATTTCAATCACGCCTATGCAACGGCGCCATCTGCATAACGTCTAAGCAACGACGTCATCTCATTACGCATATGCTACGGCATCATCTGCATTGGGGAAGTACTTCAAACGTTGTTCCGCCCTTCCCGCAGTATCTCGCCACATCTGCAATCAATGTCATCATAACCCGACACTGGGGCAATGTTTCTCGAATATGCACCATCTTTTGCAACTTCTCTCCCCTCGGGATTCTATTTCATCCCACACATCCCTAACCTTCCCTCGAGTCCCGATGATCAGGACAAAATTAGCTACTCAGTCAACTTCTTTGGCCGAAAACTCTTTCATCGCATCCGGCCAAAGAGGGGCATCTGTTGACACCCAATTTTGTCCCATCTTTTATGATTTTATTTGCAATTTCAAATAGTTTTGACACCTTAAAACAATTTTAAAATATAGGCATATATATGTATATATATCATTATTATTATTATTATTTGCATTTTTATTGTCATTTGCATTTTTATATCAAAATCATACTTTTTATCCTAATATTATATGTTATTTTTATTTTCACAAAACGGCATCACATTATTATTTTTTATTTTTTTTTAGCACCAAACATTTCGCAAATATTATATTTTTTATCATATTGTCATCTTTACAATTTATAAATTTTGCAAAGCTTTCTTTTTATATAATAAAACCCCTTTTTATATTTTAAATCGATAACCCAGTTTCCCCAAAATAAAACCCTATTTCGGACCCCATCCGAGGCCCAACCGAAACACCCTAATTCGACCCACCTGGACCGGCCCCTTCGGCCAAACACCCATTTCCTTATCCCCCTTTAAACCTAACCCCTAATCCCAAAAAACCCAAAACATTTTATTCCACACCCCTCACCCTCTCCAAGTCAACCGACACTCCCGTACCCCACACCCCCAAAAACCCGCCGGTCACCGCCACCCTACCTACCTACGCCGCACCTCCCCATACCCTTGACACCACCTGACAACACCCATACCCTATCCCTCTAAATCCGCTTCAAAAAAATCAGAAATCTTTGCCTTTAATTCAAATTTCAAACTCGTATGAACGTTAGGGGCCATCTATATAAACCCCTCTTTGTTCACTGTTTTGAGGGGGGTTTTGGGGTCGAAGTTTTTTGGTCGGTTCTGGTGGGATTTTGAGGTCCGAAAATCGAGCATTAAGTTTTAAAACCCGAAATCTTCTTAAGGGTATTTGTTCTTCTTTGCATGTGTTCTTCATCTTAAAAAGTCCGGAATATAAGTCGAAAATCTGCTTTTGTTGTTGTTCTTCACTAATTTTGGGTTTTCCGATTTGGGCCACTGTTCGGGTCGGACCGACCCGGTTTGGGTAGATTTTCATATTTATATGTTTGATATTTTATTGTTGGTTATATGAAATTTGAAAAGAAATCGATTCGGGTCAAAAACCCCTGATTCGGATCGGGTCGACCCGGTTTGGGTAAATTTCCAAGATTTTGTATTTTATATCTTGTTGTTGGTTATTTGAAAATGCAAAAAATTGATTACGGGTCGCCACTGTTTCGGGTCGACCCGAAATCCAAGTCATCCATCCGAGTCTGTTTCCGGGTCGAGCAGAATCCGAGTCCAAAATCCGAAAGTCAGTAAGCTCCTATCAATTCCTTTGTGTTTCTTTATATGTTTATGTGCTTGATTACAACCTGTTATTATGTTTATGTTTCAAGTGGATTAACATGTTTAGGATCAGTCTTGAGATTTTCTTCCAAATTTTGAGATGATGCTTTGTTGCTACTTGCTTATTGTTACCTTCTGCTACCTTGCTGCCATTGTGGCTATTGTTCTTTACTCTGTTGCTGGTGAATGTTGTTGCACTCTGAGGCTGCCGCTGCCCTACTATTTATCTTGCCACTTTGTCGCGCATATTGCCCTTGTTAAGCTCCCATATTATGTTGAATGGTCTGCTGTCCTTTAGTGCAAATACCTTCTGCATTTTAAGTTTGAAATAAGTTACACATTGTTGAGGCAATTGGTTGCTCTAAGTTGGTTATTTGCTGCTGCACTTTGGTTGAATGGTTGCTACATCTTTGAGACTGAAAATGCCATCTTTTTGAGAAATTTTGTTGTTGCCATCTGGTTTCCAATTGCTGCATCTTTTTGCAAATGGTAGCTGCATTGTGAGACAAGCAAATGGCTGCATTCTAAGCCTAGTTGTAGCTGTACTTTAAAGCAAGTTAATGTTGCATTCTGAGCCGAAT
This sequence comes from Anisodus acutangulus, assembly GCA_029783415.1. Taxonomy (NCBI): domain Eukaryota; kingdom Viridiplantae; phylum Streptophyta; class Magnoliopsida; order Solanales; family Solanaceae; genus Anisodus; species Anisodus acutangulus. The sequence goes on along the minus strand of CM056492.1, from coordinate 29,526,534 downwards.
TGCGGAGCATTTCAAGGCAAGTAGACGCCACCGTTTGAGCTATGTTTACTGCCACATTTTGAGCTTGATTAATGCTACACTTTGAGTTATGTTTCTACCACATATTGAGTAAATTTGCTACTGCATTTTTACGATTTTGCTGCAGTGTTTTGGCCGGACTGCTGCTGCATCTTAAGGGTTGTGCTACTGCTTATTAAGGTCTGCTTCTGCTGCATTTTAAGGGTTGTTTTTATTGCATTTTAAGTCCAGTTTTGCTGCATTTTAAGGCCTGTTTTTTATGCATTTTAAAGGCCACCGCTGCTGCATCTTAAGGGCTGTTTTGATGCATTTTAAAGACTATTTTTACTGCATTTTTGGCACATTTGATGTTTATCACTGCTGTATTTTTAGCACAGTTGCTGCTGGTTTTTGGCCAAATTACTGCTTCATTTTTGGACACTTTTGATGTTTATCACTGTTGTATTTTAGCATAGTTGCTACTGGTTTCTTGGCTTAGAAACTGTTGTTTTAAGACTGTTTCGGACAGCTGCAATATTTCTGAAATTTGCTGATTTGAACAAATACTGCATTTAGGCCAATTAAATTAAATTTGAGGCCGTGTCTCTTCGGAAATTGTTTTCTCAGTTTCTGTTTTCTTTACTGTTCTACTGATTTAAATAAATAATGCACTCTGGCCGATGAAAAAATATCCGTCAATTTTTTAGGCCTCCACAGTTCTAAAGACGGAAAATAAAACTTCTGGGTAAGGATGAAACTTAAATCTTTTTTCACCCGAGAGACCAACGCGTTCGGTAGGCAAGACAACTAAAATGACCAACGAGTCATATGTTCGCAGCCACGACGTGATTGGAATGATCTTTTCAAAATTTAAGTCTGAGCCCTCCGTAATCAAAATATTTATTGTTTTGGATACGGATCCGAAGTTATTTATATTCAATTGTTTATAACCGTTTGTTCTTGATAGTTTGTAAGGGATAAAGTAAAAGAAGGCAAATACCCCTTATATATTATTTATTTTATTGTTGTTTTTACTTTCTTTAATTCAGCTTTATTTCATTCTGTATTGTAATATTATTGTATTCGTGAAATTATTGAAATGTTTAGAATAGGTAGACTTAGAATTAATTAATAGGGTAGTCTAAAACTTGAAACCCATCGCTAGTTTTATTTATTTTTAGGCTCGGTTAGTTTTAAAATTGTTAATCGCTAGTTTATCTATTTTTAGGCCCGTCGTCCATAAAAAATCACCTTGCATACATTTTATCAATTTTCATAAAAATGCATATTTATTTATTTTTTCTCTCAACTTTATATGTACAAAATGCATCATTTTATTATCTATTTGCAACATTATTTTTATACTTGTAAAAATATGCATTTTCTTACTACAATAATTAACCTGAGTTTGATCGGATAACCGCATATTAGTTGATCTTAAAGGATGCCTAACCCCTTCCATTTAGGATAATAGAGAACCCTTACCTAGAATCTCATTAGTTTCGCAGACCATAAAATTAGAGTTATTTTGCAGTTTTAGTTAGCATTTAGGTGCCCTAATTCACCTTAGAATAATTAGGTGGCGACTCCTCAAAGCAAGCATTTTTATCCAATCCAGAGGGAATTGACCCATCACGTCGCGAAGCCCGCAGGTCAAAATCGGGTGCGACAGTATCATCCTCAGCTGATGCCTCAAATCAAAGCCGAGATCGAACGACTACTAAAATCTGGGTTTATCAGAACGGCTAAGTATGTGGAATGGTTTGCAAACGTCGTACCAGTCAAGAAGAAGAATGGCAACGTTTGGGTATGTATTGATTACATGAACCTAGATCTAGCCACCCATAAAGATGAGTACGTCATGCCGATAGCCGACATACTTGTCGACTCAGCAGCCGTTAATGCTGTATTGACCTTCATGGATGGATACTCTAGCTATAATCAGCTATCGGTAGCCGAGGACGACATTCACAAAATTGCCTTCAGATGTCCAGGAGCATTGGGCATTTATGAGTGGGTGGTTCTGCCGTTTGGTCTGAAGAATGCTGGTGCCACTTATCAAAGGGAAATGAACACCATCTTCCATGACTTGATCGACAAGATTATAGAGGTTTACATCGATGATGTAGTAGTGAAGTCTAAGGGCTTCAAGTATCATTTAGCCAATCTTGAACAAGCATTAAAAAGAATGAGGATTCATAATCTCAAAATGTTTCCAGCCAAGTGCATGTTCGGAGTATCGGCTGACAACTTTCTTGGCTTTTTGGTACACAAGAAAGGCATCGAGATAGATCGTAACAAAGCTAAGGCAGTAATAGGATCTGTACCACCCAAGACAAAGAATTACAAAGCTTATTGGGAAAGATCAATTTATTAAGGAGGTTCATATCTAACTCGGCTGGCAAGATGAAGGCTTTCTCACCTTTGCTCAGACTTAAAAAGTCAGAAGATCTAGTATGGGGTCCGGAACAGCAAGAGGCCTTTGATCAAATTAAAAAGGCCTTAGCTACTTCCCCCATACTGGTGCCTCCTGTGCTAGAGAAGCCGTTGAAATTGTATATTTCGACTGCAGAATTATCTATCGGTTGTTTGCTAGCATAGGAGGCCGATGATGGAACTGAAAGAGTGGTTTATTATCTTAGCCGAATGCTCAACGATGCTGAAACTAGATATACTCCTTTGGAGAAGCTTTGTCTGTCTTTGTTCTATGCTTGCACAAAACTCGAATATTATCTAATGCCTCACGTTATATACATTTTGTGCAAAGTTGATATTGTCTGGTACTTAGTAAATAGACCTGTCTTGCAAGGTCGATTAATGAAATGGGTCATCAAGCTTACCACGTTTTCTCTCGAGTATAGGCCACTCAGGGCCGTCAAAGGTTAAGAAGTAGTTGATTTCTTGGCAGAACACCCTTGTGTAGACATGGAGGATCTATGCGCCCTTCCTACTGCATGTATAACGTCATGCCGTGGGTACTAACCTTTGACAGGTCTAGAACCCAGAAAGGAGTTGGAGCCGGAGTCACGATAACAAATCTGAGAGATAAAATATGAAGGTTCTCCTATCGGCTAGATCCTGAATTGATAAACAACCAAGCCGAATATGATGCTCTCATCATGGGACTTAAACTCCTAGTTTCTATAAAGGCGAGGTGCATCGAGATCCAATGAGACTCTCAGCTGGTGATCAAACAGCTGGCCGGGGAATATGACTGCAAAGACCCAAATTTGTTGGCCCGTCACAAGACGGCTAGTAGGTTGCTTAGTGGGTTCACATCATCCACTTTAAGTTATGTTCCCAGAGGCATGAATGTTGAGGCTAACGACTTAGCACAAGAAGCTTTAGGTTTTAGGAAGTCTCTATTCACCCTAGAGAACGATGAATTACCAGCGGAAGTATTAGCCATTGATCAAATCAACTCCTGGAGGCAATTACTAATTGACTACCTAAAAGATCCCTCCAGTTGAAAAGATCTCAAGGTTAAAAGGAGAGCCTTCAAATACGTGCTCATTGATGACAACCTCTATAAAAATAGCGTGAATAGAGTACTACTCAAGTGCATTGCCAAAGCAGAGGCCTTGAGGGTCATGGGAGAGGTCCATGAAGGAGTATGTGGATCACACAGAGTGGGACCAATGATGAAGTAGTTGATCTACCGCCACGGCTATTATTGGCCTACTATCACAACTGACTGCTTCCAGTATGCAAAAGGATGCGGAGAATGTCAGAAACATGGACCAATCCAATGGGTACTAGTCAAGTTGTTGCACCTAGTCGTAAAACCTTGGCCCTTCAGATGATGGGATATGGACCTCATTGCCAAGATTCACCCACAATCGGCTAAATGCCACAATTTCATTATCGTGGCTACCGATTACTTCACTAAATGGGTGGAGGTTAAGCCGATGAAGAGGGTTCATCAGACAGATGTCATTCAGTTTATCCAACACCGGATCATAAATAGATATGGTATTCCTAAGATGATTACCACCGATTAAGGGACAATGTTCACTGGTTCTAAGGTGGCAGCCTTTGCTGAGAAGTTCGATATCAAGATGATCACATCTTCACCTTATTACGCACAGGCGAATGGATAAGCCGAGGCAGCCAACAAACTTATTGTGAACACAATTAGTAAGAACATGGAGGATAAACCAGGAATGTGGCATCTCACTCTGGATGACTCCGTTTGGGCGTTCAGGAATTCTAAATCTACAGCTATCAGGACGACACCTTATCGGCTAACCTATGGCCAAGATGCAGTGTTACCGTTGGAAATTAATGTCAAATCATTACGGGTGGCCAAGCAGAACTCTCTAAGTTTAGAGGAGTATCAATATGCCATGCTAATGGAGTTTGACCAGCTAGATGAAGATCGACTGATGGCCCTAGAGAAAATCAAAGTCGGTAAATGTAAAATGGCTAAAGCATACAACAAACATGTTAAGCCTAAGAGGTTTGCCGAAGGAGACTTAGTTTGAAAAACTGTTTTACCGACTGGGATGAAAGATGGTAAATTCTGCAAATGGTCACCAAATTGGGAAGGAACTTTCGTAGTAAGCCAACGGATCGCCGGCAACGCATATTGACTAATAAACATGCATGATGAAAAAATAGACAGGAATGTAAACGGCAAGTACCTAAAAAAGTATTATCCTACGATTTGGGGCATGCATGAATAAATGACAGCCACAGACCGGCTGTCTGGTCGTACAAAATAAGTTAAATCCCTCCGACGGGAGATGTATGGCTAAATGACAGCCACAAACCGGCTATACGGTCACAAAATACAGAGAAAGTCATTTTTTCACATGCTTGTGTCGTAAGGTTGGTCGCACTGCTCAGGCGAAGAAACGCCATCCTAAGTGGTCAAAGACAATAGCCCATCAAATCTGCGGGATTTATTATAAATTTGCTCAAGAATGTTGAGAGCAATGCTGAAGTTAAATGGTGGGATATGGATTCCAACATCCAAGTAAAACAAGCACAAAAATAGAGGCGCCGCACATACTCGAGCCCGACGTTACAGCGGAGATCAAATTTTGACAGTGCGGCTGCATCAAAAGGACCCATGCGCCTCCATTCGGCTTCTGTGACCAACTTCACTCGGTCTAACCAACCCGAATAATGAGAGACCTTAGTCGGCCAAGTACGAAGGTTAGCCGAACAGCGGCCGCCGGTGAACCAGTCACAAGTAGAAAGAAAGTTATGGTTTATCGGGCTGAGGTACTGAAACTAGAGAGAATCATCTTATTCTGGTCCACCGTACGGAGTCAGAAACAGTTGTTCATCAACGAAGGCCAAGGCAGGGGTCAGGTCACTATCGGTTAGAATGATTTTTCCTGATTTTCGAGATAAAAAAGATGAAGCCATGGTTTCCAACTAAGAAAAGGGCCTAAGATTAGGTGAGAAACCTATGGGGGGATACCTTTCCTTAAATAACCTTCAGAGGCGCGACTGAGATTAATTTATTATTTTCAAAAGCACGGTCGAACCAATTCGTGAATCACATTTCAAGAAGTGATCATCATTGCATGCACTGGAGATGAGACGATTGAAGTGACATGCGCGGCTGTCAGACTGAAAAGACGGCTACTTTCGGATACATCAACTCAACAGTCACACTAGAGTTAATGTAGGGGGGTAATTGTTAACATTCAAAAGTAATTTAAGTGTTTAGCGGAATTCAATGACAGCAGAACTGTTCCAGAGCTGAATTTACTCCTAGTCCTTGACTATAAGAACTTCATCGGCTACTAAGACATCTTAGCCAATTTGTTAGTTAGAGGTACGACTGGGACCCACTTAGATGCAGACGCCTCAACGACCAAGTCAAAAGGGTTTCTGGATCCTTAAAAGCGGTAACGGCCAACAACAGCTAAAAGAAAGGCCCATTATCCGAGCAAGCGGAGAAGAGGGCTAGAAAATCGGCACCACCTCCCCCATAGTCGGCCATTGAACTTAGTGGGTTACTTGATGGCTGACATGGGGGGGGGGGGATCACGTTGTACAATTTTTTTCCCTTTTTTGTACTATAAATAGGATCATTCTTTGTATATAAGACACAACACAATCAATCAAAAAACTCAATTTTTATCTATCTTTATCCTTTACTTTACTGTACTCAGATGCATTCATGTTTCTTACCTCTTAGTTTACTCATACCACCGTCCTAAAGCTTTCTGGAGTAGTTGGGGAACCCATGCTAAACGAAAGGGCCATTATCTGAGCAAGAGGAGTAGAGGGCGAGAAAATCGGCACCACCTCCTCCATAGTCGGTCATTGAACTTAGTGGGTTACTTGATGGTTGACATGGGGGGGATCACGTTGTACATTCCCTCCCCCCTCTTTTGTACTATAAATATGATCATTCTTTGTTATAAGACACAACACAATTAATCAAACAACTCAATTTTTATCTATCTTTATTCTTTACTTTATTTATCCTTTACTTTAATGTACTCAGCTGCATTCATATTTCTTACCTCTTAGTTTACTCATATCACCGTCCTAACGCTTTCTGGAGTAGTTGGGGAACCCATTGCTGAAAATTAGAGTTCCGTTTGCAGCTCAAATCGCTTAGGTTAATGAATCAATTTGTCTCCCGATACGGTCAGCCGATAAAACAGCAGAGAATAGAATTCGGGGCAAGAACATGTTGTTTTTCATTTTTGAAAAGTAGGATATAATTAAAATAACGCGGAATAGCCTATGAGGCTCTTATACTTGTCCAATTTTATTATGCCGGTGTTTGTTCTTACATGTTTGTCAACTAAACTCCTCTACCTTAAGAAAATGAACATTTTAAACACCCCGCACCCTATATGGCATTTTTGACATGTGTGTGTGATACACCTTCCCCAAAAAATTATCCACCATTTTTAGCTAACTTTTAGCTCTCTCTCCCTATTCGATAATCTCCTCTACAAATTCCTTCTTTATTTTTTTCTGCCATTGTTATTATTTTTCACTGTAGTAAGAACTTTTTTTTTTGTGTCGCTGATTCACCATGAAGGTACGTTTTTGCAATTGTGGGCTTGTTGCCGATCTTAAGATGTCAAGGACACCAAAGAATCCCGGAAGAAGATTTTGGGGCTGCCAAAGATATGCAAGTGGTAATGAATGTGGGTATTTTTTATCGATTGATCTGGCTGATCCAATATGCGAAGAACAATACTATAACATACTAATGATTAATGAACAACTCTACAAGTGTTGGTGGGGGAAGGCATGGAATGTGTAGCTGCTGGATTGTTGCTATTGTTGTGATTTGGTTCCTTATCTTTTGTATCTAAGATTAGTAGTAGTCCTAGTTTATGTGTTTAGGGTCTGCTGTTCATCTGCTTAGACTTGTTATTTTTCAGTTGCAATTTAATATTTTATTTATGAAATCTAATGAAAATGACAATATCAAGTTGAAAATATAAGTCTTAAAATTAAGCATTACAATTATTTGCTATCCGCCCACACAAATTCATGAACAAAAATAAACATTGTTTGTCATAGTCAATCAACAAAATAGTTGGCTCCCAAAATAGCAACTCTAACATCTACTTTCTAACACTACTAATTGTTGTTTGGTGTAGCTTGAGTGCTTGTAGAACAGTTTGCCCTTTTATAACTTTGTTCTTGTAGTTGTCTGAGTAATTGCAGCTCTACCCTTCCACTTCAGTCCAGCAGGTTTGTAATCAAGATCAATGTTAGTAGGTACTGAACTCTTCAATCCATCACTGTGCATCACTCTATCAGTTGTTCCAGCCTAAATAAAAAGGTTTGAATGGGAAAACCATAACCAGCATCACAATACCATAACTAGACTGAAATAAAAACGTTTCAATCAGCAAACTCACCCTCTCTATCACTGTCACCTGATCCAAATAGCAAACCATAACCAACACCATAATCAGCTGCCTTTGGCTTCTTATACCTGGTTTGTGGTGGCTTCTTATACCCAAGGTTTGCCCCACCACTTCCAACTGAACTAGTCTTCCTCTTTGGACCTCCTGCAGTAATAATTGACTGTTGAGTGCTTTATTGAGTTGGTTGAGAAGTTGTTGCAGCACTAGTTGTAGCATTTATTGGAGCACTGGTTGTTGCACTTGCACCAGCAATTCCAGCACATCTTGCACTAGCTCTTACACCAGTTCTTGCACCAACTCTTGCATCACCTCTTGCACCAGCACCAGTAGTTGATGAAGCACAAATAGTTGCAGCACTTGTACTAGCACTAGCAGAAGCAGCAGCAATTCCAGCAGTTGAAGTTGAAGCATTTCTCTACATACACACAATATTATAATTCAAATATTAATAATGAAATTTAAAATTTGAATGTGAACAACACAAAATAGTAGTGCACTTACAACAGTTGGACATCCTTTCTTGTTATGTCTAACAGTCTTGTACAAGGAACATGTCATTTTTCTTCCCACCCTTGTGGTCTTCCCAAATTTCTTCAATGGTTCTTCAGCATCCTTCTTTCTATTTTTCTTTGGCCTTCTTGGCATTACAATAATTTCAGGTGGCTCAATGGCTGGTCTTGTGCTCTTTGATCACATTTTCATATTTAGCATAGGTTGAATGAACTTGTTGTAGGCCTTCACGTATGTCTCCTTTTTATACCAGTGATTAACAAAGGACTCAACTTCAAAGTTCTTGTACGTATTGCACAAATTGCATGTGAACAAGGAATTCCTTCAAGTTGTCATGACATTCAACTACAAACCTTGTTCTTGAGATTAACATGTGTGTATGGTGGATCTTTAACCTCAAATTCAATATCACCATTAAAATTCAACTCACATTCAGCTGCAAATTAAGCATTCTCTCTAAGAGTTTTCATAGCCGTGGGTGACACATCACCTACCCCATTTTTCAACAAATTCTCTTATTTAATTCATCATCTTCATAACTTTGACTCTGATTTCTTCTAGCATAGTAATGATGGATTTGAACCTAGCTATCAAAATTCAACTGTTGAATGTCTCACACATGTTGTTCTCAACTATATTTTCTATGTTCTTTGAAGTATGCCCTACACCATGCTTCCTTGTTGGTTTTCAACAAAGCTTCACAAATGCCTTCCTTTCCTCACCCCTCTATTCCTTCTTCCAATTAGCCCATATATGCCTAGCACACCATCTGAGCTAAGCATTTGACAGTAAATCGGTAAGTTCTAGATGCAGACCCTAGTAAACAAAAAATAGCAGACTGTTAAGAGTAGTAAACAACAAAATATTAAAAATAATAGATTTTAAAAAAAATACAAAGGGAAATGCAAAGTGTTAAGAGTCATACCTTCTACATATCAGACATTACTGTCAGTCCTTCACCTTCAATTCATGTCAGCTCCAAATCAATTTCGATACACCTAATAAATCAAGATCATGTATCCTTTGTTTCTTTATCAATTACAACCCAAGCAACATGGTACATCTAATTATTGTCAATGGAAGACAGCAGGTCACCTTTACATACTCCTTTAAAAAATGCACCATTAAATTCAATTATGATTCTACACTCATCTAGTCATTCACTTTTCAGTGCTTAAAGACAAACATAGAAGCCCATAAACACATCTTTTTCAGGAATTGTATTCTTGGATTTCCTTACCACTACAGTAGTGTCAGGATTTGTAGACTTCAACTTTTCAGCATAATCATACAACCTAGCAAATTCCTCTTTGTAATCACCCATATGATCCTCCATAACTATCATTTTTGTCCTTCTGCAGCTTGTTTTACTCACATTCAATCTATACTTTTTTCTTATTAATGATTGGATTTGATGCAACTTAATAGTAGGCTCACTCATGATTCTATCCAGAATAGTCTTAGAAATCCAAGGTGGATTACACAACTTATTTCTTGTTTTCTTGCAACACTTGTGGACAAGAAAGTATGTAACAATAGTAAAATTTCTAATAGCAGCTTGCATGCTACCTCTAATATGACATAGACAGCCTTTATAAACACAATTTGACTTTATCCTTTTCTTTTCATTTAATTTTAACTTAAGGTTCACACCCTTCTGAATTGAGTAAGTTTGCAAAGCTTTCCTAAACTCAATATGATTCAAGAAAACCATATACAATTGAAACAAAACCTTTTTGGCTTTTGGATCAAAGTACACCTTGGTACTTGCATTTCTAGGTTGTGGCTCTACTTCATCATTTTCAACACCCCCCCCCCCTTCTTCATCACTTACCTCACTACCTGGATCTGAACTATCAAAATAAGGGTCATCCCCTTCTAGTTTCCCTTTGTATCTTCCCCTCTTATTGTTGAAAATATGTTCAAACTCAGCATCTAAACCTACAGGACCAGAGGGTATTTCATCTACATTAACCTAGTGTTTCCCTAATATTTAATTGTCTAGCTTCAACAAACTCTTCATCTAAATCACTTAAATCATCAATGTTCTCATCAACATCAAAAAGTGAATCAGAATCAGACTTTTCAGATTCTTCATAATCAACATCATCATATTCATCAGAAGTTTGAAGGTGGTAGGAAGAGAAGTCATTACCTTCCACTTCATCTGAAGAAGACCCCTCAATGGCACCCTATTTCTCCTTTCCTTTGTCCTTAGCAGCCTCTTTCTCCTTTTTTTTGTCCCTTAAATTGGTATTTATATTCTCAAACAGGTGGGAAAGGGGTGACACATCAGTCCTAGGTGTCATATGGACCTAATTGATATTTATATTCTCAACTTACCTCTTTTAGCTTTTCTTCTTTTACTGATTTTGATCTTATAGGCTCATATTTATATCTTTCTTTTTCTATGATATCCTTACCGTGAATTTTTAAGAATGTGATTGCTCCGGGTTCCATTAGAATTTTTCTTCTTTATTTAGCTTCGTTAGTCCTCCTAAAGCATCTATTACATCTTTTGGTAATTTTGGTTTTATTTTGCTTATATCTACCATTACAGGTATTTTACTTCTTCTCCATGCATCTATTGGCACTATTTCTGGTTTATGTATAGTAGTTTTTGCTATAGTGGTTTCTTTACTCGTATTGGCTTCTTCACTAGGTTCATTTTGTTTTCCTTTGCTTTTTTCTTCTAATAACATATTCAACTTCTCTAATATCAATTTAAACGTTGGTATTTCAGATACATTCCATAAGCTAGTTAATTCTTCCCTAATCATTTGTTGGGTTTTATTCTGATTATCTCTTACTTCATTCATTAATGACAGTATATTTTTCATTTTTTCTTTTAATACAACTTCTTCCCATAACGCATCTATTTTTTCGTTATTGCTCATAATCAGGATTGTTTATTCGTTTTTTCCAACCGTTTCCCATATCTATCCATACTTTGCTAAACTTTTCGCATTGCTTTTCTAGTTGTGCTATATCCTTTTCTAATTTCATTTCTTTTGCGCTGTATTCAAGATATTTTAACTGGGAATATATTTCTCCTGATAAGGCCGTCTTTATAGTCTTTAGCTTTTGTTTTTTCTTTATTATTTTTAGCTGTATATTCATATTTTGTTGATAAATCTAGTTTTTCCTTGGTCAGTTATTTCTATTCGGTGTTATTTATCTTATAAGTAATCATGGTCAAAAAATCACTTCCTAATAATAATTCATTCAAGCTATCATATTCTATTACTCCTATGTTAATCTTGTACTCTAGGTCTTGAATCTTGAACCTTAAATTTATACTCTTTGTAATTATTATTTCTCTTTCATTTTCTGGATAATTATAAATCTGTGGTTCTATTATACTACACTCGTTTTTGTTTATCTTATTTATATGTCTAAAACTTTTAATTGCTTCAGTATTTATTTCTGCTATTCCGTCCATAGTTATCATATTCTTAAATATTATAACCTTGATTTTTAATCTATTACAGTCTATTTTTATTAGATCAATAGTTCTTGGTTCTATTCTAGGTAAGCTATGTAATGATTCTCTGGTTATGCTTAATCTTGATCCTTCTATCTTTGGGATTAATCTTCTTGAAGGTGTTGATGTTCTAGTTTTAAAATCCATGTATATTTCTTCTGGTATGGTTATCCTGGAATTTTCCTTGTGCTCAATTTGTTCTAATATTTCTTTATACATTTTTGGTACTATTATATTCATTTCATTTTGTTTTCTTATATGGTGGTTACATGTTAAGGCATATATCATTTTAGTCTCTATACTTATTACTTTGCTTCCTGGTGGCATATTTATTCCATCTAATTTGTAATATAATGTTAAAGCTAAATCTTTATTCTCATCTTTTAATGATACACTAAAATCCGGTTGTATAGTAAATTTTAACTTCTGATATATTAAATTTCCTTTAATCACTGATATTAATGCATCTTGTAAATTTCCTAATATTCTGTCATCTAATACGTAAATCTGTATAGGTGTATCAATATTCTTTTGAAAATATGCTTTAATCGTGAATTCTACTCCTCCAAAGTAAATATTTCTGTACTTCTTTGCTTCTTTGGTAGATAGTTTTCCTAGTTCTCTTTTTATTACTTCATCGCTTATCAAATTGATCTTTGTTCTTCCATTCGTACTAGTAGTATCTATTATATTCTCATGTTTATGAGCAATATATCTTATCTCCTTATTCCTCTCAAACCATTTTGTTTTAAATATCTTTTTTTACTGATACTTCATCTCTTTCTTCTTGAATCTTTTGATATGTATCAGGTTTAAAACTTAATGTTTGACTAGTTCCTCCTTCATAAGTATTCATTTGATAATAAAGATCTTTAGGTCCTAATTTATTTTCCTTATCCATATTTTAATAAATCAATATATCGATATTGTTCTTGTATGATCTCTTTTAATTCTCTAATTTCGTTTTCATTGCTAATCTCTTTTGCTAAGTTTTGCTCTCTGATTTTTTCAATTTCCTCTTCTTTCTGCCTAATTCTTTCTTCTCTTAGGGCTGATAAATTTCTTAAAAATGTTATCTTTTCTTCCTGCTTATTCATTGTTATATGTTGTTCTAATAACTGTTTATCCTTTTCTTCAATTATTTTTATTCCTATTCTACAACTTATAATATGCTGGTTTATATCTCTATTATATGTAAGCGGTTTTTCTGCTACTCTTTCTAACTGTACTTTTTTGTTCTTGCTGCTGTACTAATCTAGTTTCATCCATAGTGTTCTATTTCCATTCTTAAATCTGATTTTATTCTTTCTATAAAGTCATTCATTTCATATATTCGAGTATTTATCTCTACCAATCTTTCATATGCTAACATATTTATTCGATCTCTTAATTCTCTTAATTCTAGTTGCTCGTCATTATATGTTAGTTTTGGTCTATTTTCTATCATCCAATTTTCTTGAGATTCAATTATTATCTTATTCTGACTTCGCATTACTAATAATTCTCTTTTCATTTCTCTGGATCTCCATAACATCTGATTTAAGATTCTAACTTGTCTAAACGATGGATGTGTTTTCATTTTTTAAACGCTTGTTCTAATTACAAGCTCTGATACCAAATTCTGTGTGGGCTGCACGGCGGATCTTTTCATCATCTATATACCCCTAGAGGCTAGAATATAGACGGTAATCTGTTTAATCAAACTTTTTTCAGAGTTATTCAAAACGTAATCATATAACAATCTGGGTGATAATCTTAAGTTCAATTTCATTTTTTTAATTTTGAGTCTATAATCTTCTATCAGCAATCCAAACATCATAAGAACAATCAATATTAATCGTCTAAACATCATAACAGTAATCTAATATCAACCTTCAAGCATCATATCAACAAGGTAATATACTTATCAAAATCATAATTAGAAACACATAGTTAGAACACATACCTTTAATCCGATATTCAGATCACCGAAGTAGTCTCACCCTCCTTTGGCTCAGATTTCCCCTTTGCCTTCTGCCATGGTACTCTGTCGCTTTGGGAGCCTGGGAGTCGATTCTGGGTATCCTCTGACTATCCTTAAAAAGATGTTGTATTCTTACTAGTATGGTCCTAATCATAAGTTATCAAAGTATGATACTCTTATTCTTATGATACTAGCTGGTGGATATTAAATTATTCTTATGTTGTTCTTGGATAATAGTTGATCTAATCTTATTCTGCTCTTGGGATGATATTCGATTATAGACTAAAGGGTGCTTTAGCTAAACATAGAGAGAATGTTTGTAAAGGTTTGTATTTCAGAATTTTTCGAATAATCTTCGTCTTGACAAGAGGCTCCTTATATAGATAACCTCGGCTATTCACTATTCCTAACTTTTTTAAAGTAAACAGTATTACTTTTCAAAAAGTCTTAAAGTAAACAGTAATCTGACAAAATACTTTTACAAAAGTCATAAAGGCTACAGTGTCTGCAGTGCCTTGTCTGCTATTTTCTGTAAAGTTGTTTTGTCGTTTAGTCTTTTGCTTTCCAAAAAGTCGTAAAAAATGTCTGCTGCTTTCCGTAAAGCTGTTTTGTCAATATCTGGCTAATCTGTCAGCTGTTCATTCTGTCATGACTTTCGTGAGAAATGTCATATTCTTGTCGGGCTGCTGTTCTGTTTGATGCTTTCCAGCTGTCCGGTTGATTTTTGTTTAATCAATTGTGACTCAATAATCATTTTTTGGGTCGTGAGGCCATAATCTTTTTTTGGGCACTAAGGCCTCTTTTGTTTGGGCTTTCTGTAGTTTAAACTACATTGGGCCATATTCTTTTGGGTCTGTTATGACCTCTTTTCTGGGTTACCAGTGTTTTAATCAGTTGGATCCATAGGATCTGTGTAAATAAAGCTTACACGTTTTAATTTATTCTGTTGGGCCAATAAGACCTCTTGTACTGGGTTACCAGTCTAATAATCTTTTTTGGGCCATAAGGCTCTTAATCTTATTTGGGCCATAAGGCCATAATCTTTTGGGTCCATAGGACCTCTTTTCTTGGGTTACAAGTAGTAAAACTACATGTTCCCTGTCATGATAATCTTTTGGACCTTACCATAGTATAAAACACTACGTTGGGTCATAATCTGTTTGGGCCATAAGCCTCTTTTGGGTTTCAAATAGATAAATCTAAATGATACCTTTAATAATCTTTTGGGCTGTTAAGCCATAATCATTTTGGGCGGTGAAGCCATATTTTTTTTAGGCCATAAGGCCTTTTCCGCAAAGGTTCACATTGTACCTGCAAAAATAATCTGTTTTCCTTCCTTATTCAAAAGGATCAGAACTTTGTTCTTTTTTGATACTTACAGTAGACGTTGATGCCGTCTTTGTTCTAATCACTGGACGTCTTCTTTGTTCAGTCATAGCTTTGTAGTGTCGAATAGTCTCGTCAGTATGAGTATGCTTTAGGTTAATAATCTTGTCTAGTAGAAGGGTTAATTCAGTAGTCTCCTTTACTTCAATATCATTGTCGTAGTAAAGGGTCATGATCTCTTCGACATCTCCACCTTTGGAAGATCCTATCACGGATGCTTTCCAGTTTCTAATCATGTCCTCTATTCTGGTTTTCAGAGTTATTAATCCAAATGTTCTTTTATTACTCATCCAGTCCTGGAATTTCTCCATTGTACAGGGAATCTTTTGGTTCAAATTCTTGTCTTCCCCGTTGATGGTACTATTCCTTCCTGTTTTAAAAATTTGACATATGATAATCGGCTTACCTTTTAGATCTGTTGAAGCGTCTAATATCTGTATTCCGTAAATCCCTTTGCCAAAGGATTCCATCATCAGTTCTGTTGATCTGGTAATAATCTGTGGTAGTTTAGTCAGGTTATTCATTTTTTCATCAGTGACAATTTTGTCAATAAATCCATATGTAAATAGTCTCTCAACAACATTCGGGTTTGCCGTTCATCGCAAATGAATCTGGGATATTTACTCGGTTTTTCTTACTGCGTAAAATATCAGGGTTAGTTTTGTAATCATAGAATTTATTAATCTTCTCATAAGCTGTAATCATTTCAGGTCCAAACTTCAAAGTGTCTGCCATGGATACTGCCGATGAAATTGAAGGTACGTCTGGTGACATTGTTGCAAGCTTGGATGAGAATGGTACAAAGGTTTTTTGTTGTACCAGTTGGATTGTAATCTTTGTTTTTTCTGTTTGTAAGCTTTTGAACTTTGTAAAATCTTGTATAGCTTCCGCTAGTTTGTGGATGGTTTGGGTATTTTCTTGTAATCTGGTAATCAATATTTCATTTGTCCTAATAATCTCTTGCATAGCTTTTGCTATGTACTCTTCAAAGTCTTTGCTGTCAATTGACATTATATCTGCTAAGAAAATCAGCTAAAACATTTTTAGTTTCAGATATATTCTTAACAATAAAATCTTAACAACAGAAGAATGATTGCCATTTTCTCCTTTTATTCAGTTCGGGTAAAGGATCTATTCTGTTTGTAATAAACGCTTTCACCTGAGTATTATCAGTTCTAACAATGAATTTTACTGGTAGTAAATGGTAATGAAATCTTTTAATTCCAAATTTTACTGCCAATAATTCTTTTTCGTTGATATGGTAGTTCTTCTCGTTAGGCTTCCACGTTCCGCCTCCATATCCACAAATTAACATTTTTTCTTTATCTACATCTTCTTTATCATATGCTATTAGGACTTGCTCCCATCCTATGTCACTAGCATCTGTAAAGAGTTCGATTGATCTTGGTGCAGAGGTACTCTGTGTTTTGGTAATGATTTTACCTTCTCTTTAATCTTGTTGATCGCATTGGTATGTTCTTCCTTCCAGTCGAAGGTTACATCTTTTTTAATCAAATCTTGCAATGGTTTTCTCAGATATGGTAAATCTTTTATGTGGTCTGCCGCATAGTTTATTACTCCAAGAAATTGCTACACTTCTCTTTTGTTTTCTAATCTTTCTTTAAAGTTTTTAATCTTTGTTACCACATGTTCCTGCAATTGTATTCCCTCACTATCTACAATATAGCCTAGGAATTCAATATTATTCTTGAATATTTTTGATTTCTTTTCTGATAGAAGTATTCCGTGTTGGTTTACCATTTCAATGAATTGCTCCACATGTTTAATATGGTCTTCTAAGCTGCTGCTGTAAACCAGTATATCATCTACATATATGATACAGAATTCTGCAAGTTTTCTAAACACTTGATCCATTCTTCTTTGAAAGATTTGTGGTGCATTTTTTAATCTCATTGGTAATACATTCCATTCATAGTGTCCTTGCGGGGCACTAAATGCTGTTAATGCTCTAGATTCATTAGTCAGTTTAATCTGCCAAAATCCACTTTACAAATGAATTTGCTAAACCATTTTTGTTTCCTAATCGGTTAATCAGGTTCCTTTTATAGGGTAAAAAGTATCCATCAAAAATAGTCTTTTTATTAAGTTCTCGATAATCAATTACTAATCTGGCTTTTCCTCGTTTTAGCTCGTTATGTTTTCTTACTAAAAAGGCCGGGCTACTATGAGGACTTTTACTTTCTCTTATTACTTTCATTTCTAGTAATTCCTTAATCTGGGTTTCAAATTCCTTTTGATATGTTGGGCTATATCTTATTGTTTTGTTCTGACTAAATCACTAGGATCTATCAGTTTTATTTCTCCATATATCTTTTCCTTTTCCCATAACTGCATCGGGTTTTCTCCGAAGTTTCCTTTCAACATACCTAAGTATTTTTCTTTTAATAGTTCCAGATTATTATTTCTATCCATTTTTATCGTACATAATCTTATGGTGTTTACTGGCAATATTCTTTTCAATATAATCCATTTATCACAGGGGGATTGTAAACAAAATGTATTTTTGTTAATCACTTGAGTTTTAAAGTAATCTAGGAAGTTATTTCCTAATAACACTTGCTGTTTCATGTTATCCAATTGATATACTATTGGTAATCTGAAAATAGTTTTTCCTAAAACAATTCTCATATTTTCCGCTATTATATCTACTTCTTTAGATTGTTCATTAAATCCTGATACCTTAGCTCTATGTATTCTTGACATTTTCCATCTATGTGATTCTAATACATCCTTTCTTGCTAAGCATATATCTGCTCCACTATCTATAAATATTTTTTGCTTTACCATCTTGTTAGACTTATATTCTATATGGGCTTCTATGTGAATTGCTACCATTTAGTCAGGTTCATTCAATCTTCTGCGGAGTTCTTCATCTTGTTCATACTCTCGTACTTCCTGTCGAGTTTCCCTATCTCTCAGTGACTCTTCTATGAGTCTTGCTAGTTCGATTTGTTTCCAATGTATCTTATTCATTTCTTCCCTTATCTTTGATAATCGATTGGTAATCTTTTTGTACCTATCATTGTAATATATACTCCCTGTTTCACTAACTGTTGAAGTCATAATTAGCTTGCGTCGAGTATATTCTTCGCATTGTATCCAGTATTCTCTTTCCCTTATCAATACTCTTTTCTGTCTTTCTAGTGTATTCATTTTTTATTCAGAACTATCTTCACTTTCTAATTTTTGGTTGACATAACTTACTCTTTCAGATTCTGATTCTTCATCTGTTTCACTAACGTAAAAATCTTCATAATCGTACCACTTATTATTGTCTTCTTTAATCTGCTGTAAGCTCATTATAAATTGTTCTGTATTTATGTATTTTACTCCTGTTTTCTTTAACTTTGGGCACTTGTTTGCGTAGTGTCCTTTCTCATTGCAATTCCAACATTTGCATTCTTTAACCTTTTCTTCTTTAGTTTTAGACTTGTCTGCTTCTATGGGGTTTACATTTCTTCGTCTTCTGAATTTTATATCTAAATTTATTTCTTGTATCTTGATTGTTTCTATACCTTTTAAATCTCTTTTTCTTATAGGATTTGTAATAGGGTTTTTTCTTATATTTATATTTCTTATCTCTGTAGTTTCTCTCATACTTATCCTTGTATTTTCTATGTCTTTTATGCTTCCTATACTTCTTTTCCTTTCTGTTATCATCGCATCCAAATATTAATCTACGCTCAGTAAATCCATATATTTCTCTTAATCCTATCTTTTTATCTTTTTTAATCTTTTGCTGTAATCGATATTCTTCGCATTTTCTCATTAGATATGCTCTTAGCACTCGTATTCTTTCTCCTAGGGTATTTTCTTTAGGTTCTAATTGTACGTATTCTTTTGATATCTCAATGTTATACGGTACAGGCAAATGATCATAGTATAGCTGTTGATAAATTACTCCTTCTTCTGGTAGAAATCTAGCTTCATAAAAGAATTTACTAAAACTAATCGTATATTCTGGTAGTTTATTTATCTTACAACATTTCATGTTATTCAGGTTCATGATAATCTCTGTTTTTCTTTCTGCTAAAACATTTTCTCTGGCTACTAACCATTTTTCACCTAAGAATTCTCTTTTTAACAATAAATCAAATATCATTAGCATTGATTTCCAATCTGTTGCATAACTTAATACATCTCCTCTTAGTTGATATGCAATTGATTCTATCCAAGATGTCGCTTTTCCAATTAGAGTTTTTGATATTAAATCATACATGTAATCTAGGTTTTTACGTCTGCGTGCTATTCATTAATGCAATATACATTCCTAAGTTCCAGTCTGTTATTCTTCTTCCTACTTCTTGTTCATCATAAACATTATCTAAATCTAGAAAATATCCGTTATAATTTACTCCTTGGGTCATTGATCCTACAAATTCTTTAAATTCAGCTTGCTGCCCTATAGGTATATGATCAGGTAGTCTGGTATTTCTTCTGGTTATTACTTCCAAATTTGGGTCTATTAAATCTTCCTCTGGGTAGTCGTCTGCATCTTCATTGATTATATTTTCTGATTCTATTTCAGTTTCTATGTGTCCATTGTAATCATCTTCTATATCACTGTCTGGTTCATCTTCTATTATTGCATTTACTCTTTTCATTTTTTGTAAAACTTCTATTATTTGGCTATTTTCTTTTACTATTTCCATATTCTCAGAATTTTCTTCTTCTTCTATGAATTCTACTACTTGTAATTCATGGTCAGTCTGTTCATCAGTACTATTGCTTTTTGAGGTATTTTCATCACTTAATTTAATCTTTCGTATTTTCTTTTTTCCTTTCAATTCTTCTAACTGTTCTTTTAGAAATTGCATTTCTTCTCTGAGTTCTAATAGTTCTTGTTTTACCTCCCTTAGTTCTTCCTTAGTTTCTCTTAGTTCTTTTTTGGTTTCTTTTAACTCTACTTTAGTTTCTTTTAAAAGGGTTTGCGTATTCTTATATTTTCCTTTATATTTTCTATACTTATTATACCATTCTGCCTCATCGCTTGATTTTAGATTCAGGTTTTCTTCTTTTAATTCATTAATCTGCTGTTCCTGTTTATCTAATCTTAGGTTTAGGTATTCATAAGTTGTTTTCTCTACTTTTTTTGCGGGTGTCTTTACCTCTTATTTATATCTTAATTGTAAAAGATGATCTATCACTTTTTGAAGACATTCTTAATAAAATACAATTTAAATTTTATTTTTAGAAGTAATAGAATACAAAGAAAAGAAATATAAAAAACTTGTCACGATTGTGGATTATCTTTTAGAAAAATTCCTGAAGAAGTAGCGACTAGGTGGAATTCTCTATATGAACAGTTACGCGTTGCTTGCTATTATAGAAGACCTATAAGTTTATTTTTTAACGCCCATAATCGAAATTCAACTGATATGCTTATAGATAAAGATTGGAAAAAAATTTCAGAACTTATTGAATTTTTAGAGAAATTTTTTCAAGCAACTAAAGAATTTTCTGGTATATATTATCCTACTATTTCATCTATGTTATTTTATATAGCTCTAATATTTTTGTTACTTATTAAATATATGGAAAACCCATCTTATAAAGCACCTATTAAAAAATGTTTATCAAATTAAAAAAATATTTTTTTCCTATTCCCACTATTTATATTATTGGTGTTGTATTAAATCCGACTATTAAAATAGACGGTTGTAAATCACTTATTGAAACTATTTATGATTGTATAGCCGTACTTCCACCTCCAACTCCAAAAAACTCAAATGAACAACCACCTAAGGAACCAACTAAAGAAGAAGTTTTGTCTAGCATATACGATGAATGCAAAAAAAAATATACGCATTAGCAATAAGAAAGTGCTAACAACCAACCGACTTCTATACCATCTTCTTCTTCAATACAACCTTATAAAAGACATGATGTTTCTGCGGCTAGTATTGAAAGCCTTAGAAATAGAATGTTTAGTGGTTCCACTGCTAATCAAGTTAGCGAGTTTCATATTTTTATTTTGCAGGGTGTTGTACCGTACCAAGCAGTTCTCAATGAAGAAGGACGTGAAGACTTGCTTAAATACTGGAGGGAAAATGAGAAGACATTTCCGACACTAGCAAAGATGGCCCGAGATGTGTTGAACATTCAAGTGTCATCAACAGCGTCTGAAAACGTTTTTTCTGCCGGAAGATTTCAAATGGGAGAGCACAGACACTCATTAGCTGGAGACAGCTTGGAGATTGCAGTTTTATTCAGAGATTGGATACGAGCGGAATGTAGAATGTGTGGTCAACCGGAGATCAACGAAGAAGACGAAAACTACAACGAAATCTTTTCCGACGGAATTGGAAGCGACGTCGACCAATTTGACCAACAAATTCCAATTCCAACCGAAGAACCACAAGACATTGTGAAGAAATTAGAAAATGTGTTTATAAATATGTAATTTTTTTAATTACAATTTTACTATGTGATTTGCAACTTTCAACACCACAAAGTTGCAATTTTGAAATTGTATTACAAAAAATTCATATTTCTATTAAATAATATAAGAGGCACAAAACAGTCTTGGGATATTTTTATTACACTATTTTGTTCAATTATTGAAGTGTTTATATATATTATGTTTTAAATTAAGTGAAAAAAAAATAGAAATCCCGAACCCGACCCGACCCCGCCCCGCCAAGACCGGTCCCCTTTTCCGACGGGATGAGGACGGGATGTTGGCTAGTCCCGCTAGTCCTGGCCCCCCGATCCCGCCAGAGGACCGGTCCCGACCTTCCCAGTCCCGTCGGGTCCCGGCACGTTGGACACCCCTAGTTATAAGTCAAGAAAAAACAAAGCCCCTACGTCAATCAACCTTCCTTTCTTAATTATAAAAAATAAACAAAAAATGACCTGTTAAAAAATTACTAACACTGCAAACAAAGTCAAGATTTCTTAAAGAACTCTGTATTCAAAAGTTCATATACAATTTTGTAAGATTATTTGTAACCGCAACACTCAAAGGAAACTCCAACAACATCACCACCACTGTGATCACTTCCATTTGTGAGCACTTCTCTTTATAAAGTGCATCACGTTGTCAATCAAAGAAACATCTTCATACAAAGAAGATAAATCTCAATGTTTAGGCAATCATTGCTGGAAATTTACTAAATGTGGAAATAAGTATATCCCATTAATTTATGACTCGCACCGTGGTGCCAAGTATTGCAAATTTCATTAGTGAAAGAGATATTGGTACGTATGTAATACGTTTGAGACATAGAATTATGGACGGTTATTGGCCAAATGACAAAGTATTCCACGTTGGTAAAAGAAGGAAGAAGTGTACGAAGTGTAAGATGAAACGAGTCGGAAATCGCCGCGGAGCCGTGAAGGGCCGCGGCGCCACAACCATCGGAGCCGCGGCGCCTCCCAGGCAGCGTCGCAGTGCTAAATGGTTGTGCAATCACTGGATCCGCGGCGCTTCAGAGGCAGAATGCTGCGACGGAAGTTGGAAAAATCTGACGTTTGGGTTGGTTTTGGAGCATTGATTCTCCATTACTTGCCACATGAATTCAGCCATTATTTTGGCTGAATGTAACCCCTCAATCAAGTGCAATTACATGGCTATTGAAGGCCATTAGTTGGCTAGTTGAGGGGTCTTCTCCTTACACTATAAATTGAGGCCTTTGGCTCAATTGAAACACACTACACTAAACACTTAGAAAATTCTCCAGATTTTCTGATTTCATATTCTTCCTCTCTAGCAAAGTCACTATACTCAAAGTTCTTCAAAAGTAACACTTGAGTTTCCTTTGCTCACTTGTTAAAGTTGTTGTTGTATCTTGGGAGACTATTGCTCAATACCGTAAAAGGAGATATACGGGGCAATCTTGTCTTAAAGAAAGAGTGTCATCACTCGACTCAGCGAATCACACAAGCAATCGGTTAAGTTCTTGATTTCCAGTTTATTGTAATAGTTAGTTTATCCTTTCTATTATTGTAATAGTTATTTACTTCTCGTTCCCTACAACAATTGTATCCCAACAATCATCACCTTCCCTTATTGCAGTTCTATTTGCAGCCATTAACCTTGCAGTCTTTGTGACTGCACTTGATCCTGAAAGACTTGAAGAACCAATCCTAGAAATATACATGCATCATATTCTCGGAGGCAACAACCCGACAGCCAGGCCAATCACGGACTTATTAGGCAACATCTACAGCGGGCAAGTCCCCTTCGCGAGACCTCTTGGTTTCATATCTCCAAAGGATGGTGTAGCCATTCCCAATGGAGCTACTCCAACAGTCGATATCAGCGGTGTTCCACTAGGAACATTTGCAGCCACATCATTTGCTGGAGGAAACAAGAATGCCCAAACTGTGACTCCGCGATCTCTGGGTCGCCGAGGTTCCTTTTCTTCCGCCTCTTAAGATCCGCTATATACTCAATTAGGCCTTGATGGCCTAGGACTTGGCTTTGGAACAATCACTGTTTTTATTTTATTTTATTTTACTTTTTAATGAAGTGGTGTCCGGGCCAGCTTGCACGCACCTGGACTAATTCCACATGATACCTGCTACCTCCCACTAAAAATAGGTACCAGGTAACTCTATCCACCAAAGATTAGACAGATGCCTCACAAAAGCAAGTTATCGATTAGTTTTCATCTACATCTTCGGATCTACTGAGTAAAGGAAGGACAACTATGAGAAAAAATCACCTAGTGTTTTTGTCTCTGCTGTTATTGATGATATCTTGACCTCTTCCTTGGAGTTGGGCACTCAAAACGTTGGCAAATCTCAAGGAGTCTACGTTGCAAGCTCTGCAGATGGGAGTACTCAGATGTGGCGTTACAGCCATGATGGAAGGAGGGGAACATGGCGACAAGTGGAGTGTACAGGATAAGAAGCACCAGGTCACAACTTTCATTCCTGGAGGCACTGGCAAGTTTAAGAATGCCAGTGGCTTCAGAGCTTTGTTCCCTCATACCAGCTGGTCAGCATGTTGCAAATGGTGCAGAGACACTGCTTAGGATCACTGTTCATCTGACTTACTGAAGTTTTTCTCTGAATCTTCAAGAAAAAACTAGAAATTGTGGATTGTTTTGTGTGAAAATTAAATTAACTAGATTTGTCGTTCAATTCTGTCTCATTCTGGCAGTGAATATAAACATATATTTATGCCTTCATAAGCAATCTTTGTGAATGCTGAAGCTACGGTTTTCTTTTTCTGCCTTTTCATTGCTTCTAGCCTGTAACAGAGACGACTTCACGTCTTTGCTGATGTGCTCTTCTCCATTCAAGTCTTCCTGGTTGATCCCACAAAACGGAAAACCAAAAAGTCCATTTTCAACAAAGAACACCAAACCTATTTGTGTTCCACAAACCCCAAAATTGACCAAGTTGTGCCGTGCCTAGGTTTCATATTTCGAAGAAATTTATTATTGGACACATAAGGGTGAATCTTTATAAACTTTCTACTAACGAGTCAGGTATAACACCAATACTGATGCTTGGTCACAATTTTTGACCTTCAAAATAAGGCAAACAGATCTACCAGACCTACTGAAATATCCTTATTTCGACGAATGCCTCTTTCTCTCTTATGAAGTCTACAGCATACAAGTGGGAGAAGCAGGATACTAAGCTAAGAACTGTTACGTCTGATTAAGCAGTTAAGCCACAATGGTAACCCATATTCTAAAATCAGTTTCTAGAGGAATGACAAATGATTATCAGTCTGCTACTTTAAAACACAAGCTTTTATTAAGTATTGAAGGATGTAAAAAATCTACCAAGTAAAATAATATGAGCTGACTATTCAACATATAGTTGATCCTATAAAACTTCACATTTAGTCTAATAAAACAATACACACATTTATTGCTCCTAAGTATTAGAAGCGGCTGATTCTTACTCTAGCAAGTGCAGTAGCTTCATCAAGTCCATATAACGAATCAATCAAATGTGTCCGCAATGAAGCCGGACCTCTAGCCATGTCCATCCCTATCTCACTGGAGACACCAAATATAGCCAATGCAGATGCTGTCGCTTCAACTGGATGGGATGGATCAACTGCGACAAAGGCAGATATGAGGGCAGTGACAGAACATCCAGATGCAGTAATTTTTTGCAACATAGGCACCCCGTTATGCACACAAACGACCTTATCACCATCTGTGATAAAGTCAACAGCTCCGGAAACAGCAACTATACTACCACTTTGTTGAGCAAGGGATTTTGCAGCTTCAACAGCATCACTTGAACCATGTACACTATCCACACCCTTAAATCAGTCAAACAGAAAGATATGAGACATTATTTTTACAATAATTTAGTTTATTGGCTTCGATAAGAAACAAAATAGGAATGCAAAGGAAAACTGTAATATAGTAACGACGTGTTCTCAGTTCTCACAAACAAATCTTTGCTTATTAGTAAATATTAATCTCCCCTTCAACTTCTCTAAAGTTTAACTTTGGAGTACACATTTCTAAATAAGACACAAGAAGGTTAAATGTAAGGGCAACAAAATCAAGTGTGTATCCCTTTGATGTTTATGGCCACTGGTAGCAAAATTGTCTTCATGACAAATCAAACCACATGAAGATTTCATCAGATTACTTACTCTTCATTTAATGATTTCGCTTTCTGTATATTAACCCGTCCATAACTAGCCATATTAGTATATTGTTACTATAATTGTTAAACCGTCTAATTACTAACCAATGACCAGTTATTTTTTCCGAACTCATATAAAAACTGCGGTCAATTTTTAACATTTTTTTAGGATTTTCCCCGTTCCACTCCACCTTTACCATCAATAGGCAGATATGCTCCATTTCACATACTTTTTGACGACAACATAAGAAATAAGTAAGGAATATGAAGAGGAATTAACTTTGCACAAAATTTGGATAGACCCGATATTATCAAATCTTGCATCAAAATGCAGCCTTTTGGTAAAACTAAGCATTTCCCGAAATGATTACCAGATAAAGGACCCATTTTGGTTTGCTTGTCATCTAAGAGAGAAATCATTAGGAAGTTATTCAATTAAAACAACAACAACTACCATGTCTCAGTCCCAATCCATTAATGTTCGGTTATATAAATCTTACAGAAGTACTATCTATTTTGCTCCATTTGGGAAGTTTCATTCCAATATCCAATAGTTTAATGTTCTCAAACCTATTAGAGGTTCTCTACATTTCCTGTTCACATCCAAGTCTCAGACTAGAAAAAACTCCTAGTAAACGCTGGACATATAAGCATACCAACAAAGACAAAATTGATCGTAAAAACTTACCTGCATTAGGTGTTTACACAAAACCAATGAATGCATGGTATATGTTGGAGCATGAGCTGATCTAGAATTTCTAGAACATGGATGGACCACAATAGAAAGGTGAAAAAATGATATATTTAGTGGGAATTAATCCTAGTTCCATTGGATAATGGAATCAGAATTCAACCAAGTGCACCATTCAGCTCTTTTGGAGCATGGGTGCCAGGTGGCCAGCAAATAATATTAGATCAATTCTAAGACATATGTTTGACAGAGATGCCATGGGTGCGCGTGCACCACAATTTCTAGAGTAAATCCGCCCGTGTTGGAACACTAGCAGCGGCGACAGGAGGCAGCCCCCGCTGGCCTGTAGCCACTCGCAGCGTGGGCCCCGCCTGCTTGGGCTGCTCCACCTTGTCCCTACCCGACGTCCTCCTGGGCCCAACCTCCGACCCGATCGGCTCAGCCCGGCATCCTCGGCGCATGTCCACAGCAGGCATACAGTGCACAGTTCTCTCCTCCTTCAACCTACGCACCGACGGATATTGATGCAGTTATGAACATGATGTCTCTCAATGCTCCAGACAACAGTTGGTACATGGATACTGGCGCCATATCTATGAGCAATTTAAATCGTAACATTATTGTTGGTAGTGGACAAGACATTCCTATTCGAGATTGTGGACAATTATCCCTCTCCCCACCACACCCCCCGTTAGCTTTAAAAAATATCCTCCATGCCCCGAAACTTATCAAAAATCTAATCTCTATGTGCCATTTCACAACCAACAATAATGTTTCCCTTGAATTTGATCATTTTGGTTTTTCTATGAAGAACCTTATGACAGGGATGCACATAATGAGATGTGATAGCACCGGGGACCTTTATCCTATCAGCCATCCAGCCTCCTCTCCATCAACCTTTGCCGCAATTTCGTCTCATCTATGGCATAATATATTAGGACATCCGGGAGACTCTGTTTTATGCTCCCTTAGTAAAAATAAATTTATTGATTGCAAAGATATCTCTTATCCTCCTATTTGTGAATCTTGTGTTTTTGGGAAACATGTCAAGTTGCCATTTTATTCTTCATCCACTTGTACTTTAATGCATTTTGATATAATACACAGTGATTTATGGACTTCTCATATCTTAAGCACGGCCGGGCATCGATATTATATGTTGTTTTTAGATGATTATTCAAACTTTCTGTCGACTTTTCCCATTTGTAATAAGTCCCAAGTCTATTCTATTTTTTCTTCATTCAGTGATTTAATTAAGACACAATTTGAAAAAAATATCAAATGTTTACAATGTGGCAATGAGAGGGAATTCGATAATAACCAATTCAAACTTTTCTGCGCCAAACACGGCCTTGTTTTTCATTTTTCCTGTCCCCACACCTCTCTACAAAATGGCAAAGCCGAACGAAAAATTAGAATCATAAACAACTTAGTTCGTACCCTCCTTGCTCACGCCTCTATCCCCCTATTTTTGGCATTACGCTCTATCAATGACAACCTATCTCTTAAACATTCTCCCAAACAAGTCTCTCAAACACAAGTCTCCTACTCAAGTTCTCTATCTTTGGGACCCTTCCTATAAGCATTTACGAACTTTCGGATACCTATGCTACCCCTCCATCCCTCCACACAAATCCACAAGCTGCAACATAGGTTCACCCCGTGTGTATTTCTTGGCTATCCCTTAATCATAGAGGTTACAACTGTTACGACTTGTCCAGCCAAAAAATCATCATTTCTCGGCATGTCATATTTGATGAGTCCCAATTCCCATTGGCAAAACATCATCATCCACCTACGAATTTCTATGACTTCTTAAATAATGACCTCAATCCCCTTCTAATTCATCACTTACACAATCAGTCGCTACCGTCACCGGCGCCCGACCCACCTCACTCTGTTTCGTATCGGGTGGGCCAGTCAGCCCCGCCAGAGGCACCTCTGAACATACCCTCACGACTATCCAATGTCACTGCCTCCACCTCCCTGCCAGTGCCCCTGCCCCTTCTCCTTGATTCCGCTGCCCAGTATTGGCCAGCACTTAAGTCCCACCCCCGATCCTCACTCACCATGCTTACCTCTCGGCCGCCGACCTGCCCAGACACTTGTCGACCCCGTCCACCACCACCCACCAACCCACCCCGCGGCACCCACACTGATGATGGAAATCTGTGTTATGCACAACATTTCCAAACCCAAACGACTATTTAACTTGTCCACTTCGGTTGCCCCTTCACCCGTTCCTCGTAATTCGAAAGATGTCTTATCCGATCCTAATTGAAAAAATGCAATGATTGACGAATATAATGCTCTTATTGAAAATAAGATGTGGGATCTAGTACCCCGTCCTCCTGATGCTAATATTATTCGTTCTATGTGGATTTTTTGACATAAAAAGAAATATGATGGTTCTTTTGAGAGGAACAAGGCCCGTCTTGTAGGTGATGGCAGGTCTCAACATGTAGGAGTGGATTGTCATGAAACTTTCAGCCCGGTAGTGAAACCGGCGACTATTCGGACCGTTCTCAGTATTGCTTTGTCCAAATCTTGGCTTATTCATCAGCTTGACGTCAAAAATGCTTTCTTACATGGGGACCTTCAGATTATGTGTGTCTTTTGAAGAAATTACTGTATGAACTGAAACAGGCTCCTCGTGCATGGTACAAACGATTTGCTAATTTTGTATCCTCTATCAATTTTTCACATAGCAAATCTGATCATTCACTGTTCATCTATAGCAAGGGTAATGACATCGCATACATTCTACTATATGTTGATGATATCATCCTCACTACATCTTTTGATGCACTTCGTCGATCCATCATATCACTCATTGTCTTTGAGTTTGCTATGAAGGATTTGGGCCCCTAAGCTATTTTTTGGGCATTGTGTTACGAGACATGCAGGTGGCTTATTTCTTTGTCAAAGGAAGTACGCCTAAGAAATCCTTGACCGAGCAGGCATGACGTCTTGCAAATCGGCCTACACACCGGTGGACGCTAATTCCAAACTCAGTGCCTCTTCGTGTTCTCTGTATGCCGATTCGACTCACTATCGCAGTTTAGCAGGCACATTACAGTATCTCACTTTTACGAGACCAGATATATCATATGCGGTGCAACAAATATGCTTACATATGCACAGCCCGATGGATGCACATATGAATGCGCTCAAACGTATCTTGCGCTATGTACAAAGTACTCTTCACTTCGGCCTCTACCTGTACAAGTCCACACTCTCTGGTCTCACCTCTTATTCTGACGCTGACTTGGGTGGTTGTCCGGACACTCGTCACTCAATGTCAGGTTATTGTGTCTTCCTCGGAGATAATTTGCTTTCTTGGTCTTCTAAAAGAGTACCTATTCTATCTCGATCATTTGCCGAAGCCGAGTACAGAAGAGTCTCAAATGTTGTCTCTGAGTCGTGTTGGATACACAATCTTCTGTTGGAACTTCACTGCCCAATCCGCAAGGCTACATTGGTCTACTGTGATAATGCCAGTGCGATATATCTCTCCGGCAATCCCGTTCAATATCAGCGCACTAAACACATTGAAATGGATATTCACTTTGTACGTGAAAAGGGGGCTCGTGGACAAGTTCATGTTCTTCATGTTCTTTCCAGGTATCAGATTGATGATATATTTACTAAAGGACTTTCGCGCATACTTTTGATGATTTTCGAGCCAGTCTCAGGGAACGAGAACCTCCTGCTTCGACTGCGGGGGTGTGATAGAATATTTTCAGAATATTCCCGTATATTTGTATATCTCTTATATTAGGTAAATTTATATTCTGATTGTAATTAGAAAGATTAGTTACCTAGTTTGTAGCCATGTAAATATTATGTAACACTATATATATTGTACACAAGAATGAATGAAAGGCGGGAAACATATTCCTTTAGTATCGTAACGTTAAATCTATCGTTATATAACGACGAAAAGTCTCATTCTATGTAACAACCGATTTTGTGTGATCGCGTCGTCACCTTGTTTTTTTCTCAGTATGTTTTTTCTTATTATCTACTAAGCTTATTTTATTCCTTACCCTACCTTTTTATAGTAGCTTTATCCCGTACTATACTTTTTTCGTTGGTTTATCTTTCAAACTGTTGTTGTGCGACATTATGTAACGATAAAAAATGATACAATCTATCCAAACGTTGTGTCTATAAATATGACACAATACAATATAATATGATATCATGAAACAATATGTAATAATCATCCAAACAGAGTGTTACCTTTGAATTTGAGTCAACAGAACCTTTAGAAAGAGCAAGAATCTCAGACCCATTGCCTCTAACAACAGTAGGTTTCAAAGCAAGTAGCTCCAAACACGCCTTTAACCAGAAACTTGATCCACCAGCAGCAACAGGATCAAGCACCCAAGGCTTCTTTGACTGGTTAGCAACCTGCACAAAGACGGAGCCAAGATTTTCAACTTTTTAGATTCTGTATTTTAGAACAGTGACTTCAAATATTAGTAACTGGATTCTAAACTTAATACTTGTACATATTTAATACTCTCCGTCCCAATTTATACGATACTCTATCCTTTTTATTCTGTCCCTAAAATAATAAATTAACTTTAAATTTACCTTTTTACCTTTAATGAAATGATTTCTAACCATACAATTTTTTAAGGTTTGTTTAGATCACACATTTCTAAAGTCTTTCTTTATTTCTTAAACTTTGTGCGTAGTCATATTTCTTAACACAGCAACAACATACCTAATGAAGTATCACAATGTAGTGTCTGGGGAGAGTAGAGTGTACACAGACCTTAACCCTACCTTGGAAGGTAGAGAGTTTGTTTCTAGTAGATCCTCCGCACAAGGATAAACAATTCAAAATAGTATAAAAAGTCATGTCAAAATACGATAAAAAAACATGATAAAGATGTCTGGAAAAAAAGGAGTCGTAACTAAACACAAATACAATGTTTGAGCAAAAGCTACTGAATTCGACGAATCCGTATCCAAGCTTCTTGTTCCTACTTATTTACCTGTGCAGCCAACTTCATACCCGGTAGCCAGTCAGATGTGAGTGTTCCAGCATTTATGCAAACTCCAAGGGCTTTTGGTGTAAATTCAGGGATTTCATTTATGGAATGAATCATAGCTGGTGATGCCCCGGCAGATAAGAGAGTATTAGCCATTAAATCCATTGAAACAAAGTTGGTTATGCATTGAATTAATGGTGATTTTTTACGAACTAATTGTAAATGAGTCCATGCTTGTTGGGCTAATTCTATAGGATTTTCTTTAATGGTGTTAGTTTTTTCTTCTTCCATTCATGTTTTTGCTCTATTTTTTTGAAGTATGAGTGAATGGGTGAGCTGATAATTGCTTTCAGGTTTTATACTTTTTTTAGTCACGGAAATTCCACGTTATTCTTAATTGCATAAAACTTTGTAATTTGTTTTTAGAAAATGGGAAAAAGGGGCAATTTCAGAAAATAAAATTGATTTTTAAAATTTTACTAAAAACTTTTTAAAAAGGAAAAGAGACTAGGAGTATTTTTTTCAATTGTTAGCATTGAGGATGAGAGTCTATGCATTCGATAGTCCATTATGTATTTTGAACTCTAAACCCATATGTAGTGTGTATTTCAAAAATTTGTGTTTGAGTGTTGAATTCCACGTTTTGTGAGTTTAGGATCTCAATTGAATTGACAAGGGTGATGATTGTGATGACAGAGATGGTTAATGGGTGGGAGAGGGGTAGTGGGGGGATGGGAGGTGGGGGAGTGTAGGTGAAGCTAGTAGTTATGGATACAGTGGTGGTAAAAATTATCACTCCAAAATATTAAGACTTTGTTCAAAATCTTACCCTCTGTTTGGATGGTTGTTTCCCGTGGTTCATTAATGTACAATATTATGTGGTATAGTATGATATTGTACTATACTGTGTTATATTAATGAATACAATGTTTGAATAGACGGTATCGTTTGTCGTGGTTTAATAACATGTTTATTGTTTGATTTGATTGTATGATACTGTATAATAACATGCAAGTTTACTAAAAGAACAATTAACTACTATAACTATTAGAGATACCAATAATTACTATGATAACCCAATTAAAAGACAGAATAAACTTTCTTCATCTCTTTTTTTTTCTTTGACCTTTTAACTTCGAATATCAATGTTTGTTCAAGTCGAAGAGGCAGACTAACAACTTGATAAATAAACTCATAAAAATTGATAAAACATAATAAAACATGATAAAGTACGTACAATGATAATGCACTACATGTAAATTAATCAATTGGAGAACGGTTATCATTATGCAATAATTTCCAAATACGTTAGTTTGAATAATAATTTGACAGAAATAATATAAAATTCATGTCGGATAAAATTCATAAAACCAAAACATAAAATGAACTACATAAAAATATAAATTACTAATAAAGTTCACTACTAGATAA
Source organism: Anisodus acutangulus (assembly GCA_029783415.1). NCBI lineage: Eukaryota > Viridiplantae > Streptophyta > Magnoliopsida > Solanales > Solanaceae > Anisodus > Anisodus acutangulus. The sequence goes on along the minus strand of CM056492.1, from coordinate 29,493,614 downwards.
AAATACTAGTCTAACTCAATTTTCATCAATCATCGCAGACAATAATAGTGATTTGCGTGCTTCCCATGGGACTCCAATCAAAATTCGACAAAAATCTTCATTTCGACAAATATATAAATAAGCTCGTGTGATCATAGTCTATTCCAAATCCATCTCATTTACCATTTGTCATATCTCAGGCTCTGGAATGGGTGGTAGTGTTGAAAGACAATTGATGGCATTTGCCAGATAATCCATACTGCCTCTCAACAAAGTAGTCATCTCTCCAACATGATCTTGTTTTGCCCATTTACTCTTATTAGCTAACGATGTTCCTAAAGAGACACTCAATTTGGCGGAAGCATGAGTTGGTTGCTCTTGCTCATCTTTTTTCCATATTCCTCAGTATTTTTCAAGGAGGCAGTATTCTCATAAACCAGTTCATCTATATCATCAATAGTCACAGAACTAGTACTTGATCTTTTCACATTATCACAAGCACTTCTTCTCAACATTTCTTTTCACATTATCACAAGCACTTCTTCTCAACATTTCTGGTCCAGTCTCATCATGCTTTCCAGTAGCTCTATCTTTTCCATGTAGTTCAAGTAACTTATCAAAATTTCTGTTTGGCTTGTCCCTCCATTCAAAAGCTCCAGGATTAGACTACATATTTAAAAATTATTAATAAAGAATTGAAAAGTATCATTGTACACGAATAAGAAGAAAAAAAGTTAATAGACAAAACTTACCTGAATTAATTGTTCACATACTTCAAATTCGGCACACAACTTGTTTGTGGTGAGATCCCATGCAAACCCACTCAATCCACCACTTATAAATATATCATAGCATTTGCTAAAGTATTTTTTAATAGCCTTGACACGATTGTGCATTTTGTCCTTCGTGAAAATTTTCTCTGGAAATTTTGCTTGAAGTTCCTTTAATATATTATTCATTGCATGTGTAGTGAATGTTCCACCAACCCTATTTCCGCTAATATGCTCATGGTGGTATGCATCAATTAACGCATCATCCATGACGTGTGACCAAACAATAGAAGAATTGTTATTTGAATCATTTGTATCACTCGAGGGCACCTTTGACTTTTTCGGCATAGTTGACAACTACATAATTAAGATAAAAAATATAATATTTAGATAATAATATACGTCATTTATTCAAATTCAGAGGATACAAAAAACATTCATTAGACATAAAGTAAATTGTATTACACATAAGGTATGCAATTCAAACAATGGGTTTAAGAACACACGAATCTAGAAAATTGAACATTAGATAAAGTAAATGACATAACAATTCAATATTATTTCAATTTTCATTCAAAAAAATTAGTCTTGGAAATTAAACCACATATTGGCTGCCATGTGATCTCGAATCATCTTTCCTCTCTGTGTTTTGTCATTGCTTTCCCTAGAATTTGACGGTTCTGAAGGTTTTCGTTGGGTTGTTGTACGCAGCGGATATTGAAAACTTGTTTCAAACTCAACAAATGTAGAACCGTTTGACAATAGGATAATTTAAAATCGTAAACATAAGACTTGAATGGTACTTACATGTTTACAATGTATGGAATCTTTATCAACTGTGGGTGCGCACGTGAATGCCCTTTTCGATTGCAAGCTCCAAGCTTCAATGTATTCCTCCTTTGAAAAGCTAGGAAATCTGGTAGAGGTTCGAGAGAGTGTTTTGATTCTGAGTCTCAAAGACTTAGAATAATGATATGAAAATCAAGTGTGATAAATAATGAAGTGTAGGTCTGTATTTATAGATGAAAAATTAGGTCAAACTGGATTAGGATTTGACCTTGGGCGTGGCCCAAAATTCGAGACATACTAGGTCATGGAGTCGCGGCCCTATGGTGTGGGCGTTGCGGCCCTATGGTGTGGGCGTTGCGGCGCTGATGTGGCCCTATACTGTCTCGTTTTATTTTTCGCACATTCTTAATTAAATCCAAAATCCAATTTTGACTTAATTAAAACAATCATTATTCATTTAAATATCTCGATTCTAAATCGAATATTTAATACTTTCTCAATACATCCTTAGATCGAAAAGACAATCGACATAGTGTGACCCTACAGGCCTTCACATATCGACATTAATCAAATTAAGGACTACGCGGAACTCCTAGACGGCGCCGCAAGAAAAAATCAATATGTGAAGTACGTTTACACGAATCCAGTAAACTTAACCTCTATGTGGTAAGATAAATCCTTTCATTCACGACACACCCGATCAAGCTTAGGATTTGTCAAGTGTCTATCCAAATGGATTAATCATTGTATCTCATCTATATTAGTTGACAACTAGACCATACTCTAAATATGTCTATTGCGTTGGCCAACGACTTAATCAACCTAATATCACTGAGAAGCTGAGTGTTCTCTCGAATATACATTCGAGGAATGAATCCTAATCTTGGCTCAACTACCACCTTTAATCCACATCTTAATGTACCCAATACAAGTCGTATCTCAACCTATAAGGCATTTGAGTTTAGGACATGATCAAAGAATATTACTTTGTAGACAAGGTGCGCATTGACCTCAAGTCTAAGGACTTATATCTCCCACACGCTGATCATACTTTAGACAAGTATAACAAATATTATATCAGCAGGGTATACCAATACTTTCAAAGTATACATGTGTCCATCATGAGTAGTCATTACTCATAGCAGGTGAGACATACTACATCCTCTAAGGATGTGATGCAAACTACATGTCGACTTATCACATTCTCGATGATCATTAGTCGAGGCTATTTTAAGAGTTACGTTATAATATTAATAGCTCACATTATTAACAACAACGTAACCTCAGGGATGCATATTATAGAATATTATAAACAATTAACTAATAATTCAATAAGTGCAAATGCCAAATTATTAATCTTCATTAATAATAATACGAATGTGTATAAAGTACATTTGTCCTAATACAAATTGTCTCTAGGACATACATATACTTTCATGTTCTTCAGACACACTATTACTATTCATAAGCTCGGCATCCACTTTTGCAAGTAACTCATCGTTTGGATTTACGCCTCTTAGATAGTTGTGCAAAATACAACACGCAAAAATAATAAGTTTTTGGGTATCAACAACATATGATGGCTCAGTTGAACTAGCAATTATAGCAAATCTCTTTTAAGAACTCCAAATGCTCATTCAATAGAATTACGCAAAGATGCATATCACATATTAAACAATTCACGAGAATTTCGAGGTGAATTTCTTGAATGTGCTTTCAAGTGATACCGCTCTCCCCTATAGTTGAAAAGGTGCTCAAAATGTGAATGTTACTGGGAAAACTGATTTTAGATATTCAATTGGGTCATCCGCATTGTCTGCTACACTACATGGTGCTTCTATTCTTTTGCTTATTTCGAGTTCTTCGGATTGGTTCATTAATCTATCGGCTGATGATTATCCACTTGTTACTCAAGTTGTTGTGGATTATATGAAAAAACAATTAAGCTTTTTTTTTGTTTGAGTTTTGTGTTTCTTTTTGTTAGATAGTTCTTTTTGGGGGTGGGGGTGGAGGTTTGTGTGTTGAATTTCATGTTTTGTGAGTTTAGGATCTCATATTGAAATATTACTAAGATTGGTTTTATTTGTTGGGATACAATTGTTGCAGGGAACGGAAGTAAGTAACTTACAATAGTAAGAAATATTAAACTAAATATTACAATAAAACTGGAAATCAAGAACTTAAAAAACTACTTGTGTGATTTGCTGAGTCGAGTGATGGCATTCTGTCTTTAAGATAAGATTTCCTCATATATCTCTTTTTACGGTGTTGGGCAATAGTCTCCCATGATACAATAGCAACTTAACAAATGAGCAAATGAAACTCAAGTGTTACTCTTGAAGAACTTTGAGTATAGCAACTTTGCTAGAGATGAAGAAGATGAATTCAGAAAATCTGGAGTATTTTCTAAGCGTTGAGTGTAGTGTTCTTCAATTGAGCCAAATGCCTCAATTTATAGTATAAGGAGAAGACCCCTCAACTAGCCAATTAATGGCCTTCAATAGACATGTAATGGCACATGATTGAGGGGTTACATTCAGCCAAATAATGATTGAATTCATGTGCTAAGTAATGGAGAATCAATGCTCCAAAACTAGCCCAAATATCAGATATTTCCAACTTTCTATTGCAGCATTCTGCCTCCGAAGCGCCGCGGCTCTGTGAATTAGCATCGCGGCTCTAGTGGCTGGCCAACCAATTAGCATCGCGATGCTGCCTGGGAGGAGTCGTGGCACTCCGGCTCCGCGGCTCCGACGGTGTGGCGCCTCGGTCTTTCATGGCTCCGCGGCGATTTCTGACTCGTTTCATCTTACACTTCGTACACTTCTTCCTTCGTTTACAAACGTGGAATACTTTGTCATTTGGCCAATAACCATCCATAATTCTATGTCTCAAACGTATTACATATGTACTAATATCTCTTTCACTAATGAAATTTGCGATACTTGGCACTACGTGTGTAGAAATGATGTTTCCGACGTGCGGGCCCCAATTGTTCGAGTCATAAATTAATGGGATATACTTAATTCCACATTTAGTAAATTTTCAACAATCCCCTCTTGAAAGAGATTTTGGCGCACATGCATTTTCCAGCAATCTTTTAGCGGACCGATGTTGCATCTGGATAGGTAGCATATGCTTTGTACCTTTCATAGTTGAATACCATCGAACTTACTTACTGTGCGGTGAATGTGATGTCTTGAACCGTCAGTGTTTAATATAAACCAAGTCAACGGTACCAACACAACAACTTCTTTTACTCATTTCTTCGTAATGTTTTGTCCGTTGTGGCCGTGGACACTTCTTGGATTCTTAAGTGCGTTCAATTGAGACGCCCTATCCTCGCACTTAAATAGGTGGTCTCCTACAAGGTATCCTGCTATACCCTACTTTACAAGTGTTAGGAACCATTAAAAATTTCTCCAAACCTAACCTCAACCGGTGAGGATCATTAAAGGTTTTGGAAACTTAACCTCCACCCACACTGCAGATAGCACTTATAGTCTATCGCGGGAACGACTTTGGATTTGGTGTTTCTTTATAGAAACCACTATTCGAAGTGCTCATGCTTCCACCGAAGTGAACAACTTAACCTTTACAACTTAGTTTTTCCATTGAACCTAATTCCTGGGATCTCCAGTCAGTAAGGTTGGGCTACCACTGTATTGGTCCTTATACTTTGGGTTTTAAGCCCATTCCCCTAGACAGGCAGAACATCTGATCCTTAGGTAAGCCCTTTGTCAGTGGGTCTGCTATGTTATTCTTTGATTTTATGTAATCAATGGATATTATACCCATGGTGATCAGCTGTCTAACAGTCTTATGTCTCCATCGAATATGACGAGACTTGCCATGTACATAGAATTTTGTGCCCTTCCTAGAGCCGACTGGCTGTCGCAGTGGATCATTATAGAAGGTACGGGTTTGCTCCAGCAAGGAACATCCTCTAAGAAGTTGTGAAGCCACTCAGCTTCTTCTCCTGCTTTGTCTAAAGCGATAAACTCTGATTCCATCATGGATCGGGCGATGTAAGTTTGCTTAGAGGATTTCCAAGACACAGTCCCACCACCAATTGTAAATACATACCCACTGGTGGACTTGGTGTTCTCTATGTCAGATATCCAGTTTGCATCATTGTACCCATCTAGTACAACTGGATATCTCGAATAATACAACCCGTAAGTTAGCGTGTATTTCAAGTATTGTAGTACCCGATTCAACGCCTTCCAGTGATCATTACTCGGATTATGGGTAAACCTAGCCAACTTGTTGACTGCATAAGCAATATCAGGTCGGGTGCAATTTGTTATGTACATCAAACTACCAATCATATGTGCATATTGCTCTTGGTATATGGGTGCACCACGAGTTTTATCAAGCTTTTGATTTCTATCCATTGGTGACTTTATAGGCGAACTGTCAAACATCTCAAACTTTCGCAAAACATCATCGATGTAGTGAGACTGAGATAAGACCAGTCCGTCAGATGTCTTGGAGATTTTTATCCCTAAGATGACATCTGCGATAACCCATATCCTTCATGTCGAAGCATTGTTTCAACATGTTCTTAGTCTCTAGAATTATGCTAGGACTGCTCCCTATTATCAACATGTCGTCTACATACAGACATATCATAATGAACGAGTAAGAGTTACCTTTCATGTAGACACATTTGTCACCCTCATTAATGGTGAAACCCTTCGATAGTAGAGTACTATCAAAATTTTTGTGACATTGCTTCGGGTCTTGTTTCAGCCCGTACAGAGATTTGACAAGCCGACATACTTTCTTCTCTTGCCCTGGAACCACATACCTCTCGGGTTGTTCCATATAGATTTCTTCTTCCAAATCGCCATTTAGGAAGGCTGTCTTGACATCCATTTGATGTATCTCAAGGTCACACAACGCTGCGATCGCAATGAATACTCGTATGGACGTTATCTTAGACACCAGTGAGTACGTGTCAAACTAGTCAAGGCCTTCCTTTTGCTGATAGCCCTTGACTCCCTTGACTACCAACATGTCCTTGTACTTATCTATAGACCCATCTGCTTTATACTTCCATTTGAGTATCCACTTACAACCCACCGGTTTATTTCCCGAAGGAAGATCAACCAACTCCCAAGTATGGTTATGCAGAATGAAGCCTATTTCACTCTCAATAGCTTCTTTCCATAGCGGTGCATCTGGAGTTGACAATGCTTCAACAATTGTCCTTGGTTCATCATCAACCATATAAACTACAAAGTCAGGACCAAAGGATTTATCCTTCCTGACCCTTTTACTTCACCTTAGTTCTATCTCTGGAGTCTCCAAGTTCTATGAATCTGGAACACTAGATTTTGGATATTCAGCCACTTCGAGATCCACTAGATCTGAATCATCTAGTTCCGGGCCATCAACGACTCCCGGTTCCTGAGAGCTTTGTTCATAACTTCATTTGTGAGAGGTTATGTCTTTTTCCTTTCTCAGAAATATATCTTCAATGAATATCACAAAGTACTTGTTCCCCCCTCTAGTTTGTGCAAACTTCAAATCACATATATCTGTGTGAATAAGTTCTAGAGGAGCGATATTTCTTTTCGACGGATCGAAAAGGAAGCTTTGTGAGTTTTGCCTCTACGCACACCTCACACTTATGTTGAGGGTTTACATCGATATATGGCAACAACTCCAACTTTACCAACCTTTGGATAGACTTGTAGTTGACATGTCCTAATCTATGATGCCATATGTCGCACCCTATTTTGACCTGCTCGGTCAAAGCGGAGCACAACGTATCCGGTGATTCCTGGGTATCGAATTAAGGAGTCGCCACCTAATTATTTTACGGTGAATTAGGACACCTGAATATTAACTAAATGCTGCAATGTAACTCCAATTTTAAGGTCTGCGAAACTAATAGATTCTAGGTAAGGGTTCTTTATTATCCTAAAGGGAAGGGGTTAGGCATCCTTTAAAATCCGCTAACTTACGATTATCCGGTCAAACTCAGGTTAATTATTATACTAAAAATGCATATATTTTAAGAATAATGTTTAAAGAGAATGCTTTAAAGTAATGATTTTCTTTTATTGCAAAAATAGTTGCAAGAATAATTCCTGGTATGAAATCTGAAAGAGTATGCATGACATTGTAAAGTATGATTTATAAAACACATATAAAGTTGATTTTTTGGATAAGAATACATTTGTATGAAAGTTTAATAAAATACTTATTTCGCAATTGATAATAAAAAGGGAAAAAGTAATTTATTAGTAATATAAAGAAATGATTTTTAGCAAGTCATTTTAAATCATAAGATTGTATAACACAAAGGCTTAAACATATGTTTAAGATGCAAATACGAGCTGACTGTTTTTGAAAGTTTGAACATGCATGGCGCGCCTAAAATAAACAATCTAGCCGCGGATTTCCAATTTTGAAACTAACGAGCCTAAAGTAAATAACTAGCTATGGGTTTCTAAGTTTGAGTTAACCGAGCCTACAAATGAATAAACTAGCGACGGTTTTGAACTACCCTATTAATTATCCATTCATGGCCTAATTATTCTAAATATCCTACCAATCACACAAGCATTAAATAATTATTACAGACCCAAATAAAAATAAAGAAAATAAAGAATAACAATGAATGGAAAACTAAAACGGATGACGATGTCATCTCGCACTATTGGTTTTGAAATCCCGAGGTTGAAAATGGAAGGAGTGTGAGTGCGGGTCTTCGTTCGGCAATGATCATGATGACTCTCATAGCGACTCATGTAAATAAAGAAAAGAAAAAGATTAGAGAATGGAACATGAAAATATATATATAAGTAAATATGAAGGGGAATTAGAAAATACCCAAATTATCAGATGTAAATGGAAGGAAATGCTAATATATATAATTAGGCACGCATATATAAATAGTCGGTATTAATTAGCAATTTAAAACGAACCGAAAGCCCGAGTATTTTTAAACATAAAATTTGGAATGTGGTATAGAATGTGACACGCAAAAGATGAAAGATAGGCCCATAATTTATCCTCGAATTTTAAGGAGGAAGAAAGAGCAAACTGGCCCAAATCATGAAGCAGCCCACAGTAAATGAAACAAAATCAAATGTTTAGATTGCCCCAAACTAGAGACAATAGACAATGATGGAAAGAAGAAATAAGATGTTGGGCTTAGCCCAAGTTATACCATGTAGGCAGAAATGAAAATGAGCAGAAAATGAAGCATAGAAGCCAAACATAATGTTGTATTTTGGCAGATCAGACAAGATGATAGCAGAATTGGGTTGAGCCCAACAAAATATATATAGTGTGCAAACGGGATTGATATACCAGATATACACCTGACATGTACACCTCATATACTAGATACATATTGGCATACAATCTATATACCCTGATGTATATCAAACTTATACTTCAAATGAACACCAAAAAGGAAAATGCAGGCAAAACAGATAGGCATACACCACACTGGTTCTCAATTTATTCTATGTGCTTCATGATTTCAAATTTGAACAAATCAATCATGCATTTTTATTTTTAACATTCAAAACACCAGTTAGCATAATAACCAAAGTAATCATATCTAACAGGATTTTCATATGCCTAATTGTGCTAGATTATCCATTTTTATAACCCCATATTTCATGTACCTAAGCTTAAGCAATAGGGATGAAGAAAAAAACAATTTGTCTTAGATAAGAATCAATGCTTACACTACTATCTTAACAAAGTACAGAACTTGTAGCCAGTAAAAAAAACCAAACTAAAGACTACAGAACAGTCCCCTGTATTTCAAAGCAAACAATGAGCAAATCAACTACAAAGAAAAATAATAAAATGCCAAATACACAAGGAATAATGCCTCACACCTTCAATGCACACAATGAAGTCAAATAAATGACCATATTCAGTTTTCAGATCTCAGGCACTAAAAATGCAAGAAAATAGATCATGTGAATAGGCAGAAAGGAAAGGAGCATTTCTGATGGTATACTGCATAGTTTAAAAGAGTGAGCCTAAACCAAACACTTAGGGAATGATCTGATTTATAACAAAGGGGTCCACAATCACATATTGTTCTATGACATTCACATTTCTGGTTAATGCATAGATCATATTATCAAAATATACAGTCTTAACTAATTTGTGAACCAGACACACATATAGGACTAACTCATTAATCTTAAGAAGATACACATACTCTCAACAGAACCAGATGTACATGCAGACTCCTATGAAATTGTAATCAAAATCAGGGAAACAAAATAGGCTTGACAGGTGCAGTGAATTTGATCCAAACATCTTATAGACCATGAAAACAGACAGGCAGGGCATTAAATATAACTTCAGAGACATTACATTGCTATTGTGTATGCATTTTAACACTTAATTAGGCAAAACAAATGTATAGTTAGCTTGACAAGCATATAGATTTAGAAAAATAAATAAATGGCTATTAAAAGGAAGCATTTTCAAAGGGTGTGTAGTCTTCTCAAACTAGACCAAGCATACATGGTCCTATTCATGCCACATTATCCAGCATGATGGCAGTCAAGTAAACAAGGCAGCCCCATAATTAAATTGATGGGCATACAAACTCACAAATGTTGACAAATACATAGCCAACTCAAGTGGACATATCAGACAAACAAGGGATGACCAAACAGCCATTAAAGGACAATACTTCCAATATGCAGGGGAGGGGGCAATTTATTATAAACTAAACACATGAATGTTTCATTTCTCAGACATGATAAGGAATGACACTACATACAAGGTAGCATATGGTCAAAAATGGTTCTCAAACATGTTAGGCGACGAGTTTTAATATTTTTTCAGTCCAACATGATCAAACAACATCTAGAAACCAACACCTATACACACAGAGCTTTTTATCACATTTTTTACTATCCTAAACTTAGAAAACACAGATTTATAGACATACTAATGGATACTCAAAGCTAATTTATCCAAAATTGCCCATCAATCACATAAAGGCACATGAACATGTTAACATAGCATATTTCCAAACCATCAAGACATAATCTTATGGAACTAACATTCATATAATCTCAACCATGTAAAAGAAATAAATTATAATCACACATCTAGATATTAACTGCCACAAATCATAATAACAAGCATCACATTTTATTTATCGGACTGATCATTCAAGTAGCCTATATAATAATCTTGCTAGACAAGTACTAAAACAGCATATACATCACATCATATTAAACCTGAACCTAACCAAAGCATATCTAACCACCAACAGTTAACTAAACAGACTAACAAATCCATCATACTCAAACATGCCATAAACAACTAAACTAACACATAATTAATACGAAAAAAAAACAAAAAATGTAGAACAATAAAATTAAGAGAAGATGTATTTACTGACCTTCTCCGGGTAGCGAACCGAGGCGTATTTCGAATCGTCGACCCGCTTGGAGAAGTTTGTTTAGAATTCAAATTTTGCGATGTCGGAATTCTGATTTTGGATGCTGATTTTAGGATGCTGCTTTTGTAAGTCTGTTTCTGATGTTTGACCCGACCCGGCAGTGACCCGAAAATAGTGGGAAAATAGCAAAAAAAATCAGATTCTTTAACACCTAAAACCCAATAATTTCGGACCCTTAAGGTGAAGAACACATGCAAAAAAAAGAAATGTTCTTAAGAAAATTTCGGATTTTTTAGTGAAGAACAACACCAAATAAAATACAATACGACCGACAATTTGAATCTAAATTTAGAACTCAAAAATCGAATTGAAACTCCCCAAAAGAACCCTTTTTTATCCGAAAAAGAATCCTCCAAACAGATGCAAAAAGGGGGGGGGGGTTTTATAGGTATCAACCTCAACGTTCAACCCCCCTCATACCCCCCTAAAAATGAATTTGAATTTCAAAATAAAGGGGACAAAATCTGATTTTTTGGGGTGATTTCTTGGGGCATGTGTTGAGGATTTTGGGGGGGTGTGTTGGTGAGGGGATGGGTTCGGCGGTGTCAGGGTAGGTTGGTGGCAGTGGTGAAGTGATGGGGTAGGGGTGCGACGACGTGGGGTAGGGACGTAGGGGTGCGGCGACTTGAGGGTTGAGAGAGAGAAAGGTTTTTGTTTTAATTTTTTAGGGTTTTCTGGTTTTGGGGGAGAAATAAAAGGGGAATGGGTATGGGTCGGCCGGTTGGGCCCGGGCAGACGAGTTGGTCTTCGGTTGGTGGGGTTTCGGGTGAGGGGTTTAGGGAATAAGGGGTGTTGGGCTTTGGTAAAGGAATTTCGGGTGGGTTGATATTTGTTTGGGTTAGAGATTTAGGGATGGTTGGGCTTGGTAAAAGGGGCTTCAGTTGGGCCAAATAAAAGGGGGAGTTGAATTGGGTTTGGCCGAAAATAAGGAAGGGGGTTGCTTTGGTTTGGTTAGGGGAATTGTTTTGGGTTGGAAAATGAAATTGGTTATTGGTTAAAAAATAAAAGGAGGGGTTTATTATTAAAAGATGTTTTCCAAAAGATGTAAATTATTTAAAATAACATCACGATGTGATAATAATAAAACGTAATATTTGCGAAATGCTTAATGCTTAATAAAAAAAAATGAAAATGCGATGCAATTTTGTGAAAATAAAATAACATAGAATATTGGGGTAAAACTATGCTTGTGATATTAAAAGGTGAATAGTAATAATAATGATATTAATGTATATATATGCCTATATGTATATATATTAAAATTATTTTGAGGTGTCGAAAATATTTAAAATTGCAAATAAATTGGAAAAGACGGGACAAAATTGGGTGTCAACACCATAAATTAGAGGACTCAAACAAGTAAGAAGAAACTTCAATATTATTGTTTGTACGTAACACAGATATGACGTTAACTTTGAAGAGGCCTTCACAGATGAATCATCTTCCCACAAACGTTTCATTCTTAGCGACTACAAATTTATTGGACTCAAACACTAGCCTAAAACCAGCATTAACCAATAAATGACCTGAAATTAAATTTCTTCTAATCTCAGGAACATGCATCACTTCCTTCAGGAGCTCTTTTCCAGAAGTCATCTTCAGGACTACCTTTCCTACCCCCAGCACGTTAGAGGAAGCGTTGTTTCCCATGAACAACTTCTTGTTTGTAACCAGTGTATAAGTGGAGAAGGCATCTTTATTGGAACAGATGTGTCTTGTAGCACCTGTGTCCATCCACCATTGCATAGGATTCTCAATAAGGTTTTCTTCTAGCACCACCGCTGAGAACTCCTCAATCATGTCGTCCAAAAAATTGGTCTTTGACGACGTTAACATGTGTCTTGCCCTTAGCCTTGGCCTTCTCTTGTTGCTAAGTATTGAGCTTGTGGTAGTCCTTGATCATGTGACCAGGTTTCCCATAGTGGTGACAGTTTCCTTTGAACGTCTCCGTTGCTTGGGTCTTGTCATCTTTCTGGAACTTGCGTTTCTTGCTTGGGTTCCCTTTGGCCTCAGTCAGATTTGCCTTTTCCTCAACGGGTTGTTTACCCCTAGGCAAGACCTTCTTATTATCTTCCTGAATTTGGAGTTTGATAATAAGTTCTTCAAAGGTCATCTCCTTTGTCTTGAGTTTTAAGTAACTCATTCCACGAATGAGGTAACTTTTCAATCAGTGATGCAATCAAAAACTGCTCATTTGGTTTCATACCTTCCAAATCCAGGTGATGTAGAATCATTTGGAATTCCTGGACTTGGAACATCACTATTTTACTATCCACCATTTGAAATTTTAGAAATTTCTCAATGATGAATTTCTTAGTACCTACATCTTGTGCGTTGTACTTCTTTTGCAGCTTCTCCCATAACTCTTTGGCAGTGCCTACGGTGCAATACACCATGTAGAGAGGGTCTGACAAGCAGTTCAATATGTAATTCTTACACATGAAATCACTATAACTCTATGCATCAAGAATCATCTTCATGTCATTAGTGACATGGATACCTAGGCCCCCTTCAGCCGTTTCAGAAGGCGAAGGGTCCATTTCATCTCCAGCTTGTGGATGATCTTCTGTTAAGAAATGTGTCATTCCAATAACAGTCAGATAGAAATAGCATCTTTTGTTGCCATCTCTTAATGTTTGACCCCATGAACTTTTCAGGGCGTTCATGGTGATATCCAGTGGGTGGAGGAACAACAACGTTCTCTTGAGCGGCAGTAAAGGCGTTGGATGAGCCTTGAGCAACCGGAAAGGCATTAGATGTGCCTTGAGCAACCGGAAAGGCATTAGATGTGCCTTGAGCAGTGGGGAAGGCAGAGGGATTGCCTTGAGTAGCAGCAACAGCAGAATCAGAAGTAGTTTGATCTCTTCCAGTCATCTTTCTAGGTACTTACAACAAAATCTTGTCTTAAAATTATTGGGATACAATTGTTGTAGGGAACATGAAGTAAGTAACTATTACAATAGTAAGAAATGATAAACTAAATATTACAATAAAACTGGAAATCAAGAACTTAACAAACTGCTTGTGTGATTTGCTGAGTCGAGTGATGACACTCTGTCTTTAAGACAAGATTGCCCCGTATATCTCCTTTTACGGTGTTGGTTAATAGTCTCCCAAGATATAACATCAACTTAACAAATGAGCAAAGGAAACTCAACTATTACTCTTGAAGAACTTTGAGTATAGTAACTTTGCTAGAGAGGAAGAAGATGAATTCAAAAAATCTGGAGTATTTTCTAAGTGTTGAGTGTAGTGTTCTTCAATTGAGCCAAAGACCTCAATTTATAGTGTAAGGAGAAGACCCCTCAACTAGCCAACTAATGGCCTTTAATAGCCATGTAATGAAACTTGATTGAGGGGTTACATTCAGCCAAATAATGGCTGAATTCATGTGCCAAGTAATGGAGAATCAATGCTCCAAAACCAGCCCAAATGTCAGATCTTTCCAACTTCCCGTCATACCATTCTGCCTCCGAAGCACCGCGGCTTTGTGAATTAGCGCCGCGGAGCCGCGACTTCAGTGGCTGGTCAACCAATTAGTGCCGCAGCACTGCCTAGGAGGCGCCGCGGCTCCGACGGTGTGGCGCCGCGGCCCTTCACGGCGATTTCCGACTCATTTCATCTTACACTTCTTCCTTCGTTTACCAACATGGAATACTTTGTCATTTGGCCAATAACCGTCCATAATTCTATGTCTCAAACGTATTACATACGTACCAATATCTCTTTCACTAATGAAATTTGTGATACTTGGCACTACGTGTGCACGTGTGTGGAAACGACGTTTCCGACGTGCGAGCCCCAATTGTTCGAGTCATAAATTAATGGAATATACTTAATTTCACATTTAGTAAATTTCCAACATTTATTCATAAAGTCTAAAAACTATGTGAAGGCGAATGACGTTGGTGGATATAGTTACCCTGTACCTAGTACCTGTGTTGGTGGAGGTAGCAGTTAACTCGTGGAATTAGTCGAGTTGTCTGCAAGTTGGCGTGGACATCACGTTTATCGACAAACGTTATCTTTAAAATGACATTGGTGAACATAGTTACCCCGGTACATGTGCTGGTGGAAGGTAGCAGGTACCTCATGGAATTAGTCGAGGTACCCATAAGCTTACCGGATGCTATGGTTATTAATAAAAAAGTTATCTTTAAAATGGCCACCTTTGTCGTGAAGGATTATTGATGCACTTGATGCAATTTGTTTCTTGGATAAGTTTGTTAGAAATTGTAGAAGTTCATTGATATTGGTAACTTGTTTATAAATAGAAATGTCTTGCGTGAAAAAGTTTATTGGTATTTGGGTTGGCTTACTGTTAGATTTTAGATCATGAATCCATGTAGTTGAAAAGGTGCTCAAAATGTGGATGTTATTGGGAAAGCTGATTTTAGATATTCAATTGGGTCTTCTGCATTGTCTGCTACTACATGGTGTTTTTATTCTTTTGAGAATTTTCAGTTCTTGGGATTGGTTTATTAATCTCTCAGCTGCTGATTATCCACTTGTTACTCAAGATGGTATGAATTATATGAAAACAGATTTAAGCTTTTGTTTGTTTGAGTTTTGTGTTTCTTTTTGTTAGATAGTTTTTTGGGGTTTTTGAGTGTTGAATTTCATGTTTTGTGAGTTTAGGATCTCAGTTGAAATATTACTAAGATGGGTGAGAAGTCTAAAAACTATGTGAAAATGAGTTATCTTTAAAATGACATTGGTGGATATAGCTACCCCGTACCTAGTATTTGTGCTGGTGGGAGGTAGAGATATCATAAAAAGAAAAGTTAACTTTAAAATGACATTGGTGGGCATAGTTACTTGGTACCTAGTACGTGTGCTGGTAGGAGGGTAGCATGTACCTTCTGACACCACGATTATAAATAAAAGTTATCTTTAAAATGACCATTGACCACCTTTGTCCGTGAAGTGATTATTCATGCACTTGGTGCAATTTGTTTCGTGGAGAAGTTTGTTAGGAATTGTAGAAGTAGTTCATTGATATTGGTAACTTATTTAGTTTTTATAAATAGAAATGTTGTACCTGAAAAAGTTTATTGGTATGTGGTTTGGTTTACTGTTAATGAATTTGTGTAGTTGCAATTTATGTTGCTAGGACTCTTCAAAAATGCTGATGAGTGCGTATTGGATCCTCCAAAAGTAGTGCATTTTGAAGGATTGACACAGATGCGACAACATTTTTGGAGTGTCTGAGCAACGTAGGTGGAACTCATATCTCCTTATACTCGGCTATCTTTTTGGTGATGAGTGATAGCAGATGTTTTGTAATGCAAATTCTTGTCATTGAACTGTGCCGTTGGTGTGTTTGGATTAGTTGCACTAGATAATGAATAAATCATTTCATTTGAACTCATTTCTCCGTACACCTCACTTTCTCTTTGGTGATGTGTGATGATTAATTAGTCATGTGGTGCAAATTCTTGTTGATTTTCAGATCTTCTACACATCTTATCATATCCACCCAAGGATCTTAATTTTGTCAACCACTCGAGCTACATTGGTTGGAGAGAGTATGACCATATCCTTCTCCTGTTATATGTTTCTATACGTACTACTAAAGGATATGAACATATGGATAGCATGTCCTTCTAGAGTTTATATACTGCTATTTTGGATTGGTGTAGGTCAAAGAAGTTGAAACCAATAGTTGTGGACCCAGGACTGTATCTTGCAGAGGAAAGTGAAGTATATTATGCAACTCAAAAACGGGAACTTCCAGATGCTTATCGATTATTCACAGGTGAGGATGCTGACTATCGTTTTTATCTGCATCTATAGGTCTTGAATGTGTGAATAGTGAATACCACTTGTGCTCTTTTTGCCATGTGATTGAGAAAAAAAAGATTTTCTTGATAGGGAGGGACACTTGTAACACTGAGAAGAAGTAACTCTTTTGTTAAAGAGAAAGGAGTAAGGACTAAAGTAGAGAATTAAACTAAAGAACATTATGCAGTGTGAGAATTCCATTCCTTTATCAGTCTTATAACATTCCCAACTCCGAAGTAAGGAAAACTGTTTTTCACCAAAATGTTTGTTGTCACGTATCAGGCAAAGTCTCCAATGAAATGAAACAAATCTATGTTGCTCGGACTCTCCAAAATGCTACCGCAGCAGTGTCGGATTCTCCAAAAATACACTACTTTTGAAGGATCCGACGCACATTCGTTGACATTTTCGAAAAGTTCGGGCAACATATGGAAAAGGGTGTAGGGACGGTTTAGAATCTCTGTTTTACTCTGAAACAATTTTTTGGAAGTTCCCAGAGGTGTTGTGGATACTTCTAAACAGGAAACATGTGTGGATGGCGTGTTATACATAGACAACTTCCTAAACTTGTTTGAATTTCTCCTAGACACCTTATCTAAGGTTTTTGACCTATTCCGAAATACGTCTGCCATCTCCATCTAATGTGCGCCTCTTCTACCAACACTTCGCCATTCTCCTCCTTAATGCACTTCACTTGGTCCGGGCCCTGTGCCCTCCTTTCTCTCGCCTTGGCGAGCCTATACAACTTCTGATCCCCGCCTCTGCACTCTAGCTTTTCAAACAAGTGCTCGAAAGCCACCGTTTTGGCTGTCGTTACCCCTCCTCCTTCCACCATCAATCCCCTTTATGCCCACCTATGTTATCCCTCGCGACCCCTAACACTTCTCTAGTTGCTTTCCTGATGCAGTCAGCAGAAAAATGATAGAAAAAGGAGGCAAAAAAATACTTGGAAGTCCGCATAACTTGAATGCCACGACGGTAGGTGACCGATGAGGACGAGTGGCCTGCGGCAGCAGACGCGCAGAGCAGCAACAACAATGGTCTTGAAGTTTGAAACCATGGAATGAACGGTATGAACCCTAGCTTAAGATTGGGAAGGGAACTCGCTAAGTGCACAAGTAGAGACCAAAAACCTAAGTTGATATTTTTGAAAGTATATTTATGTCCTAAAGACAACCTGTATTAGGACAAATGTACTTTATACACATTCATATTATTATTAATGGAGATTAATATTATGGCATTTGCAATTATTAAATTATTATTTGATTGTTTATAATTATTCATTAATGTGCATCCCTTGAGCTTACGTTGTCATTAATAGAGTGAGATATTCATGATAGAGCTTAACTCTTAAAATAGCCTCGACTAATGATCATCGAGAATGGGATATCGATGATATGTGATAAGTCGACATGTGGTATGCATTACATCCTTAGAGGATGTAGTATGTCTCACCTGCTACGAGTAATGGCTACTCGTGATGGACACATGGATACTTTGAAAGTATTGGTATACCCTGCTGATATACTGTTTGTTATACTTGTCTAAAGTATGATCAGCGTGTGGGAGATAGAAGTCCTTAGACTTGAGGTCAATACGCGCCTTGTTTACAAAGTAATGTACTTCGATCCCGTCCTAAGCTCAAATGCCTTATAGGTTGAGATACGGCTTGTATTGGGTACACTACGATGTGGATTGAAGGTGGTAGTTGAGCCTAGATTAGGATTCATTCCTCGAATGTATATTCGAGAGAACACTTGGATTCTCAGTGATATTAGGTTGACTAAGTCGTTGGCCAACGCAATAGACATATTTAGAATATGGTCTAGACGTCAACTAATATATATAAGATACAATGATTAAGTCATTTGGATAGACACTTGACAAATCCTAAGCTTGATCGGGCGTGTCGTGAAAGAAAGGATTTTATCTTACCACATAAAGGTTAAGTTTACTAGATTCGCGTAAACGTACTTCACATATTGAGTTCATCTTCCGGCGCCATCTAGGAGTTCCGTGTAGACCTTAATTTGATTAATGTCGATATGAGAAGGCCTGCAGGGTCACACTATATCGATTGTCTGTTTCGATCTAAGGATGTATTGAGAGAGTAATTAAATGTTCGATTTGGAATCGAGATATTTAAATGAATAATGATTATTTTAATTAAGTCAAAATTGGATTTTAGATTTAATTAAGAATGCACCGAAAAATAAATCGAGACAGTGCAGGAGCACGTCGAGCACCGCAGCGCCCATACCCTAGGGTCGCGGCTAAGTGCAGACGCATGTCGAGCATCGTGGCGCCCATACCCTAGGGCCACGGTGCCTCTGCCTCGATTTTTGGGTCATGCCCAAAGTCAAACTCTAATCCGGTTTTGACCTATTTTTCAACTATAAATAGAGTCATTCACATGATTATTCAATACACTAATTCTGAAAATCATTCTAAGCCTTAGAGACTTAGAATCAAATACTCTCTCGAACCTCTGCCGGATTTCCTAGCTTTCTGAATGAGAAATACATTGAAGCTTGGAGCTTATAATTGGAAGGGCAATCGCGTGTGCACCACACAGTTGATAAAGATTTCAGATAATTACAACTTGTAAGTATATGTTTTATGTTACAAGTTTCATTGTTGTATAACTATACCAGAAATTATTGTTGGGGTAAGTAAGAAACAAAACTTTCAAACTTCCGTTGTGCCTTACTTATGTGTTTTGAACCGAACAAATCCCTACAGTGATATCAGAGCTCAGGCTAGTTAAATGGTTATATAACAATTGAATATAATAATAATATGGGTTAAACATAAAATTGGATTAAAACGAGGTTTCTTGAAATCCTACATGTCTTGAACGAATGTTGACCTTTTGGAATCACCATTAATTATCTCCTACGCTAACTCGAGGAAGTCATTCCGCTCTAACTCGAACTAAGCCAAGTGCGTTGTCCGATTCATTGCACGGTGCACGGCTAAGAACGAGTAAACAACGGATGATGGTCGATATGGGCGTTATTGATAATGGTGGGTGATGATAAAGGACCTGTGAATTGATCCCTAAATTGGATTTAGGGGTTGAAAATTTTTTTGAAAATTAACACAGAAACATTTGTAAGGACATCGGCGCCGCGGCCCTATGGTAGGGCACTGCGGCGCTGACTAGGGTTTCAAGGAGGCGTCGTGACTCCATGGTGGAGCATCGCGACGCTAATGCATTTTCAGAAACAGAAATGTTTCTGCCTCTGCAGCGCCGCGGCCCCACCTGTCTAGAAACACAAAAAAAATTAAGTTCAGAATGTTTAACCCAACATTATTATTACACAATATGTTATTTGATAAGTATATTGTTTATGTGTTAAATGTCAAATTGTTTGTCATTTACATTTCTAGAATAATGTCCGCTATAACTGTCTGAGCAGGCGGAGCCCAGTGTTTGATTAAACCATCTTCTATCATGCATATTGGGTTGACGGTTCCAAAACTATATGTGTTATTAGTTTTGCATGATGTAAAGATGTCGTATTGGATGTGGCATAAAAGAGTTGATCTTGGTTAAAATCCCGAATTAAAATATTCTCCAAAACTTTAAATACAAGTCTAAACTAAAACGTGTCGTCCATTATAATTGTTAGAGTGCAAAATCCTTTTCGATGATACGAGTATTTATGCCAAAGCATTTGCTCTAAGTCTACGAGGACCCAGACTCTTTCATAGATGTGTTTTAATGTAAAGGTAAATGATAAACTTTTGTGGGTATTTACACCAAAGTGTTTGCTCACAAAGGCCAAATTTGCTTAGATACATAAACACAGTCGTGTAATGGGGTTGACTTGCTTAGACAAATCTTAGCGTCAAAGTGTCGGACTAATCTAAGGAAGCAAAATTAAATGTAATAATTTGATCAACCAAGAGTTGCGAATAATTTTCGCAATTATTTTAGAACCTACCAAGATATGTTATTGAAGTTATCAGCCAAAGAAAACGCGGAGATAGCATAGGCTTGGATCTTGGCCCATTATGACCTCAATTAATATAGGTTCTTATTCTACCATGGAGTCGTAGAAGTATGTTAAAAATAGTGGGAGCTAATTAAACAAAAGGCCTTGTTGATTAGCCTAAATGAATGTGTATAATAGGAAATATATTTTGAGTTTGATTTCCGGTCTATCTAATTCTTCAGATTTTAAAAGATGTCGAGCTTGTCGTTGAAAATGTTGATTGAGATGAATAAACTTACTAGACCGAACTACCTTGACTGGCTAAGGAATTTGTGAATAGTACTCAGACAAGAGAAAATAGAATACGTGTTGGACACGGTGTTCCTAACAGTCACTGCGACAGATTCTGACGAATATGCCTCTTTTGATAAAGATGCTTACCAGAAACATCTAGATGATGCCACTTCGACGCAATGCGTAATGATGTCTTCCATGTCTATGGAACTTCAGAGACAACATGAGAATATGGGGCCCAATGAGATGCTCGAACACTTGAAGAGTCTCTATGACTCTCATCCCAGATAATGGAATATGAGTTGCTAATAGAACACTTCAAGTGTAAGCTCAATGAAGGGGGCCCGGTCTCGCAACATGTCCTGAAGATGATAGGGCTGATAGAGAGGCTTGCTTCGATTGGAACGAAGCTTGAAAAGAATGTCGCTACCACCCTCATCCTGAACTCTCTCCCTCATTCCTTTGAGAACTTCATAGTGAATTTCAACATGAATGGAACGAAGGCAACTTTGCCAGAGCTGCACAACATGCTCAAGACCTTTGTGTTCCCCACTTCCAAAGGCAAAGCTGTGCTCATGGTGAGATCTTCTAGCCGACCCAAGCCGAAAGGCAAGGAATGATAGAAGAAGAAGGGCAAGGCAATCGTTGCGCCCTCAGCTATGAAGCCCAAGGGAGGTGTGAAGAAGAAGGTGAGCACCGCTAATGATGAATGCCTCAACTGCCATAGGAAGGGCCATTGGAAAAAGGACTGCACGGCACCAGGAGGAGGAAAAACACCAGGTGCTCCTTCCTTTGGTGGACAAGATATGTACGTCATTGAAATAAATATGTCTATAAATAACTCTCACTCCTGAGTATTGGATACCGCTTGTGGCTCACACATTTTTACAAATGTGCAGGGGCTAACTAATAGCAGGAAGATTGGACCGAGAGAGGTAGACATACGCGTTGGAAATGGAGCATGAGTGAATGTTGAGCGCGTAGGGACTTATAGATTAAATTTACCTTCCGACTATTGTTTAGTGTTGAATGATTGTTTTTATATTCCCTCGTTAATGAGGAATATTATTTCTATCCCAGTGTTGGACATGGAGGGCTTTTCCTCGTATATTTATAATGGCAGTCACGCACTGTCTTTTAATAATGTTATATATGGAACTGTTCCTCTTGTGGATGGATTATATACACTGAACTGTAGTCGAGAGATATTCAATGTACAAAATAAATGAGCCAAGACAAGTAATAGAAACTCTACCTACCTATCACTGCAGACTTGGTCATATCAATGAATCAAGGATAGCAAGATTGAGGAAGTTAGACTACCTCGAACCATTTGACTTGGAGTTTTATGGTAACTGTGAATCTTGCTTGAGAAGAAAGATGACCAATACCACTTTCTAGGAAAGGTGTGCGAGCCAAGGATGTGCTTGAGTTGGTCCATACTGATGTATATGGGCCATTCTCGACTCAAGCTAAAGGAGGATTCACATACTTCATCACTTTTACTAACGACTTCACAAGGTATGGGTATGTGTATCTTATGACACACAAATCCGAGGCTTTTGAGAAGTTCAAGGAGTACAAGTCAGAAGTAGAGAAGCAACCTACAACAAGTATCAAGACACTTCGATCGAATCGAGGAGGTGAATACTTAAGCAAGGATTTTCTAGATTACTTAAAGCTACATGGATTCCAATCTGAATGGACACCTCCAGGAACGCCACAGATGAACGGTGTTGCCGAAAGGAGAAACCGAACCTTATTGGATATGGTTCGATCCATGATGAGCTCCTCAGCTCTACCGACATACCTTTGGGGACATGCTATACAAACCACTATATATATTCTGAATAGGGTTCCTTCCAAGTCAGTAGAAAAGACACCCTATCAGATATGGTGTGGCAAGAAGCCAACTCTTAAACATATGAGACCCTGGGGTGCCTTGCATATGTTAAGAAGATGCTCACTGACAAATTGAAATCTAAAAATGAGAAATGTTACTTCGTGGGATATCCAAAGGAAACTAAGGGATACTACTTCTATCTTCCTGGAGAACATAAGGTCATTGTTTCCAGGAACGCAACTTTCCTTGAAGAAGAATATGTCTACAAGGAACATAGCTGCATAGAGATAGAACTTGAAAAAATTCAAGAACCACAAGATAACATAGAAAATGAACCCTTATCGAATGACCTAAACAAGGATTCAGTGGGAGTATCTGGTGAAGATTGGGTACTTAGAGTACGCCCTTTAGCCAGTGGGAGTGTTGTGAGAGAGAGTGCAGAAATGAAAGGCTCTCATACACAACCAATGGAAGATGATACAATAGTTGTACATCATTCCATTCAGGAAATACATAAAAATGACATTCCTGAAAACTCTCAAGGTGATGGATTGTCCAACACACAAAGACCTTCTCACAATCAGAATGCAACAAACACTGAAACACAGAGTACTCAACTCCGTAGGACCACTAGGACTTATCGTTCACCTAAAAGACTTAATCTCCTTGTTGAAACACACAATAAGATAGATATTTCTGATGACAATGAACCTACAACATACAGCAAAGTTATGTTAGACATTAATTTGCAGAGATGGCAAGAAGCCATGAAATCTGAGATGGACTCGATGTACGTAAATCAAGTTTGGAACTTGGTTGATTTGCCAACAATGGTTAGACCTATAGGATGCAAATGGGTCTTCAAGAAGAAGATTGATGCATATGGCAAGGTACAGACTTATAAAGTAAGACTGGTGGCTAAAGGTTATAATCAACGGCCTGTGGTCGATTATGATGAAACCTTTTCACCTGTTACTAAGATCAAGTCCATTCGGATTTTTCTTGCAGTAGCTGCATATTATGACTATGACATTTGGCAGATGGACGTCAAGACTGCTTTCCTCAATGGTAATCTAGTTAAAGAAGTGTATATGAAACAACCTGAGGGTTTTTCAATCGAGTCCAAACCAAATGTTGTATACAAGCTACAAAAGTCCATTTATAGGCTTAAGCAAGCCTCGAGGAGTTGGAACATTTACTTTGACAAGGCTATCAAGTCATTTGATTTCAACAGAAACAAAGAGGATCCATGTGTTTATAGTAAACGCAAGGATAGGAGTATTGCCTTCATTATAATATATGTAGATGACATATTAATAATGGGAGACAATAAGACTCTCCTGCAGTCAGTCAAAGAGTGGTTGTCCAATACCTTCATGATGAAGGATTTAGGTGAAGCCTACTACATTCTGGGGATTAGGATCTATAGAGATAGACCTAACAGATTGTTGGGGCTGTCACAGTCAGTCTACATAGACAAAGTGCTTAGACGTTTTTCGATGGAAAATTCCAAGAAAGGTGGTCTACATATGGGACAAGGCATCAAGTTATCTAAGAAGGATAGTTCTTCTAATTCTATAGAACTTGAACGCATGAAAAGGATCCCATTTGCTTCCGTTATAGGATCAATCATGTATGCCATGACCTATACTAGGCCAGATGTGGCCTTTGCACTTAGTATGACTTGCAAGTTCTAACAGAATCCTGGGGAAGAACACTAGAAGGTGGTCAAGAGTATTCTTAAGTATCTTAGACGAACTAAAGATTACTTCTTAGTCTGTGGTGGGGAAGAGAAACTAATATGTATTGGGTACACTGATGCTATCTTCCAGACAGATGTTGACGACTATAAATCTCAATCAAGTTACACATTCATTTTCAATGGTGGAGCAGTAAGCTGGAAAAGTTCCAAACAAGCTACAACTGCTGATTCAACAACAGAAGCTGAGTATATTGCTGGATCGGAAGCTGGTAAAAAAGTTGTCGCGATATCTGAGTTCCTGAAGGAACTAGGGGTTGTTCCAAGTGCCACTGTCGCGCCCGTTTTTAACCCGACCCCGCGCGAGGTTGGAGCGGAGCACAGACGTATTCGGTGATTCCTGGGTAAATGAATTAAGGAGTCGTCACCTAATTATTCTAAGGTGAATTAAGGCACCTAAATGTTAACTATAAATGCTGCAAATTAACTCCAATTTTAAGGTCTGCAAAACTAATGAGATTCTAGGCAAGGGTTCTTTATTTTCCTAAAGGGAAGGGGTTAGGCATCCTTTAAGATCCACTAACTTGCGGTTATCCGGTCAAACTCAGGTTAATTATTACTAGGAAAATGCATGTTTTACAAGTATAATATATTTAAAGATGTTTGTAAATAATTAGTAAATGATCCATTTTAAAAAGAAAGATACATGTAAAGTTTGAAAAAATATGCATTTGTAACAATAAATTATTTATAATGCCAAAGAAGTAAAATTTTGGGAATCATTGAATTGTAAATTGACAAAAAAGATAAACTTATTTGTACGATTAATAAAGCAAATAAAAGATGACAAAAGTTGTTTTGAAAATCTTGAATACGCGTGACGAGCCTAAAATAAATAACTAGCGGAGGGTTTCTAAGTTTGAATTAACCGAGCCTACAAATAAATAAGCTAGTGACGGGTTTCAAGTCTTAAACTACCCTATGAATTAATTCTAATTTTGCCTATTCTAAGCATTTCAATAGTTACATAAGTGCGATAAATAATATTACAATACAGAGCCGGATAAAAGCCGAATTAAAGAAAGTAAATAAAATAAATAAACCCTGAGGAATATCTGCCTTTATTTACTTTATTCCCTGCAACCTGTCAAGAACAAACGGTTAGAAACAGTTAAATACAAATAACTTCGGATCCGTATCCAAAACAATGAGTGTTTTGGTCACGGAGAGCTCAGACTTAAATTTTGAAAAGACCATTCCAATCACGTCGTGGCTGCAAACGTATGACTCGGTAGTTATTTTGATTGTCTCGCCTACTAAACGTGTTGGTCTCTCGGATGAAAAAGAAAAGATCATTATAATCACGTCGTGGCTGCGAACATATAACTTGTTGGTTATTTTAGTCGCCTCGCCTACTAAACATGTTGATCCCTCGGATGAAATAAAAAGTTTAAGCCTCATTCTTGCCTAGAAGTTATATCTCCGTCTTTACAACTGTGGAGGCCTCAAAATCGACGGATATTTTTCATCGGCCAGTGTAGTACCGTGTTCGAATCAGCAAAATTAAATCGAGCGATGGCGACAACGATGGCGGTAGGCAAAAACAGAGAGGCAATTCCCGAGAAGACGGGATGTTTAGTAAAAAATAGTAAATATCCGTTGCCCGGATGTTTAAAACAGTGCTGAAAAACAGAGAAACGGAAAAAAAAAGTGCGGCCTCGAATTCAATTTCATCGGCCTAAATGCGATATTAATAAAACAATCAAACAGTAAGATATTCGTTGCCCGGATATTTAAAACAGTGCTGAAAAATATAGAAATGAAACAAAAAAAAGCGCGGCCTCGAATTCAATTTCATTGGCCTAAATGCGGTATTAGTTCAATCAATAATAACAGTGTCAAAGATAGGAGCAGTGAGCAATTAAAGTATCCAACCCAAATTCTGAAATTTTGGAACGAAACAGGATTAAGAAGTATTTATGAAAAAATCAAACCCGGATTATGAACAGTGACCCGAATAGGTGACCCAATTCTGAAAACATATTTTTTCAGATAACCAACAAATAAGATACGAAATGCAATAATTCTGAAAAATATCCAAATCGGGTCAGTGACCCGACCCGGGTCAGTGACCCGACCCGAATTAAATATCAAACCCGAATCAGATTTTTTGCACCAATTTCAGATAACCAACATGCAAGATGCGAAGTGCAATAATTCTGGAAAATCCAATTCGGGTCGACCCGACCCGGGTCAGTGCCCCGACCCGAATCAGTGATTCGACCCGAAATCTGTGAAGAAATAGAAGTATTTAAATACCAAAGTTCAAGAATGAAACTACCCCTTTTTCTTTTGATGTTGGGTTTGTTTTCGGACTTAATTCTTGAATAACAAGGAGGGCAAATGCTTACAATCAAGAACACAACAAAATATTTATATGGAATTGGACCTCCGAAAAATCCCCCCAATGTAGAACAAAAAGGGGGTATTTATAGATGGATTCGCACCCCCTTGGTGTTCAAAACGAGTTCGAATTTCAAAATAAAGGAGCTAAAATTCGCGGATTTGAGGGGTATGGGTTGCAGATTTTTGGGGTATGGGTCGAAGGGTTGGTGGCAGGGAGTTGGTGGCAGGGAAGTTGGTGGTGGCAGTGGGCGAGGTGACCGGCGTGTGGGGTCGGGGTATGGGGTGTCTTGTGCCGATCTTTGGGGGGATAGGGTTTGATTTTTGAAAAAATGGTTTAAGGGTTTGGGGTGTTTGGTTTTAAGAGGTGTCGGGTCGGGTGAGTCGGGTTAGGCGAGTCGGGTTAGAAGGCGGCAATTGTCGGGTATTAGGTTTGGGAGATTTGGGCTGAGGGTGAAGGGAAAAAGGGAAAGGGAATTGGGCCGCGGGTTTGGCCGACTGGGCTTCGGTTGGGGCTTGGAAGATGGGGGGTGGCCGATTGGGCCTGGGGAAATAAATGGGTGATGGGTTGGGCTTTGGACGAAATGGGTTTTAGTTTGGAGTAGAATTGTTTTGGGTTGAGAAATAAGAAATGAGTTATGGGTTTAGAATATAAAAGGGGTTTTAATATTAAAAATGCATTGAAGAAAAAAATGTAAATTGTTTAAATAAAAATATGACAATGTGATAATAATAAAGATATAATATTTGCGAAATGCTTAATTCTTAATAAAAATGGAAATGCGATGCCATTTTTGCGGAAAATAGAATATCATAGAATTTTCGGATAAAACTAATGATTATGATAAAAATGCAAATGATAGTAAAAAATGCGAATAATATATATATATATATATATATATATATATATATATACATGTATGCATATAGATTAAAATTGTTTTGAGGTGTTAAAAAATATTTAAAATTGCAAATAAGTTGGAAAAGACGGGACGAAATTGGGTGTCAACAGATGCCCCTTTTTGGCCGGAGATGATGAAAGAGTTTTCGGCCAAAGAAGTTGACTGAGTAGCCAATTTTGTCCTGATCAACGGGACTTGAAGGAAGATTAGGTATGCATGGTAGAAACAGAATTTCAAGGGAGATGACATTGAAAAAGTTGGTGCGGATTCAAGAAATATTGCCCCAGTGTCGAGTTATGATGACATTGGTCGCAGATGTGACAAAACTATTGGGAAAGAGCGGATCGACGTTCGAAGTAGGTCGTTGACCAATTTGCCTCGGTTCGTCGTAAGAGATAGTTCCACGTTGTGATGAAGTTCCTGCAAATTAAAAACTCCTGCAAACTAAAGCTTAAGATATAATTAGTGTATAACTGCTAAGAAAAAATTGTAGAGAATATAACTTGGAAATACCCGCATTATGAGGTGGCGCCTAACTGAAATTAAAATACTCGCATTATAAGGTGGGCGCCTGACTGAAATTAAAATACCCGCATTATGAGGTGGACGCCTGAAATGACGTCGTTGGATTGACGTGTTGTGTTGAATACGTCGTTGTAATATTGTTGACATTGTTGTAATGATGTAAAGGACAGTTGTTGTGCTGCCTGTAATGTCGAGGACGTTGTTATAATGTTGTTTTGCTGTAAAAGATAATTGTTGTGTTGAAGACGTCATTGTAGTGCTGTAAAAATAATTGTTGTGCTGAAGACGTCGTTGTGTAGGCATGTTGTTGATGACGCTGTTGTATGGGCGCGTTGTTGATGACGCCGTTATATGGGCGTATTTCTGATGACATCATTGTAATGTTGTTGATGTCGTTGTAATGCTGTAAAAGATAGTTGTTGTGCAGAAGACGCCATTGCATAGGCGTGTTGTTGATGGCGCCGTTGTATGGGCGCGTTGTTGATGACGCCATTGTATGGGCATGTTGTAGATGACATCATTGTAATACTGTTGATGTCGTTGTAATGCTGTAAAAGATAATTGTTGTGCAGAAGACGTCATCGTAATACTATTGACGTCGTTGTTGATGACGCCGTTGTATGGGCGCGTTGTTGATGACGCCGTTGTATGGGTGTGTTGCTGATGACATTTCATTATTGTAATGTTGTTGATGTCGTTGTTGTAAGAATGTAACGTTGATATCGTCGTTGTATCGACGTGTTGTGTTGAAGACGTCATTGTGATGACGTTGTTGCAAGAATGTAATGCTGATGACGTTGTTGCAAGAATGTAATGCTGATGACGTTGTTGCAAGAATGTAATGTTGTTTGTTGTAAGAGATAGTTGTTGCGCTGAAGACGACGTTGTAATGTTGTTGACGTCGTTGTAATGATAACGCTGATGACATCGTTGTAACGCTGTTGATGTCATTATAATGCTGTAAAAGATAGTTGATGTGTTGCGATGCTTGCCGATGACGTTGTTGTAATGTTGTTTGTTGTAAGAGATAGATGTTGCGCTGAAGACGACGTTGTAATGTTGTTGACATCGTTGTAATGATAACGCTGATGACATCGTTGTAATGCTGTAAAAAATAGCTGTCCTGCTGAAGACGTCGCTGTAAAAAATAGATGTCCTGCTGAAGACGTCATTGTAATAATGTTGACGTCCTTGAGATGCTGTAAAAGATAGCTCCACGTTGTGCTGAATCTTCTGCCGATTCAAACTCCTGTGGACTGTGAATTAAAATGTCGCCCAGACGAAAATGTGATGCGACGTCCTTGTCGTCGTTTGATGTAAATGACGTTCTTGCCGTCAGTTTGTTGTAATAGATGGTTCCACATCGGTTTGTTGTGTTTAAGCTCCATGTGCTTCGAAATAACATCCTTGTGCAGACATAATGATTGGGACCCTGTAGGTCAAGATGATGTCATTGTATAGATGCAAAACAGGAACGTGATCCTTGTGGTGAACTGTGATGCCGAAATTCTTTGGGAATATGATCATAAGTGATGTGGCTTCGCTGCTTCTTACAACCTGAAGAACATGTACTCAAAGAAAATTTGTGAGTTCGGGGGAGGGGCGGTTGATTAGCGTTGACTTTGTAGCTTTGGCTCTTGATAGTTGCATGTCCTGCTTATTCGGACCTGTAGCCCATGTTTGGTTCCCAGTCTTGGCTAACCGTTAATGAAAACATTTGTTGAAAATAATTTGTTTATAAGAAAGTATGTATGCATATCAGTAAAAATTCTTGTCGAACTCTAATGAAAATATTTGTTGAAAATAATTTGCTTATAAGAAAGTATACATATATGTAAATGCCTGTCGAGCAGTGACATGTGGTGAAACAAAGCAAACGTCTTATCCAAAATCCTTCTTCTGGCTGAAGACTTAGTTTGCCGATGCTTTTCCATGTTTATCGGCGTCCTCTGGCAGTGATCTCCAAAAAAATGCCCAGTTTCCGATATGTGAGGATGATGAACTTTCGAACGGACAACCGAGTCTTGTGTGGGTTGCTTGCCTGTCCTATCAGGGTGATCAGATGGGTGCATTTTGTCATGTGTGAGATAAAGTAAAAACGATTTCCTAATGGTGGGACCGAAGCCGATTTAGGCCGCCTACGTATCCCCATGAGGGAATCAGGTCATAACGTAGTTCATTACAAGCAAAGGAGATTGTAAGGGTTTTTTCTAAAATGGGACCGAAGCCGATGTGGCACCCTACGTATCCCACCGAGGGAATCAGGTCATAACGTAGTTCATATTACAAGTAAAAAATGTGATTTTTTGGGAAATTTCTGTCTTAAATAGACGAAACCCTATGTGGGTTCTATGCGTGTCTCGCCGAGGGAGCGCAACTTTACAACATGGAAAAGATATTACATAGAGAATAACAAATCCTAGATACTGCATCTGCGTTGATATCTTTTGGCCAAACTTCGTCGTCCATTTCAGCTAGGATTAGTGTCCTTTCAGTCAGCATTTGGTGAACCGTGTAAGGCCCTTGCCAATTCGAACTTTTCTTTGGCTTCATCTTGGTGTAGGGATATGCGTTTTGACACTAATTGCCCCGGTTTAAAGTCCTTGGCTTTTCTTTCTTGTTTAAAAGCTTTGGCCATTCTATTCCGATAAAGTTGCCCCGGACAAACTGTGTTCATCAGCCTCTCCGTACATGATTCTGTATCCACTTGGCTGCGAAAGATATAGCATTGCCCCAGTAGAAGTCCTGATTGTAGTGCGGTAGCCCAAGAGTACAAAGGGAAAATGCTCATGCCAATGCTTGTAATTATCAACCTATCTTGATGTTTCATCCAAAACTGGCTTTGGCTTATTCTAAAAAAAATGCCCCAATTCTTCCGATTGTGAGTCTTCCTCATATTCTTCGGAGTCTTATTCATTGTTTGGGACTTTGTTTGCTTGTTTCACTATATGTCACATATTATTGACAAATTTATTAGTTTGCATGATGAAAGAGAAAATTATTAAACAAAACATATTTTAAAATAGCAAAAGCAATGCGGATTTGTCATTTTAAGCTTTCAAAAGGTGGAGGCAAAGCATATTAAATGCATATATGTGATTCAGGCCTCAATCTGAATCACATTGTTTCATTAAATATTAATGCAATTAACTAGTCTCTGGGAGAAACAAGGCCGGGGCACAGGTCCAATTTTCCCAAATCATCTTCTTGCTCTGCATCCCAAATGGTTGAGTCTCTAGCGTAATCACTGAGAATCATATTGCATTTTGCTTCTTTTTCAGCAATGAAAAATCTTTTGAATCCTTTCACGAGGTTGGCTGCATTGTCCTCCTTTAATTCCTGAGTGGCGCATGCTTTGACGAATGACTCACTCAGAGGTGGAACAGGCTTTGGCAAAAGAGCATCTCTCTTCCTTCGGAGATTGGTTGATAAGACTTTTTCAGGAAAAGATGGTGCCATGATCCGCGGCTTTGGAAGAAGCACTTCTACTCCGAACGGTGCCCTTAACTGGACTGTAATCATAAGAGTGACAAAGGTTGATGATTCAACCTTTCATTTCTCTGGACTGGCACAATAGTCTCTTTCAAATTATGTTCTTCATCAACAGTAATCATGTTCACATTGGCATCGTCATGATCTGGCAAAGAGTTATTGTTTTCATTAGAGGCAGGTCCTTTCAGTTGGATAACTCCTTCTTTGATTAATGCCTCAATTCTGTTTCTGAGGGCGTAACAATTTTCAGTGTCGTGTCCAGGGATTTCCGAGTGGTATGCACAATGCTTAGTCTCATCGTGCCATTTTGGAACAGGATTGGGGACATTTCCTTAGATAGGTTGGAGTATTCATGCGGTTCTCAGTCGTTCATACAACTGGGCTCGAGATTCGACTAAAGGTGTATAGGCTTTGGCTGGCTTTCTTTCGTATTTTGCGCGGGGTCTGGGTTCATTTGGTGGATGGACTCGTGGATGAGGTAAGTATGCAGGCTGATATTGTGGGGGATTCGGATAGGCTGGCGCTCGAGGCAGGCTATATATTGGCTGGGTATGGTAGACAGGGTAGGGAGTAGGTGGATAATAAAGTTGAGGGCTTTGGACGTATGGGCAATAATAGGAAGGCTGAGGACTTTGGTTGTTTTTATTGTAGTAGGGAGGCTGGGGTGATGGCATTTGGTAGGTTGACATTTGATTTGGCCTATATTTCTGAACTGTCATGACGGGGGGCACTCCGTCTCTCTTCCTCTTTACTGCTCCCTCAAATGAGTCCGACTGGATTGTCTCACTCGTTGCTTGCAATGCTACAAAGTTTGTAATTCTTCCAGTTCTGATTCCCTCTTCTATGAAATCTCCCATCCTTATAAATTCAGAGAAACTTCGTCCTATGACGCTTATCATTCTCTCATAGTATGTTGCATCTTTCAAAGATTGTACAAAGAGAGTGGTCATCTCACTTTCTGCTATCGGGGGTTGAACTTTTGCTGCTTCTGCCCTCCACGTCATGGCATATTCTCTGAAGGTCTCTGTGGACTTCTTTTCTAACTTCATCAAATAAAATCTATCCAAGACTGTGTCGGTGTTAAATCTGAACCTATCCACGAAATCGTGTGCCATTATGCCCCAGTCATGCCATTTTCGCGGGTCCTGGCTTGTGTACCAGTCGAGTGCTTCTCCTGTCAAACTCCTTATGAATATCTTCATTATGATGGCCTGGTTTTTACCTACCCCAACCAGTTTGTCACAGTACGATCTCAAATGAGAGTAAGGATTTCCTTTCCCATCAAACAAGTCAAATTTTGGCATTTTATATCCGACAGGCAATTCAATGTCGGGATGCATGCACAGATCTTCGTACTCGAGTCCTTCATGCCCCTTGCTGGTTTGGATATTCTTGAATGCTTCTTTTAGGCTATGAATCTCTCTCGCCACACTTTCATCGGTTCTGATCCTTACCTGCCTGTCCATTTCTTCACACTGGCCGATTTCCTGAAAAGCCATATTTGGTACTGTGGTAGTAAAAGGTTGAGCTTCCGTTGCATATACTGGTGGCACATACTGCTCGTTGTGATCGGCGACGTGTGCCATCAATATGTGTTGCTCTGCCGGGTGATTTTTCGTGGAAGAGGTGTTTTGGATGAGTGGGGTAATTTGGGTATGTGGAGTTATGAAGGATGCTGGATCATTTTGTGGCGGGCTTTGTTGTGGACTTGCTTGCGGGTTAGTGTGTTGTGGATTGGTCTTGTTTAGTGGCGAATTTTCGGGGAGGTTTTCGGAAAATGGTTGTTTATGAGATGAAAAAATTTTCGGTGCAGTTGTATTCATCCCTTGTTCAGGGAGTGGAGTATTGACGCTAATGGACAAGTTTGTGAGATTTTGGAGCCGCTCAATCTCAGTCTGCATGACTGTCATCTGTTGCAACAGTTGGGCGATGTATTTTTCCTGGACGGTAGTATTTTCCCTTTCTGAAACTCCTGATTTATCTCCCGGGAGAGTGGTAAGTCTCAGACCAGTCTGTTCGGATGCACCTGAATCGGTCATTTCGCTGAATGATCGTGCCTTTGACCTCGTGAAGTAGGGATGGTCCGCCAGTTTTAGTCAACGCAAATCAACCTTTGGGAAAAAATAATCTAGGCAAAATAAACCTTCTAAAAAATGAAGAAAACCAAGTTAGTATAGGGCGAGTAATTATTGCTTCAAATAATATGCACAAAGTGAAAAAGCAGGAGAAAACAACAAAATGATTGTATGGCAATTAAATGCGCATCCTAATATGCATGGGGCCTCCCTTAGGCCGGAGGTGGGCCTAAACGCCAGATATGCGGGATTACGACAGGTTTGATCCAAGCTGCTAAACTGCAATGCTTTGTCGGAAATGAGACAAAATGAATGTACATTTTTCAATTTCAGCATGTCATGATTAGTCTTGGATTAGTCTATCCTTATCACGCTACACATAATATGTTGATTGGTCGTTGGGTTGTGAGACCCGTGGACATCTTTGGCGGGTTTCTTAATTGTGGAGTCGATACCAAGGATCGACCCACCTAAGGTGTATGCATGCATGACTTAAAATAAAGGGTGGTATAGCTCTATCTTAAATTTTCTAAGATTTGGCTGACTAGACTCAAAGTTCCCGAGTGGACTACTCGAGTGAGAAGGCTACGCGGCCACCGGATGGTCTGGACACTCCGCGCATACGCCAACTCTCCTAAAATTTGGTAATTTGAAAGAAATTTACGGGTGCGCAAAACACACCTCGCGTGTAATGTGTGATAGTGTCAATTTTCCAGAGTGGAAGAAATATGAGCGGAATGCCAATTTAAGGAAAGAAGTAAGAGAATATAACAATTAAAGCAGTTATGCAAAATTTCACAAATGAAACTTATCAAAGCATTAAATCAAATAAGGAGCAAAAGTAAAGCACAATAATAATTAACCTGAGTTTGTTATGGTTAAGAACCTGAAATATCCCCAGTGGAGTCGCCATGCTGTCGCGCCCGTTTTTAACCCGACCCCGCGCGAGGTCGGAGCGGAGCACAGACGTATTCGGTGATTCCTGGGTAAATGAATTAAGGAGTCGCCACCTAATTATTCTAATGTGAATTAGGGCACCTAAATGTTAACTATAAATGCTGCAAATTAACTCCAATTTTAAGGTCTGCAAAACTAATGAGATTCTAGGCAAGGATTCTTTATTATCCTAAAGGGAAGGGGTTAGGCATCCTTTAAGATCCGCTAACTTGCGGTTATCCGGTCAAACTCAGGTTAATTATTACTAGGAAAATGTATGTTTTACAAGTATAATAGATTTAAAGATGTTTGCAAATAATTAGTAAATGATGCATTTTAAAAAGAAAGATACATGTAAAGTTTGAAAAAATATGCATTTGTAACAATAAATTATTTATAATACCAAATAAGTAAAATTTTGGGAATCATTGAATTGTAAATTGACAAAAAGATAAACTTATTTGTACGATTAATAAAGCAAATAAAAGATGACAAAAGTTGTTTTGAAAATCTTGAATACGCGTGACGAACCTAAAATAAATAACTAGCGGAGGGTTTCTAAGATTGAATTAACCGAGCCTACAAATAAATAAGCTAGTGACGGGTTTCAAGTCTTAAACTACCCTATGAATTAATTCTAAGTTTGCCTATTCTAAGCATTTCAATAGTTACATAAGTGCGATAAATAATATTACAATACAGAGCCGGATAGAAGCCGAATTAAAGAAAGTAAATAAAATAAACAAACCCTGAGGAATATCTGCCTTTATTTACTTTATTCCCTGAAAGCTGTCAAGAACAAACGGTTAGAAACAGTTAAATACAAATAACTTCGGATCCGTATCCAAAACAATGAGTGTTTTGGTCACGGAGGGCTCAGACTTAAATTTTGAAAAGACCATTACAATCACGTCGTGGCTGCAAACGTATGACACGGTAGTTATTTTGATTGCCTCGCCTACTAAACGTGTTGGTCTCTCGGATGAAAAAGAAAAGATCATTATAATCACGTCGTGGCTGCGAACATATAACTTGTTGGTTATTTTAGTTGCCTCGCCTACTAAACATGTTGATCCCTCGGATGAAATAAAAATCTTAAGCCTCATCCTTGCCCAGAAGTTATATCTCCGTCTTTACAACTGTGGAGGCCTCAAAATCGACGGATATTTTTCATCGGCCAGTGTAGTACCGTGTTTGAATCAGCAAAATTAAATCGGAACACTAAGCGACAAAGATGGCGATGAGGCAAAAGCGAGAGAGGCAATTCGAGAAGGCGGGATGTTTAGTAAAAAGCGATAAATATCCGTTGCCGGATGTTTAAAGCGATCTTTGAAAAAGCGAAAGCGGAAGAAAAAAAAGCGCGGCCTCGAATTCAATTTCATCGGCCTAAATGCGATATTAATAAAAAAATAAAACAGTAAGATATCCGTTGCCCGGATATTTAAAACAGTGCTGAAAATATAGAAATGAAACGAAAAAAAAGCGCGGCCTCGAATTCAATTTCATTGGCCTAAATGCGGTATTAGTTCAATCAATAATAACAGTGCCAAAGAAAGGAGCAGTGAGCAATTAAAGTATCCGACCCAAATTCTGAAATTTTGGAACCGAAACAGGATTAAGAAGTATTTATGAAAAAATCAAACCCGGATTATGAACAGTGACCCGAATAGGTGACCCAATTCTGAAAATAGATTTTTTCAGATAACCAACAAATAAGATACGAAATGCAATAATTCTGAAAAATATCCAAATCGGGTCGACCCGACCCGGGTCAGTGACCCGATCCGAATTAAATATCAAACCCGAATCAGATTTTTTGCACCAATTTCAGATAACCAACATGCAAGATGTGAAGTGCAATAATTTTGGAAAATCCAATTCGGGTCGACCCGACCCGAATCAGTGATTCGACCCAAAATCAGTGAAGAAATAGAAGTATTTAAATACCAAAGTTCAAGAATGAAACTCACTCATTTTTCTTTTGATGTTGGGTTTGTTTTCGGACTTAATTCTTGAATAACAAGGAGGGCAAATGTTTACAATCAAGAACACAACAAAATATTTATATGGAATTGGACCTCCGAAAAATCCCCCCAATGTAGAACAAAAAAGGGGGTATTTATAGGTGGATTTGCACCCCCTTGGTGTTCAAAACGAGTTTGAATTTCAAAATAAAGGAGCCAAAAATCGCGGATTTGAGAGGTATGGGTTGCGGATTTTTGGGGTATAGGTCGAAGGGTTGGTGGCAGGGGAGTTGGTGGTGGCAGTGGGCAAGGTGACCGGCGTGTGGGGTCGGGGGTATGGGAGTCTGTGTAGGTCTTTGGGGGGATAGGGTTTGATTTTTGAAAAAATGGTTTAAGCGTTTGGGGGTGTTTGGTTTTAAGAGGGGTCGGGTCTGGTGAGTCGGGTTGGGGCAGCCGGGTATCGAGTATTGGGTTTGGGAGATTTGGGCTGAGGGGTGAAGGGAAAAAGGGAAAGGGAATTGGGCCGCGGGTTTGGCCGACTGGGCTTCGGTTGGGGCTTGGAAGATGGGGGTGGCCGATTGGGCTTGGGGAAATAAATGGGTGATGGGTTGGGCTTTGGACAAAATGGGTTTTAGTTTGGGGTAGAATTGTTTTGGGTTGAGAAATAAGAAATGAGTTATGGGTTTAGAATATAAAAGGGGTTTTAATATTAAAAATGCATTGAAGAAAAAAAATGTAAATTATTTAAATAAAAACATGACGATGTGATAATAATAAAGATATAATATTTGCGAAATGCTTAATTCTTAATAAAAATGGAAATGCGATGCCATTTTTGCGGAAAATAGAATATCATAGAATTTTCGGATAAAACTTATGATTATGATAAAAATGCAAATGATAGTAAAAAATGCGAATAATAATAATAATAATAATAATAATATATACATGTATGCATATAGATTAAAATTGTTTTGAGGTGTTAAAAAATATTTAAAATTGTAAATAAGTTGGAAAAGACGGGACAAAATTGGGTGTCAACAGCCACTTGTCCAATAACAGTTTATTGTGACAACACTGGTGCGATTGCGCAAGCTAAGGAACCAAGATCAACCAACGGAAACAAGCATGTACCAAGGAAGTACCACATACTCAGGGAGATGGTGGAGACTGAAGAGATTATATTATACTATGTTCCTACAGACGATAATCTAGCTGACCCATTCACTAAACCATTAAGCTTAGTCAAGCATAATGGTCATTTTGAAAATATGGGCATTAGATATGTTGGAGATTGGCTCTAGGCCAAGTGGGAGATTGAAAATATATTTATTTCCTAGAGACAATCTGTATTAGGACAAATGTACTTTATACACATTCATATTATTATTAATGGAAATTAATATTATGGCATTTGCAATTATTGAATTATTATCTGATTGTTTGTAATTATTCATTAATGTGCATCCCTTGAGCTTACATTGTCATTAATAGAGTGAGATATTCATGATAGAGTGTAACTCTTAAAATAGCCTCGACTAATGATCATCGAGAATGAGATATCAATGATATGTGATAAGTCGACATGTGGTCTGCATCACATGCTTAGAGGATGTAGTCTCACCTGCTACGAGTAATGACTACTCGTGATGGACACATGAATACTTTGGAAGTATTGGTATACCCTGCTGATATATTGTTTGTTATACTTGTCTAAAGTATGATCAACGTGTGGGAGATAGAAGTCTTTAAGCTTGAGGTTAGTACGCGTCTTGTCTACAAAGTAATGTACTTTGATCCCGTCCTAAGCTCAAATGCCTTATAGGTTGAGATATGACTTGTATTGGGTACATTACGATGTGGATTGAAGGTGGTAGTTGAGCCAAGATTAGGATTCATTCCTCGAATGTATATTCAAGAGAACACTCGGATTCTAAGTGATATTAGGTTGACTAAGTCGTTGGTCAACACAATAGACATATTTAGAATATGGTCTAGACGTCAACTAATATACATGAGATACAATGATTAAGCCATTTGGATAGACACTTGACAAATCCTAAGCTTGAACGGGTGTGTCGTGAATGAAAGGATTTTATCTTACCACATAAAGGTTAAGTTTACTGGATTCGCGTAAACGTACTTCACATATTGAGTTCGTATTCCGGCGCCATCTAGGAGTTCCGTGTAGACCTTAATTTGATTAATGTCGATATGAGAAGGCATGTAGGGTCACACTATGTCGATTGTCCGTTTCGATCTAAGGATGTATTGAGAGAGTAATTAAATGTTCGATTTGGAATTGAGATATTTAAATGAATAATGATTATGTTAATTAAGTCAAAATTGGATTTTGGATTTAATTAAGAATGCATCGAAAAATAAATCGAGACAGTGCAGGAGTACGTCGAGCGCCGCAGCGCCCATACCCTAGGGCTGCGGCGCAGTGCAGACGCATGTCGAGCGTCGCAGCGCCCATACCCTAGGGCCACGGTGCCTCTGCCTCGATTTTTGGGCCAGGCTCAATGTCAAACTCTAATCCGATTTTGACCTATTTTTCAACTATAAATAGAGGCATTCACCTCATTATTCAATACACTAATTCTTAAAATCATTCTAAGCCTTAGAGAGTTAGAATCAAATACTCTCTCGAACCTCTACCAGATTTTCTAGCTTTCCGAAGGAGAAATACATTGAAACTTGGAGCTTGCAATTGAAAGGGTAATCGCGTGTGCACCACACAGTTGGTAAAAATTCCAGATAATTACAACTTGTAAGTATATGTTTTATGTTACAAGTTTCATTGTTGTATAACCATACCATAAATTATTGTTGGGGTAAGTAAAAAACAAAACTTTCAAACTTCCGTTGTGTCTTACTTATGTGTTTTGAACCCAACAAATCTCTATAGTTTTCTCATTTAACTAAGTTTGGTACCGATTTACCTGATACTATTTGGTGGAAGGTAGCAACCTCTTTACATATGTATAAAGAAGACTAGTTTTACTTTTAATTTATTAACTTATTCAATACAGATCTGTTGTAGATCATTCATGTTCAGAGGTGGAGCTAGGATTTTGAGATTATTGGATTCTAAATAAATTGTTTATACATATTAAATGAATTCTTAAACACAAATACAGGGTCTAGGTCAAATCTACTATATTCTACCGAATTCGTAAGCAAAAATGTAGCTCCGCCCCTGTTCATGTTAAGTGTTCCAAGAGTTTGTTACTCGAGTCTTTACCATGTAAACCCATGATTCTCAGTTGAAATGTAGCTTTTGGATGAGTAAATAAGTGAAGGGATTGTCTTGAAATGCATATTGATTTATTTTTAGAGAAAATAAATCACATAAACTCGCATCGAAAATTCATTTTACCAATTAAACTTTAAAGACGTCTGAAGTGAAATTATTACCCTTAACGGGCGATGTGGCAAGAAAGTGTATCACTTTCTTAAAAGCGTGTGGGAGGGGAAAAAGTAACACTAAAATGATCCCAAATATACATTTGTCATCTTCTAATTGGATGACAATTTATTTTAATTAATTATACTTTTTAAATAGATTTTTTTTCTTTTCTATTTTTTCTTCTTTCTCCCTTTTCCAGAATTTTCCACCTCTGTTCCGGTGGTTCCACTTTCACCTCCACCGCCATCTCCGGCGGAGCTAGAAATTCCAAAAAATTCCATATTTCAGGTGACCCATCAAAACCACAACCTTCAGCAACAGCAGCAGCAACAATGTCAGCCGCCAAACTCGGTATCCAAATTTTCTTCGAACGCCACACTCAAAATGCCCTCACAAAAATCCAAAACCCTCCTTATTCCCCATAACTCCAATTCACTGCAAAACCCTAAAGGAACTTCTAGAAATGTTTTAAATTTAAGGTGTTTAGATTCTAATAATGAAAGGAACTCAGTGTCTCAAGTTAAAAGCAATGGCCGGAAACGACCAACACCGGCGAGATTTTGTTCTTATGGTGTCGCTCCGGTGATGCCGTTGAAGCGACGCCCGCCCCCTCTTCCATCTGTCACGTCGAAGAAAGATCTGGCCGGAGTATTCTCTGGCGAACTCCATTGTTATTTGGGGAAGATGAGTGGGTTTTGTTGATTTTACATATATATTTTTTAGTTTGGACGAAATTATTTTTAAAAAATCATTAAATGACGTGGAAAAAATAAAAATGCGAGGGGTGAAACAACACCTAGCTCTCAACTGGTGTGAGCAAAGTAAGGTTTTAATTCACGTATAAATTGTTTAGGGGGTAAAAAATTGTTAGTAAAGTTTAATTATTAAAGTGAGTTTTCGGTGCAAGTTTAGAGGTGAAAATATGTATTTTCTCTTATTTTTACTTTGAAATAATTTCTTGGAAACATGCATGCACCATACAACAACATATCAAGTGAAATTCACAACGTGAATCTGAAGAAGGTAAAATGTACGCAAAACTTATCTCTACTAGAGCGGTTGTTTCTTAAAACATGCACGCACCATGTTATAATAAAATGATTACTAGGGGAAGGAATTTAGTATAAACGCTCTTGGTATGATCTTTCAGTTAATGTAGTGAAAACATATTTGATACGTCACATGGCACAACTTAGTTTATTAAGTATCAAAAACTGTAATTTTTTTGCAGTTTAAACTTTGAAGGAGGAACAAGCTACTCTGACCTTGTCTAATATTGTTTTATAGGAAACTAAATATTTGGTCCAATTGAGAGAGGTGGTAGGGTTTGATTTTTAGAAAATAGAAGCATCATCATCTATTTGTTCCTGAATGCCCGTTTGAGGAACAGTTACTTCTTTAATATTCGTTTTTCTATTGCCTAGACTCCCCATAAATGATACTTTTTTTCACGAGATCTTCTGTCTTGATCTTCCTATTTATCTGTATCATTGTCCAGGAATTTTGTAAAACAGGACATCTATAACCAGCCAATTTGTTACAAATAACAGATTTTGCATGAGTTTCATACTACTACTGACTAATTTGTGTTGGATATGTAAAACACGTACGAGAATAATAAATAACTATTACAGTGATCGAAACGATAAACAACAAAGATTACAACAAGTTATCAATCTTTTGATCTTGAATTGGAACTTCAAATATGGATCTTGTATTCGGAAATACAAGAACATGAACTGCTGTACTTGTGGCTTGTAGATCCGCTGAGAATCCGAACGGTTAGAGTCCTTTGAGAATCAAGTTCACACCTAAAACACTTAGCAATCAATTAGATAATCACAACAACACCGACTGAGTCGAGAGATGACTCTCTGTCTTTAAGACAAGATTGCCCCCGTATATAGGCTTTACGGAAGTGTGGACAATAGTCTCCCAAGATGAAACAACAAACTTTAAAATGTGCAAAGCCTACACAAATGACATCAGCGAAGAACACGAACAATGAAGATTGCTAAGAGAATGATTGTTTATCAGGAAAACTGATCTCTTTGTTGTGTTGTATACTTGTATGTATATTCTCTTGTTCATATGTGTGCATATATGTTTTTTCTATAGAATTGAGTCAAAAGCCTCAATTTATAGGTGTGCAAGATGGCCTTTCAAATGCCCCATAATGGCATTCAATTGCCATGTAATGGGTGACATTTAACCCCAAGTAATGCAACAACATAATGGTTCAAGTAATGGTCATTATTAGGTGGATTCAATACCATTGAAACTACCTCACAGCCAAACCTTTGGGATTCCGTCGAGCAAACACTGCCAGGGAAGCGCCGCAGCTCTGAAGCATTAGCGTCGCGGTGCTCCGACGCCGCGGCCCTTCTCGGCTCCGCGGTTTGACCCGTACCATCTTACACCTCGCACAATCCTTCCTTAGTTTACCAACGTGGAACACTTGTTATTTAGCCAATAACCGTCCTTCATTCTATGTCTCAAACATTTCACTTACGTATCAATATCTCTTTCGTTAACGAAATTTAAGATACTTGGCATTAAGATTGCATGTGTGTGGAAATGATATTTTCGATGTGCGGGGCCCTAATTGTTCGAGTCATAAATAATGGGATAAACTTAATTCCACTTTAGTAAATTTTCAACAATCCCCTCTTGAAATAGATTTTAGGCGCACACGCCAGGTGCCTACTTTCAGCAATCTTTCAGCGAAAAGATATTGCATCAGGAGAGGTAGCTTCCGCTTTGAACCTTTCCTAGTTGAATACCATCAGATTTACTTACTGCGTGGTGAACGTGATGTCTTGAACCGTCAGTGTTTAATGTAAGCCAAGACAACGGTACCAACACAATACCTCTCATTTATTCGTTTCTTCTTATTGTTCTGTCCGTTGTGGCCTTGGATACACTTGAATTCTTAAGTGCGTTCATTTGAGGCGGCCTATCCTCGCACTTAAATAGGTGATCTCCTACAAGGTATCCTGCTATATCCTACTTCACAAGTGTTAGTAATCATTAAAAGTTTCCCCAACCTTAACCTCAACCGTTTGAGGATCGTTAAATGTTTGGAAGCTTAACCTTTACCCACCATACAGGTAGCACTTTAATGTCTATTGCGGGAACGGCTTTGGATTCATGTTTCCTTACAGAAATCATCATCTGAAGTGCTCTTGCTTCCATCGAAGTGCTCTTGCTTCCACCGAAACGCTCAACTGAACATTTTACAGCTTAGTTTTCTCATTGAACCAAATTCTTGGGATCTCCAGTCATTATGGTTGGGTTACCACCGCAAAGGTTCGTATTGTTTGGGTTTTAAGCTCATTCCCCTAGATAGGTAGAACTCTTGATCTTAGGGTAGTCTCATAGTTAAAGAGTCTGTTGTATCCTTTGATTAGTAATCAAAGAAGTGACACCCGTGTTGATCAACTGTCATACGGTCTCATGTCTCCGACAGATATATCCAGACGCCGTCATCCGTGCCCATGCTGAAGCCGACCGGCTAGCCACAGTGTATAACTATTGAAGGCACGGGTTTCTCCCGATAAGGGACGTCCTCTAAGGAGTCGTGAAGTTACTCAACTTATTTTCATGCTTTGTTTAAAGCGATAAACTCTGATTCCATCATGAATCGGTAGATGCAAGTTTTCTTAGAGGATTTTCCAAGACCCACCATATACATTTACTTGTGGCATTGGTGTTCTTCAAGTCTGATGTCCAGTTTGCATCACTATGTTCTCCCAGAACCGATGGACATCCAGAATACCATAATCCGTAGAAAAACAAATATTTCAGTTATCGTCATATCCGACTTAACGCATTCTATCGATCATTTCCAGAATCACGAGTGAATCTTAGTTCAACTGATCTGCTTTGTAGGTCGATACCATATCGGTTTTAGTGTGTAAAATACATTGAACTACATGTGACCTGCACATATCACTCCTTGTATATGGGTGCACCATGATTCC
The DNA here is from genome assembly GCA_029783415.1 of Anisodus acutangulus. Classification (NCBI taxonomy): domain Eukaryota; kingdom Viridiplantae; phylum Streptophyta; class Magnoliopsida; order Solanales; family Solanaceae; genus Anisodus; species Anisodus acutangulus. The sequence continues at coordinate 29,449,354 of CM056492.1, read as the reverse complement.
AATCAGTTCTATGATTCATATCCATTTGTGGCTTCAACGAGACTGTCAACTATCTCACAACTGAGTTTGGAGTTAGACCAGTCCGTTAGATGTCTTAGAAATCCCAATTACTAAGACGTCATATATGATACCCATATCTTTCATAGCGAGACTTTTGTTTCAATATGACTTCCACTTTCAGACTGTTGGTTTTCCCAACTGTTGGCTTTGTATTTTCAGAGTCAATGTTTCTGTTGTCAGATTCATTATTTATGTTTTATCTGAAACTTCCAGGACCAAAATGTAAACATTTCAGGGACCAAAATAAAAGTTCAGGAAGAAGTCCAACAGTCCAACAAATCAACTCTGATCCTTCCCTTCTAACTCTCCGGTTAGGAATGATGTCTCAACATCCATGTCACGCAAGACTGCAATGGTCCTGGATGTTAAGTTATTCAAAGAGGAGCACATGTACAAGTAGCTGATGCCTTATACTCGTCAGTAGATCCATCAATTTTGTACTCACTTTTGAGTATCCAATTTTACAATTCAAAGGTTCTTTTTCCGGAGGAAGGTCAACCATTACACAAGTATGGTTCTATATGATGGAATCTATTTCTCTTTCTATAGATTTTTTCCATTGCAGCGCTTCTGGAGATAACAATTCTTTGTTAATTGTCCATGGTTCATTCTCAACCATACAAGCTAGGAGGCCTGGAACAAGTCTTTGTCCCCTCTTTGCTCCGTCTCAGTTCAACATCAAGAATTCTTGAGTTCTGTAGATCTGGAATATTAAGTTCCGGACAGTCAACAACTTCGGAGTCCTGTAGATACGGAACGTCTAGTTCCGGAAAGTCAGGCACTCGCGGGTTCTTGTTAACCTCGAGCAATTACTTCTTTTTCCTTCTCAAGGAAAGTTATCTTCAAAGAATTCAACATTCTTTGACACCAAGAGGTGATAAGCACTACTGTTATTTGCAGATCCAGTGGATATGCAATCTACAGTCTTAGGTCCAACTTGACCTGTTTCGGTATTCCAACCTCTACCAAGACACCCCACATCACAACATTTGTAGGTGGGATCTTTTCCATGTTTGACATGGAGGGTTATCCTTATCCTTATGCGGAGTTCTGTTGAGAATCGCATTAGCGGTAAGGATCGCATTGCCCCACATATTTTAGGCGTACGGCTTTGCGCTTAGCTAACACCGTTAGACTGGGGTGAGTAATGAGCAGTCGTTTGATCAACGATGTTTCACATTCTCCCCCTCTATCACTACGAATTCCTCAATCCGTAAGCTTAGTTGATTTTCAACTTCTGCTTTATAGCGCTTATCCACTTCAACAACTTCATCTTTGCTTTTCACCAAATAAAGGATGCAATACGTTGTACCATCATCAATGAAGGTCACAAAGTACTTATCTCCCCCCTCTATTTTATATAAAATTCAAATCACCCATGTAGGTGTAACTAAGTTCTAGAGGAGCAATGCTTCTTTCGCTATTCCTTTTATGGAACTTGGAAAGGTGATTTTGCCTCTTCGCCTACCTCACATTCATTTTGAGGGTTTATGTCGACAGAAGGCAAAAATCTCAACTTCGTTAGCTTTTGAATGACTTTCTATTTAACGTGTCTTAATCTATGATGGCATAGATGCACGGATTACAAATATATCATTCAATTAGCTACAGTCATACTATACTATTCTTAGTTATTACAGACTTGTTGGACTAGTCTCAAACCAGCTTGACCAACAACGTCCCTGAAACTAAGTTTGGGACATGTATCACGTCTTTGTAGAGTGATCCCATTCCCTGAAGTTCTATTGAGGACAACCTCTCCAACCCCTTCTATTTTACAGGTGGCGTTGCTTCACATGAACAACCTCCTGCCCATGGTTAGGGCGTAATCGGATCATATGTGATCTGGATACTCTAGCCCACTCCAGTTGCTTTGGCAAACTAAGTGTCCAGTTTCTTTTCTGCCTTTCTTTTGGCCTTCAGATCATTAAGACCTGGAAATTCTAGCCCACTCCAGTCGCCCATAGGAATTGTGCGACTAAGTGTCCAATATTATCCTATCAACTGAATTCTTGCCCACTCCAGTCGCCCGTAGGCTTTGTACGACTGAGTGTACAATATCATCTTATCAAATAAACTCTGGCCCACTCCAGTCGCCCTTAGGCTTTGTACGACTGAGTGTCCAATATCATCCTATCAAATGAAGGATCTTCTGTCAAATAGTGTGACAGGTTCAACGTCTTAAGATAAGCCATTATCTCTTAGTCTTTTTCCCTTGTGATTGGTGCCCAGGGAAATCCCTGGCGCTTACTTAAGAATGGTAACAGTTTTCGCACAGTCAGTAGATCTCTCTCCTTCGTATGTGCGAACATACTTTACACATTTTTGATAATTACACCCAAAAGAATGGATCTTTTAAGTTTTGTTTACAATAGTCCAATCTTTAAACGGGAAGGAAGGAGATTCAATATCTGATTTTAGAGTGTAGGGAATATAATTTTTTGATGAAAATACTTTCATATTTCCAGCCTTGCTTTACACACTTTTATTCAGTTATTAACTAAACACATTATAGATAATGAATGATAATTAACTTAGACCTTTTGAATTCTTGCCCACTTCAGTTAGACTGAGTGTCCACATCCTCCTTACCATAATTCGAATCTTTTGTCTGGGACATATATAGGCCCTCTGCTACAAGATAGAACATCATCTTCAGCCTTTTCCTCTTGTCCCAGTTGACATTCTCAGCCTCTCGTGGGCGCTTGTTTCCACCACCCTCGGGAGCGGTGACACCAACTCGTCCTTGATTTTTAGCCATAATAGCATGACTATTAATAGTATCTTGAAGCTCAGCATCAGATCCAGATATCCCACCTTTGACGAAAACAGATTTGTAATTGTCGTCAAAGAGAGAACCAAAACTAGGACCAGATTTGAAAGCACGATTGTTGACAGAGACAGCGTTTGAACTGTTAACAGAACTGTTTTCAAGAAGAAAACCACAGCCAGATTTGGGACCATATCTGCTGGCACACATCTTTCGAGCACTAATACAAATTTGTCTTTAAATTGTTGGATATGTAAAGCACGTACGGGAATAGTAAATAACTATTACAGTGATCGAAAGGATAAACAACAAAGATTACAATAAAAAGTGGTCAATCTCTTGATCTTTAATTGGAACTTCAAATATGGATCTTGTATTCGGAAATACAAGAACATGAACTGCTACACTTGTGGCTTGTAGATCCGCTGAAAATCCGAACGGTTAGAGTCCTTTGAGAATCAAGTTCACACCTGAAACACTTACCAACCAATTAGATAATCACAACAACACCGGCTGAGTCGAGAGATGGCTCTCTATATTTAAGACAAGATTGCTCCCGTATATAGGCTTTACGGAAGTATGGACAATAGTCTCCCAAGATGAAATAACAAACTATCAAATATGCAAAGCCTACACAAATGACATCAGCGAAGAACACGAACAATGAAGATTGCTAAGAGAAGGATTGCTTATCAGGAAAACTGATCTCTTTGTGGTGTTGTATACTTGTATGTATATTCTCTTATTCATATGTGTGCATATATGGTTTTTCTATAGAATTGAACCAAAGATCTCAATTTATAGGTGTGCAAGATGATCTTTCAAATGCCTCATAATGGCATTCAATTGCCATGTAAGGGTGACATTTAACCCCCAAGTAATGCAGCAACATAATGGTCCAAGTAATGACCATTATTGGGTGGATTCAATGCCATTGAAACCACCTCAACAGCCAAACCTTTGGGATTCCGTCGAGCAAACACTGCCTGGAAAGCGTCGTGGCTCTGAAGCATTAGCGTCGCGACTCTAATTAGCCAAAAATCTCACTGCCGACCAAGCGCCGCAGCCTTGCTAGGAGGGCGTCGCGGTGCTCCGACGCCGCGCCCAATCCGGTCGGCGCCGCCCTTCTCGGCTCCGCGGTTTGACCCGTACCATCTTACACCTCGCACAATCTTTCCTTCGTTTACCGACGTGGAACACTTGTTATTTAGCCAATAACTGTCCATCATTCTATGTCTCAAAAATTTTACTTATGTATCAATATCTCTTTCATTAACGAAATTTACGATACTTGACACTAAGATTGCACGTGTGTGGAAATGATATTTTCGACGTGCGGGGCCCCAATTGTTCGAATCATAAATAATGAGATAAACTTAATTTCACTTTAGTAAATTTCCAACAATTTGTTCTTACCGCAGGGTCAACATCTGCTATTTTGAGTAGGAAGTTTACCGAGTTCTGCATTTTAGGCTCGGATAACCTCCCTAGAACTCATCTAATGTACTTGTCAAACTCACCATTCTCAGAATCCGTTTATTTCTGATCCATTTTGTGCAATTCGCGAAAATTCAATGGGACGACAACCAACCACAACATGCAGTATGCTTTTTTTAACTCAAGATCACAAGCTCGCCGGCTCAACTCAAGTAACTTCAATGACCTGGTGATGAGTGGTGCAGCATTTCCCTCACAATTTAAGGTAGACGATCCGGTTCTTAATAAGACCGACCATGAACTTCTCCACCACAATCGTGACGAACGAGTGCAAGGTGGATGGTGTTTAGGTGACACTGAAACTAACAATTGTACCATTTGGGGAGACGCTGAAATTATAAGACCGGGTCCAGGAGCAAAGAGGCTTGAAAAACATTTTCTTGAGCTTTTCTCTAATGGACCATATTTGTCTGATCAATGTCAATATGAGAAGAGCTCCTCCAGACGATGACATACACTAGCAAAATAGACAGAAGATATGAAGATACTCATCGAACCACTTGAATTATTAAATTTTAATGTAAGCTAGTTAATTCTTTCATTGGAAGCCTATTGTTGTACAAGTATTTCTGAGAGTAAGATTTATATATTGAATTGGGCAAGCCCCGCTGAGGAATCACCTCCCATTGTAAGATGATATTAATCTCCCTTGAGGAGTCTTTCATTAATATCAAGGTATATATAGAGTACAATATTCATCCCTTATAAAATAGGAATCCTAAGCCTATACAAAAGAGGAATCCTAGTCTTACCATAATTATATTTACATAATATATGGAAATATTCTAATTATGGGTAGGGAATATATTTACACGTTTATACACCCCTCGATCGAGGCGGAGGAGGAGGCGGATCTTGAGGCGGCTCAAGTCAAGAAATAAGCATGCAGGAAGTCTTTTGATAAATATGTCTGCATACTGATAGGATGATGGAACATGTAACACTTTGATATGGCCTAACGCAACTTTCTCACGAACGAAGTGTAGGTCTATCTCAATATGCTTGGTTCGCTGATGTTGAACCGAATTATGAGAAAGATAGATTGCAGAGATGTTATCACAATACACAATAGATGCCTGACGCAAAGGACACCAAGTTCTAACGATGAATTTACGAGCCAACAAATCTCGGCTACTACATTTGCAACGCCTCTGTACTCGGCCTAAACCTTTGGAGCGAGATAGGGTAGCTTTGTCACTTGGCGGACCAAGAAATCAGTTATCCCTAAGAAAACACAAAAGCGGGAGGTGGAGCGTCGCGTGTCCAGGACACCTTGCCCAATCTGCATCCGTATATGAAAGCAACATATGCAGTGCGAGAGGGATATAGGTGCAAACCATAATCAAGAGTGCCCTTAATGTATTGAATGATACGCTTAAGAGCGATGAAATGAGACTCTCTGGGGCATGCATGAATAAGCACACTGTTGAACAACATAAGTTATGTCCGCCTGGTGAATGTGAGATCTTGAAGTGCACTGCAAAATCCTATCTGAGTAAGGATCGGAGGCTGGAGCACCATCCATAATCTTGAGCTTAGATTTGGAATCAAGCTGGAGTAGGCACCTCTTTGCGATTCGTCATCTTAGCCATGTACACAATCTCTTCTCGCATACTTACGCCGACATAAGAACATATGATTAGCGGACACAGTCACTGATATCCCCAAAAAGTAACTCAGCTTCCCCAAATCAGTCATTGCAAATTCGGACTTGAGCAAGGCAATAATCTCATTTTTCAATCCGTCGGAGGAGGCAGTAAGAACAATATCATCCACGTAAAGTAATAAGTAAACAGTGCTACTACCTCGATGAAAAATGAAAAGTGATGTATCACTCTTGCTGCATACAAACCCAATCTGCAAGATATACCTGGCAAAGCGATCATAACATGCACGGGGGGCCTGCTTCAGGCCATATAGTGACTTACGGAGACTGCACAGATAGTGAGGAACTGCTGGATTGGTGAACCCTGGTGGCTGATGCATGTAGACTGTCTCTCTCAGATCCCCATGTAAGAATGCATTCTTCACATCAAGCTGATCGATCGGACAGTGTTTGCCCATGGCTATGCTCAAAACTGTGCGGATGGTAGCTGATTTGACAACCGGGCTGAAGGTCTCACCACAATCAATGTCTTCCTACTGATTTGTGCCATTAACCACAAGACGGGCCTTATACCTCTCAAGATCCCCATTGTCTCTGAACTTGTGACGAAATAGCCACATACAACGAATGACATTCACCCCCTCAGGTCTAGGTACTAGATCCCACGTGTGCTGTTTAGTTAAAGCATTGAATTCCTCAAACATAGCCGCATTCCAATTAGGGTCTTGTTTGGCCAATTTGGGTTCTTTGGAAGTGGAGAGATGGTTTGGGCAGACAAGTTGAAATGGACTTTGGGTTTGAAGATTCCATGCTTTGAACGAGTTTCCATTGGATGGGTAGGGACAGTGGGTGGTGGAGTGGTGTCTGAGATGGGGGGTAAAGTCGGATAAGGAGAAGGTGGGGGCGAAGCCGTCGGAGGCGTCGCGGCTCTTGGATCGAGAGTCGCGGCGCTAGAAGGTTGACATGCTTCTCTGAAGTTTGGGTGCCGCGACTCGGCGGCGGAGCGAGAGGGCGTGAGTTGTTCGATTATGAGGAGAGATGGCGGACTTCGTCAAGAAATGAGTAGTCCTGTTTTTTGGAATTTTGGAATATTCGAAAACGGGAATGTGGTCTCGTCGAATGTGACGTGACGAGATATATGGATCTGACGAGTCGACAAGTCATAGCATAGATAGCCCCTATGGTTCGGCGAGAATCCTAGAAAGACACATGGAGTGGACCTAGGAGCGAGCTTGTGAGGGGCGGTGGAGCTAAGGTTGGGATAGCACAGACAACCAAAAATCCGTAGATGATCATAAGAGGGGATTCTATGGTAGAGGATTTCGGGAGGGGTCATATTGTGAAGAGTGCTAGTAGGGAGAATATTTAGAGTGTATTCTGACATTTTAGCAACATAGACCCAGAAGGGTGGAGGGAGGGAGGCATGAATCAATAGGGTGCGAATCATATTGTTAATGGTGCGGATGATTCTTTCAGCTTTACCATTTTGTGGTGAGGTGTGAGGGCAGGAGAAGCGAAAGACCATGCCATTATTGGTACAAAAGCGGTGAAACATAGAGTTATTGAATTCACGACCATTATCGCACTGAAATGATTTTATGCCTTTTCCAAATTGTGTTTGAATGAAATTGCGAAACTCAAGAAATTTGACAAACACTTTCGATTTAAATTTAAGAGGGTATAACCAAACGTAGTGTGAAAAATCATCAAGCAACACAAGATAGTATTTATGACCGAGAGAACTAGGGATAGGAGATGTCCATAAATCGGCATGTATGATATCAAAAGGAGCAAATGTAACACTAGTAGATGATTTAAACGGAAGACGAATATGTTTGCCTAAAGAGCAAGAAACACAATTTTGGGCAAGCTTTTCATTACAGGCAATGAAATTGTTGCCTTTAAGAAAATAAAAAACTGGGACTCCTGGATGACCAAGCCTATTATGCCATGTTGAAGAAGAAACAGCCGCTAGAGTGACAGGAGAGCAAGATCTGGCAGCGGAGGTGGAAGTGAATGGATAGAGATCCCCCGTGCTATTGCATCTCGTAAGAGGTGTCCCCATATGAAGATCCTTTACAGTAAATCCAAAAGGGTCAAAATCCATAGAGACAGAATTATTACGAGTAAATTGGCGGACAGATATGAGGTTCTTAATCATATGTAGGGCATATAGGGTATTTTTGAGGGAGAAGGGTGGATGAGGAGGTTGTGTGTATGAGGTACCATAACCCTTAACTGGAATGCGTTGTCCACTACCAACTGTAACATATTGAGGATGCTTTAAACAAAACAGTTTAGAAATAGTACATGCAGACTGGGTGACGTGAGATGTGACGCCTGAGTCCATGTACCAAGTATTGTCAGGTTGTTGCATAGATAAGGTGTTGAACGCCTGACCCAACTCAGTGGGTGTCATGCCGGAGGAGGGCTGCGGGACCTGACCTTGCATGAAGTGGGCCTGCTGTGGGCCTGGAGCGGGGCCTAACAAATCGAGGTAAGAATACGGATTGTATGGCTGCTGTTACTGGAATGGACTTGGCGTCGCGGCTCTGAACTGGGGCGCCGCGACTCTGTACTAAGCGCGCTGGCGTAGGCAAACAGCTGGCGAGTCGCGGCCCAGTTGTTCTGCGATCTCTGTTGTTGTTGTTGCTGTTGGTTCTGTTGACCACGACCACGGCCTCCTCTACCGCCGCGGCCTTTTCCACCCTTGCCGCCGCGTCTGCGTGTTGGGAGTTGTCCGGTGGCGTCGATTTTGGAGTTGTGTGTCGACGGCTAACACTGCGGGCGTGCTCATCACCTTAACCACGACGGGTTTCTTGAGCAACAATTGTGAGCGGTTTTGTTAAAACTTCGGTAGCGGATCTGCTGTTGAATAATAGTGGCCAAAGTATCATATTCGCCCTTAGTAAGGCCGTAAATCATTTGTAGCACCATTTTATCGTCGATGACGAGCGTCTGCGATGTTGGAGAGTTGATCCGCTAGAAGTTTAAGCTTCTTGCAGTACTCAAAGACATTGGAGAAGTTTTCAAGACGTGTTTTGTTGAACTGTTCTTCCAAATACACGGCACGAGTGTGATTGTTGTCCTGAAAAATTTCCTCCAAACGATTCCACAAGTCAAGGGTTGTGGAGTCAGATTTCATGATAGTAAGGAGCAAATCCTAAGAGATACTACCATATATCCATTGTTTGGCCTGGCGTCGAGGCGATGCCAGGATAGAATCATCAACCTCCGTAGGGACGCGGAATAGTGTCATCAATATGGTCAAGCACGTTATAGAGACATGCATGATTGCGAAAAGTTCAACCCAGGAGAATCTTTGGTTGTTTTCTTGATCAAGAATAATGGGAATATGGTTCTTGATGTTGGAAACAGTAAGGGCGGGATGAAACAGTGGTGATGACTTTGTGGTGGGATTTGTGGAGGTAGAGGCGTCAGAAAGTGTGGAAGAATCAGGGATATCCATTTAGAGAAGAGAAGAAAGGAAGAACAAAACCCGAAAAACAAGAAGAAAATCCGGGAGGGCCGCGGCGTAGGAGAGGCAGCCGACGGCTGTGGAAGAGAAAGGTTTTTAGGGTTTTGTTTATTTGGCTCTTGATACCATGTAAGATGATATTAATCTCCCTTGAGGAGTCTTTCATTAATATCAATGTATATATAGAGTACAATATTCATCCCTTATAAAATAGGAATCCTAAGCCTATACAAAAGAGGAATCCTAGTCTTACCATAATTATATTTATACAATATATGAAAATATTCTAATTATGGGTAGGGAATATATTTACACGTTTATATATTGAATTGAGAAGAGCTCCTCCAGACGATGACATACACTAGCAAAATAGACAGAAGATATGAAGCTACTCATCGAACCACTTGAATTATTAAATTTTAATGTAAGCTAGTTAATTCTTTCATTGGAAGCCTATTGTTGTACAAGTATTTCTGAGAGTAAGATTTATATATTGAATTGGGCAAGCCCCGCTGAGGAATCATCTCCCATGAATCCTTACACCTTACTCAAATTGTTTGCATTGCAATAGAATATTAAGGGTGACTTAGTTGGTTGAGCATGTGTCTTCCATAATGAAGGTCTCAGGTTTGAAGCCCCCTGCCTACGTTATCCGGGAATTTGCAGGTCGAGCTCATCGCACGGGACTTGCCTAGTGCGATTATCTCTCCTGTATGGTTTGTGTCCTATTATACAGGATCGGAATTTACCTTGTGCGCACCCGAATGATAGTGATTGCGGGTTCCCTTGTCATAAAAACAAAAGAATATCATTGTGATAAAATGCTATTATCAGTGGTTGAAAGACAATAGTACATAGTTCGATTACTGAGATCAGTTGTATCCTACTAATTTCTTTGATAATTCAAGGTCCTTTGATGTCGATACTATGCTTAATTTTTTCGCTCAACAATACTCATTACTCCTGGAGGCACATCTAGACTCCGTTTTTCCAAAGATTAAGATGAGTGAATATGAATTCATATTTGAATATTGAATAATTAAAAGACAATTTGCTTTCTCAGCCTCCCAAATCGTATAACTTATCTTTATTTTTAAGAATTAATAGATTTATATATATATATTAAACACTATATTCAACAAACACTAGAGAGAATCTTAATTTACATGATGTAAAAATTACTAGTTTTTTGATAAAACACATTCCGAAAGCTTGCGGTGGTGATAGATGGTGGCCTTGTTGGCTAGCTAGGATGATGGTTAGTGGTGGACGTGATTGACAGATGAGGTAAGTGGTTGTATAGTCGTGCGATGGTTGTTGACGATGGTGGTTGGAGGTAGAGGTGGTAGTGGTTGTGCGACAGAGGTGGTTGTCAATAGTGGTTGGTGGTTGTGTGGTGGTAGCTATAACAATGGTGATGGTTAGTAGTGGTAGTTGGAAGTGTTGGAGGTGGCTAGCAGCTGTTGATCGTAGTGGATGTGATTGATAGTAATAACCTAGATCGATGGACCATCACGAGTTCTCCTATTTTATTAAATTGTTCATAAGTCTTGCTGAATTGATAGAATTTACCTGTGTTCAAGTTTCACAAATTATAAACGGGGGTGGGAGGTTAATCTTCAAAAATCATAGTTCAGGGCTAACAAAAAAATCTAATAGTTTAAGTATGAAACTTGTAAAATATTTATAGTTTAAGAGGATTTTCAGCCATTATAAAAACCACGTGAAATAATTTATTTTACCACCACGCGCTTCTAAGTAAGATTTTTTTTTTGTTAAACAAATGTTTTTCCATCTGTAAAGCCAAAAGGGGTTTTAACCCTTAAAAACTACTCCCTCAATCTCAATTTAAGTGTCTTACTTTTCTTTTTAGTCTGTCCCAAAAAGTGTGTTTCTTTCTATACTTTGTAACTTTTTCAATCTCATGACAAGTTTAAGTCCACAAGATTTAAAAGACCAACACATCTTTAATTTAAGATCACAAGATTAAAAAATCTCTTTTTATTTTTTAAACTACGTATCAAGTCAAACTAATATACTTAAATTGGGACTGTGAGAGTATAATGTAGAGGGGTAACGAAAATAAGGCATAATTCAAATAAGAAACTTGCAAGTGTGATAATTTAGAGAGGGTTTTAAGTAAGTTTTAACAATTAACTCTACTTATGGGATTTCTTATTAAATTAGAAATGATGTTGAATATAGCTTTAAAAGATTAAACTGAAATTTATTGAATTATAGAAGACTAAATTGTAACCAATCCCCAACTTCAATAAACTTCTTTTTTGTGAAAAACAAGGAAGATCCTTCCTTGACTACATCAGTGATTAAGTTGATGTGTATTTTAGTCACAAAAGCCAAGCTACTTTTCTTCTACTTCAATTTAAATAAACAAATTTAGAACACACAACATGACTTTTTCTAGTTTGCATGTGATAATCACATGCAAAATGGGAGAGTAGTTGCAAGCATCTAACCACTAATCATCAATCGTAGAAGTTTGGAAACATGGGTGGGCCCTAGCAACGGGCAAATTAGCTCCACTAAAAAATATTTTAAAAAGGAGTAGATTGAGAAAATAAAATGGGAAATCGCATATAATATGAAAATTGATTGAGAAAATAAAATGGTAATAAGGAGTAGATTTTCAAAGGCATTACACCCACGATGAAATTTAATTTAAACATTACACTAATAACTAAGTCAATCAGAAAACATAACGAATAAGTCAATAGAGTCTAACTAGTAATATTGAACTAAAACATGTATATCTTAGCTGTACCATCTTATGTGACGGAATCTAAAAAGAGAGACGAAATATCTAATAACTTATGAATTTATACACATATATTTTCAATAATTGTAATAAGGTTCACACATTTATAAGGTAACACAAAAATACTACGTATAAATTAAAATATTAATAATTAATAGTAATATTAGAAAAAAAACATCTGAAAAAGAGAGCATAGAGAATAAGATTATTATCAAATCGTTGAACGACTAGTTCTTTTATCATATTTTAGGTTCATTTTTTTTAGCATATTTTTTAAAAATAATATTTTTATATTTATAAATAATTTAGTTTTAATTTTTTTTATTTTATCCTTGATGACATGCTTTAATCGTCATAGAAAGATCTAAGAAAAGTTTTAAAGTATAAAATAAAAGTTCTAATTTCCTTTTTGAAATTTGTGGCGAATTAAATAACATCACATAATTGAAATGAAGTTATTGGGTTCGAGCGCTGAGCATGAAAAAAATTTAGTTGGAAGCGCTGCTTCCAAATGGATCCTGCAACGCGCGATATAAATTTAATAGAGCTCCAATACGATTACCAAACATCAGGTGAGAAACAAAAAAAAGACATAATACATAAACAAGCCCTTAAACTTGGCCTCATCTAGCAAGTATGCCCTTCAATTTTGGGTGTGCACAAATAGGCACCTCAACTTGTATAAAGTTGAACATGTAAACACAAATGATGACGTGACACATAAATTTTTGAGGTGTCTAGATGATCATTTTGTAAGTTGAAGTGTTCAACTGATAAATTAGAGAGAACTTGAGGTGTCTACTTGTACAAACTCAAAAGTAGAAGACATTCTTGGTGGCTAAAACCAAGTTTAAGGATCTGTTTATGTAAGATAGAATAATTTTCCTTAGAAATTCCTTTCATTATTCACAATATATATAGTTGTACAAATGTTGATTCCTAATATAGTACGAATCCTAACTTACCTTAAATGGTTGATTCCTAATACAATTAGAATCCCAAGTTACCTTAAATATACATCTATCATAATTACAAAATATACGGTGAATATTCAGAGAATATTCGCTAATACTCCCCCTCAGACGGAGCGGGAGGAGGCCGAACGCTAAGGCTAGATCAAAAGTCGGTGAAGAGATGTCGCGGTAGTCCTTTTGTGAAAATGTCTGCATATTGATAAAAGGAAGGCACGTGTAATAATATGACCTAACCACGGGCAACTTTCTCTCGTACAAAGTGGATATCCATCTCAATATGCTTGGTCCGCTGATGTTGGACCGGATTATGAGACATATAGACGACAGATTATGTTGTCACAATAGACTATAGACGTCTTTCATAGCGGACACTGGAGCTCCAAAAGAAGATTTCGGAGCCAGCAAATCTCAGCAATGACATTAGCAACTCCGTGATACTCTGCTTCAGCGCTCGAACGGGATAACGTGGCCTGCCGCTTGACGGACCATGAAATAAGATTATCCCCAAGAAATACACAGTAGCCTGAGGTGGAGCGACGTGTATCGGGGCATCCTGCCCAGTCTACATCTGTGTAGGATAGTAACTTGTTTGGAGTAGAGGGGTATAGATGTAGTCCAAACTCCAGTGTGCCCTTAACGTATCTGATAATACGTTTAAGGGCGGCAAAATGAGACTCTCGAGGGTCGTGCATAAACAGACACACCTATTGAACGACATATGCAATATCAGGCCTAGTGAAGGTAAGATACTGAAGGGCACCTGCAAGACTCCGATATAGAGTGGGATCCGAAACTGGCTCACCGTCATTGGCACTGAGCTTGGATTTTGAGTCAACCGGAGTTGGCATAATTTTATAATTTGCCATCTTAGCCCTGTACACTATCTCTTCTGCATACTTACGTTGATACAAGAACATAGTAGCTGCAGATCTGGTCACTGATATAACCAAGAAATAGCTGAGCTTGCCCAAGTCGGTCATAACAAATTCTGTCATGAGCAGAGTAATGATTTCATTCTTCAAACCGTCAGAGGAGGCAGTAAGAACAATGTCATCCACATATAATAGCAAATAAGTCGTGTTGCCACCTCGATGAAAGATGAAGAGAGAGTTATCACACCTGCTGCATATAAAACCGACCTGCAGAAGATACATGGCAAAGCGATCATACCAAGCATGGGGTGCCTGTTTCAATCCATATAATGATTTTCTGAGATGACACACATATTGCGGGACTGCCGGATGAACGAAGTCAGGGGGCTGATGCATGTACACAGTTTCTTTCAAATCTCCGTGAAGAAAAACATTCTTGACATCAAGCTGATGAATCGGCCAATGCATGCCTATAGCAGTATTGAGAACAGTCCGAATAGTATCCAGTTTAACAATCGGACTGAATGTCTCACCACAATCAATGCCCTCCTACTGATTAGTATCATTGGCAACCAGTCTTGCCTTATACCATTCCAGGTCACCGCTATATCTGAACTTGTGATGAAATAGCCACATATACCGGCTAACATTCACACCTTCTGGTCTAGGTACCAAATCCCAAGTGTTTTGCTTGGTTAAAGCGTTAAACTCCTCGCACATGGCCGCATTCCAATTGGGGTCCAGTTTTGCTAGTTTTGGATTTTTTGGAATAGGACATAAGGTTTGTGCGGAGAGGTTGAAGTGAACCTTGGGTTTGAAGATCCCATTTTGTGCACAAGTTGCCATGTGATGAGTAGGCTGCAGGTGTAGGTCGGGACTGGTAGGCAGTGGGAGGTCGGGACGGGGCGATGGAAGTTGGGGCCCGGTAGGGCTGCAGTGTCGATTTCTGGGTGGGAGGCGGCGATCTTTGTCGGAATGGGCTTTGTTGACTTATGGGTCTTTGGGTAGGGCGGTGTCTTCTTTGGGGGTATGAGACATGTCTGAAGGTAGCAATGGTGTTGGTGGTGTGTTCGGCCGAAGCAGCAATTGGTGAAAGGCGGCGATGGTGGGGGCAGTGTCCACTGCCGGAACAGATTGCATCGGTACTGACCTTTGCCAGAGACACATCGACTGAAGTATAGGAGACATAGGGGACTCATCGAGAAATGTGTAATCCGTGGTTTGGAATTTTTGAAGGTTCGAAAATGGATAGTTCGCCTAGTCGAATGTGATTTGGCGGGAGATGATGATCTTACGAGTGGTTATGTCATAGCACAAATACCCCCTATGATTAGGTGAGAAACCGACGAATACGCATGGTGTGGTGCGTGGGGCTAGTTTGTGAGGTGCAGTGGAGGCTAGGTTGGGGTAGCACAGGCAACCGAAGATGCGTATGTGGTTATAAGAGGGTAACCTACGGTATAAGATTTCAGTTGGGGTCTTGTTTTGAAGAGTGCTGGTTGGTAAAATGTTAAGGAGGTATTCTACCATTTTGACAACATAGACCCAGAATGACGGTGGAAGACTAGCATGGAAGAGAAGGGTATGTACCATGTTATTGATGATACGAATGATTCTTTTAGCTTTGCCATTTTGGGAGGAGGTGTAGGGACAGGAAAAACGGAAAATCATGCCTTGTTTAGAGCAGAAATTGTGAAATGTCGAGTTATTAAATTCACGTCCATTATCACATTGGAATGATTTGATAGATTTTTCAAATTGTGTCTTAATGAATTTTTGAAACTCAAGGAATTTGGTAAAAACTTCAGATTTGAATTTCAATGGGTAAATCCATACAAAATGTGAAAAATCATCCAAGAATACAAGATAGAATTTGTGACCTAAAGAGCTAACAATCGAAGATGTCCACAAATCAGCATGAACAATATCAAAAGGAGAAAAGGTAACACTGTTTGATGACATAAATGGAAGACGAGTATGCTTGTCTAGTGGGCAAGAAAATCAATGTTGGGCAATTTTCCCATTATTACATTGAATACGCTTAGAAGTCCTAAGAAAAGTAAAAACTGGGTCTCCGGGATGTCCGAGTCTGTTGGCCAAGTTGAGGGAGAGATTGTCGCAAGGGATAGAGGTGATTGCGGTCTAACAGCGGAAGATTGAGTAAATGGGTAGAGGTCTCCCACACTATTGCAGCGTGTAAGAATTTTCCCCGTATTGAGTTCCTTCACAGAAAAATCAAAAAGGTCAAATTCGACAGACACATAATTATTGCTAGTGAATTTTCTAACATAGATTAAGTTTTTAATGATGTTAGGGGTGTATATGACGTGGTTTAGGGAGAAGGGTGGGTGCGGATGTTTGGTGTGTGTGTTACCGTAACCTTCAATTGGAATGCGATGACCATTGCCGACAGTAATAAATTGAGGACACTTTAACCAAAGTAGTTGAGATAAGTTAGACGACCAGGTGAGGTGAGATGTGGCTCCGGTGTCCATGTACCAATTTTCGTCGGGCTGTTGAAGGTTCACGCTGTTGCAGGCCTGGCCCAAATCAGTGGGGGCCAGGCTGCTGGACTGTTGCTGCTGCTGCTGTAGTTGCTGCTGCTGCTGGACCGCAACCAGGTGGGCCTGCTGCTGCTGGTGGGCCTGCCTGGTGGCTAGGGCAGGGCCCAAGAGGCCAGTCGACCAAGGCTGCTGGAACTGGGCCCATCCAGTTGGGTATGGGCTTGCAGGCGTGGCCCAGTTCTGCTGATTGGGCCATACAGGCTGTTGTCCATCCCACTGGAAATATGCATAATTTGGGCTTGGCTGCTGTCCAGCCCACTGATTGCGTTGGCCCTTGCCTTTGTTGCCGCGACCTCTGCCGCCACGGCCTCCGCCGCGGGACTGCTGGTGTTGGTGGTCATGCGGTGGTGGCGGTTGGTGTTGGTTGCCAGTGGTGCCATCACGTCAACGGCTAACGCCTCTTGATTATGTTCCTCTTGTTTAGCACATCGGGTTTCATTATGGTACACAACAAGTCTTTGGAGATGGTGCCGTATATCCACTGTTTGACGATGGCGTCAAGGCGACGCCATGTCAATTCGGCAATATCGGTGGGACGAGGAACAAAGTCATCAATATGGTCGAGCACGTTGTACGCACATGCATGAATATAGAACAGTTCTGTCCACATGGAATATTGACAGTCTTCTTGATCAAGAATTATAGGGATAGAGTTCTTGATCTTTGTAACGGTGAAAGCCGGGTGAAAAGAAGATGATGAACGTTGAGAGGGGTTGTCAAATGTGTCAGTGGAGGAACCGGAATTTGTGGGGGAAGACATGGTGGCTGCCTTGTTGCCGCCGGCCGATGGAAGGGAAAGAATTTCTGTTTTGGTCGAGAAAGAATTTTTCTGTTTTGGCCGAGAAAGAATTTATGTTTTGGCCGAGAAAGAGAGAGAGAGAGAAGGGAGAAGAGTAGGGTTTAGGTTTTAGGCTCTCTGATACCATGTAAGATAGAATAATTTTTCTTAGGGATTCCTTTCATTATTCACAATATATATAGTTGTACAAATGTTGATTCCTAATACAGTATGAATCTTAACTTACCTTAAATGGTTGATTCCTAATACAATTAGAATCATAAGTTACCTTAAATATACATCTATCATAATTATAAAATATACGGTAAATATTCAAAAAATATTCGCTAATAGTTTATATATTATGCCAAAAAAGAACTATGTAGCTTAATTTTATTAGTCATTCATTTTTTAAAATCTTGTGTTAACTTTTGATTACGACTTTTGAAGTCTTCCTTAAACACAAAAAAGGAAAATTAAGTACGTGACATCTACTAAGAGACATTTTAAGGGATCACGCCTCACAACCTCATCGCCGCCACATGCGGCGTCGGAATAGTCAAAGATTTTTTCAATTAACTTACCATAATTAATTATAAACGTGGCACTTTCTTATTGGACAATTAACATATCAATTTGCCGACTTGCTTAAGCAGCCTGCGATGGTTAATAATGAAGACACATGTGTTGTGACAGTAATGCCCTTCGGAGTCGTTTGGTACGCGAATTAAATTATCTCGAGATTATAATTCTGGATTTATAGTCTTGGACTAATTTATCCTATTTGGAGGGTGAGATAAAATAGTCCCAAATTTGATGGGATAAGGTGGAATATCCCATAATTAAGTCTCGGCTATATTTTATACTCTATTTGATAAAATGTATAAATTTATTCCAGGATTAATTTATATCTTCTACTAAATAAAGTATAAAATTAATCTCAAACTTAATTTTGAATATCCCACTCATCCTGGTTACCAAACGATCCCTTAAAATTTTAGTTATTTACATTTTGTATCCTACTTTCCAAAATGGAAAACAACATGTGAATATTCTAATCTATAATTAAATAAAATATATAGAGGCAAGTGTATAGTCCTTGTCAGGTTCACGAAATGTTGGGTGTACTTTCACTAGTACTGTTTCTGGTCTTGTCGATTTGACTCAGACAAATACCTAAATATAATTGATGCCAAATGATACCTACTTCTAGTTGGAATAAATAATTGCACATGAGAGAATATTTTTCAAAATCGAAAATAGTTTTAGCAAGATCTTTTGGTGAAGAATAAATGCAAATAATAACTTTTATATTCAATTTTGAACTAGACTAGATTACATGTTTCACGATCTACTTTTACTTTCAGAAATATCAGGAGCATGATTAACATCTAAAGAAATCACGCCCACAAAAAAATATACTATCTCCATGCCAAAAAATTTGTCTTAGCTTGACTTAACACAGAATTTTAAAAAATAAAGAAATATTTTTTAAATATGTGATTCAAAATAAACCTTAAATATTTGTGTGGTCTTAAATCATTTCATAAAATTAAATTATTTAGAAATTTAGAAATGTGTCAATTTTTTAGGTCAAACTAATAAGAAAGGTAAGACAATATTTATAACCTAAATTTATTTCAGTCATTCAATATACAAAATTCATACAAGGAGGGATAGAATTAGAAATGATGATATCAGGGATAGCGTAGGAGTGGCCTCGGTGGAGGATAAGATGCGAAAAACTAGGATGAGATGATTCGGACACGTGCAGAGGAGAGACATAAATGCCCCAGTGCGGAGGTGTGAAAGGTTGGATATGGACGGGTACATGAGGGGTAGAGGTAGGCAGAAGAAGTATTGAGGAGAGGTGATTAGACAGAATATGACGCAGATGAAACTCACTGAGGACATGACCTTAGATAGGGGGTTATGGAGGACACATATTAGGGTAGAAGGATAGTAGGTAGTCCAGCATAGTCCTACCTACGCGTACAAACTTGTAGTTGTAGTATTATTATTGTAGGCTCGCTTAGCCTATCATATTGTCTTATAGTCCCTTGTCGTTTGATTTATGCTAGGGGTGGGCTAAAAACCCGGAGAACCAAAAAAACTGAACCGAACCAGTTTTTATTCGGTAAAAATCAAACCGAATCAGAATTTAGTGATTCAGTTCGGTTTTTAAATTTTGGATAAGAACTGAACCGAAAAATTGAATTAAATATGTAATTAATCTTATTTTTATTTTAGACTACTACTATCTCTTGAATCATAGCCATTGAAACCAATCTATAAAGCTTTTATGGAAGTCGAATGCGGCATGAATTTGATTAATATATCACGGAAACATTGACATAAAATGTAGGGAGAGAAAGTAGTTGTAAATTGGTAATACTTTAAATGGTCATAACTCTACGCTCAGATGTCCGTTTTACCCAATTTTTTTTATTTTGAGTATTTTTTTTGAGACGGGGCGGCCCAATTTTTAGAAAAATGTCCATTTTTTCAACCAATTTGTGTTTTTCCCCAAATCGATTTCTAATTTTCCTTTTTCTTTAGTAAACATCTCACGATACACAATAGATTTCAACGTCAAATTTTCATGATAGTGTAGGTGTGAATGTCAATTTCAGTTTTGGAAATTCAATTTTTTTTAAAAATAAAAAAATTCCTGACCCGACCCGACTAGGGCTGTCAATTTCACCCTAACCCGATGGATATCCGATGCACCCGACCCGATTATATGGATGAAAATCCGACAAAACATGGATTTAATTGGGTGACGGATCGGGTCGGATTCGGGTGAACATACATCCAACCCACCACCCGATCCACCCATCCACCCGTTATAAATTAATTATTTTCAATCCACCCCTTGTAGATCTTTTAATATTTGATATAAATAATTGATAAACATGATTGCTAATTATATCTACCAATTTATGAATCTATTTTTACAAAATATAAACTTGTGGTCAACTTTTACATTTAAAATTTGAAATCTCAAATCATGCCTTTTTGGATGATTTGGAATTTCATCTCATGAGATGAAATCGCATGTCCAAACAATGATTTCATCTCATAAGATGAAATTGCATGTCCAAACGCTTAATAAATGCTATTTTAAATTTGACTGAATCAGGCTAATCAAAATAACTTGAGTTAAGAAATATGTGGGTCGCTAACTCGTCCAAATTTAAACAGATTGAACAAATTATATTTTTATCTGCTAATTATACCACTCTAAGTTTGATCAAGTAAAACGTACATTGAACAACATAAGAAAGGGAAAAAACAAATGTTGATCGTTTTCACATAAAAATATGAACTCACAGTACTAGGAGGATTGATGATATTTATTTTATCTTAACAGTTGATATAATCAAATGCAACTTTGTGGGTTTACCAAATCCTGTCATTCTCGAATTAATCCATACATCTCTCTACTTCCAATAAAATGAACAAAGTAAAGTTCATTTTTGTGAAATTTGAACTGATATATTTATTAATTGTCATAAATTACCTACAAGACTTAAGTATCGACCAATTTTCATAAGTCTTCGTCGCTTCCATCCGCGAAGCACCCGATCCACCCGATTCACCCGTGGATGATGGGTGGATCGGATGTGGATTAAAAAAGAATAGGGTGATGGATGGGTCGGATGGTGGATGGATCGTTGGCGGATGGAGGCGGATTGAGCTCCACCCGATCCACCTCCGATCCATTGCCAGCCCTAGACCCGACCCGCCCCGGTCCACTAGAAAAAATTGATATAATCCGATACGTTCAGCGATATAAACCGAACATATCATTTTTTTTTTAAAAAAAGTTGATTCGGTTTTGTAAAATTTTATTCGGTTCATATTTTTCGGATACAAATCCGATATATGCCCACCCCTAATTTATGCTGTTATGTGTATTTTGTTTTCTTATTTACTTGCATTAGCTATTGCTTCTTTTTGCTTCTTTCTTTTTCAGAATGCGATGTCCTGACTTACACACTTTGTGTGTCTTACTTTGCTTAGGCTTGTGCTTTTATTCGGTTCATATTTTTCGGATACAAACCCGATATATGCCCACCCCTAATTTATGCTGCTATGTGTATTTTGTTTTCTTATTTACTTGCATTAGCTATTGCTTCTTTTTGCTTCTTTCTTTTTCAGAATGCGATGTCCTGACTTACACACTTTGTGTGTCTTACTTTGCTTAGGCTTGTGCTTTGTCTTGAGCAGATGGTCTCTCGTAAACAGCCGCTCTACCTATCAAGGTAGAGGTAAGGTCTGTGTACACTCTACCCTCCTCAGACCCTACATTGTGAAATTTCACTAGGTATGTTATTGTTGTATTCAATATACAAAATTATGATAACCTCGTAATTAAGAACAAAATACAAATCCGTTACTGCATGAAGCCAGGCTCACCAGTATTTTTTATTCAAACTTAACTCATGGTTTAAAATCTTAAATCAAGAAAATAAATTCAATTTAATTAATACCAATCTCCTCTTAAATATGGGAAATTAATTTTGCACCAAAGTAATCTGTTCACTTTCATGCATGTACCCCTCGAATTTCTGGGAAAATCCATATGAAAGGCAACTTATGGTCAATGTTTTTTTTTTTGTAAATTTGGAGAAGATTTTCTAAAGAGATATAGGCAGAGAAATAAAAATAGATACCATTAAACAGGGCATGTGCCTTAGGAAAAATCATCATAAATTAATTAATTTTATGTTGGCTACCGATTTATCACAATTATTCCTTTTTATTTGAAATTAAAACTAGCAACATGAGCAAGCTCACACTCATTTTATTTTAAATTATATAATGCTTTATTTGATATGAATTTTAATTGGAAAAATATGATCACTGCTAACTCATATAGTTAATATAGTAGTTAGATAAGTATCAAGGATTATAGTAGAATAAATAAGATTTTTTAAGCTCCTGAATAAATGGATTTAGACATGAATTCAAATTAATCGAATTTTTGTAAAATAAATATCGAGTGAAATTTAAGATATAATAATTAGAAACACACTTTAAATATCACTTCTTTGCAAGTTTCCTATCTGAATTATAGGTGTTTGCGCTTCCTAACTGAACTATCACTAATTATATATTTATCAAACACAGCTCGAAGCTGACTAGACCAAGTATTTGAATACAATCGGCAAAAGGAGCGTGACAACTTAATTTGTCCATAACATTTCATCCACATGGTAGTTGACTCATTACTATCGATATGTGTTTTAATAAATAATTGGTGATAGTTCAGGTTGAAAACGTAAACACGTGATAGTTCAGTTAGAAATCTTGCCAAAAAAATAATACTTCAGATGTATTTTTTTACCATTATCTAAAAAACTTTTTCCAATTAATTCATTTAATTATTCGAATGGAGTGTTATCTGACGCTATTTCTAAACAACAAAAGAGAGTATGCACCACACACCATTAGATATTAGTTTAGGTGTGATTTGATAAATAATTGATAATAATTCACATAGAAAATATAAATACCTAATAGTTCAAATATGAAACTCGCAAAAGACTGATACTTCATGTGTGTTTTTTTATCATAATCTCAACAAATAAAAAAATAAAAATTAATAAGATAAGCAGGGTATCATTTCTATGGCAAACGTAAAAGGAAAGAATAAAAAAAGGCAGGCGAAAAATCAACATCCTCTAGTTGTCCAAGTTGCCATCCAATAATACACCTCGACCTTGATTGAAAACAATAATAAATAATCCTCCCTTTGTTCTAATTTATTAGATATATTTTTTTAAATTTATTTTAAAAAATAATATATTTTTTAATTTTAATTTTAATTTTAATATCTATCTTTTATGTTTAACGAGATAATTTATAACTACACAAATATCTTTAACTTATTTTAGACTACAAGACTTAATTTTTTTTTATTAAATTCAATGACTAGTTAAACTATATCATTGAGATGGAGGGAGTAATACAAACAAGAAAGAGATAGGAAAGTGACAAATTCCTTAATTCCCATCCACCACTATTTCTACCCAATTTCTCTCTCTATTCCATACAATTTTTTCTTTCTCCTTTTTATCTTTCTTGAAGGAAAATTAATTAAGGAAAATGGAAGCTTTGGACCCAACAACTTGTTTTATGGTAGATGATGATATTTTGAATTTCTCTTTGGATGATGATGAGAAATACCAATCTTCTTCTTCTTTTGAATCTTCAAACACTGTTGGATTTCTCCAAGATGATCATAGCCCTTCATTTCCTGTAAGTTATTTGATTGATGCTTTTTTTTGCCATAGAATGGCATTTTTGTGAATAAACAGGGAAAGTGGGGCAGTTTTGTTGGTTGAAGGAACAAGATACCCCTCCTTCCTGGTCAGATGACTGACAAAAGTGGTGGCGTTCGAGAATATTATATTTGGACTATTTTGCCCTTAAAACCCTAAGTCACTTAGATTCACATATTAAGTTATCAAGAGATTATAATTCAGAGTCACTCGAGACTCGAGAGGTGTGATAAGATAACACCAAGTTGCATGCGATAAGATGAGATATTCAAGATTAAGTTTGAGATAAAATTTATATTTTATTTGGTTATATCTTCAACCAAACCGTACAAATTTATTTTCAAATTTAATTCTGAAATATCTCACCTTATCTCATTAACAAATTTACTCCTAAGAATTTATCCATGGACGTTCTATACTTCCTTTCAAATTGTAACACTTATAATCTTAAATATATCATAATATTTGTCTGATTATAATTTTTTTATAGTGATAAATTTAAATTAAATTATATTCATATTTTTTAAAAATATTTATTTAACAAATTTCACATAAATTGGAATGGTGGGTAATCATTCACAAAAGAAACCGGAGATTTTTCATTTTCTTTTCTAAGAAATGATAGGGGTATTTTCGGAATTAAAATAGGAGGGTACATTTGGGCTGTACGAATAACTTGGATGTCATGATAATATGAGCTGTACGAATAACTTGCATTATATACATATGAAAAGACATTTGGGGTCCCTATTGAAATTGACTGTTCTTATGCAATATTATAACGGATACGTAAATGATTGGATTCCCTCTTAGATGTTTTCAAGTTTTGCTAATGAAAACGACGAAAAAATAATTATAATTATTTAACTCAATTATCATGCAAAAAGTTACTATCAATTTTATTTTATGTTTTACTCTTTCCTTATTACTCCATCTGTCCCAATTTATATGACACACTTTTCTTTTTATTCAGCCCTAAAAAAATAACTCATTTTCTTATTTTACAATAATTTAATTTTAAAATTTACTTTTTACGCTTAACAAAATGATTTATAACCACACAAATATCTTTAATTTGTTTTAGACCACAATATTCAAAAGTCTTACTTTATTTCTTAAATTCTGTGTCAAGTCAAACTACATCATATAAGTTGGGACGGAGGAAGTATTTTTCGGGAAAAAACGTCCCCTTCGCAATATTTAAAAATGATTTAACTCTAAACTTTTTATTTTATCCTTAAATACATGCTTTTACAGCTAAGGAGAAATATTATGTCATGTTTAAAACAATACGTTTGAAAAGTCTTTCCACTACTACAAAAATTCCTAATTTCTAACAGAAACGTTTTGATGGACGTTCCGTCTGAAATCCCTTCCTGACAAGCCAAGTTTTTGACGGGACATCTGTTGAAATTTGTGTTTTTAAAGTAGTATTTATTAATTCCGAGCTAATCAAACAATGCCATATAAATTGAAACGGAGAGAGTAATCGTGTTCTTTTAGTAGTGTTCGTAAACTCTGAGATAATCAAACAACGCCATATAAATTGAAACGGCGGAGTAGTATCAAAAACTTATTGTTCCCAAGAAGTGGAAAATCATAGGTGATTATGAATGCTTATTTTGAGTTAACTAGCTGCTCATAAGATTATTGTTTGGGATGCATTTTGCAGGATTTTGTAGAGGAAGAATTGGAATGGCTTTCAAATAAAGATGCATTTCCAGCAGTAGAGTTCGACATATTTTCGGATCATGTTCCGAGTGTCATATTTGATCACCACAGCCCGGTTTCAGTACTGGAAAATAGTGGCAGTAGCAGCACCAGCAACAGCAATTGCAATGTAAATGTTAAGGAAAGTGCGTTTATAACCGGCTATGGCAGCCTACAAGTTCCCGTTAACTACCCCATTCGTGCACGGAGCAAGAGAAGGCGAAGAACCGCCTTTATTGATTTGCAAATAGAGCATTTATGTGTATGGAGAAATCGAGTGAAATTCAAGAACACTACTAAAAGAGCTACTAGCATTGGTAGGAGGTGCCAACATTGTGGGGTCGATAAGACCCCACAGTGGCGTGCAGGTCCTACGGGGCCTAAGACGCTGTGCAACGCTTGTGGGGTCCGGTATAAGTCTGGAAGGTTGTTGCCCGAGTATCGCCCCGCGAATAGTCCTACTTTTTCAGCTGATTTACATTCAAATTCTCATAGGAAAGTTTTGGAGATGAGAAAGCAGATGATTGTGGAGTAGTAGGATTAAATGAAGTATGTTTATATATAGGGCAGGTTAATTAGTGGTGAGTCTATAGCATACGTTCTGAGCTTTTCTTCTTTTAGAACAATTAATTTAGTATGGAGTCTAGGTTGGTTGTAATGGTTAGAAGGTTACTGAACCATATTATTTGTTTTTTCCCATCAAAATCCACTTGGGAATTTTCAAGTTAGCTTGTTTTGGTTATGCCTTGGAACGGAATAAAAAGAAAAGAGAAGTGCGTCAAGGATTTGATCATGGTACCTATTTTACTACATAGTATTTCATTTTTTTTCAAGCAAACTTCTGCTTCTTCATTTGCATGATTTGGAAATGATAAAATTTTGTGTATTAAGGAATGAGATTTGTTGAATAGTTGGAGGGTTACTACCAATAAGATGTTTTAACAGTTGGGGAAGCTTGCAGACAGGGTCTAAAAGATGAAATAAAAATCCTAACAGAAGAGATAAAAAGGCTAAAAGGTTAAAAGGAAAAAAGAAAGTAAGAAATAATAGAACAAGAAACTACATCTAGTAGTGAAAAGACTGAGAGCGATACTAACGAAGACAACAATATTGATTTAGTAAACCAAGAGGTAAAAGTAGCAGAATTCATAGAAGAAGAAGACTCAGAGATAGTAAAGAAAAATAACCAGATAATAGTAGCCTTACAAAAAATGAAAAAAGTAAATGCAATTATAGAAGAAGAACCCGAAAGTGATATAGAAGATGAATTTAATAATCCTATAGAAACAGAAATAGAAACTGATGATATAATAAATGAAGATGCAAACGATTACCCAGAAGAAGAATTAGTAGATCTCAACCTGGAAATAATAAATAGAAGACAAACTAGATTACCAAATCATATACTAGTATGACAACAAGCTGAATTTAAAGAATTTGTAGGATCAATGGCGCAAGGCGTAAATTACAATGGATATTTCTTAAACTTAGATAATGTATGATGAACAAGAAATAGGAAGAAGAATAAATGATTGGAATCTTGGAATGTAT
The DNA here is from genome assembly GCA_029783415.1 of Anisodus acutangulus. Lineage (NCBI taxonomy): Eukaryota > Viridiplantae > Streptophyta > Magnoliopsida > Solanales > Solanaceae > Anisodus > Anisodus acutangulus. Next base: position 29,422,428 of record CM056492.1, on the reverse strand, counting down.
ATAGCATTAATGAACTCTACACAAACAGAAAACCTAAAATATATGTATGACTTGATATCTAAAACATTAATCGGAAAGGTAGCTTATTGGATAGAATCCATAGCATACCAATTAAGAGGAGAAGTATTTAGCCAAGCAAGAGATTGGAAATCTATGCTAATAATATTTGATATCATACTAAAAAGAGAATTTTTAGGAGAAAAATGGTTGGTAGCACGAGAAAATGTACTCGCAGAAAGAAAAACTGAGATAATAATGAATCTAAATAACATGAAATGTTGTAAAATTAATAAATTATCAGAATATACAATAAGTTTTAGTAAATTCTTTTATGAAGCAAGATTCTTGCCAGAAGAAGGTTTAATATATCAACAACTTCATTACGACCGCCTAGAACCAGAGATATCGAAGGAATACACCCAACTAGAACCAAAAAAAATACATTAGGAGAAAGAATAAGAGTACTAAGAGCATACCTAATGCGAAAATGTGAAGAATATAGAATGCAACAAAAGATTAAAAAAGATAAGAAGATAGGATTAAGAGAAGTATGTGAATTTACATAAATAAGATTAGTATTCAGATGTGATGATAATAAAAAAGAAAAGAAATATAAGAAAAGCCATAAAAAGAAATATCAACACAAAAGATATAAAAAATACAATAATTACAGCGGACAAAACCAACAACCTTATTACAAACCTTATAGGAAAAAGAGATTCAAAAGGTATAGAAATACCCCTGAAACCAGGATAAAATTTAAGCATAAGAGAAAATTTAAGAAAAGAAAATATGTAAAACCAATTAAAGAAGAAAAACTTAAAGAATGTAAATGTTGGAATTGCAATGAAAAAGGACATTATGCTAATAAATGCCCAAAGCTAAAGAAAAAAGGTGTAAAATATATAGATACGACACAATTTATAATGAGTCTACAACAAATAAAAGAAGAAAATAATAATTGGTACGAATATGAAGATTTTTATGTCAGTCAAACTGATGAAGAAAGCGAATCAGAAAATATTAATTTCGTTACCAAAACTCGGAAAGTGAAAATAGTTCTGACTAAATGAAGTCGCAAGAAGAAAGAAAGTTACTAGAAGAAAGAGATTACTGGATGCAATATGAAAGATATGTTCGCAATAAGCTTATTACAACTACTAGTGCAATACGAAATAGATACTATAGTGATAGATACAATAAGATTACAAAAAAACTTAACAGAATAGGAGAAAGGTTAAGTGAGATAAGATGGAATAAATTACTAGAAGAAGTAAAAGAAATGGAACAAGATGAAGAGCTTCAACAAAAATTAAGAGAAATGAATTTAGAAAATTAGATGGTAGCAATCTACATAGAAGCTCATATAGAATACAAACCTAATAAAATGATAAAACAAAAGATCTTTATTGACAGCGGAGCAGACTTATGTCTAGCAAAGAAAGAAGTATTAGAACCACATAGATGGAAAATATCTAAAGAACAAAAGTATCAGGCTTTAACGAACAAACAAAAGAATTAGATATAATAGCAGAAAACATGAGAATAGTATTAGGAAAGACAATATTTAGACTACCAGTTATATACCAACTAAATGATATGAAACAACAAGTATTATTAGGAAACAATTTTCTAGACTACTTTAAAACGCAAGTAATAAATAATAATACTTTCAGCCTACAAACGCCTTGTAATAAATGGATAATACTAAAGAGAATATTACCAATACATACACTAAGGATATGTAACATAAGATCAGATAGGAATAATAACCTATAGTTATTAAGAGAAAAATACCTCAATATACTAAAAATAAATTTTGGAGAAAATCCGATGCAACTATGGGAAAAAGAAAAAATATATGCTGAAATCAAACTAATAAATCTTAGCGATATAGTTAGATCTAAGCCTATTAGATATAGCCCAACAGATCAGAAGAAATTTGAAACCCAACTAAAAGAGTTATTAGAATTAAAATTAATACAAGAAAGTAAAAGCTCACATAGTAGCCCAGCCTTTTTAGTTAGGAAACATAGTGAACAAAAAAGAGGAAAGGCTAGAATGATGATTGACTATAGAGAACTAAACAAGAAAACTGTATTTGATGGATATTTTTTACCATACAAAAGAAACCTTATTAATAGATTAGAAAATAAAAAATGGTTCAGTAAATTTGATTGTAAAAGTGAATTTTGACAAATAAAACTAAAAAATGAATCAAAAGCTTTAACAACATTTAGTACCCCTCAAGGACACTACGAATGGAATGTACTACCCTTTGGATTAAAAAATGCATCACAAATATTTCAAAGAAGAATGGACCAAGTGTTCATAAAATTAACAGAATATTGTATAGTATATGTTGACGACATATTAGTATATAGTGATGATTTGGAAAATCATATAAAACATCTAGAATAATTTATAAAAACTGTGAAACAGCATGGAATATTATTATCTGAAAAGAAATCTGAAATCTTCAAAAATAGTATAGAATATTTGGGATACATAATAGATAATGAAGGATTACAATTACAGGAACATATTGTAACAAAAATAAAAAAATTTAAAGACAAATTAGAGAGTAAAAAGGAAGTACAACAATTTCTAGGAGTAGTAAACTATGCCTCATACCATATAAATGATTTACCACTTTTGAGAAAACCATTACAGGAACTAACTAGAAAAAATATAACTTTTGAATGGAAGGAAGAACATACTAAAGCCATAAATAAGATCAAGGAAAAAGTGAAAGACTTGCCAAAACATAGAATACCAACATAATTGGATCAACTAGAACTATTTACTGATGCCAGTGATATATGATGGGGAGCAATCCTCATAGCATATGATAAAGAGGATATAGACAAAGAAAAACCACTAATTTGTGGATATGGAGGTGGAACATGGAAGCCTAATGAGAAAAATTACCATATTAACGAAAATGAACTATTAGCAGTAAAATTTGGAATAAAGAGATTCCATTATCACCTATTACCAGTAAAATTCGTTGTTAGAACAGATAACGCCCAAGTAAGAGCTTTCATTACAAATAAAATAGACCCTTGCCAGAATTAAACAAAAGAAGAAAGTGGCAATCATTCTTTTATTGCTATGATTTTATTGTCAAAAATATATCTGGAACTAAGAATATTTTAGCTGATTTTCTTAGCACGTACAATGATGTCAACCAGCAGTGACAAATTCGAAGAATATATTACCAATGTTACAGGAATCATCAAACAAAACCAAAAAATTATTACAACCAAAATGGAAGAAAATACACACTTGCTAGAACAACTGACAGAAGCCTTTAAAGACTTCAAAACACTACAAACCTTTTAATCTTCCCAAATCCGTACAGAAAAACCAAAAACTTTCACATCTAAATTTGCAGCCATGCCAACCACTATACCATCACCCATAACAACATCGTCTTCAACGACAGTAACAATGTGCGACAAAGTGCAATTCTCACCTGAGTTTATTACAGCTTACGAGCAAATTAATAAATTCACATTTTAAAAAGTGCAAAATTAAGCAAATACTCAAGGTTTTTATGCAATGAAAAATCAAACCCTGATATAGTTCTTAAACTCTTTACTTACGGATTTATAGATAAAATACTAGTAGATGAAACTTTTTATAATATTGCTAAATTACCCAATATTTAGAGGTTAATGATGAAATCATTTGGAAGAGGTATCTACGACATACAACTGTTTGACGCCTCGACAGACTTAACAGGAAAACCTATCATTATATGCCAACTATTTAAAACAGGAAGGAATAGCAATATAAGCAGAGATGACAAGGATCTGAAAATGAAAATATCATGTACTGTAGAAAAGTTTCAAGAATGGCTCAGTGCTAAAAGAGCCATAGGACTATCAACCCTGAAATAAAAAAATTAAAGATATGCTAAGAGCAGGCAAAGCTAGCATTATTGGAAACTCCAAAGGAGGAGAAACCGAAGAAATTATCACACTATACTACAACAACGAGGTACTCTCACAAGACACTACACACCTTACCAACATGCATGATAGAATCACTAAGATGGAGCACACACACTCCAATGAGACAGTAGAACAGTACAAACTCTTAATAGGCCAAAGAAAAAGGCCTGTTACAAGCCAACAAACGTTGAAAAGAATGGCAGCAACGACAAGCAACTTTTAGAAAAGTATGAAAGGACAAAAGACAAAGCACTATTTGCTTTAGGACTTTTGTAACAATAATGTATCAACTTTATTACTTTTTCAGCATGCCAACAGTGAAAGGCAATCGAGGTTATCTATATAAAGAGACTCATTGTAACTTTGAAAAATATCTTTTGAAATACAAGAACTTCAATCTTTAAAATACTCTCTCATGTCTAGCTAAAAACCCTTCTAGTCTATAGTCAATATCAAGATTAATATCATAATACCAGAAGATAAATACTTTGAAAGCTTATATTTTAGAACCATATTAGTCCACAAAACACTATCTCTTAAAAGGAAATTTAAGAAAGAGTCTATCGAGCAACTCCCAGCACCTAGGCCATTTATCCCGTCACCAGAGAGGAAAAAAAGAAGGCAGAGCCAGGGTGGGTTGAGTATCTCCGGTGATCTTAATATTCTGCTAAGAGGTATGTTTTTAGACTATGTGTTTCTAAATATAATCTTGATAAGTATACATCTCTGCAATTATGATGTTAAATGTTGGTAGAAGGTTGTAGACTATTATTTAAAAAATGAATTTTGAGTTAATAATACCTGCTTCCGTACTACATACCTATTATTTGTTAAACCTACATATGAATATGTTAATATGTCATCTATATTCCTACCCTCTTCAGGGTTGTTAGATGGTGAAAAGATCCGATTTAAAAATGGTATCAAAACATTAAAAATGGTATATAGTAGATGATGAACCAGTTTGGATTCATACCGGGGCGTTCGACTACATAAGTCATTCATCTTATTAGGAGGTTGGTGGAGCCGTATAGGGAGAGGAAGAGAGACTTACATATGGTTTTCATCGACCTTGAGAAGGCATATGACAAAGTCCCTAGGGAGGTTCTATGGAGATGTTTGGAGGTTAGAGGTGTACATGTGGCGTACGCTAGGGCGATCAAGGATATGTATGATGGAGCCAAGACCAGGGTACGGACAGTAGGAGGGGATTCAGAGCTTTTCCCAGTGATGATGGGGTTGCACCAGGGATCAACTCTTAGTCCATTCTTATTTGCCTTGGTGATGGATGGCCTGACGCGACAGATCCAATGAGAGGTGACATGGTGTATGTTATTCGCAGACGACATAATCCTGATTGATGAGACTCACAACGGAGTGAATGCTAAACTGGAGGTTTGGAGACATACTCTGGAGTCTAAAGGGTTCAGGTTGAGTAGGACAAAGATAAAATACTTGGAGTGTAAGTTTAGTAACACGAGCGACCTTGAGACAGACGTGGAGGTGAGACTTGGTACTCATGTCATTCCGAAGAAAGGAAGTTTCAAGTACCTCAGATCTATTATCCAAGGAAATGGAGAGATTGATGACGATGTCACACATCGTATTGGGGCAGGGTGGATGAAATAGAGGCTCGCATCTAGAGTCTTGTGCGATAAAAAGGTGCCACCAAAACTTAAAGGTAGGTTATATAGGGTGGTGGTTAGACCGACTATGTTGTATGGGGCAGAGTGTTGGCCAGTCAAGACTTCGCACATCCAAAAGATAAAAGTTGCGGATATGAGGATGCTGAGATGGATGTGTGGGCATACAAGGAGAGATATGATTAGAAATGATGATATCCGGGACAGAGTGGGAGTGGCCTCGGTGGAGGATAAGATACGGGAAGCGAGGTTGAGATGGTTTGGGCATGTGCAAAGGAGAGACACAAATGCCCCAGTGCGGAGGTGTGCGAGGTTGGCTATGGACGGGTTCATGAGGGGTAAAGGTAGGCCGAAGAAGTATTGGGGAGAGGTGATTAGACGAGATATGACACAAATGCAACTTACCGAGGACATGACCTTAGATAGGGGTTGTGGGGGACACGAATTAGGATAAAAGGGTAGTAGGTAGTTGAGTGTAGCCCTACGTACGCTTACAAACTGGTAGTTGTAGTGTTATTATTGTAGGCCCACTTAGACTATCATACTAGTAGGCGCAGTAGTACTTTATAGTAGCGTTTGATTTCTACTGCTATGTGTTTTTTAATGTACTTTATTTATCTTATGTACCTGCATTAGTTACTGCTTCTTTTTCAGAATGCGCTAGCATAACTTATTTTCTTGCTTTGCTTGTGCTTATGCTTTGTCTTGAGCCGAGGGTCTCTCGGAAATAGCCGTTCTACCTATCAAGGTAGAGGTAAGGCCTGCGTACACTCTACCCTCCCCAGACCCCACGTTGTGGGACTTCACTGGGTATGTTGTTGTATAGTAGATGATGAACCCCTTTAATGGAAATCCTGTCACCGCCACTAACTGAAGGCTGCTCTTATGGAAGTTTTAACTCTTGTTCTAATTCCAGGTATTTGATCATTTTTACTTTTCTTCTGGAGAGTGTCTACCTGATGTTTTTCTTGTAGAAGTTTTCTTTACCTGTGCTGCAATGTGCATTTAATGGTCTATCGTGAGACCATTAAATACTCCCTCCGGATAAAAAAGAGTGTCCACTCGGCCTTTTTGTCTTGAGTAAAAAAGAGTGTCCACTTACCAAATCAAGAAAGAATTAACCTTATTTTTCTAAATTTGTTACTATTAAGTACTATGTGATCAAATCTCAATACATATTTAATTAGAGGCAGTTTAGTCAAATTACTTCTTTTTGTCTAGGAGTTAGTATTTTCTTAAGGGATGTGCAAACGGTTAAGTGGACACTTTTTTTATCCGGAGGGAGTACTAATGAAAGTTATATAGAGAAGTCCTCATTGTTGCATCTTAAGCTGTGAAACTTCATTTTTTGCATTGTATTCCGGAAAATCTCCATCTTGAAATTAAAGATCACTATGAACGGGTCTTAAAAATTCAAAAAGCTGAGATTGATCTATGTATTTATAAGAGCACCCTTGCTTATAGTCATTGCACTACCAATTTCCGATCAAATTTTCATATAAACTGTCTGTCATAATTTCATATGAAAAGCAATAGACAGGAAGAAAACGGAAAGGAAAGCAAGACTAGGATCTTCCCTAGCACTAAAAGAACACGCCTTCAAAATAATGCATGCATCATGTGTGTCCTGGCCTTTAGTGTATTATATGAGGTCAAAAGTTTAGCAAGTACAATAATAATACCAAAACGAACCTGTGTTTCTTTCACCGTGTATCGTTCCAACAAAGTTTTCTTTTCTTCAGGAGTAAGTGGCTGGTGCTCAGGAATTAGAACATGATTTTTTATGTTTACCAACAATTCTGCTTCCTGAAACATTAAACACACATCACGATAATTAAGCATCAACTTTCAGTATCTAATACAATAGACAACTATCAATCACAAAAGCAACTAAAAGTGCTTATTAGAATGCAGGTAAGCTCCCCGATTTCCAAATCAAATAAATAACAGAAATGTTGCCTCCACACCAAAAATGACTAAAGGAATATACCAAATAGCCCTTTATATGACTGAAAATGCCAGTGGAATCCCTCTCAGTCATAACTCAACCAGCCTTGGATGATATGCAGAAGCAGATCAGTCTGATCAGATTTTAAAAAATATATATGTGAAGTCATTCTGAACATGTACGCCAATTTGTTCGTATAATGCACAACGGTCTTAAGCCATAGTCTTGTGGCTTATTGGTTGTCTAAGCTGGTATAATTCAGTGTATAAGCTATTTTATTTCCTCATATACTTGAAAAAAGGGCTTTTAAGCTATTACTATTTCAGCTTTAATTGAGTCGAGATTCGATAAATGAGCTATCCGATGAGAGGGCTAGGCAGCGCTTAGCAGCCTCTGTCCTTTTCACTACTTTCTGGCAGTGGCAGGGACATGGCAATCCAATATGGCTGCTAGGCATTTGGATATACTTGCACGCAGTAGGTGCTCTCAAAAGTTTTGAAGGTTCAGACCCAAATTTCTCAGCACTTGTACTGTTCCTAGTAATTAGATTTCTTAAACTTGACGTTTGGTCTTTGTACTTCTATTCAAATTCTAAAGAGAAGTTGAACATCTATCCTTCTGAAGGTTGAAAATGTCATCAAATCAAAAGGTTCTGTCCTAATCAGATTCAAGTTCTGGTGAAATCGGGAGACTAATACAAAGAAGTAACTTTTTTGATAACCAAGAAGCCAACTGCTTTTAGCTTCCGAGTTTGGCTCCCTCCAAACTTTTGAAAGGTTACCCATTGATCCAATGGTTGTAAGCAATATCTTGCAAGTGATTAGATGAATTCTACTAAAAACTAGTAAAAGACTCGTGTTTAACATAGATTTTGATCCGATTAAATTCCGGATATCAATCTAATGTGTGGAGCAAGGGTATCTAAGATATAAAATGTTCCAAGCTAGGACACATATTGAAGACTTCTTTTTTAGGGTGCATCAACCATTTTCAGTTGGGAGTACACAACGTAATATGATTCCTAAATAGGATACACAACATAATCTGATTCCTAAATTTCAAAGATAAAAGCTAGTGCATTTTGTAATGATATCTTTTTTCATAATAAGCTGCCTCCACTTTTAGCATACCAGACCACAAATTTCTATCTAATAGCATAAGACGTGCAATGCAATTGCATAATCATGCAACATAACAACAAATTGGAACCTAATGAATTTCAAAAGCTTTTTCAATGAAACAAATGAGTGAAATGTCCCCCTCTCCCTCCCACCCCAAATATAAGAACGACACTGATTATGAGAAATGCCAGAGGACAAACTTCTTGTTCAGAACACATATCTAGGGTAATACGAAGTGGCAGCATCATTATGATCATGAACAATGCTATTTTAATGAATATTTTCCCCTTTATTTGTAAACAAAGAGGTATTTTTCTGGTTCTCTCTCTTTTTAAAACAAGGAGACGTATTTACAAGGTTGAAAACAACCAACAAGCAAAACAAAGGAAGATGAACTGACAAATTTGATACAAGAATATAGCCCCCTTATCAAAATGTAAATGGTATCATAATAACATACTGTACTCTGATTTTGGTGGTGCTACTACTTGATTAGTGTCACTGCTCAAATGAATAGTAATTAGACCACAATCAAAGAAACTAAATAACAAAGCTACCAAAAGTAAAATGATCACAAAACTAGGAGTTAACTAGGCTCCTCAACTATTTCATAACAATTTCAATCTCTCACTCAAGTAGTAAGGACAAAGTATTAGTAGAAATAATATAGTACTCACCTGGAAAACCTCCAAGTGGAATTTTGTAGATATTTTACTTATGCAGGTACGCACAAAGGGAGTCAAATTTTGTTGTACAACCAGGATTGCTTGAAAGACATCTTCTTTTTTCATGCGTTCTGTATAAGTTTTCATTGTCTAAACACCAACCTTTGCCTCCTCTGGAAAGAACACATATATCTGAAATCAATAAACCAAGAAAATGGCTGAGACATGGGTAGCAACTAATATTCCTCTTTGCAATCATTTTTCCAAAATATGAGCAAATAATTCCAAGTGAAATACAAGTACCTCACAATTGAAGTAGCTAAAAGTATCTGAAAAAGTTGTCATACTAAACACACACCAAAACAGACTCAAAGGACAATCGGTGGAGGGGTTTCGTAGATAATTAGCCTTCACCAAGTTCATCACATATTTTATCCAGATCACTTTATTGTCCAGTCATTTGGAATCAGAAGCAAAAATATCCTCCAGCCTGTATTATTAAGATGTCAACAGAACAAAATTATATCCCCCGATATTTTTCCTTTCTGTTGTGAACAAGTCCAACGTTGAATTCATTGCTATATCATAAAAAAAGTATATCCAAATTGAGTGACATGGACAGTGAGGATTCATACTACCGACTCCATCTAGCTTGAGATTGAGGTATAGTTGTTGTTGTTGTATCCTTCAAAAATACACTTTCTATCTTAAAGTATTTTATCTATATTGTAGATATTGACGAGCTTGTTCTTCTTCTCAGAAGAAGTTTGGTCCACAATCAAGAATTTTCCTTTTGTTGTAGAGAAGTCTAATAGGTTGTTTAGCAAAGCTTCCAAAATCTGCTTATTTTGAAAAGTGTTTTTTGTCCGAAATGCTTTTCGACAAAAGTACTTTGAAAAGTGTTTGACTAATCAATTTGAAAAACACTTTTGCCAATATTAGAGCAGTAATTTGTACTTGGCCAAAGTTCCAAAAGTACTTCTGCGGAAAAGCTATCTTTTCACATTTTTTAAAACAACTTCTGCTACTACTCAAAAGGACTTATTTTTCCCTAAAAGCTTGGCCAAACACCTCAATTTCCTAAAATAAGCACTTTTGGCGTCAAAAAGCTTGGACAAACAGGCTATAAGTCCTTGCAAATTACATTTACTATCGTTGGGTCTATCATCCATAATTAACCTCTAATGTGTTCCATTTGCTAATTGACAAATTTCATCTTCTTCCCTTTTGTTCATGCATCAGGGAAAACATTGTTGAAAAAAAGAAAAATATTTTACTTCACTATGTGGTGTAACACAATAGCCATCTTTATGATATCCCCTTTAACTTGTCTTCAACAAGAAAACGAAAGCATTGTTTATCGAATGTTGACAACATCTATTACAACAAATAACAAGAACATCATCATTATCTGGATGATTCCCAAGTTATACAAGGAAGTGTACTTATGTCTAGTAGAAAAGGAATAACTTAACTCATAAAACCTGGGAAAATCAAATTTGTTGGTGGAGAAGTAAAACAAACCCCAAAAAGTTCATCGATTTAAGGGAAGATTAAAATCTTAAGACAAGAAAGCACTGCAAATGAACTGCCAGTAACCCCAGTGTTGTGGAAGGCGCGCGGCGACAAGGGCCTGACTCGCCTTTTTGAGAGGCGAGAGGCGAGGAGCTCGCCTTTTTAAAGTGAGGTGCCAATTAATACCAAAAAATTAAAATATTTAATTGCATATATAAATAATCAAAATCTCGATAGCATTAACATATTAGCAAATATTTCAATTCAAAAATTAAAAGTAGATAGTAGATACTAAAAGTCTAGAACTTGAATGACTCAATAACTCATAAGACAAGCAATACTAAAAGCCTATTCTAATTCTTCTTCAAGATCTTCAAGTTCTTGAATTCCAAGATTCTAAGTATACTGCTTTTTATGTTTTATTAATTATCTGCATTTTATGTTTATTAATTCAGCCTCTTTTTAAAAAAAAACAAAAAAGGCGACACCTTTCTCGCCTCGTCGCCTTCTTCTCACCTCATCGCCTCTTCTCGCCTTTTTGTTAGCTGGTCGCCTTGACGGAAAAAGGAGATACTTATCGCCTCGCCTCTCGCCACTGAGTAACCCTAATTAAAATTAGGCAAGAAAAAAGTCTTGAGAGCTCCTCTTCTGAACTCTGAAAAGTCTTGAGAGCTCCTCTTCTGATAGAGTCATCTTTACCCTACTAAATTAAAAAATTGAAAAAATGTTGTTGATGTTGGATGTATGTTGTGACAACATCTGTAAATGCTCAGGACAACATCTTATGAAAATAAGAATGTTGCCTGCGATGTTGTGACAACATTCCTGACAACATCTCTGTAACGATTTTGCCTATTCTTCCGGCACAAAACAGGTTGTGTTACAGTGAGTAAAAAATGACCTAGGCAAGCTTACAATGATGATGTGTTTAAAACGTGGTAAAAGAAACAGTCAAAGCTTGGAGAGGAAGCAGCGTGAAGACCAAGTCCAGAACGCTGAGCTTTTTAAGGAGTAAGAACCGGTCCAAGCTGAAGCCTTCTTTTACTCAACCTCCGCAACCAATCAGTGAGGATTTCAAGAGAAGTTCCACACTATAAATAGAGGGGAGCTTCAGAGTATCGATATCCAGAATTGAACGAGAAGAATTACCAAGAGAGCTCTCGGATATTCACCTTAGAAACTGGATCAACACACTTAGCCTAAAGTAGTATAACAACATCTAGTCCCACATTACTATTGCTGCCCAGATTCTAGATCAAGCTTATATTTCAAGCAATTGTAATGAAGATGTTGTATTTGTCTTTTTAGATCTTTTAACTTTAGGCTGAAGTCATCTGCGACTTCACTTTTGTTTGTAATTTCTTTTTCGCATTTATTGTTCAATCTTGTAAAAAGAAATTCATTTGTAATTGTATATAATTTATACAATTCTTTGGTCATTGACCATCAAGGGATATATTAATATATACCCTTGAAAAATATAAACATTGTGTCTCTTTACTTTTCCGCTGCATTTACTCTATAAAGGTTTATAACTGTTTTATCACAATGTTGCCTCAGATGTTGACACAACATTGAAGGCAACATCCAGTAACTGTTTTAATTGTTCTAGTTGTTACGGTTTTATTCTTACTTATTCTTGCTTATCTGTAGCCCCGGACCCAACAAGTGGTATCAGAGCCAACACTTGATACAATAAGTGTTTGATTCTGAATATTACGGCTATGAACTCAGCTATACAAAACGTTGGTAGACTTCCAATTCTTGACGGAACTAACTATGCCTATTGGAAAATTCGACTACGTTCGCACATCAAATCCATTGATGTTCGAGCTTGGAGATCAGTTTCCGAAGACAATGAGATTCCCAAGTACCCTGCAGACGAGGATGATGATGTACTTACCAAACCCGAATCTGAATGGACCGCGGAAGAGATCAACAGTGCGAGATTTAATGAAAAGGCCCTAAATGCGATATTTGTGGGTAGATCTTTATATGTTTAAACTCATCCAGAATTGTACTACAGCCAAGGACGCTTGGGAGACCTTACAAACTCATTGTGAAGGTACCTCGAGTGTACGATGTACAAAGCTTCGCATGATTTTGAGCCAATACGAACGCTTAAGGATGGAAGAATCTGAAGACATAAAATCCTATTTTGAAAAGTTAATTGACATTGCTAATCAGTGTCAAGTGTTTGGTTCTCCTTTAACCAACACACAACTTGTGGATAAAGCTCTCAGATCTCTTTCTGAAAGATTTAATACTAAGATTTGTGCTATTGAAGAGGCCTATAATCTTGCTACTATGGATCTACATGCCTTGATGAGCATCTTTCAAACATATGAGATGAACATGAAGAGACAAAGAGATCTGTATAAAGACAAGACTTTGGCACTCCAAGGACAAACCTCGGAAACTGAATTGGAAAACGAGGAAGAAAACTTGGAGGAACTAGGAAATGGTGCAACTGTTGCCTTACTTACTCGTCGATTCAATTCGATGGTGAGAAATATCAACAATGATCGCTATAAAGCCAAATACAAACAACATCAAAACCCACTCTTCAATAAACAGCCGAATAGGTCACCTTCTGAGCAAAGAAATCACAATCCACTGAGGAAATCTAACCCCGACAGTACCAATTTCAATCCCAAACAACTCGAGGGAGTGCAGTGTCATGCATGTTCGGGTTGGGGACACTACGCTAATGAGTGTGCAAACACCCTTAGAAAAATTGGTAAGGTTATGTGGGTAACTCTCAGTGATGATGAGAATGAAGAGGAGGAAGGAGATCAAGAAGAAGAACCACAAGCAATGTTGGCAGCCATGTTCGAACACTACCTGTCCGACGATGAAGATGTTGTTGACAATGTTGCGACAACATCAGGAACAACATCAGACTCAACATCTGGAATGTCTTCAACATCAGAGAGGTATGTATACTTTGATTATTCTGATGTAAATTGTTTTAGTGGATTTTTTTCTTCATCTGAGGCTGTAAATTTAGATCTAGTTGACTCCAAAGACGACGTGATAAAGGAATTACAAAATCTTTGTAAAGCCTTAATCACTGAATCTGAGCAACTAGACTCAAAAGAAAAATTATTGGCTCTTGAGAATAGCAATCTGAAAGGCACAATCAACCGATTAGAGGTGGCACTTACCAAGAAGGAACTAGAGCTTGGTAAGATTCGTGCACGATTGAACGTAGCTGAGACCACCTTTCAAAGGCTCAATATGGGAACCTCCAAACTTGATGAAATATTGAACTTCAATAAACCTACAAGGGCTGGGCTTGGGTACAAATCTCCTAGCAAAACAAATACTTCCAGAATCCATAGTCAAACTGAGAGGATAAAATTTGTCAAAGAAAATCCGAGTAATTCTCAGATCTCTAAGATTGGATCGAAGTTTGTATGTAGCTTCTGTAAAAAGTCAGGACATCTTATGCCCTACTGCTACAAACTTCAAAACTCTGCACTCAGAATATTGCCTAAAATGTCGTCAGCAATGTTGCCCAACATCACTGACAACATTCAAAGCAACCAACTTGAAAGTAGAAGGAAGAAAAAGAAATGGGTACCCAAACTGAATCTGAAATGTAATGTGTGTATAACTGCTTTGCGTACTAACATTACAGGTTCTTAGTACTTCGATAGTGGCTGCTCACGTCATATGACAGGTACCAAAAGTCTATTGAAGGAGTATGGAGCATTCAATGGAGGATACGTGACCTTTGGAGGAGGAAGTAAGAGTAAGATAATTGGTAAAGGAACTCTTAATGTTCCGGATGTACCAGCCTTGAAAAATGTTCTTCATGTAGAAGGTTTGGTTGCTAATCTTCTTAGCATACGCCATCTATGTGATGATGATCTCGAGGTGAAATTCAATAAGCTTGGATGCAAGGTTACAGATTCTGCAGATAAATGTGTCATGTCAGGAACCTGAACTGAAGATAATTGCTAACTAGTCGGTTGACAAGAGTTTTGCAACTCCGCAAAGGTAGGTGACTTGACACTTTGGCATCAAAAGTTGGGACATGTCAACTACGGCACCTTGGAGAAGCTGATCTCATTTGAAGCTGTTAGAGGCATTCCCAGACTGGATCCAAAAGATAAAACACTGTGCGAAGATTGTTTGAAAGGAAAGCAGACCCGAGTCTCTCATAATGTTGTCCAACATGACGGACAATATTCAGGTACGTCTCATTGTTTCCAATTATAGCATATGGATCTTATGGGTCCAATCGAGGTAGATAGCCTAAGAGGGATGAGATATTCTTATGTGATAGTAGATGATTTTTCTAGATTCACTTGGATCTATTTTTTAAAGGAAAAATCACAAACCTTTGAGATATTTAGAACACTTTACTCTAGGATTAAGAATCTGTTTTGTTCTTCGATTTTCAGAATTAGATCTTATCATGGAAAGGAGTTTGAAAATCAAACCTTTGCAAAATTTTGTGAAAAGAAAGGCATATTCCATGAATTTTCGGCACCAAAAACACCACAACAAAATGGGGTTGCCGAGAGAAAGAACAGAACTTTACAAAAAATGGCTAGAGTTATGTTAAGTTCTAAGCAATTGTCAAAGAGGTTTTGGGCAGAAGCCTTGAACACGACATGTCACATAACTAATAGAATCTATTTAAGGCCAGAGACCAAGATGACACCCTATGAACTGTTAAATGAAAGAAACTTACATTGCGGTACTTTCATATCTTTGGGTGTGTGCACTATATTCTTAATGACATGGATCAACTGGCTAAATTTGACTCTAAGAGTGACAAGGGAATATTCGTTGGCTACTCTCAGAATAGTCATGCTTACCGAATATACAATCTTCGGACAAAGACCATACAGGAGTCAGTCAATGTTATTTTTGATGACCTGTTGGATATATCTGGTAGATCTTCAGAAAACAACATTGTGGTTGCAGTTGAAGAGGAGCAACCCACTGAAGAAACAGATGTTGTCCCAGATGTTGTTCCGCCATCAGAAGAAACATCTGAACCTCAAAGAGAGAACACATGGGGACGAAGTCGAGGAGGAGTCTGCTACTGAACTGAATGATCAAGTGAGAAGAGACCCTTCATCGAGGATTAGAAGGAACCATCCACCCGACCAGGTGATAGGGGGAGTTTTTGAGAAGAGGCGTACAAGATGGAAAGAGCCAGTGAATTACCGAGAAATGGTAAGGTATGTGTGCATGTCCACCATATATCAACAGGTAAGTCTTTCTTGTCTTACATCTACTTTGGAACCTAAAAATATTGGGAAAGCATTAAAAGATAATTTTTGGATTCAAGCCATGCAAGAGGAGCTTGAACAATTTGCCCGAAATGAGGTTTGGGACTTGGTACCACGACCCAACAACACAAATGTTATTGGGACCAAATGGATATTCAAAAATAAATCAGATGAGTTAGGGAAGATTGTTAGGAACAAAGCTCGACTTGTTGCTCAAGGATATATACACAGGTAGAAGGTATCGACTATGACGAGACCTTTGCCCCTGTGGCTAGAATTGAGTCAATAAGATTGCTTCTTGCTATTGCTTGCTATCTAAAGATTACCTTGAACCAAATGGACGTTAAATGTGTCTTCCTCAATGGATACTTGGACAAAGAAGTATATGTTGAACAACCAAAGGGATTTGAGGATCCTCACCATCCACATCATGTGTACAAGCTCAAGAAAGCTTTGTATGGACTAAAATAAGCACCACGTGCATGGTATGGTCGTCTAACTAACTTCCTTGTTGAGTTTGGTTTTACCCGTGGAGAAGCTGACAGAACATTATTCATTAAAAGACACGGTGTAGATGTAATAATAGCTCAAATCTATGTTGATGATATTGTTTTTGGTTCGACTACAGAATCATTCTTGAAGTCGTTTGTCGAAGCGACATCGACAACATTTGAGATGAGCATGATTGGAGAACAACATTTTTCTTAGGCTTGCAGATTAAACAGAATGAAGATGAGATCTTTGTATCTCAAAGCAAGTACGCCAAGAATCTTGTTAGGAGATTTGGTCTGGAAAATGCTAAGCACATGAAGACTCCAATGGGCTCTACGCAACAGGTATGTAAAGACAATGTTGGACAAGATGTAGACCCAACATTGTACCGATCTATGATAGGTAGCCTTTTATACCTTACTGACAGTCGCCCCGATATCATATTTAGCGTATGTGTTTGCGCCAGGTTCCAAGCCAGTCCCAAGGTATCTTATCTTAATGTTGTGAAATGTATCATTTGATATGTTGCCGGTACAAGTGACTTGGGAATTTGGTACTCCAAAGACACTAATCCTAATCTTATAGGATATAGTGACTCGGATTGGACCGGTGATGTAGACAATAGAAAAAGCACTAGTGGTGGGTGTTTCTATCTTGGCAATAATCTAGTCTCATGGTACAGTCATAAACAAACTTGTGTATCACTCTCGACTGCCGAATCTGAATATGTGGCAGCCGAAAGTTGTTGTGCTCAACTGATTTGGTTACGACATATGCTAGATGACTATGGCATATCTAATAACTCCATAATTTTGTACTGTGATAATCTGAGTGCTATTAATATTTCCAAAAATCCTGTTCAACATTCACGTACAAAGCACATAGACATAAGACATAATTTTTTAAGAGACTTAGTGGAAAAACAGCTAGTTCAAATCGAACATATTGATACTCTTTTCAACTGGCTGACATTTTTACCAAACTTTTAGATCATGAGACATTTTCTAGCTTGAAAAAATCTATTGGTCTCTGTTTTCTTTGAAAATAAGATAGGCTAGGTAGATGTTGTCCGAAATGTTGTCCTAACATTCTGGGTAACATTTACCATTGCGTCAATATACATGATAAGTGTTGTAGTGATATTGCACTGTTTTTCAAAAAGATTCAAGCATGACTCTAAAAGGACAAGATATGAAGGCGAAGCCTCTACTAAAAGATTTGGATGTATACAAAAAGAGCAAAGCTCTAAGATTGGTATCGTTCCTATTCTATAGGAGTACCACGTGCTTCAAAAAAGGTTAAAAATTCCTCAATATTTTTTTAATCTGTATGTGTTCAACTAAGTTGATTAAGGACAATGGTAAAATGTTACATTAGTCCAGCAATCAGTCTCATAGGGAACATATACGAAAATATCATCTGCCAAATCAGAAAATCCTTGGAGTCTTATAATGCTTATTTAACTTTGAAATGTTGCCAACATCATTAACAACATCGTGTTCCAGTACATTGATCAATCTGGTTTATCTTATTTTATTCTTGGTTTTGGTATTTAACACGTCTCTGTCTTTAACGGAAAATCCAAAAATTCTGGAGGACCGTTTTTATTTAAATTTTAAATGATGTTATGTGTTGTGTAAATCCTTTATTTTAGGTGTGTAAAGAGTTTTTATTCTTCTATACAATCTAAATTTAAGGAAAAGGAGTTTGAGTGTAAGTATATTTTGCCATAATGAAACCTCCCATTCTTGCCTTGGAATTGTCACATCAGCCGATTTACAATCCATCAAATCATGGCAGCCCAAACACCACCGTCATTTTTCAAAACCCAAAGCTTCTCTAACACGCTCAATTCTTCAAAACCCTCTCCCATGTCCATTTTCCCAAAATTCAGAAACACCAAAGATTATTCTCCAATGTCGACTAGTCCAGCAAATGGCAATAAGGTTTACGAGCATTATACTTCCATCAATGCCTTGAAACCAGTCGAGAAGGACTGCATACAGGCTATGATCCTGCTTGGTTCAGATAAGCCATTACAGGTGAGCTACCCAGGCGATAATGAAAACCCAATCGATATTGATGTAACATTTGATTTCTCAAACCTTGCCTCAAGACAGTCAAAATCGACATTTCCGACGCGAAGGTCAAAAAGGGTTTTCGAAAACCAATTCGGTGACAACCAGTCTACCAAAAGATCCACGGAAGAGTCGACTTTCCCTGTTGATACTACCACTAGCAGTGGCGCTGACACCGATTTCAGTGTGCCCAGTTCTTCCAGAACTCCATCAATTTCCACTCCACAAGCAGAAACTGAGAAGGAAAAAGAAGAAGAAGAAGAGATGTCAGATGACATACCTCTATAGAACTTCATTCCTAAAGGGGTCCGCAGAACATACTGGAATTTTGATAAAAATGTTGCCTCAACATCAAAGGCAACAGACGAGAAAATGGACCCAGACTATGTTTCCCCAACATCCGAGGCAACAACTGCAGCCACCTCATCCGAACAAGAAAACAGATTCTGAGGTAATTCCCTACTCTTCCATGTTTCAAATGAAATCATGCTCCAGTAACTGGAATTGGTTTAAAAATAGAGGAGTTAGAGGGGAGAGGGTGATTGACCTAACTTCATTCTCCAAAAATAGTTTAGTTGATTTCTTAAGTAGTCGAAAGATCTTAAGCTTTGTATTTGGTAAGAATCCTTATTGTGAGAAGGTGATTAGGGTGTTCTATGTTAATCTGACACTTGCTGTTAGGGACACAACCTCGAAGAAATTTGGGAGAGTATACCTATACAACAAGGTATACAATCTTACACCTAATATCATCAACTCCACTCTTGGGATAATTGTTCCTCGAAGAAATTTGGGAGAGTATACCTATACAACAAGGTATACAATTTTACACCTAATATCATCAACTCTACTCTTGGGATAATTGTTAGTGAAAGAGAACCTCAACTACACCCCACTGTGGAGGAACTCAATTCGATGATCCAGTACCTTATGGGGAATTTGATCACTGTTTGGGCTCCTCGCAGTCCTGTGTCAAAACTCACTGCCTTGTTTGCCACTTTGCACAAACTTGCTATATACAACTGGCTACCCTCCCTCAACGAGACAGTAGTGACCCTTGATCAAGCATCACTGCTTTTCAAGATTGGAAGGAATCAGAAAGTTGACTTAAGAACCCTCATATTCAACCATGTTGCCAACTTAGCAGAAAGACAAAGCAACGCTGCCCTTCCATACCCCTCATTGATTTTTCAAATCCTGCTCAACCAAGGTTTTAAGACTCCAAAAGGAGAAAAGCTGAGTCCAGCCTTAGAGGTTTACTTAGTACAGCGAGCAGTTGTGAACAGCAGGGACAGGGTTATTGACCTGCCCTGGAAGAAAGATGAATGAGACACTGACACATCAAAGGATGTTGCCAACATTCCTAGCAACATTGGTCAAGGAAAGGTCCCATTGTCTAAAGACTGGCTTCGACAACACATTGCTGAACATGACAGGCAAATTCAAGACCTAGTGCGAGCCAGGAACTATTATGTGGGTTTACTTTCTTCACAAAAGGGGGAGAGGATAATGTTGATGATGTTGCTGCTGGAAGAAGACAGACAGGGGAGTCGCTATCGATGATATTCTTCTTTGAGCGAGCGGACAAGGAGTCGCGATGATGATGCATGCCAAGCTATGATGCAGGGGGAGAGGAGTTGAGATGATGATTGCTGACTACTTCTGATGCTATGGAGATGAAGATGGTGCTGCACAGAGTGATCGATCACAGAAAGCGGCTGGAAGCTACTGTGACTCGATTACTCTAGTCAAGGATGATCATGCTGATGGAATGGAGTGTTGATTCAATGATGGATGGAGTGCTGATAATCTATGTTTATTTGAATATTGGATATACTGACATTTGGAATATATTTTTTTGGTTTGTAATATTTTACTTTGGGATATTTGGTCTGTTCTTGCAGATATGGTGACTGCTTTCTAAAGCTGTTTATATATGTTTGTCTGATGTGGATTGTTATGAATGGTTACTATAGACTGATTACGCAGTTGCTGTAAGTAAGTCACGACTAACAAAATATAACTCCCATCTAATCAAATCATCGATACAACACTGCTTGGAATTTACTACTGCAGGTTAAGGGGGAGCATATCACTGATCCTACTGATTCTTGGAATGTAAGGACTACATCGGGAATCAGTATCCTAGTCATTTTCGCTTCATATGGAGTTTTGTGAAGAAAGGCAAAAAAGGGGAGATTGTTGATGTTGGATGGATGTTGTGACAACATCTGTAAATGCTCAGGACAACATCTTATAAAAATAAGAATGTTGCCTGCGATGTTGTGACAACATTCCTGACAACATCTCTGTAACGATTTTGCCTATTCTTCCGGCCAAAACAGGTTGTGTTACTGTGAGTAAGAAATGACCTAGGCAAGCTTACAATGATGATGTGTTTAAAACGTGGTAAAAGAAACAGTCAAAGCTTGGAGAGGAAGCAGCGTGAAGACAAAGTCCAGAACGCTGAGCTTTTTAAGGAGCAAGAACCGGTCCAAGCTGAAGCCTTCTTTTACTCAACCTCCGCAACCAATCAGTGAGGATTTCAAGGGAAGTTCCACACTATAAATAGAGGGGAGCTTCAGAGTATCGATATCCAGAATTGAACGAGAAGAATTACCAAGAGAGCTCTCGGATATTCACCTTAGAAACTGGATCAACACACTTAGCCTAAAGTAGTATAACAACATCTAGTCCCACATTACTATTGCTTTGCCTGCATTCTAGATCAAGCTTATATTTCAAGCAATTGTAATGAAGATGTTGTATTTGTCTTTTTAGATCTTTTAACTTTAGGCTGAAGTCATCTGCGACTTCACTTTTGTTTGTAATTTCTTTTTCGCATTTATTGTTCAATCTTGTAAAAAGAAATTCATTTGTAATTGTATATAATTTATACAATTCTTTGGTCATTGACCATCAAGGGATATATTAATATATACCCTTGAAAATATAAAAATTGTGTCTCTTTACTTTTCCGCTGCATTTACTCTATAAAGGTTTATAATTGTTTTATCACAATGTTGCCTCAGATGTTGACACAACATTGAAGGCAACATCCAGAAACTGTTTTAATTGTTCTAGCTATTACGGTTTTATTCTTACTTATTCTTGCTTATCCGTAGCCCCGGACCCAACAAATGCTATTATTGTAAAGCATATGGTAGAACTCCTAGTTAGAGCAAATACTCTGAGCACTGAACACATCAGACAAGAATTTCAATCTGTTATCTTTTTAACAAGAACCTTTTCTCGACTACCTTAGTTAAAGATCCTATACTCCAGCAAGGTGGTTAGCATTTTTTTAAGAATATAAGTACATGATGCATGGACAAGACCAATGGAATAGTTAAATTAGGCACAAAACTATTCTGGAGAAGCAAAAACAATCTCTCTGAATAGTTTTCATTGCAAATAAAAACACTAATGCAAAAGAAAGACAAGTTCAACGGTGATGGCGTTTAAGTTGTTAAATAATACTCCCTCTGTCCTAATTTATATGACACACTTCCTTTTTTAGTCAGTCCCAAAAGGAATGACACGTTTTCTTATTTGAAAATAATTTAACTTTAAACTTTACCTTTTACGCTTAACGAGTTTATAACCACACAAATATCTTTGGCTTGCTTTAGATCACAAGATTCAAAAGTCTTCCTTTATTTCTTAAACTCCGTGCCCGGTCAAACTACATTACATAAATTGAGACGGAGGGAGTATAGCATATGTGATACCACAAACTTCTTTTTTGAAACACCTAATTCATATGCAATGCTGAGTGTTAAATATACAATATACACACAATATACATGTGTGTATATTGTATATTTACTCTCGGATTCTGCTCCGAATATGGAGCTCTCGGTTTGGAATAACATATTTTAGGTAATATATGTTAGGGTAAATAAACATGTAAGAATATTGTATATTAGGAAAATATATGTGTAGTATATTGTAATGTATTTGTTACCTAAATTAGGATTATACATTACCATAATTATAGAGATAGAATTATGGTAAAATAGGATTTTAGGATTCATTGTAACTTGTATATATATATCTATTCAAGTAATGAAAATAATCAAGGGGATTATTTCTTTCATGGTATCAAGAGACTAAGTCTAAACAAAAGTTTTTTTTCTCTCCCAACTTTTGCCTCTCTCGGCCGAGACACCCCCCCTCGGGTTTCTCTTCCAAAATTCGTCTTCCGCTCTAAAAAACACCTCTCTTAAATTTCCCTTCCTTCTTTGTTCTTCCAATATGTCTAAGAACAATTATCACCCTGCCCTCACGGTGTCCAATATCAAGAGCAATATCCCTATTGTCATTGAGATGGAAAACGTCCAATATGCGACGTGGGCGGAGTTGTTTAAAATTCACGCTATCTCTTATCAAGTTCTTCATCACATCATTCCTCCCTCTACACCCCTTCCTGCGGAAGATCCTGAGTTATGGATCACACTTGATGCTACCGCTCTCCGGTGGATATACGCCACTATTTCGGTGGACCTTCTACAGACGATTATTGAGCCGGATACTACGGCTATGGCTGCATGGAATAGATTGCGTGACATATTCCAAGACAACCAACATTCACGTGTCGTCACACTCGAGCAGGAATTCTCTCTCGTTCGAATGGACAAATTTCCAAACGTTTCTGCATATTGCAAGAAACTAAAAGAGTTGGCAGATCAACTCCGTAATGTTGGCGCACCGATAACAAATAATCGTCTAGTTCTACAGTTGGTTGTCGGTCTTTCGGATGCCTATAATGGTGTGGAAACTCTCCTTCGCCAAAGCAACCCTCTTCCCGACTTCTATCAAGCCCGTTCCATGCTTACGTTGGAAGAAGCCGGTTTGGCTAAAAAGGCGGCTACCGGAGCAAGCCCAGTCGTCATGGTGGCCTCCTCTCCTAGTTCTTCGGGTTTTGTGAATAATTCGGGCCAAAACCATAATAATGGTGGCGGAAAGAATAATCGCAAAAATAATAACAAAAACTGCGGGGGCAAACACGGCGGTTCTGGTGGCGGTTCCGGTGGTCAACAAACAGGCGGTGGGTCCTAGCCAGGGTATAGTGGCCCACCACCCCTGGCCCAAAGAATGGTCCCATGGCAAAGGGAACCCGTGCAGCCAAAGAAGAAAGTTCCAACGCGGCCACTGGTCTAACACGCCCAGGCCCAACACCCAAAGAAGTTGGCGCCCATCGCCAATGGCCCAATAGCGCAAAGAATAAAGAAGCTACGCCCAACTCCACCACGGCCAGGAGTTCTTGGGCCTCGACCTCCGCAAGCCCATCATGCGGCCAGAGCCCCACTCAAACCGACATCGAGGCCGCAATGCATACAGGGTTATCTCAACCGACCCAAATTGGTATATGGACACCTGCCACTCACATGACTTCCGAATCGTGTACTCTCTCATCTTATTCCAATTTGAGCACCTCGGGGATAATTGTTGGTAATGACAGTTCTATTCCAATTCTAGGTATGGTCGAAGACGTTGTCTCCCCAATCCACCACTCCTCTTGAAAAATACTTTGCATACTCCTAAATTGATTAAAAATTTAGTGTATGTGCAAGTTCACAAATGACAATTACATTTACATTGAATTTGATCCTTTCGGTTTCTCTGTGAAGGATTTCAAGACGGGAGTCATCTCATGAAGTGTGATAGTAGGGGATCTGTATCCTATCATGCCCGGTTTGATCCATCGAGTCCAAATTTTGCCGTCAGCTTTTGCAGCTATCTCTCCTTCCATGTGGCATGCTCACCTGGGTCATCCGGGATCTTCTATTTTATCAGTTTTAGATAAAAAATAGCTTTATTTCTTGTAAGGGTACGAGTCGTACTCCAATTTATCAGTCTTGTTCATTAGGAAAAATTGTTAAATTGTCATTTGTAGACTCCAATTCTCATACTTCTATGTCATTTGACATTATTCATAGCGACTTATGGACGTCTCCGGTTCTTAGTTCCTTGGGTCATCAATATTATGTTCTCTTTTTAGATGATTATTTTAGATTTTTGTGGACGTTTCCAATTGCGAATAAATCACAAGTGTTTTCCGTCTTCATCAAATTTAGAGCGTTCATTCATATTCAATTCGAAAGAGAAATAAAAAATATTCAATGTGATAATGGGAAAGAGTATGACAATAGAGAGTTTCGGGAGTTTTGTGCTAATAATGGGATAAATTTTCATTTTTCGTGTCCTCATACATCTTCACAAAATGGGAAAGCGGAACGCAAAATTCGTTACATAAATAACATTGTCCGAACTCTCTTAATTCATGCCTCCGTACCTCCATATTTTTGGCATCATGCTCTACAAATTGCCACATATCTTCTTAACATAATTCCGTCTAAAGGTCTGACATATTTTTCTCCCCTCAAAATCCTATATAATAAGAACCCTTCTTATTCTCATCTTCGGATTTTTGGGTGCTTATGTTATCCGTTATTCCCATCCACCACAATTAACAAACTTCAGGCTCGGTCTACCCCGTGTGTATTTTTGGGTTATCCGTCAAATCATCGTGGTTATAAGTGTTTTGATTTATCCTCCAAGAAAATCATAATAAATCGCCATGTCATTTTTGATGAAACTCAATTCCCTTTTACGAAAGTTCATACTCCCGAGCCTAAGTCGTATAATTTTTTGGATGACCAAATATCCCCGTATATTATTCGGAATTTTTCGGACTTCTCCCGCACCAAAAAACTCCAGCGGGCCCACTGCCCGCTGGACCCACTGTGTCGTCCCCAATTCCAGTTTCTGGATCAGTCCCAGCAATTGGGCCAGTCCAGCCCAATTCTGGAACTGGTCCAGACGACGTCCCAGTTTACCGATTTGGGCCAGCAGGCCCACTGCCTGCTGGCCCGTCCGTCCCGAGCCCAGCAAATTCCCAAAATTCACTCAATTCTTCCTCGAGTCATAGACCGGTCACTCGTAGTCAACGGGGTATTTTTACACCAAAAAGACATTTTAATTTATATTCTGCTTGTGGAGATGTGTATATTGTATATTTAACACTGAGAGATGCTGATTTTTCCGTCATATAAGATTGACAGGTTTTTGTGGTCTCTAGATCAAATCATAAGACAGTACAATCCCATAGGAGAGGGATATAAATCTCCTACAATCCCATAGGAAAGGGGTGTATTATTTCCTATCTTTTCTTTTTCTGCTCATTAACAAGTGTATCATTCTATCAATATGCACATGAATAACAGATATAGATAAAGATCAGTAAAAATATACAAAAGGTCATGTGTTACAGGATGGTCCAAAAGTTTGCATTCTCAACTTCAATCAAAGGATTAATTTCGGATGCCAAAAATCTTATCCTACAGAAACCTATAGTATACAATATGAAAATAAAAAAGTCTAATTTTGTGAGTGACAGTATTTGATGCATAAACTGAGCACGTGAGTTCATGATAAAGTACAAAGAAGCACAACAGATATTGAGAATGCAATAACTAACTTCAAAAAAACAGATGATTTGACATTTTTTATCGCATAATTGCCATCTTCCGAATAATCTGTCATTATCTTCTTCATCATAATCAACCTCACTACAGTTTTCATAACCAATTGAATCATAGCAATGTATTTAACTGCACGAGACAACAGGGGATACAACCATATCCTTTTTTTAAGGAAGATGATCATACTCTTTTGTGTTAACTGTTCTAATTTACTTCAAGTTATTGAGAATAATATGTCTTGTCTTAAGACACAGAGGATGTTTTAAAGCAAACTAAGCATTATTTTGAAACTTTTCTAACTTCAACAGGTACTTCAGTGTGACGCAAAAGATAAAAGAGGATTTTTTTAAAGAAAAGTAACACATTATTTTGAAACTTTTCTAACTTCAATGGGTGCTTGAGTGTGAGGATACACATCTCTTTTTCTAACCTGTAATTATTGTGGCGCTAGTACTAGCTTGCACACACCTCAACTAATTCACCGAGACCTGCTCGCTACCACCAACACAAGTACCGGTTAATGTTGCCCACCCAAGATTAGACAAATGATAAATGCCAAACAATATTTCAACCTAAAATTATGGATTTCTTCGGTAATTTTACAATTACAATATTCATCATCAAACTCAAAACTCAATCCTCCTATTAGAAAAGCAAAAGGTTTAATCATTGATTTTCTAGAATACATCCGATGATTTTTTAATTAACGTGGTGTCTGAGCCAGTTTGTGGACACCTCAGACTAATTCCACGGATACCTACCTCCTCCCACCATCAATAGGTACCAGATAACTCTATCCGCCAAGACTGAAATAAATGGGAAGAAATCACCTCGTGTTTTTTTGTCTCTGGTGGAAATTGAACCTAAAACCTCAGGATACTCAACTCACTTCGTTGACCACTAGGCCAACAGTCTACATGTATTTCAACTAAATTTAGTTAAATAAAAGATCCGCAACTAAGGCAAACAACATAAAAAGGGGCAGCCCGGTGCACTAAGCTCCCGCTATGCGCGGGTCCGGGGAACGGCCGGACCACAAGGGTCTGTTATACGCAACCTTAACTTGCAATTCTGCCATAAATACACAATTCAACCTCTAAAAATCAATAATTTTGACACAAAAGCTATAGTACTAAATATTTATGGGCTATTAATTTTGACACAATATATAAATAAATCCACCGCACTACCATCACAAATTTGAGCTACTATAGCATGGAAAGCAAATAAAAACATATACTCCCTCCGACCCAATTTATGTGACACTTTTCATTTGTCGAGAGTGAATTTGACTAGACTTTGAAGCTAAATTGGATAAGATTAACTTAATATTTTAAGATTAAAATTTATATATTTGTAAATTACATGAAAGTACAATAAGTTGCAACTTTTCTCATATCAATTTGGTGAAAAAATATATGTTAAAATGTTGGTCAAAGCTCTAGTTTGAATCTCGGGAAACGAAAAGTGACAAATGAGCCGAGAGGGAGTATTAAATCGAAATTTGATAAAATTAAAACAAATACATAAATATAATGCAAATTCACTAAAAATTAAAGGCGGGAAAGAAGTACGTACAATTTGGTTACCGCGGGAGAAAAAGCGATGTTGAGAAATTGAGCGAGTTAGCCGTAGAGAGTTTCGAATTTAAGGAAGAACTTATATTTGGGCTAAGGCCCTTACTTTCAGATGGACTGCCCACTATAGGCTCCATTTGTTTTTTGGGTCAAGGTCCTTAGGTCCAAATAGGGCCCAATACTTGTTCTTTTCCGGGTCATTCGCACAAATGGCTGTGGTGGTCTTTAATTCTTGCCCTTCAGCACTTTTGTGTGGCATAAGTTTAAATTTCGCTCAACAAAGTGTATATTTAGCTCGGATATATATCATAACATTCCATAAGTTATGTCAGACACAATAAAACTTGAAACACTTACATAATATGACATAAGTTTCGATTTCGCTCGACAAAGTTTATTTGTCGCTCAGCATATATATCATAACATCCCACAAGTTGTGATGGACACGACAAACTTTCAACACTCAAAATAATATGAATGATTTAAGAGTTAAGTCAAACACCAATTTTTTCATCTACTTTGCATTTAATTTTTACTGGTTCTGTCCAAGTATCCATTTTGCTAATGAGGTGAACAATTGGTGGTGTGGTATCTGCAAGAGAAATGAGAATGTAAAAAACATAACAAAAATGAGAATCAAGAAAGAGTTTGCAATATTGAGAGCCATTGCTCCAAGAATTATATTTTGCCTTCAGTGTTATTCTAGTTTTTATAGCTTTGATCATTCTAATGTTTGGTTGCACTTGACTTGTCGCTAGTTGAGATTTGGATTTATGTAATTTAAGGTCATATTCTAGGAGATGATTTTTCTTTAACTACAATAACATCTTGATAAATCAGTCTTTTACTTTCAATCGGTGACTATATTAAATTCGGAAAATGGTCAAACTACAAACACTAGAGACCTTATTTTTTTAAAATTGTTATTATTTTTAAAACCTTGTCATGTTAGGTAATTAGGTAAAAACGTTTATACTAGTTGTAATTAGGAGCCATTTTCGTCATCTCGGATAAAATTTAAAAAAAATATCTTGTATTTATAATTGTGGGCTACAAACTATGTCACTATAATCATGCATATAGAGTAACGCCCCTGCGGTCACGTCCTTCGGTTGAGTTTATTGGTGCTGAATTTCTTATTACTTTGTGATTACACCAATATAATGTTCTTTTGATTACAATTCTTCAACGAAACAAGTTTTGGATTTTAGTTTCATCTTCAACAGTTTTGCCTGACTCTGTAAGGAGTAAGAGATTTCGCATAGAAAGTGTTTAATTTTTGATCAATTAATAAAGTCAAAAAACAAATCTTGGCCTTTTCATTTGATTCAATGAGAATTGATTAGTCATGTCTTTTACATTCAACTCGTTCTGGTCAATATTCAAAAAGAACTTTATTACATCAAAATATATTTTACTTTAATTTCATCTTCAATTATTTTTGTCTGACTCCGATTATCTCTTCAAAGATTCGCACCGCAAAAGTTTTTTTAGATCTCATTTAACTTGCAGATCCTAACAAGAAAAAAAACTTACTCATTCCGCATGTTTATGCAAAATTGCATAAGTTCTACGGTTTACTATGGTCAAGTATCAAAATGAGGTAAGAAGGTGTGTTATTTAACTTTGTTAAATAATAACATGTATATACCTATACTTGTCATATACTCATCGGATCTTGTATAACTGAGTGAGGATAAATTTTTACCATCCTAATAGGGTTAATACATTTTTATTTAAGTTATTCAATTTAATAGTGAGACAAGTATTCATAAATTAGGACAATAACAAAAAGAATACAAAAGTCCAGGTGACAAAAGTACTAAAGCTCCAGGTGAAAGAAGAAATTATGCGTCATAAAAAAACCAATATAATGCAAATTAAAGTGCGCATAAAAATAAACCATAAAACCCTTAGCCGAAATTCTTTAGGAAAAAGGCCGATTCAAATCACTCGTCCCCTTGATTCAAACACAAGCTAATTTTCTCTCTTATGACCGTAAAAAAACTAAAATCCGTTTTGACATAATAAAAGCGAGAAAGCTCGTTGTTCCATTCCGTAACGCCCCTCCAATTAATTTTACCCGACCCTTATAGAAACCAACATAACGCGAATTAAAGAGAAAATAATAAATAACAACATAAAAACCTTAGCCAAAAGAAAAAAAAATCTTATTCAAATCACTCGTCTCCTTGATTCAAACACAAACTATTAGTTTTTTTCTCTCTTATCAAATCTTTCTTATCACATTTAAAAAACAAACGGAAATCCGTCTTCACATAATAAAACCCGGACTTCACTAGTTGTCCCATTCCGTAACGCCCGTCCAATTAGCTTTGTCCCAACTCTTATAGAAACCCTCGAGTCTAATGGACCAATAGACGATAGGTCGGCCTTTATCTTCTTTAAGTGGATCATATGCATTAAAGTAGGCCCAAAAATTACCCCATCTAGCAAAACATACATATATATCATTAGTAATACCAGCATCAAATGGAAATTATTGGCCTAGAACAACAGTTACACTAAGCAAAGGGAGTCCAGTTTGTATCTTACAAGTAACTGTCACATTTGGTTTATGATCAGAAGGCATGTTGTTAATGAGGTGAACACTTGGTGTAGAGTCATCAGCAGAAGAAAATGAGAATTGAGACAAAGTTAAAGAAACAACAAGAATGAGAATAAAATAAGAAGTAGAAGCCATTGTTGTATAATTAATTTGTTTTTGCTTTCACCATTGATGCCCTTTTTATAGTTTGGATATTCTAATGTTTGATACATCTGATTCAAGTTGTACTAGGTCAGATTCAGCTTATGTGATTTAAAACATATATTAGGAATTACTTAATTACTTTTCCATATAGTAGCAACATTGTAAATAGTTTTCCTTCCATAGTAATTTGCTAGGATATTACTTAATTACTTTTCGATATAGTAGCAACGTTGTAAATATTTTTCCTTCCATAGAACAGAAAATTACTAAGTTGGCATATTCATGATGACCATGAGCTTTTTAGGAAAGGAATTCTTGAGAAGATCTGAATATTTCTAAAACTTGGTAGTTTGACCTCATGGTATTCAACTCTCAACTCACTTCGTTGATCACTAGGCCATCGGTCTACATGTATTTCAACTAAATTTAATTACATAAAAGATCTGCAACTAAGGCAAACAACATAAATACACAATTCAACCTCTAAAAATCAATAATTTTGACACAAAAGCTATTTGTACTAAATATTTATGGGCTATTAATTTTGACACAATATATAAATAAATCCACCGCACTACCATCACAAATTTGAGCTACTATAGCATGGGAAGCAAATAAAAACATATACTCCTTCCGTCCCAATTTATGTGGCACTTTTCGCTTTTCCAGAGTGAATTTGATTAAACTTTGAAGCTAAATTGGATAAGATTAACTTAATATTTTAAGATTAAAATTTATATATTTGTAAGCTACACGAAAGTACAATAAGGCACGTTGAGTTTTGTTGTCGTGAAAAATATTCTCCAAACGTTCCCACGTTTGGCGGGCAGTGGCGTCGGTCTCAATGATTGTGTACAACAGATCATTCGAAATCGTGTCGTATATCCACTGGAGGACAACTGCATCCAAACGAGACCAAAGTTCATCGTCAGAAGTCGAGGGTAGGTCAAGGGGCTTCGATTTAGGAGGGATGATATGGTCGATAACTTTGTAGACACGACAATGGATTTTGAAAAGTTCCGCCCACGGGGAGTATTGACCCTTTCCATCTCAAGAGTAATAGGGATGAAATTTTTAATGTTGTTGACTGCAAGTGCAGGATGGAATTTGATTTGGTCAGCCATGGAAAATAAAATTTAGGAGGAAGAGGGAGGGAGAAAAGGGAGAGGTTGGCCGTGAGGGAGTTTTACGATGGTGGGGGGCTTCCAAGAGGGGGGGGGGGTCGGCGGCTAGGGTAGGATTATTTAGGGTTTGACTGCTGATACCATAAATGAATATGTTCATTGATTTTATTCATTAATGATTTACAATATATATAGTACTACAGAAATATTTACCTTGTTACAAACTAGATAATTAATCAACATAATTACAAGAGGAATATAAATCTACATAATATAGGAGATATACAATTATTATGAGAATATTCGGTAAATATTCTATTAGTTTTATCAAAGATGAAAGTTCATTTTTTGCTAGATAATCTTTTGGTAGAAGGATAATTGTATATAATTTTGGATGAGTCAATTTTCATGAAAATGATGAGTTGAAAAACGTCTCTAAACTTGCTTTTGTTTTAAAGTTCAAACTGCTTAGTATAAGTTCTTTCTAACGAACCATTTTTTCTTGTACAAAATACATACTCCAATTGAAAAATTATGCTTTTACCAAGTTATCATAATTAGTACTTAATTTTTTTGCTAGATCGATTTATTTATATAACTGAAAAGATGAATAACCCAAACCGAAACGTAAATAAATCAAACCAACTAAATGCATACTCCAATTGAACCATGTAAATTGTAATATGTTTACGTTCAAATATGTGGCACCTGGAATCTCCAGATCCTTGATTTGCCTCTGCAGTGATACACATACAATGTCAGCTTTCAGCGTATGAGATTAATTGAATCCAATATTTTTTCTCCAAAACATATACATATAATATATGAAAAACTTACTAAAATGTCAACAAACATTAAGTGGCCGTTTGGCCATGAATATTTTTTTTTAAAAAAAAATCAGAGTTGAATTTCGAAAATCATGTTTGATCATAAAATTCTGGGAATTCCGGAATTCAACTTAAATACCAAAAAGTTGTTTTCCCTCCAAATCACTCACATAAATTTAAAAACACTCCAATTTATAATTATGACCAAACATAGCTCCAATTTCCTATTTTTCATTTTGGTTAACAAAAGCTACTTTTTCCAAACCTAGTTCACCTTGATAGTCATGTTATATATCAATTGGTTGACACAGCTAGAGGACGAGGTTTGAGTTAGGCCCAAGATCTAATTTTTTACATGCTATCAAAGCAATATCAATCTCACTCGATGTTGGGCCCAATTATTAAATTGATCACGCTCCAGATGTCCGGTCTTGGA
The DNA here is from genome assembly GCA_029783415.1 of Anisodus acutangulus. NCBI lineage: Eukaryota > Viridiplantae > Streptophyta > Magnoliopsida > Solanales > Solanaceae > Anisodus > Anisodus acutangulus. The sequence continues at coordinate 29,389,591 of CM056492.1, read as the reverse complement.
CGTGAAGCGGAGTGTTGAAGAGTAAAAAAGTCTCACATCGGTGGCTAATGGGATGGGTGGTCTCCTTATATGAACTTGAACAATCCTCTCCTCATGAGCTAGCTTTGGGTTGAGTTAGTCGGCTCTAAGGTAAGGCGACTAAAGTATTTTCCTTAAGCCCTCAATTATAAAAGGCCCCACAAAATAGAAATTGATATATTAGTATATTATAATATATAATTTATATATTTGTTATTAATAAAAAAATCAAATTTTAATATTTTTTAAATTGGATCGATGTACGGTTAAACGAGTAAATAACGATAAATTTTCTCTCTCATTAAATTAAATAGTTACGTTCTCATCAATTCTAAAAAAAAATCATGTACTCTTATTTTTTCTGACGATTTCACTTTATAATTTCAACTTAGTTCCTCTAAAATAGTTATTTCTTTATGTCAATATTAAATTGATTCATACATCAGAAAACAAGTTACTTTATGTCACATATTTTAAATTACTAAGAATTCCCGAGGTAAGTGTAGTGCCGCAAAGTTTGAAATTTGGTGAATTATACGCCCATCCATATGCTCTTTTACACTTAAATACGATGCTTTTTTAATGGGAGAGTTTGAGAACGTGGCGTATGCCTAATTCACACATCACACTTTACGTTCTTGCCACTAGATCGAGGTCATGTAGGCTTCTTTCGTATCTCATTACTATATGAATTTTATAAAAAGTTTAAGGCCTTTTACTATATTTTTAACTTTAGGCCACCAAGTTCATTGAGTCACCCCTCCTTCATTTTAGAGAATGAAATTCTAGATAAAGGTAGGACCGGCTCAACAATATTGAGGCCTAAACTCAAACTTAAGGAAGAAGCCTTAAATTCAATATATTTTTTTTATTTTCTAACGATGGTGTACATATCATCTTGTACTACGTTCACTCGGCTACCTTGAGCTAGCTCCTACCATCAAAGATATCTGATGCTTCTACTCAACTAGGCTTCGACGATATTTTATAAGAAACATCCATGTATAAAATAGCATTTTTATAAGTTCTCATCATTTAATGATCTCAATTTTATGCTAAAATTATAAAATAAATTTTGTACGTTGGAATAGTTTAAGTACATTTTGAATCGAAAATAAATGGCTTGATCCACTCTTTATATAGAAAAATCAACTCCAAAAGATACTACAAGAAACTTTAGTTTTTATACCAAATTGTTCATTTTCGCATATTGAATGTTTATTATGAAATTCGGGGTCTTCAATTAGGCAGGGGCTAAGCCAATTGCTTTATTAGCCTCCTCTTGAGCCAGCCTTAGGTAGAGACGCTTCTCCCATTAATAGAACATATATCCTAGGGAACTCTTGAAAGCTTGAGGCATGTCAAAGATATTATTCTTAAGGATATTTCACTCCGTGAAGGTGTATTCCCCAGGATTCAATAAACTCTTCCACTATAAAATTAAGAATCGGAATCTAACAAAGATTTCACAAATGTATTTTTTTAGAATATAATATTTTTTCAATAATCCCCACATATCTCAAATGAATGATAACGAATAAAATGAAACTTTGTCGGGTTTTCACATATGAGTATGAAACGTCGAATTTGGTGTCTCGTATACTATGAACTAGACCTAGATAAAATAAGATTAAACTTACAGAACAATTGGTGAACTTAAAACTTCTATGAACCAATAATTCTTTTGTATACCTAGAATCTTATTCTATCACATTATACTCGCACAATCTTTATCGTTCGCAGTTTTGCGCTAATTAATAGGCCATGCGCGTGTTCTGAAATCATAAGTGCTCAAAAATTTTGTCATAATTTCAAAGCGACGACACTCGACACTCATATAGGTCCATCCATCAAATGTATTCTGCAGAACAATATACCACCTATAAAGCATATGGTAATGGTTTAAGAGTTTATAGCTCAATCTCACTTTGCCTTACAGTTTCGTACTATATTCACACACCATAGAAAGAAACATAATTTACTAGTATACTTTTGATTGACTAATAATGACTTGTTATTACCCATACGAACCTACTTGATGGGATTGACAATCACATCATTGGGTTACCATCATTATTGATCTTCTCAAATTGACAAAAGTTGCATTCCCTCAATGTTTCTTTTAGTCATGTGAATCAACCAAATTCACCTCAGACTTCACTCAATTATAGAATCTATCACATCTCACAATAGCTGCTCTATCACAATATGTGTCTCAAATAAATATGTCTATTAACCACTCAACCTCATTGTTAGCTAATTTCAATGTCATAAGCTCATATTTCAAGCTAAATTCAACTATTATTATTTATTTAGTTGACCTTCATGCTTACAACACTTATATCAAGGATAACACATAACCACAAGTGAATTTTATTTCATCTCAGTCGGAGATCCAGTTTGCATCACTATATCCCTTTAATAATGTGGAAACCACTACATTCAATATCATAATGCGGTACCTCTCAAATCTTTTTCAAAAATAGAAATAATTTCACCATGGCTTCTCAAATTATTATTTTTCTTTCTGTTGTTTTGCTTCTCCTTAAATTTTTATTTTCAAAATATTTTGAATAATAAGACCAAGTGACATATTATCACTTTTTAAGAAAATCTCTCAACATAACTCTAGTAAGACACCGTAACTCATATTTAAAAAAAAATTAAGGTAGGGGAATAATATTTTTGTAACTCATAATAAGTATGTAATTGCCTTGTGAAACTGTGATATACACGGTATACATACCAGTGTATGTCACGGTTTTATCAAAGTATTACTAATTTCCCAACTTTTCCCCTGAAACTATATATATACCTCAAGAAAATGATGTTTTCATGGGGTAGTTCATGTGTATACACTTATGTCAATCTAGTATAGTGGGTCTTGTTCCGATGCGGGAAAAATCTTTTTAAAAGGTATCTCGGCGAAGGCAAAACCTCACCACACTACACTACACTACACTTCGACACAAGAGAAGAGGATTGTGGCTGGACTTCTCTATTCATCTATCAATCTCGTTTATGAATGTTATGATGGCCAGGCATAGCCGGAACTCATACTAAGGGCCCTTTCTTCGAGCTGTCACTCATAGATTCTGACTTTGATCTTTAGGCGAAATCAAACTCATTTTGTCTTCGTCTTTTACTTGTCATTGGATTGGAAACCGCAGGCGATGCCTTCTTGCTTGTGTAGTTGGCCTTGCCTGCTTAGTGCGGAAGTGTGTAAAGTAGGCTCATTCTTTTTCAAGTGCCACACCCCATAGTAAAGTAATCAACAACTCTTTTCAATAAGACATTTCATCTTATAAATAACAAGCTAATAATATAGCTTTACCCAAATAATTATGTATAGTTTACTCACACAATAACATCATCAACAAATATTTATCGCTTCTACCATCTTAAGATAACAATAAAAGTTTTTCATTGCCATGTGAAAAAGCTGTTTTATGTATAAAATTTGACCACCACAAAGTACTACCTTTATTTGTTTATCTCTCATGATATAATTCAAAATTAACATGCCAACAAAATTATATCCACTAATTCAGTGACTAATTAATCACCATATGATAATTACAATATAACTTATTCACAAATCAAACACCCGTTAGAAACAAAGATATTGTATCATCTTAACAATAACCCTTGTAATTATTAAATATACGCTATATTGGAAACATATAGAGATAAAATACTAAATCAAAAAAGAGCTCATTACAATCCTTAATTTGCCAAAGCAAATTTGTAGTTTCAAATGTTACATAAATCACATATTGAGTCTCTGTCTATTCCCCACCGTAAGCAAGCAATCAATAATAAAATAGCAATCCTAAATACTCATATACTGTACAATCTCTAGAAAGTAGATATATATATATATATATATATATATATAAAGAAGTTTGTTTTGATTTATACGTAGATTTACCTTCTTTGAAAAGAATGAGTGAAAAATCTATATACCTTTGGATGGAATTAAAATAGTGACAGTTGAATCGTCAAATTGATTCTCCGTAAAATTAGAGTGTAAATATTGTTAAAATTGTTGAAAATTTTTATGAAAAATACTTAATTACAAAACTTGTATGAAAGTCTTGAAAGCTTGAGGCGTGTCAAAGACAATATCCTAAAGAATATTTTGCCCGATAAACATATTTCCTAAAATTCAACAAGCTCTTTCAATATTTAAGAGCTAGAATCTAACATAACTTTCACAAAGATAGATAACCCAACAAAAAAAATGAGAAGAATGGATTTTGTTCTTGATTTTTCTATCACAAAATCATAAATATATATAGGCCAGAGAAGTGATAATGTCCAAATCCATTGATTATCTGTCAACGCTCAAATATTTAAGAGGAGTAAAGACCATAAAGGCAATTGGTAATTAAGATTTAAGACCATTTATTTGATCAAATTGAATAGAAAGAAGCGTTGTCAACATATTTGACCAAAATGAATGGTAGGCATTAAGGAGATTAATGAAATTATTATTATTCTTTTTGATTTTTCACAATGTCGGTGTGAAAACTTAAATAGTATTATTTTTACAGGAAAAAATTAGAAAATTTTTTAGCGTTTCAATGGAAACATGATTAGCACCATGTGTTTTTCCAGTTAGCTAGTTCGGTGAAAATGAGGTGAGAAAATCATGTTTTATAACACAAATTTTCCACTGAATGTCAGTGAAAAAATCTTTGTTTCTAATAATGACGCACATACATAACATATCTGAAAGAAATAATCCCCTTGATTATTTTCATTACTTGAATAGGTATATATACAAGATACAAAATATTCCTATTCTATTCCTAAATCTTATTCTACCATAATTCTAACTCTACAATTATGGTAGTGTATATTCCTAAGTTAGGTAACAACTACATTATAATATACTACACAAATATTTTCCTAATATACAATATTCTTACATTGTCTACTTACCATAAAATAATAAAACCGAGAGCCTCAATCTTGGGCAGTAAACTGAGAGCCTTAATAAGGCAATATACACATGTATATTATGTGTATATTGCCTTATTTAACACACCCCTGCAGTCATAGCGGGCGGTCTTCGAACGCTGAGACTGTCCCCAAAATCTTCAAAGAGTACCGAGGGAAGACCCTTTTGTAAAGATGTCTGCAACTTGATATCTTGACGGGACATGACATACGCGTACCTGCCCCCGAGAAACCTTTTCACGGATAAAGTGAATGTTCATTTCGATATGTTTGGTGTGTTGGTGCTGACCCGGATTACCTGAGAGGTAGATGACACTAACATTATCACAATATACTAAGGTCGCCTTCTGAATGGGGCAATGAAGCTCTAAAATCAAATTACGTAACCAACATGATTCTGAGACCACATTAGCTACCCCTCGATATTCTGCCTCTACACTTGAGCGGGATAGAGTCGCCTGACGCTTTGCCAACCAGGACACCAAGTTGTTGCCAAGGAACATACAATATCCTGACGTAGATCGTCTGGTGTCCAGACAACCACCCCAATCCGCATCTGTGTACGAGACAAGTGTGGATGTAGAAGAATGATACAAGTGCAACCCATAGTCCAGCATCCCCTGAATATACCGAATGATGCGTTTGATTGCATTCATGTTCTCAACTCTGGGATCATGCATGAATAAACACACCTGCTGAACAGCATATGTAATATCCGGTCTGGTAAAGGTAAGATACTGGAGGGCCCCTGCAAGACTGCGATAGCGGGTTCGGTCTTCGTATGGTGCACCTGCCGCGGTACTAAGCTTGGGTTTTGCATCAATTGGAGTGGAAGTAGACTTACAGGATGACATCACAGCCCTCTCGATGGTCTCAGTTGCATACTTTCGTTGGGACAAAAACAAACCACCTGAATGACGCTTGACGGCAATCCCCAAAAAGTAACTTAAGGGCCTTAAGTCTTTCATAGCAAACTCGGAACTGAGCATGGCCATGATAGACTGGCGCAAGGTATCGGAAGAAGCAGTCAAAATGATATCATCCACATACAACAGAATGTAGGCCAAGGACGAACCACGACGGTAGATGAACAAGGAATTATCTGATCTGATGTGAGTGAACCCAATAGTCGAAATAAAGTCAGCAAACCTCGTATACCAAGCCCGTGGAGACTTCTTAAGCCCATATAATGACTTCTTCAACAAACAGATATGATGAGGACGGTTTGGATCCCTGAAACCCAACGGCTGATGCATATAGATTGTTTCCTTGAGATCACCATGTAGGAAAGCATTCTTGACATCCAACTGATGAATAGGCCAAGTCTTCGAAAGAGCTAAGCTAAGCACAGTGCGAATAGTAGCCGACTTGACCACCGGACTAATCGTCTCCCCACAATCTATCCCAACCTGCTGAGTATTACCATCACCCACAAGCCGCGCCTTATGGCGAGCAAATGAACCATCTGAATTTTCCTTATGAGCAAAAATCCACATAGACCTGATAACATTAATACCATATGGACGGGGCACCAACTCCCACGTCTTATTATCAATAAGAGCATTATATTCATCAGTCATAGCAATTTTCCAATTAGGGTCATTTAAGGCGGACACCGGATTACGGGACAAGGGGGATTTAGAGACATCAGAATGTAAATTAAAATATCTTTTAGGTGTAAAAATACCCCGCTGACTACAAGTGACCGGTCTATGACTCGAGGAAGAATTGAGTGAATTTTGGGAATTTGCTGGGCTAGGGACGGATCGCTGACGGTGGGCTTGCTTGGCCCAAATCGAGAAGTCAGTGGCGTGAACTGGACCGATTCGAGGTGGGCTGGGTCGCCCAATTGCTGGAACTGCTCCATTCGATGGTCAAACCGGGCACGGGCTGTAGGGCGGCCAAGGCGATGGGCATTGGAGAATTTTGGGTTCGGGAGATGTCCGAAAAATTCTGAATAATATACGGGGATATTTGGTCATCTAAAAAATTATACGACTTAGGCTCGGGAGTATGAACTTTCGTAAAAGGAAATTGGGTTTCATAAAAAATGACATGGCGATTAATTATGATTTTCTTGGAGGATAAGTCAAAGCATTTATAACCACGATGATTAGACGGATAACCCAAAAATATACACGGGGTAGACCGAGCCTGAAGTTTGTTAATTGTGGTGGATGGGAATAACGGATAACACAAGCACCCAAATATCCTAAGATGAGAATAAAAAGGGTTCTTATTATATAGGATTTTGAGGGGGGAAGAATATGTCAGACATTTGGACGAAATTATGTTAAGGAGATATGTTGTCATTTGCAGAGCATGATGCCAAAAATACGGGGGTACGGAAGAATGAAGTAAGATAGTGCGGACAATGTTATTTATGGAACGAATTTTGCGTTCGGCCTTCCCATTTTGAGAAGATGTATGAGGGCACGAAAAATAAAAATTTATCCCATTATTATCACAGAACTCCCGAAACCCCCTATTGTCATACTCTTTCCCATTATCACATTGAATATTCTTTATTTCTCTTTCGAATTGTGTTCTAATGAATGCTCTAAATTTTATGAAGACAGAAAACACTTAAGATTTATTGGCAATTGGAAACGTCTACAAAAATTTAGAATAATCATCCAGAAACAGAACATAATATCGATGACCTAATGAACTTAGCATAAGAGACGTCCATAGGTCGCTATGAATAATATCAAATGGTTGTGAAGTATGAGAATTTGAGTCCACAAAAGGCAACTTAACAATTTTCCCTAATGAACAAGATTGACAAATATGAGTACGACTCATACCCTTACAAGAAATAAAGCTATTTTTATCTAAAACTGATAAAATAGAAGATCCCGGATGACCCAGGCGAGTATGCCACACGAAAGGAGAAATGGCTGCAAAAACTGACGGCAAGGCTTGACTCGATAGACTGAAACCGGGCATGATAGGATACAGATCCCCCCTACTATCACACCTCATGAGATGACTCCCCATCTTAAAATCCTTCACAGAGAAACCAAAAGGATCAAATTCAATGGAAACAGAATTGTCAGTGGTGAACTTTCGGACATACACTAAAATTTTAATCAATTTGGGAGCATGCAAAGTATTTTTCAAGATAAGGGGTGGATTGGGGGGAGACAACGTTTTCTGACCATAACCCTGAATTGGAATAGAGTTGTCATTACTAACAATTATAACCCAGGGGTGCTCAAATTGAAATAAGATGAGAGAGTACCTGAATCGGAAGTCATGTGAGTAGTGGCCCCGGTGTCCATGTACCAATTTAGATCCGGTTGAGTCAACCCCAATGTGTGCATCGCGGCCTCGATATCAGTTTGAGTGGGGCCTGCTGCATGATGGGCTTGCGGAGGTCGGGGCCCAAGAATTCCGCATCGCGGATCGAAGTTGGGCCGTAGTCGCTGGAATCGCCGCTGGGCCATCGCCAGCCGATGGCCGCCACCGCCGTTGTTGGGCCTGAATTGTTGGCCAGCCCACTGGCCGATGGAATTAACTGATGGAGTATAAGGGCTGCTAGCCCACGGCCCACTGCCCCAGCCCCACTGTCATGGGCCCCACTGCTGGGACCACGGGGTGGTGGGCCATTGTTTCCTGGATGGGGCCCACCGCCTGCTTGCTGACCACCGGAACCGCCACCCGAACCGCCGCGTTTGCCCCCGCGATTTTTGTTATTATTCTTACGATTATTTTTGCCGCCACCATGATTATGGTTTTGGCCCGAATTATTAACAAAACTCGAAGAACTTGGAGAGGACGCCACCATGACGAAGGGGCTTGCTCCGGTAGCCGCCTTTTTAGCCAAACCGGCTTCTTCTAAAGTATTTATGGAGCGGGCTTGATAAAAGTCAGGAAGAGGGTTGCTTTGACGAAGGAGAGTTCCAACGCCATTATAGGCCTCCGAAAGGCCGGCAACCAATTGTAGAACCAGTCGATTATTTGTTATAGGTGCGCCAACATTATGGAGTTGATCCGCCAACTCCTTGAGTTTCTTGCAATATGCAGAAACGTTTGGAAATTCGTCCATTCGAACTAGAGAGAATTCCTGCTCGAGTGTGACGACACGTGAATGTTGGTTATCTTGGAATATGTCACGCAATCTATTCCAAGCAGCCATAGCTGTGGTATCCGGATCAATAATCGTCTGTAAAAGACTAAAAGGTCAACCGAAATAGTGGAGTAGATCCACTGGAGAACGGTAGCATCCAGAGTAATCCATAACTGAGGATCCTCCGCGGGAAGAGGTGTAGCGGGAGGAATGATATGATGGATAACTTGATGGGAGATAGCGTGTATTTTAAACAGTTCTGCCCACGTCGCATATTGGACGTTTTCCATTTCAAGTTCAATAGGGATACTGTTCTTGACGTTAGAAACCATAAGGGCAGGATGATAATTGTTCTTAGACATATTGAAAGAACAAAGAAGTAGTGGAAATTTAAGAGAGGTTTTTGAGAGTGGAAGACGAATTTTGGAAGAGAAACCTGAGGGGGGGGGGGGGTTGTCTCGGTCGAAAGAGAGGGCAAAAGTTGGGAGAGAAAAACTTTTGTTTAGACATAGTCTCTTGATACCATGAAAGAAATAATCCCCTTGATTATTTTCATTACTTGAATAGGTATATATACAAGATACAAAATATTCCTATTCTATTCCTAAATCTTATTTTACCATAATTCTAACTCTACAATTATGGTAGTGTATATTCCTAAGTTAGGTAACAAATACATTACAATATACTACACATATATTTTCCTAATATACAATATTCTTACATTGTCTACTTACCATAAAATAATAAAACCAAGAGCCTCAATCTTGGGCAGTAAACCGAGAGCCTTAATAAGGCAATATACACATGTATATTGTGTGTATATTGCCTTATTTAACAATATCCAATTATCATCGTAAACTAGTGGTTATTATGAGAATTTAACTTATTTATATTGGTGAAGTAGACATATATTATAGCTTGTTGTAACATGTATTGCCCAGTGAACCATTTTTTTTTAAATATGTGATTATCTTTTAAATATTTCGATAAGTATACTTATTTTGTAACTACTCTTCTGGAGTGTGCACAAGTATACTGCTTATGCTCGAAGCCGCATATAAAACCTTACTATATATGTAATAACTCTATCTATATTTTTTTTATAATGTAAGTCCTTTAGCACCCAAAAAAATACGGTGTTGAACTGTTGGCGCCGTGTTAAGCTAAGTTGGTAGAGCCCATAGGCTTTTGGTTCTTACGACTACATACGTCTTCATACTATATGGTTTACGTAAGCACATTTACGACATTGAAAATTTGAAACTCAAAACCAAATGACATTTCAAAAACAAAGGCACTTTACCATTACTCTGGTTCGTTTGCAATATTTTGGTAAACTAGCAATACTTAGCAATTCTCAGACCCCAACTTGTGAGATTACATTGAATATATTGTTATAGCAATACCTTGTATAATTCCTTTCATTTTAATTTATGTCAGGTTCTTTCCCTTTTTCTATTGGGAACGAAAACAAGCATTTCGCTAAGAAAGCAAAATAGGAAGTCGCGCTTGCAAACATTACCGCACTCAGAATAATATGCTTTTGGGAAAGAGATAGAACAGATGGTTTTGTGTCTATTATGAGATTTTCTCTTGAGTTAAGACCGATCATTCAGATATATCATGTGAACTAATGAGCTCAGATATTAATGAGCTCTATAAAGAGTTATCTATCAGAAGAATATTCTTACCGATCTATTGACAATACCCCCGAGAATTAGTAATGTGTGTCAAGAGAAATTAGTACTACAAGAAGCCATGAATACATTTCTTGATCCCGGATGATCAATGAAGGACGATCATAATAAAATTTACAAGTTATTTTCTGATGCAATTAAAGGCAAAGAGGAAAAAATTTGTGAAGCTCTGCTTGTCGAACAAATCAAGTATTCCAGACGTTCTGTATTATCGTGAGTACTTGATTCACATGCATTACATCAATATGGGATGCCTTGTGAAATAGCAATAGAAAAATAAAGCTAGCTACTTTTCATTTTTAATAAATCAGTAATTTCACTATCTGGCATGTTTAAATTACAAGATTCAAAGATAATTATGATATACGTACTATACACATTTTCAATTTAAGAGCATATAATTTAAATTCATAAAAAGTCTTTGTAGAATTTTTTAAATCTCGTGTCTAATTAAATTCAAACACATAAAATAAAATTGAAAATAAGTACAAATTAAAAGTTTTAATCGCGAATGAAGGATATATTTGCGAAATAACGTGGCACCTCGACGCGGTGCTTTCTACACACAAGACACCTATATATGATGCTATGATGTAGGGTCGTGTGGGGAGTATCATGGTTTCTTCATAGGGAAAGTTAATGGATATGTATAATTAGGCCAACTAGTGTATATACACATAACTTATACATGTACATATTTTGTAAATTAGATTATATAAATGTATTGAACTGTAATTTTCCCTTTCTTTTTCAACTATTCTATAATTGATATATTTTTTATAACAATAATTATTTAGTCAGCTTTTATGTACTTTGATTATTTTATTTGTGATATAATATAGCTCTATTGTAATGGTTATGTTATCAATATATACTTATAAATTAGGTATAATCCTTGCTCGCGCAATTTCTTCCTTTCTATTTTAGATGCATGAATATGTTTTATATAAAGTGAAATTAAATTAGTTGAGAAGTGAGAACAAAAAAAGATCCAAACAAATGCTAAAGTAATAAGTCAAAACTGATTTCTAATTTAAATGCCACCTACGTTCTTTGTACGTAGGTATGACAATATATTTTTAAAAAGGTAATATCTATATACGCAATATCTCTCTCTCTCTCATGAGGGCCATTGCCATCTGCAAATATAGCCAGACTCAGAAGTCATCATGAAATTTCAAATTTGTATGACGAAAATCCAGATAAGCAATATTATATGGATACAAAATAGTTTAGTACATGTCTAAGGGCGAAACTAGAGGGGCAAGGAGGGTTTAAGATCTGAATCTTCTTCGTCGGAAAATCACATTATATATATAAGGTCAGAATTACTTTATTTATATATATATAGATATATATAGTAGATGAGGTAGGGTATACATAACATTATTGTCCAAGAATATTGATATTTAAAAAAATATATATATTAGTGTAACAACGTCATATTAAGACAAGCATAATTCGGTAAAATAGGAAGAATTAGTGCCACGTGCCTGTTATTTTTTTTAACTCTCACATGCCATAAAGAGAGTGTAGAGCTACTCTTCATGCCATTTGGCCTTCTATGGGGGTTTTCGATACAAAAAATTATAGTTGAGGAGGGTACTGTGAACATCAAATCGTTAACTCAGTAAGTTAAAAAAAATAGAATCCTAAATTCATTAACTTCAATTTTCTATCACCTATATATTGTTATATAACTTATCTTAACATTATATAATAGAAAATTATACATCATTAGTATACATAAGTTAAAGGGAAAATTACAGTCAAATATCAACCGGTCATCTACTTTACAAAATATATATACAATGTATAGGTAGTATATATTTTATACAAAATAACTATATATTATACATACCTATAGACAATATATACAGCCGAAATGTATATTTTATACTAAATATACATATATTATACATATCTATACACAACGATATAGACAAAATGCATAAATAATATATACTTTGGCCATATTGATAAACTAATTGGCGGAAGAATATATTTACGTAAGTTTCCCTACGTTAAACTTGTACATACAACAAGTGGTTTTGGGGAATATATAGAACACAAATGTATGAGAAATTAAAGGATCGGGTTAATTGTCGGCGTGAAGGGGACGAAAAGGAACAGCTGGTGGATGCTATTTTTAAACGACAGCGTAATGCGCTTCTGGATTTCACATGAGGCAATTATATAAACAAACGTACTTTTTGATAGAGAATACGTTAATATTTTCTATTAATATTCTGTAATTATTATTTTGGTATAATTATTTAAACTACATATTCTCACACAATTAGGTTTGTAATTGTAAACACATATATATATTGCATTAATGAGAAGACTTCAAACAAAAAGAACTACACAATTTTACATGGTATCATAAATCAAACCCTAATCCTCTCCCTAACCCTAACCCCCCCCCTCTCTTTTTCCTTGCATCCGACGGCTACATGGCTTCTCCCGAATCCTCCTCCTCCACACAAGACGTCACACATCCTCCTCTTCTCCCAACACCTTTCATCCGGCCTTTGCCATGACGAACATAAAAAACTTTATCCATTTGGTTCTTGATCAAGAGGATGGACAATACTCATCGTCGGTTGAATTATTTCAAATACATGCTTGTGCCTTCAACGTTCTTGATCACATTGATGCCACCGCACCCCGTCCACCCGACGTCAACAACACGACGTGGAAAAGGCTTGATGCAATCGTCAAGCAATGGATATATGACACTATATCCAAGGATCTACTTCATACTATTATAAAGACATGTGCTTCGGCTCACGAATTATGGATAAGGCTAGAGGAAATCTTTCATGACAACAAACATACACGTGTCGTGTATCTGGAGGAATAATTTAATAATAACCATCTTGAGAACTTTGCTAATATGTCCGACTATTATAAATAATTAAAATTAGTTGCAGATCAATTATCTAATGTGGGCACTCCAATTTCATAAACAAAAATGGTTTTTCAACTAATTAATGGTTTGCCAAATGGTGAGTACGATACACTTGCGACGATGATCTAACAAGTCGATCCCCTCCCTAGTTTTAATAAGGGCCGGTCATAATTGATATTGGATGAGACTAGGCGTGCCAAACAGGACGAACATAATCAGAAGGTGTTAGTGGTTAATGCACCGACAACCACCACTGCACACGCCGGACAACCGCAACACACGGACAACCAACATCAGCGGGGTGGCCGAGGTGGTGGCAGGGGCCGAGGCTACGGCAACGGGTGTGGAGGAAAAGGAAAAGGACGTGGAGGATGGTCTAATTCTAGTGGACAAACACATCAGGCCCAATACCCCTCTCAATGGGCCAGCCCACTGCCATGGCCAATTTCCGGAAATTGGGCCTCTTCCCTCCCCCCCATGCCCTTACCCGACAGTACCATCCTAAAGCACTGGCCAATGGTAGCGGCCCAACATACTGGGCCCTCCTCCAGGCCCACACCAGATGGGACCAAACAGAGCAGGCCCACTTCTCAGCGGCCCAACAGTAATAACAACCATACAACCTTCTTACCCCTACCGAACTGGGCCAGGCCTACAACACTATGAATTTACAGCAGTCTGGCGATGCTTGGTACATGGATACAGGCGTCACATCTCACCTCACTCATAACTCCGATAATCTTCCTCAACTATTTAATTTGAACAATCCTCAATTTATTTTGATCGGAAATAGCAATCACATTCCAATTCAAGGCTATGGCACCACTCAAACACCACCACCTCACCCTCCATTTTCCCTAAATAATGTCCTATATGCTACTAACATCATTAAAAACTTAATTTCTGTTAGGAAATTTTCTAGTGACAATTTTGTATCTATTGAGTTTGACCCTTTTGGTTTTTCTGTGAAGGACCTACGTACAGGGATAACTCTTACGATATACAATAGTGTGGGAAACCTATATCCTTTCTCATCCAATTCCGCTACAAGTGTCAATCCACATACCTCTCTATTTGCAATCTCTCCATCAACTTGGCATAGTAGACTTGAGCACCCAGGAACACCAGTTTTTAACTTTCTTAGAAGTCAAAATTTGATTCAATGTAATAAAGAGAAATTTACCCACAACTGCTATTCTTGTCCTTTATGGAAGCATGATAGACTTCCTTTTAAGTCGTCTTTGAGTGTTACTTTTTCTCTATTTGATATCATTCATGCGAATTTATGGACATCTCTCATTACTAGCAAACTGGGTCATAAGTATTATTTGGTGTTATTAGATGATTTTTTTCAGTTTCTTTGGGTTTATCTGCTCAAATATAAGTCTCAAGTTTACTCCATTTTTCTTGAATTTCGAGCATATGTTAAAACACAGTTTAAGAAGGACATAAAATCGTTTCAATGTGACAATGGTCGTGATTTTGAAAATTCCCCCTTTCATATATTTTGTGTGGACAATGGCTTGGTGTTTCAATTATTTTGCCCCCATACCTCACCTCAAAATGGTAAAGCCGAAAGAATCCTCCACACAATTAACAATATGATATGTATTATACTCTATCATGCTTCTTTTCCCCCTCCCTTTTGGGTCTACACGTTACACATTGTATCATACATTCTTAATAAAATACCAATGCGTACCCTTCAAAATAAAACTCCTACCGAAATTCTCTTCCGTCGGATCCCTTCCTATTGTCACCTTCGAATTTTTGGTTGTCTATGCTACCTAAATCTTGCCTCCACGGCTCCTCACAAATTAGTACCTAGGATTTCTCCTTGTATTTTCTTGAGTTTTCCGTCGAATCATAGGGGGTACTTATGCTACAATTTATCCACAAATAAAATCCTAATCTCTCGCCATGTCATATTTGAGGAGAACATTTTTCCATTTGCAAACGTTTGAAAATTTCAAGCCACTGACTATGGCTTCTTTGACGATTCAGACACTTTCCCTCTCATTAGAAATGTAGTACATGGAGCTAGCAGTCCGGCCTAACCCGCGCCTCCGACACCTGCCTCTACTTTTGTCCCGGCCTAACCACACTACCTACCTACGGCCAGTGTGTCGCCGTCAGCTTCCTCAGCACTGCCCCACTGCCGATTGCCCTTGTCAACTTCCCCGACACTGCCCCACTGCCCACTGCCCCCGTCGACCACCCTACTGCTTCTGTCGACCACCTCCCTGCCTCCCGTATGCCCTCCACCCCTAGAGCCCCCATCAGGCGCAGCCCGACACCATCCCATAAAATCTCACTCGTCCGACCCCTATTCCTATTCACCGCATGGAAACTCGTACACAACATGAGATTTTCAAACCGAAAGTTCCCTTAACCTATCTACTCAAACTATCTCACCCCTACCTAAAAACCCAAAATTAGCCAAGTTTGACCCAAATTGGAATGCGGACATGCGTGAGGAATTTGATGCACTCACTACACAACACACTTGGGATCTTGTCCCGAAAATAGAAGGGGGTCAATGTGATTCGTTGTATGTGGCTATATCGTCACAATTTCAGGGATAGTGGTGAACTTGAACGACATAAGGCAATACTTGTGGAAAATGGCACGGGGCAACAAGAGGGAGTTGATTGTGGTGAGACCTTCAGTCTAGTGGTTAAACCAATGACCATTCGTACTGTTTTGAGCATTGCTATGGGGAAGAACTAGCTAATTCATCAACTTGATGTGAAAATGCGTTCTTACATGAGGATTTGAAAGAAACCATTTATATGCATCAACCACCTTGATTTGTGCATCCCTCGGCTCCTCATCATGTATGTCGTATTCGAAAGTCACTCTATGGCTTGAAACAAGCCCCCCGGGCTTGGTATGAGTGATTTGCCACTTACATCATACAAATCGGGTTCGTGTGCAGCAAAATTGAAATTCACTTTTTATTTTTCATCGAGGTAATGAAACTGCATACCTTTTGCTCGATGTGGATGACATTATCCTGAGTGCCTCCTCTGATGTGCTGAAAAATAAGATCATTGCCTTGCTCAAATCTGAATTTGCCATGACGGACTTGGCTAAACTGAGTTATTTCTTAGGGATTTGCGTGACCAAATCTGAGAATGCAATATTCATGTGTCAACGTAAGTATGACAAATAAATTGTTTACAGGGCTAAAATGGCAAACTGCAAGATCATGCCTACTCCAGTCGACTCGAAGTCGAAGCTCAACGCCAATGATGGGGATCCGGTGCTTGATCCTTCTCTTTATAGGAGTCTCACTTGTGCACTTCAGTATCTTACCTTCATTGGGCCACGATATTCCCTATGTTGTTCAACATGTGTGCTTGTTCATGCATGCTTCTCGGGAGCCTCACTTTATCGCTCTTAAACGTATCATTCAGTACGTTAAGGGTACTCTTAACTATGGATTACATATTTATCCATCTGCACTGACCATGCTAATATCCTATACGGACGTCGATTCGGGTGGCTGTCCAGACACGTCAATCTACTTCCGGCTATTGTGTATTTTTGGGTGATAACCTCATTTCGTGGTCTGCAAAACGACAAGTCACGCTCTCCCGTTAGAGTGCAGAAGCATAATAGAGGTGTTGCGAACGTTGTTGCCAAAACTTGTTGGCTCAAAAACCTCCTTCTAGAGCTTTATTGTCCCTTACGTAAGGCATCTATTGTCTACTGTGATAACATATCTGTTATCTACTTGTCTCATAACCCGGTTCAACATCAGCGAACCAAATATATTGAGATGGATATTCATTTTGTTCATGAGAAAGTTGTCATGGATCATGTTCGGGCGTTACATGTTCCTTCTTCCTATCAGTACGCAGATATATTTACTAAGGGACTTCCTCGGCAGTTGTTCCCCGACTTCAGATCCAGTCTGAATGTCCAGCCTCCTCCCGCTCCGATTGCGGGGGTGTGATAGAGAATACGTTTATATTCTTCATATATTCTGCAATTATTATTTTGGTGTAATTATGTAAATTAGATATTCTCATGCAATTAAGTTTGTAATTGTAAACACCTATATATATTGCATTAATGAGAAAACTCCAAACAAGGAGAATTACACAATTCTACACTCTTCTCCAAGGATATTTGCACCACCAACTGTACTACATTTTGCACAATCATCATTTTACACCAAGATCTCTACCTTGCATTTTTGCATACATCACCTCACCAACTTGACTCAAAATTAAAAAAAAAAAGACAGTCGATGCACAAAACATTCCACATTAGCAGGGTCCGAGGAATGGCCGCATGCACCACAAGGGATGTGATTAGAGATGGCAGTGGATCCTGTACCCGGTCCGGATCCAGATTCGTTTTATAGGATATGGATCTTCAAAATTTGGACCCGACGAATCCGGATCGGATCTGGATCTCGATCTTGTATTTGAGATCCGTATCCGGTCCAAATCCGACCCGTGGATTCATTTTTTATTAAATATATACATAACCTAAAATGTAATTTTATAAGTATTTTAATTGGGGCAAATCTGTACTCCTTTTGCATGTTGAACGGATCATTGACTTTGACATCAATATTGAGGAGGTCAGCTTTGACTGTTGATTAAACATATTGTGTATCCCACTAATTTTTTTTTCTTTTGCTTTAATATTTTCTCATCTACATGCAGGGGAAAGGGGAAATAAGGACAGTAAGAATAGAACAACTTCTTATCATGTAAAAAGATTTCATCGAAATCACTAGATTATAAGCATTGATAGTATACATCCAAATGGTTTACTTAGCATTTGCTTAACTCAGCTGGGATTTCTTTCCTTTTTTGTTTTGCAGGGACTGTATTAGTACTCTCTTTTTCATTTTATGAGATTCTTATAATTTATGAAGTTTAAATAATTCTTTTACTATAATTTTTCAATAATTTTAAACAGGTTAAATTATAGAATGTCTTCGTTCCTTTGTAGCGAACGTTATCATAAATATTTATTGATGCTCAATACATATTGTTTTTGTTGTTTTCACCGCGTATTAGACAAAGGAATTTGAGGCTTTGAGGCAACAACGTTATCATAAATATTCCTTTGTATCGAATTTGGGTTTCATTTTTTTCAATCAGATTGAGTTTTATTTTATCAAAAAAGTTTTAACAGGTGGGAATATTATTCAAGGCAAATTTTTTTACATGTGGATCCAGATCCGATCCGTGGATCCGATGGATCCGGATTTGGATCTGATTTTTATGGACCCGATGGATCTGGATTCAGGTATGAAAAACGGATCTGGATCTAGTCCAGATCCGATCCGTTGCCATCCCTAGATGTGATGCAGACGACCTATCCTAATGCAAGCATCAGTGACTGCTTCCACCGCTGGAACACGTGACCTATAAGCCACATGGAAACAACTTTATCGTCGCTCCAAGGCTTCCCTTCGAATTGACTCTAAATCGGTCAACAAAAACTCCATATGATTAATAACAAAAAAATTTGACAAACTTTAACATGAAAGCCCAAGGGTACTCAAGGACATTGGGATACTTGATGGTCAGAATAGTCCAAATCAACAACAACCTGGAAATGGTTCAGAAAGTTTCGAAGTTTATTTTTTTTGGGATAGTTGTTTGTTTAGTAAATGACCATCTTTTTATTTCTCTTACAATTTATGAACCTTTTAAAGCACGGTATAAAGTTTTCTTTTCAGCAAACTGATAATCTTAATAAAAGACGTTAGATCACAGTCTAAAATTTTGTAAGCTATTGTAGTTAGACGACAATCTAATATTTTATCAATAAGATTGAGCAATATGAGCGAACATTATGTCGGAGTCTAACATTGTTCGAAAGGATAATTTCTCAAGAGCTATATCTACATAACTTCAAAAATAATGATCTGCTAAAAAGGAACATTTGCATAAATTATAGTCCTAATTTTAATACCGGGTTTAGCTAATACCTCCAACCATACCTGAGGTAAATTTAATCCTAAACTTTAAACCAGGATAACCAACCTAATAAATAGGAGAATCCGTCCATGTAGATATACATTACATGCCGTCGATATTCTCCCTTTGGTTTAAAATGGAGTTAATACATAGATTGTTTGGGATTTGAGGTAAAACAAACTAAGGTTCCTTTGTTTAATATTTTGAGGTCTGCTCTCTTTTCGCCTTACGCATACGCAATATGCTTTATTTCTCTTGTTTTTATTTTCCTATTTTGCCCTCTTGAAAATTTAATAAAACTGGTAGTTTTATTAGTATCCTAAGGATACAAAACATAGGGTGTAGATTATATAAAAAGAAATAAGATAGGGTATGAATCACAAAAGAGAACATATATTAAGGGTGCAAATTGCAAAGAATAAGCTCACAATATAGTCCGGAAGACTCAGAATAAGTTCTATAGAGTGGTGACTAAACTGACTTTGTTGTAGGGGCCATAGTGTCGGCTAGTCATGAACTCACATGTCCAAAAGATAAGAGTTGCGGAAATGAGGATGTCACGGTGGATGTGTGAGCATATCAGGAGAGATAAGATTAGGAATGAGGATATTCAAGACAAGGTGAAAGTGACTCTGTGGTGGACAAGAAGAAGGAAGCGAGGATGAGATGGTCCGGACATGTGAAGAGGAGATGCGCAAATGCCCCTATAAGGAGGTGAGATTGATAGTGGTGCGTTTAAGGAGTAGAGGTAGGATGAAGAAGTATTGAAATGAGGTGATAAGCCCAGACATATGGCATTTTCAACTTACCGTGACATTAGATAGGAGGATATGGAGATCGCAAATTAGGGTTGAAGGTTATAGTTGAGTGTTGTCTCGCTCTCCTGTGGGATAGGCTTGGTGGGTAGCTAATATTAACATTGTTCTCGTAATTTCTTGTACTTAAATTTTTGCTACTATCTGTTGTTTCTTCTTTGGTTATCACCTTATTTTGCTCGGAATGCTACTTACACTTTCTCTAGTATTTGCTATGTCATATTTGCTATGCCTTTTTAATTCTGTATTGTCTTTTCCATAATGCCTTGTTATGTGTTACTCGAGCCGAAGGTTTTCCGAAAACAACCTCTGTCTCCACGAGGTAGAAGTAATATCTACGTACACTCTACCTTCCCTAAACCCCACTTGTGGAATACACTGTTATTGTTGTATAGTCTGGAAAACCTTCTGTTCTTTATCAACATTGTTTCACCAAGTATTATATATTTAAATCACTACCAATCAATAAAGTAAAGGATCCAGAATTACAAAGTAGAAAAAAAAAAAGGGGGGGGGGGGGATCAAACTCCCTCAACTTTAAAAGAACCAATTTATGAGTTACACCTGAAAACATAAATGGGATAAACCTCTAATAAATATGCTAAAAGCTGCAAAAATTCCCACAAATCACGATTTTCCCAGGTTCACTCTATGCTTTCATAAAAAAATGCTTCTCTTGTCTATTCATCAGTAACACATCCATTGGAAGCAGATTGCACATTTTTTATATACTGCAAGGGGAAAAACTTATGTCAACATAACTATGTTTGCATTCAAACTGGGATAATTCTCAATATCTCTTCTCTTCCTATCAAAATGAGATTAGGAGGGGCCCACATACACCTTGGTAGACACAAGTATATAAGTCATGTTATACTGTTGAATAACAAGCCTTTCATTTTCAATTTTTATTTGTAGAAAACTTGTGTCATTGAGAGTCCCGATGATTAAATAAACCATATCTCCAAAATAATCACGTACCTTATAGAGAACCCCTTGGTCAGCTTTATATGCAGGGGGGGTCCAAGTCTTTCTACGCTGCTCAAACTCCTCGTCTGATAACTGAACGTCCATTTTCTTCTTCTGAATGTCGATTGTTATTATGTCTCCGTTTTGAACAAGACCAATTGGACCTCCTTCCTGGTTAGAGGTTTGAATTGCACAAATCTTAATGACAATAAACCAAGATCATGCAGATTCTTCTATGTTATTTTGAATGTTTATGTACTAGGACTGTTACCACATGCTAATATTTCTATTACATGTTTTTCCTTGGAAAGAAATATGATATTTAACAACTTAATAAATCAAAGGAGACTGCTTAAGTATCAATCAAGTATTCATAAGCACACTCGAACTGAGTGGAAAAAAAAAATTGGACACTGGAAAACAGAGGAGAAACAGTTTGGTACTAAAACTAGTGATTGTCCTCTTATAACATGTAACGGCCCTGGTCCAACTGTTAAGATATTGTCTGTTTTGGGCCTAGGCCTGCCCAGATTTGTCCCTGGGTTTTAACTCAAAGATGCCTCAACAGTTGATTCTGAACTCATTCTTATAAGGTCCTAACTTTCTTCTCTCATTCCGATGTGGGATTCGACGTGTAATGTGCATTCCTTCTACAGAGGCTTGCCCTCCGTCATGGGTGTCACATAGCACACAGCAGACAAACTCAAAATGGGAACATTAGTGAAGAAACTTTGGCAACTAAAAAATAATGAGTGCCCTCTTAAAACTAGGAACTGTAATAGTTGATGAACATATTTGACAGCTGAAATTTTTTAATAACGATGTGACAGCTGGAACTGGTACCTCGATATCAAATAATTCGATTACAGCACAATCATTTTCTGACAAAAGCGCCATCAAATTTTTGATTGGCATTCTTGTTTTACAACTCTCAACTGCATTAGATGAGGTGCTTATATTGTGGTTAAGCTTTTAAATGCATTAGCGAAGGTGCTAATAGGGGGTGTCATCTCTATTAACCCAGTTTAAAAAAATAAGGTAAGATTGGGGGGTAACAGAATATGTATGATGTAAAAGAAGCAACAAGTTGATAAAACAAATGCTAATGTACCTGTGCTTCAGGACATATATGCCCAACAACATATCCATGAGAACCTCCAGAAAATCTTCCATCAGTAAGTAATGCAACATCCTAAGGTTCAAGGAAAACAAAATAAACGTTCAGCAACACGAATTACAGAAGCTACGAGCTAAGGCCGTGCAACAGACTAGTAGAGAGAGACAAAGAATGACAAGCTATAATTTTTACGAAATACATGTCACCGGTAAGTTTTGACTAGAACGAAATATAAAAGCGATGAGGAAGAAAAAATTATTGCAGTACGTACCTTTCCAAGACCTGCACCCATAATAGCGCTTGTGGGTGTCAGCATTTCTGGCATTCCTGGTCCTCCCTTAGGCCCTTCTCCTCTAATGACTACAACTTTTCCCTGAAAGATGGCACACAGACAAGATCTCTAAACTGCAACACAACGGAACTGGCTCAAAAAATAAAGCTCAACGTATTGCAGCAGTTACTAATCAGTAATCAACAAGCAGAAAAGGCAAGAACTAATAACTGATTATTTCAGTGTCCTAGAAGAGAAAATTCGGAGTAAAATCATGCTTAAAAGATTTTTTGCTACAAGGCAAATGCAATGGAAGCTACGAGACCAAATGCGGGCTAAAACGGAAGAAATCAGCAAAAGTAACAGTCAGGGGGCATGATACTTCCACAAAGTATCCACTTTACCTATCTGAAATTCCAATTAGATATTTAATTTCAGCAACTCATAAATAAAAAATATATATATATATATATGCAGCAGTAGTATAGGGCAAAGTTTAAGTCTATACAACAAGACAAATGAACAAAGCAGAGACCTCATCGTTTCTTCTTTGCTGCCTTATCAAAACCCTACGTATGTTTTAGATGTTTCTGTTGTGAAAAGTCTAATGTCATGCATTAGACCCATAAAGAAGACAAGAACCAATGCCTAAAGAAATACATGAAAGAAAAACAACAAAATAAAAAAGAGAACACAGCTAGTAGTAAACTAGTAATAGGTTAATAGGAGCTTAGGGGAAATACCTAAAGACAAAAGACAAAAGGCAAAAGGCTTTCAACTATTGATATTTTGATAACCTTTTAATCATTAAAAATGCCTAGAAAAGGGACTTTTTTTTAATTGATTCATCGAAGATAGGATTCATTGTCAGTATATGCTTATACGCCTTTTGTCTATTGGACTTCAAGAGATGGCATTATTTACTAGTATAACTCTGAGCTATGAATGCTCCTTAGAAATTGACATTTTTGCACTCATGTAGTCGCCTCACTCCGTTCTGTAGTTTATCAGGATTGAAGTAAAAGAAAGAAAGACAGGGAAAGGGATTAAAGCTGCCTTGCCTTAAAACTCAAAGGGTCTTCTGAGATAGCCGCAATCATAGCTTCCTCTCCTTCGAACACTAGGGCAGGGCCTGATGAACAAGTTCCCATGATTGTTCTATCTTCAAGAGTAAAACAGACAGTGTCCGAACAAATTCCAATAAGGAGAACATACCTATAAAGTACATCCCTTCTTTTCCAGTGATCTTTGTCACGCTGCCATCTGGTGCAAGATTTCCATATAGTATCTGAATATGGCCTGTTTCTTTGATGGGGTTTGACAACGGTCTTATAATTTTCTAGAAGAAAAAAAAGATAATCAAAACTGAATATGTATCCCTAATTCCCATCAGGAGAAACAAACCTATGATAAACATTAATGCAACACATGGGAAGCAGCCATTGGTAAAAAGACCTTACCTGACCTTCAGCTAAAGAAGGAAATAGCTTTGCATTTTCAGCCAGAGTCTTTCCCGTGACTACAAATCAAAGAGCAAGTGAAATGAGTTCCACCATTTATAGATGACAAATATAAGAACATATCTACTAAGGTTATCAAACCATATACTCCCCCGTCCCAATTTTTATGACACTCTTATCCTTTTTAGTCATCCCAGAAAGAGTGACACCTCTCTATATTTAGTAACAATTTAACTTTAAACTTCATATTTTACCTTAATGGGATAATTTATAGCCAGTCAAACACTTTCACATAATTTACATAAATTGGAAATAGGAAGTACCGGTCATACAGTCCCCATCCAAATACCCTAGCTCCAACAGGTGGCGGATGACAGCAGGTGTACCTCCAATCTACACAACCAAGCTCAACAATTCATCAGAGCAAAATCAATACTAAAATTATATTGGCACACATAGTGTTCCACAAACCTTGTGCACGTCCCCCATAACGTATTTTCCACTAGGCATAAGATCTGCAAGGAAAGGAATCTCATCGCTGACCTTTTGGAAGTCATCTAGAGTTAATTCCAGGCCAACAGATCTGTGGAGATATAAATCATGACTCACATACTCGTCCAAAAAATAAAGTGAACTCAGCGGAAAGTTTGTTCACCTTGCAATAGCAATTAAATGTAGTACAGCATTTGTAGATCCTCCAAGTGCCATGACCGTCACCATTGCATTAAGAAGTGATTTTTTTGTGATGATATCTCGAGGTTTCAAGTCCATCTTCAACAATTCCAAAAGATATTTTCCCGCTAGGCGGCACTCGTCCAACTTCAGTGGGTCTTCAGCTGGTGTGGAAGAGCTTGCATATTAAGAAGGAGCCGAATATAGGACATATTAGCAATGATTCTTCATTCTTTTTTTTTAAAAAATAACCCATTTGGCCAATCTTCTCCATGGTCAAGAGTGCTTTTTTTACAAAAAAAAATGCTTTTTTCCAATGTTGAGATGTTTGGCCAAGCTTTAGGGGAAGAAAAAGTGCTTTTCAGTAAAAGCATAAGATATTTTAGAGAAGCTGAAAAAAACAGTTTTTCCCCACAAGTACTTTTTTGAGAAGCACTTTTGAAAAAATACACTTAGAATTACTTTTTAAAATCTTGGTCAAACACTAATTGTTTCTCAAAAGTGCTTCTGAAATAGATTAGCCAAACACAAATTGCTTCTCAACAAAAGTACTTTTTTGAAAAGCACTTTTCAAAAGAAACTGATTTTAGAAGCTTGGTCAAACAGGCTAAAAGTTCAATTGCATCACATTTTTCTACCTATAAGGCAGGGACATTCTCATTGCCTCAATAGCAGATGCCGTGGTGTTTGCAGTATACATTCCACCACAAGCCCCCGCACCCGGACATGAATTACGAACTACATTCATCCTTTGTTCATCACTGACACCACCACTAACATACTCTCCATACACCTGTAAGTAAAATTGAAGCAGAAAAATGATCAACACAAAAGTTCTTACATAATAAGATCTGTGATTGACAAAAATTCTAAGACAAAAGGCTGCATTTTAAGTCCAGCCTTCTCATAATAAAAAAAATTCAAGTCGCACGCCATGCTTCTATCATATGGACCATAACAACTACAGATCACAAATGGCACGCGTCTGAAATCTGCTCAACAACCCTTTAAATGCTTTTACATACAAGACTACCCATTACAAAATATTAACGGATAAGGCATAGAAACACCCCTAAACTATGGTGAAATTGCCAACTACACACTTAAACTATGTGAGGATCTATTACGCCCCTGAACTTATTTTCTATTTTTGTATTATTTACCCCTTACAACAACATATCCAGTGTAATTCCACAAAGTGGGGTCTGGGGAGGGTAGGATGTACGCAGACCTTACCTCTACCTTTGTAGGCAGAGAGGTTGTTTCCGATAGACTCTCGGCTAAAGAAACGTAGTCAATGTAACAATGCAAGAAAATAAGACAGCAGAAAATATCAAGATATAGAACAAATGAAGTAATGCCCACATAGAAATAATAATCTACGCGATACCTAAATACTACTACTAAGAAAAGGAGGAGATGGAAAGGCTAGCCCCCCACCTCCATCACATACAAAACTCAACTACCTACTAACCTTCTATCCTAATCCTCGATCTCCATAACTTTCTAACTACGGTCATGTATTCAATCATCTAGAGTTGCGCCATGTCCTGTCTAATCACCTCCCCCAGTTCTTCTTCGACCTACCTCAACCTCTCCAAGCCCCTACGACCGCGAATCTCAAACACCTCCTAAATGGCGCATCTGCACCCTTCTCTTCACATGCCCGAACCATCTCAGTCGCGCTTCTCTCATCTTGTCCGCCACGGAGGCAACTCCAACCTTATCCCGTATAACTTCATTTCGAATCATATCTCTCCTAATATGACCACACATCCATCTAAGCATCTTCATCTTCTGAATGTGTACCCCTTGAGTTTATATTTTCGTATTATTTACCCCCTGGACTAATTACCTAGTAAATACAATAAGTAAAACGCAGCATGTGCAAACACACACTTATCCTAAACCAAAAAAGTGGATCTTAATATTGTTTTTCATTTGATTCTTTCAAACCCAAACGACCGGACACTCATCCTCTCTCAAACCCTCCATCTTCCTTTCATTTACGATCCCCATCTTCCTTTCATTTAGTTTTTTTTCTTTTCTGAATCACTTGATGGGGGTCCGGTCATTTGGGTTTGAAAGAATCAATTAAAAAAGAAAAGACATTAGGCCCCCTTTTTTAGTTTAGAATACAAAAAAATATGTTCAAGGGGATACAACAAAAAATAAGTTTAGGGGGTAATAGAACCCTCGCATAGTTTAGGTGTGTAGTTGGTAATTTTGTCATAGTTTAGGGGTGTTTGTGTTTCTATGCCTTTTCCCAAAGATTAAAAAAGTCATAAATGGGGATTGCTTTTTGTCTAGAAAAAGCTTCGCCAGTTGCCACAAAATATCACATGGATAAAAAGTATCCTGAAAATAAGAGGATGAAGACTTCACCTGAAGTATATATGTAAAAAAACAAGTAGGAAGTCAAGGGTGGTTTTTTTGTTTGTTTTTGGATTTACCATAACATCAGCATCCTTTTCACTATAATAAACAGAAAAAGAGCATTCTCCGCCAGAAGATGATATAGAGGGAGTGAGGGACACAGACAGAATATGTTAAGAGGGAATGACATAGGCTAGGAAATATTTCAAATTTTATTTGTCTAACTACTTTATACTGGATTAGAATAGAAAATTAAATGGCTAAGAAGAATTGTAATCAGTAAAGCTTTTTACACACCTCCTTAGTGCATTTGTTTGTAAATGCTTTACTTATCAAAGAAAAAAATTCCATCCTTTAGACAACTCGAACTCACTTTACAGAAGCTCCCTCTTGAATATATTGATGCTCCTCCATGGTTCCTCGAGTACTTACATAGGCTAAGAGAACTTCAACCAGAACATGTTTTCTCCAGTTTTAATGGTTTTATTTTCTATAGAACATCCACTAATATGTTTTTACCACAAGCACGCTTATTTTTTTCAAGTGTCACAAAGTCTATTCAAAGCCCTACTTAAACAGAGGATTTTTATCGCACTTCAAAGGCAAAATGGACAGAAGAAATTAGAACAGCAAACTAGCAACTCGGTACAAATACCTGGAAGGCCGATACTATGTCGAATGTGTGCCCTTGAAAATGACCAGGCTGTACATTAGAGAAAAGGTAAAGGATCAATAATAATTCAGAAGCAAACAGAATAAGAGATCAACATGTGATGCAGCAAATGTCTCGAGATATCATTAATGGTCATTATTTTAGTAAAATCTACAGGTGTTCATATTGCTTATTTAGTATTATCTAGAAAGTTGGTTACCCTTATGATTAGGCAATGAAATAAAGGATGTGTTGGCATTATTTTAGTAAAATCGACAGTTGTTCATGTTGCTTATTTAGTATTATCTAGAAAGTTGGTTATCCCTATGATTAGGCCATGAAATAAAGGATGTGTTGGCAGCAAGTGTCTCCAATGCAATTTTTTACCATTTTCATTTGCACTAGTAATGCAGCGAGAAAAATTTCTTTGATGCAACGAAAAATAAAGGAACAATCAAAAAGTTTTGGAGGGTACACATGAATTTTCTTTCATGTTTTATTTGTTAAAGTATATCGAATATTTAGCGACTAAATAGACATCTTATTAGAAAATCTTCCAATAATTTTTGAATTCTGGGATTTTAACAAAAATAATTTCTAGTGATATATGAGAAAATTACAAGATAGATTTCAAATACTACATTGGTTCTCTTTCACCTTTCCTTTTTGATATTCCTCCCTGAGAGTTTAATCTTCCTTTTTGTTTATTCTCCACGATTATTCAACTTCACTTTTCTCAAAGAAATTTTGTAAGCGATAGCATGGTTCCAAGCAACAACAATTCAGAAAATAATATATAATCTACAGGAAAAGAGGCTTTGGATGAACAAGAAAAGTATCCGAAAATGAATGTTCCCATCTGACCTTAATGGTTCCACCATATATCATGATACTTGGCCTGTTTAGTCTTCCCATCGCCATAATTGTTCCTGGCATCTGCCAAATTACAACAACTTATCATTTGGAAGAGATACAGCATGTCGGAAATCATGTTTTGTGCGAAAAAATTCTCTAACTTTTATACAAAATCTTTACAATATTATACTTCTATACACTTCTAACTGAAAGTGGTATGTTTCCAAGAATCATATATACATAGAATACTCCAGGAAATCAACCAGGAACCTTATCTACTACTACAAAAAATATAACCTACACAAGAGATTGCGAGTCTGTACAAGGAATCAAAAATAGGCAGCAATTTTTTGAAAGCAAAACAGAAAATGCATTGATAGACCAATAAAATTGCAAAGCTCACATCTTTTTCTCCAAAATAATAGCAAAGTTAGCATCATATTTTTCAAGAAACAAAAAATAACACCCCAATAAAAATTAGTCACACGTCATCAACTTTCACACTCCATAATTGGATATCCGAATTCACCATCTCCCCAAATATCAAGAACGTCAACTTTTTGAAAGTAAAACGACAAATGTATTAAATAGACCAATCAAATTGCAAAGCTCACATCTTTTTCTCCACAATAACAGCAAAGTTTACATCATTTATTCAAGAAATAAAAAATAATAACCCAACAAAAATTATTATCCAAAATTAGTCACCCGTCGTCAACTTTCACACTCCACAATTGGATAAAAGAGCTCATAATTTCCCCAAATATCAAGAACATCCATTCTTTCAAAAAAAAAAAAGAGTGTCACAGAATCTCTCACCAAGGATACAGCCATTTACATACCTAGAAAGACGTTTGGTAGCATTTTAGTTGCTATGTATAAAATTCAGCACACCAAGTACGGTGTTTGGTTACCAGTTTACAATTCTGCATAACTAATACATGTATGAGTTATGATGGAATCTATGTATTATGTGGGTAGAATATGGAATAACTAATGCATGAATAACTAAACCGTCCATAACTAAATCCTGCATAACTAATCTCGACATTACAAATACTTGCATAACTCTAACCAGCAATCAAACAACCCCTAATTGATAAATAAAAATGGTGTAAGAACTTGTTATAATGTAAAGTGTTATAAGAGGCTCACATTTTTGTCACATCCAGGGATAGCAATATTTCCATCATACCACTGAGCAGACATGACAGTTTCAATAGTATCAGCAATCAAATCTCTTGACTGCAAACTAGAACACATGCCTCTAGTCCCCATAGAAATAGCATCACTAACACCAATAGTATTAAACCTAAACCCAACCATTCCACATTCTTGAACACCTTCTTTCACAGCTTCAGCAAGTTCCAACAAATGCATATTACAAGTGTTGCCTTCATACCAAACTGATGAAATACCTATCTGGGGTTTGTTCATACCATCATTAGATAATCCTACACCGTACAGAATCTCCTGGGACCCACCATGGGACTTGGGTTCAGAATCTCTCACCAAGGATATAGCCAAATGCATACCTAGAATTCTAAAACGAACTCTAGACCAATAAAATTGTAAAGTTCACATCTTTTCTCCACAATAATAGAAAATTTTGCATTTTTTATTCAAGAATAAGAAAATAATACCCCAAAATTTATCGGCCATCGTCAACTTTCACACTCCACATTTGGATAAAAGAACTCACAATTTCCCCAAATATCAAGAGCATCAACTTTTAAGAAAAAGTAGCAAAAAGGGTGTCACCAAAAACACTACCTAGAAGGAACTAATCTAGAAAGGAGTTTAAGCATTAATTGATCACTAAAAATGGTGTAAGAACTTGTTACATTGTAAGGGGTCGTTTGGTTGTTGGTTAGAGTAATGCAGATATTAGTAATACATGGATTGTAAACTGGTAATCAAACAACTACTTGATGTGTTGAATTTTATACATAGCAACTAAAATGCTACAAAACATAGTAGTACTAATTTAATACATGAATAATCCACTTCGTAACCAGCAACCAAACAACCCCTAAGTGTTTCTTTTTCCTAATTCCTTTAGACAAGTTTGTCACACCCCAAACCGGAGGGGCGAGACCGGCACACGGGTCTTACTTACCGAGCACCAACGTACATTACTTACTACTCAACTCAAGCAAGAATATAGGCCGACAAGGCCGTCAAATGATAGTCAAATGAAAAGGGAAGACTCTCCTGCAATCAGCAAGAATAAGGGCCGACGAGGCTACCATGGAAATCTATACATCAGAACACAAGAAGGCCGACGAGACCACACAAAACTACTACACATAGGATAGATGTCTACAAGCCTCTAAGAGTGAACAACTGACATAAAGTCGGGGCAGGAATAATAGGCTTACATTTTTGTCACATCCAGGGATAGCAATATTCCCATCATACCACTGAGCAGACATGACAGTTTCAATACTATCAGCAATCAAATCTCTTGATTGCAAACTAAAACACATGCCTCTAGTCCCCGTAGAAATAGCATCACTAACACTAATAGTATTAAACCTAAACCCAACCATTCCAGATTCTTGAACCCCTTCTTTCACAGCTTCAGCAAGTTTCAACAAATGCATATTACAAGTATTCCCTTCATACCAATCTGATGAAATCCCTATTTGGGGTTTGTGCATATCATCATCAGATAATCCTACACCGTACAGAATCGCCTGGCACCCAGCCTGGGACTTGGGTTCAGAATCTCTCACCAAGCATATAGCCAAAAACATACCTAGAACTCTAAAAGGAACTCTAGACCAATAAAATTACAAAGCTCACATCTTTTCTCCACAATTATAGCCAAGTTTGCATCTTTTAATCAAGATCGCCAACTTTCACACTCCACTATTGAATAAAAGAACTCACAACTTCCTCAAATATCAAGAACATCAACGTTTAAGAAAAAGTAGCAAAGAGGGTGTCACCAAAAACATTACCTAGAAGGAACTAATCTAGAAAGGAGTTTAAGCATTAATTGATCACTAAAAATGGTGTAAGAACTTGTTACATTGTAAGGGGTCGTTTGGTTGCTGGTTAGAGTTATGCAGATATTAGTTTAGTAACACAGGGATTGTAAACTGGTAATCAAACAACTACTTGATGTGTTGAATTTTATACATAGCAACTAAAATGCTACAATACATAGGAGTACTAATTTAATACATGAATAATTTGCTTCGTAACCAGCAACCAAACAACCCCTAAGTGTTTCTTTTTCCTAATTATTTTAGACAAGTTTGTCACACCCAACGGCACGCGGGTCTTACTTACCGAGCACCAACGTACATTACTTACTACTTAACTCAAGCAAGAATATGGGCCGACAAGGCCATCACATGATAGTCAAGTGAAAAGGGAAGACTCTCCTGCAATCAGCCGACGAGGCTACCATGGAAATCTATACATCAGAACACAAGAAGGCCGACGAGGCCACACAAAACGACTACACACAGGATAGATGTCTACAAGACTCTAAGAGTGAACAACTGACATAGAGTCGGGGCAGGAATAAGAGGCTTACATTTTTGTCACATCCAGGGATAGCAATATTTCCATCATACCACTGAACAGACATGACAGTTTCAATACTATCAGCAATCAAATCTCTTGATTGCAAACTAAAACACATGCCTCTAGTCCCCATAGAAATAGCATCACTAACACCAATAGTATTAAACCTAAACCCAACCATTCCAGATTCTTGAACACCTTCTTTTACATCTTCAGCAAGTTTCAACAAATGCATATTACAAGTGTTTCCTTCATACCAAACTGATGATATACCTATCTGGGGTTTGTTCATATCATCATCAGATAATCCTACACCATATAGTATTGCTTGGGACCCACTTTGGGATTTTGGTTCAGTTATCCTGCTACTGTATTTGTTGAGTTTTTGTGGTGGTGGTGGTGTTTGTGATGAGGTGGTGGTGGCTCTGATGGTGAGGGTTCTTGAGTGGGACCTACATTTTGGGAAAAGGGTGTTGAAAGTTGGGGTGGGGGTGGGGGTGGGGTATATAGGTGTAGAAAGCAAATTTTTTTTTTTTTTGATAATCCAGGTCTCCACAAGCCTGACTACGTCCTGGAGGTAATAGCACCGGTCCTTCAACACTATTACCAGGTAAATCGCGGGATGTGCTCCGGTGGCCAATTTTCTGGGAGCGTACAACTGATCAATGAGACAAGGTCAAATTCCCCAACATGCAGAGTTTATTCGTGCTTGCGGGGAATCGAACCCACGCTGTCCTATGTCAGAGCGCCTTATAGCGCCCAGGCTTTGCCATTGGACTATGCCCGGAGGACGTGTAGAAAGCAAATTTGCTTGCATAGTGAGAAGTAGAGAGAAACAACGGTTTTGGTAGGGTTTAAGGGGTTTTTCAAGATTGAGAGGAAATGGGGTGAAGGGGCATTAGGTGAAGTGGTTGAAGTAGGACAAAAGTGGAGATACGTTCAAGATTTGTGTGTTTATATATTACTTTGGACTCTGTCTTGTTTTTAGACTCCTTGTAGTTGAGTGAGATAAGAATGAAAGAGAGAAAGGGTGGAGGAGGAAACTAAATTTACTATAAAAATAGAGGCATGTTTATAGTTATTGAAAGAGATAACAACAACAAGTGATATACCTTTAATTCCATAAGGTGGTATCTAAGCAGAGTAGATTCTCCGCAGGCAAATTATAGCGATCAGGAAAATAAATAACAGAAAGAACAAAGCCATGAAAAAATACTAAATAAAAAATGACAAAGAAGTCTAGAAAAGAGAACAATAACGCAACATAAAAAATTACAAGAGTAATACGAAGCATGACACGCACAACGCACAATTACCTATTAACCTTCTCCTCTGATTCGTGCCCTCCATAACCTCTTATCTAAGGTGATGTCATCGGTAAGCTAAAGGTCAAAACACACCTCAAGTATCTTTTTTTTTTAATTTTCTACCTAAATTTATGAGGTGTGAAAGTCTTACCTAAATTATCATCAACTAATTAGCAAAACACTCCCTTTTACTTCCTTGGTGATTCGAACTCGCAACCTTCGGGTTGAAAGTGAAGGGAGCTTACCATTTGAGCACCCCCTCTTGTCTTCACTTTTCCTACCTGATAGTTGAGATATGAAAAGTAAGCAATTGATAGCTAAAGTGTGTTATGCTAACTAGTTGGTGATAGTTTAGGTAAGAAACTCTCACGCCTGATAGTTTAGGTAGAAAATTAAAAAAAATTACCCCCACCCCCACCCCACTACCTTTGTCATCATCACCCTCTCTTCCACCTTCCTCCTTGTGGGGATCTTGTCTATCCCCACCGCTATTGTCATCATCCACTCCCCCATCATCTTCTCTTCCCCTTTCCTTTCTCTTTCTCTCTGTGTCATCTCACCACCACCTACAACCGCTAGGAGGGAATGCGCTAAGCGACTTCAACATGCAATTAGAATACTATTTTAATACAAGTTTATAGCCGCATAGGAGTCAAAGGAGGAAGAAAGGGAGATTGACAGTAGAGATAGTAGTGCGGCGAGAGAAAAATGAATAAAAGAAATTCAAAATTCAAAATTATGAAGAATGGTTAAATGTGTCCCTAAACTATGCGAAATATTCAAATTTATCCTCCGTTTAAAAATAAAGATAAATTTATTTCGTTTCGCATAATTAAGGGCAAATTTGACCCCAACTAATAACTGCAATGACATATTTTGCCCCAACTATTAACGGAGAGCAAATCATTTCCATTTCACATAGCTCATAGACAAGTTTGACCCTTTGCCCTTTATATAATGATTTAATTGTACAAATAATTTTTATAAAAAAATGACAAAACCTATCTCTTAATTATGTTTGGGCTGGAGTTAAAATAGTTTCTCAAAATAGTTGTTTGAATATATTCTTAAGCGATGCTCTTTGATCCTTTAAGTTTATTAAAAATGAGCATATTCAGGCACTGTCAAATATTTAACAAGCGCTATGATTGTTAGATCTTATTGTTGGATATCAAGTGAAATGGTCAGAGCAAACATTAAACTATTAAGGGCCAAATTGAGATATATTGAGTTTTTTTTTATACCTTTTATGAGGTTTTCATATGAATTTGATGATTTTGTAATTACGTTTTGAATGATTTTATGCACGTACTGAATAAGCTTGTATGATTTCTCAATGATATGAAATGACATTGATTTGCATAAATGAACAACGTTGAAAATTTTATTAATATATATATATATATATATATATATATATATATATATATATATATATATATATATATATATATATATATATATATATATATATATATTCTTGTAAGAGCTAAATGATGTTTGGATGAGACTAGGGGTGACAAAATTAGCTCAAATCCATTTGACCCACTCAACTTGTCTAAACTTTAATGGGTTTGGGCTAGAGTGATTTTGAAGATGAGTTGATTTGGGCTAAGCCAAGTTGACCCATCACAAATCATCAGCCCAAACTGACCCATCAAATGAGCCCAAACTGACCTATCAACTGTCCTCCATTCAAAAGTATAAAAGCTACAAAATGTGATTAACTCTTTTTTTAATAATTTTTTATTTTTTAAATTTAATTTTATATAAAAAAATTCTTGAAGTTTTATAATTTTTAATTTTAATTTTTTCAAAATATTTGAAAAGTGGGTTATGTTGGGCTGGTTGAGTTATGATTCATCTTTCTGGTATGATTATACAACAATTAAACTTGTAATATAAAGCATATACTTACAAGTTAGAATTATCTGGAATATTTATCAACTGTGAGGTGCACATGCAATTACCCTTCCGATTGCAAGCTCCAAGCTTGAATGTATTTCTCTTTTCGGAAAGCTAGAAAATCCGGCAGAGGTTCGAGAGAATATTTGATTCTAAGTCTCTAAGGCTTAGAATGATTTTCAGAAATTGGTGTATGAATGATGAGGTGAATGCCTCTAATTTATAGTTGAAAAATAGGTCAAAACCGGATTAGGGTTTGACCTTGGGCCTGGCCTAAAATTCGAGGCAGCCGCGGCCCTAGGGTATGGGCGTCGCGGCGCTCGACGTGCTCCTGCACTATCTCAATTTATTTCTCGTGCATTCTTAATTAAATCCAAAATCCAATTTTGACTTAATTAAAATAATCATTATTCATTTAAATATCTCGATTCCAAATCGAACATTTAATTACTCTCGCAATACATCCTTAGATCGAAACGGACAATCGACATAGTGTGACCCTACATGCCTTCTCATATCGACATTAATCAAATTAAGGTCTACACGGAACTCCTAGACGGCGCCGGAAGACGAACTCATTATGTGAAGTACGTTTACGCGAATCCAGTAAACTTCACTTTTATGTGGTAAGATAAAATCCTTTCATTCACGACACACCCGATCAAGCTTAGGATTTGTCAAGTGTCTATCCAAATGGCTTAATCATTGTATCTCATCTATATTAGTTGACGACTAGACCATATTCTAAATATGTCTATTGCGTTGGCCAACGACTTAGTCAACCAAATATCACTGAGAATCCGAGTGTTCTCTCGAATATACATTCGAGGAATGTCCTAATCTTGGCTCAACTACCACCTTCAATCCACAACGTAATGTACCCAACACAAGTTGTATCTCAACCTATAAGGCATTTGAGCTTCGGCCGGGATCAAAGTACATTACTTTGTAGGCAAGGCACATATTGACCTCAAGTCTAATGACTTCTATCTCTCACACGATGATCATACTTTAGACAAGTATAACAAACAGTATATTAGCAGGGTATATCAATACTTCCAAAGTATCCACATGTCCATCACGAGTAGCCATTACTCGTAGCAGGTGAGACATACTGTATCCTCTAAGGATGTGATGCAGACCACATGTCGACTTATCACATATCATCGATATCCCATTCTCGATGATCATTAGTCGAGACTATTTTAATAGTTACGCTCTATCATGAATATCTCACTTTATTAATGACAACGTAAGCTCAAGGGATGCACATTAATGAATAATTACAAACAATCAAATAATAATTCAATAATTGCAAATGTCAAAATATTAATCTCCATTAATAATAATATGAATGCGTATAAAGTACATTTGTCCTAATACATGTTGTCTCTAGAACATAAATATACTTTCAGGTATTCCAATGTATTATGATCCTTGATGTATGCTTGCGTAATTGTTCGAGGGGAGGGTACGACACTCATCGTGGATGATATTATGATATATTCCATCATTGTTTGTTCTGAATAATGATGAAACACAACTGGATATTGAGGTCGATGCTCATTGATGAATATTGTGGACAAACTCTTATGATATTGAATGAGCCATTTTGCAACTATATTGATTTATTTAAATTCTTAAATCGTCATATTAAACTTCACATGCATATTGATTTTTGTTTAACTCTTGCCTCACTATAGAGTGTGATAGAATATTATCATATTTTATATTATGTAAATTTATATTTCAATTGTAATTAGGAAGATTTAGTTATCTAGTTTGTAATTATGTAACACTATATATATTGTACACAATAATCAATGAAAGGCAAGGGAACATATTACTACATGGTATCAGAAGCCAAACCCTAACTTCTCCCCTCTCCCCTCGGCAGCCCTCTTCCTCGGCAACCCTCTCCCTTCTTTATTCGACTTTCCTCTCTTTCTCTCCAATTTTTAATGGCTGAACAACCTAAATTTCATCCTGCTCTTGCAGTTAACAACATCAAGAATTTCATTCTCATAACTCTTAAGATGGAAAAGGTTCAGTATTCATCTTGGGCGGAATTATTTAAGATTCATTGTCGTGTATACAAAGTCATCGACCATATCATCCCTCCAAAATCAAAGCCCCTAGAAAGACCTGATGATTCTGACGATGAACTATGGTCCCGCTTAGATGCGGTTGTCCTACAATGGATCTACGATACGATCTCGAACATCTATTGCATACAATCATTGAAACTGATGCACTGCAAAACAAACGTGGGAGCGCTTGGAAATTATTTTTCATGACAACAAGACACAACATGCCTTGTATCTAGAAATCAATTTCAGGTCATTCAGCATGATGATTTTCCTAATGTGTCGGCCTATTGTCAAGAACTTAAGATGATTGCAGATCAACTCTCCAACGTCGGTGCACCGGTCACTAATCAACAATTGGTGATGCAATTTATTGCGAGTTTGAATGAAAATTATGATGGCGTCGCTACCATCCTCCAACAAAGCACGCCATTGCCTCCGTTCTATGAGGCTCGTTCGAGACTCATTCTTGAAGAAACCCGAAAAACAAAGCGGGTAGCGACTAATGCCAGCACAGCCGCCGCCGCCCTCGTAGCCACCGGCGACAACCATGTTGACCAGAGAGGCTTGGCTTCCGCCCCATCCCACAGGCAAGCCATCGATCCGACACGTGGCTCACATTCCCGGAATAACAAAGGAAGAAATTTTGAGAAACGATCAGCGCGGCGCGAAAGCGATGGCGATGCAAGCGGCGGCAGAGGTCGCCTCCGCCGACTATCAGCCACCAACAGTGGCAGCAGCCTCCGCCGTGGGCTGCCTACCCGCCATGGGCTGCATGGGCCCCACCA
This sequence comes from Anisodus acutangulus, assembly GCA_029783415.1. Classification (NCBI taxonomy): domain Eukaryota; kingdom Viridiplantae; phylum Streptophyta; class Magnoliopsida; order Solanales; family Solanaceae; genus Anisodus; species Anisodus acutangulus. The sequence goes on along the minus strand of CM056492.1, from coordinate 29,351,157 downwards.
TCATGGACTGCTCCACCTTGCCCCTACCCGACGTCCTCCTAGGCTCAACCTCCGGCCCGACAGGCCTAGTTCGACATTCTCGGCGCACATCCACAACAAGCATACAATGCACAGAGCGGTATAATTATGATGCATATTAAGTATTTAAATATTTAAGGCTCCAGTTTTATGTTCTCATATTTTAGGTGTTGGTTGGGCGCGGATAGTTCGCGTGCGAGCTATATCCTGTGTCATATCTACTTTTGGGAGCTCACTTTGAAGTTTGAATAGTAGGAGCACATTGGATATTTCTTTCTTTTGTTCAATTGGCTTAAACCGGTAACTTTATCCTATGGCATTTGTAAATGACTCCTGTTATACTATGCTTTATTGAGGTTGACGTTTGGGCCATTTGACTGCATCTTGCTATATTGTTATTCATTTAAAAGAATGATCTATTCATGCAATACATTTTTTGAAAAAAAAAATCTATCTAAATATAGTTTATGGTTTGTAAATAATATATTACATGGGCATGAAATGGGTAGATATTAGTATATTTTGGTAGATTGTTCGGTACAGATTGGTCAAGCCTTATTCCATTTTAAAACGTGATAAAAAAAATGTAATTACTCCCTCCGTTCTATAATAAGTGATTCTGTTAGCTTGTGCACACCCCTTAAGAAAATGCTCATTCCTAGAAAATTAGGAGTGTTTTTACTAATTTCTCAATGTCTAGAAAAAAAATAGTTAATGAATGTTGATTATTTAAACAATGATAATTTTGGAAGAACATGCCCAAAGTATTCTTCAAATTCTAAAAAATTACTTATTTTAAAAAAAATTGAAACGCCTAAACAACCACATATGAAACGAAGGGAATACATCATAAATGATAAACCAAGGAAAACATTAATTTAAGAAATCAGAAAGCGAAATTTATTACTACCTGAATTAAGTTCCACTTTCATGTCACATTCATTACTAATTTTCTTCGATGCTCTTGAGGATATATTTGATTAATTAATCTTTAACGTGTATTGCTTCATTAATGGGATTTAGTCAAGCATTGCTATACGAAATCGACTAGAGAACCTTTTGTCAAGCTTAATATATAACTATTTGCTTTCATCCGGAAAAAAATAATCCCTTTATTATTTTCATTGATAATGAGATGTATATATATACAAATATACAATTCCTAATATGGACAATATAGGAAAATAATTCTACCTTTTTTCTATTCTAATTCTAATACATTTTCCTAGTACAAGACTAATACCACAATTACAATTATACATTAATTACATTTTGTTGAGTCCAAAACGGACCATGATACACACAGTCCTTTACACCCCCACATTCATAGCAGGCGGTTGACGTACGCTGAAACTGTCCTTAAAATATTCAAATAGAACCAAGGGAAGACCCTTAGTAAATATGTCTGCAATCTGGTATCGCGAAGGGACATGGAGGAGGCGTACTTGTCCACGAGCTACCTTTCTCGAACAAAGTGTATGTTCATCTCGATATGTTTATTGCGCTGATGTTGGACCGGATTTCCAGAAAGATAGACTACACTCACATTATCACAGTAGACCAAGGTAACTTTCTGAATAGGATAATGTAACTCTAGTAGAAGATTACGTAGCCAACATGACTCAAACACCACATTAGCTACCTCTCGATACTTGACCTCCGCACTGAATCGTGATAAAGTAGCCTGGAGTTTTGCCGACCAAGAGACCAAGTTATCCCCAAGGAACATACAATAACCAGATGTCGAACGTCTAATATCTAGACAGCCACCCCAATTAGCATCTGTATATGACACAAGTGTAAAGGCCGATGATGGATATAGATGCAAACCATTGTCAAGTGTCCCCTAGATGTATCGGATAATGCGTTTGAGCGCATTCATGTGCTCCACTCTAGGATCATGCATAAATAAACACACCTGATGTACGGCATACATACTATCTGTTCTCGTGAAGGTAAGATACTAAAGAGCTCCAACAAGACTGCGATAGTGAGTGGGATCCTCGTAAGGTGAGTCAGCTGCAACACCCAGCTTGGACTTAGTATCAACTGGAGTGGAAGTAGACTTAAACGAGGACATACCAGCCCTTTTAATTATCTCAGCGGCATACTTCCGTTGTGATAAGAATAATCCACATGCATGACGAGAGACATCAATCCCCAAAAAGTAACTCAAGGGCCACAAGTCTTTCATAGCAAACTCAAAACTGAGCATGGTCATGATAGACTTGCGCAAAGCATCAGTAGAGGCAGTCAAGATAATATCATCCACATATAATATAATATAAGCCAGGAAAGTACCACGATGATATATGAACAATGAATTATCAGACCTGCTGTGAGAAAACCCAATAAATGAAACATAGTCTGCAAAATCTCTTATACCAAGCCCACGGGGCCTGCTTAAGCCCATACAATGACTTCTTCAATAAACAGACATGATAAGGATATTTGGGGTCTCGAAAACCCAAGGGTTGATGCATGTAAACGGTCTCCTTAAGATCATCATGTAAGAAAACATTCTTCACATCTAACTGATGAATGGGCCATGCCTTTGAAAGAGCCAGACTGAGAACAGTACGAATGGTATCCGGTTTGACCACCGGATTAAATATCTCACCACAATCCACGCCAACCTGTTGAGTTTTACCATCACCTACAAGTCGAGCCTTATGTCTCGCAAAAGAGCCATCAGAATTATTTTTATGAGTAAAAATCCACATAGACCAAATAATATTAACACTAGAAGGATGGGGGACCAACTCCCACGTCTTATTTTCAATAAAAGCATTATATTCGTCATTCATAGCCAATTTCCAATTCGGGTCATTTAAGGCATACACTAGGTTACGTGGTAGAGGGGATTTAGAGACATTAGAATTGAGATTAAAATGCCATTTTGGTTTAAAAATACCCCTTTGACTACGAGTAACTGGCCCTTGAATCGAGGAGGAAGCGGGTGGATTTTGGGCAGTGGGTGGGCTAGTGATGGGTAGCGGCGGCGATGGCCTCTTGTGATAATGACGGAACCGAGGCGGAATGGAAACTAGAGGCGATGGTGGACCACCGAACAATACCGAGATCACTCTTTGGGATGTTTACGGCCCATTTGGCGGTCGACGGAACAGCAGGGCCAGAGGGCAATGGGCCCGCTGACAGATTTTGGGTGCGGGACACATCCGATAAATGGTGGATAATATATGGGGAGACCTCGTCATCCAAAATATTATACGAACTAGGTCTGGGACTACTCACTTTAGCAAATGGAAATTGGGTTTCCTAAAAAATAACATGGCAACTAATTATGATTTTGTTAGACGAAAAATCAAAACACTTGTAACCACGATGATTAGATGGATAACCCAAAAACATAAAAGGGGTAAAACGAGCTTGAAGTTTGTTAATAGTAGTTGACGGAAATAGTGGATAACATAAACACCCAAAGACCCTAAGATGTTAATACGAAGGATCCTTATTATAGAGGATTTTAAAAAGGGATGAATATGTCAATCCTTTGGTAGGAAGTATGTTAAGGATATAAGTAGTTATTTGTAGAGCATGATGCCAAAAGGAAGGGGGTACGGAAGCATGGACCAATAAAGTGCGAATAATATTATTAATGATACGAATTTTGCGTTCGACTTTCCCATTTTGTGAGGACGTATGAGGACAAGAGAAATGAAAATTTATGCCATTAGTATCACCAAAATCCCAAAACAACCCATTATCATATTCTTTGTCATTATCACATTGAATATTTTTTATTTCTCGTTCGAATTGGGTACGGATGAATGCTCTAAATTTTAAGAAGGTGGAAAAAACTTGTGATTTTTTCGCTAATAGAAAGGTCCATAAAAAATTAGAATAATCATCCAAAAATAGAACATAATAACGATGGTCCATAGAACTGAGAACGGGAGAAGTCCATAAATCGCTATGAATAATATCAAAAGGCATCAAAGTACGAGATGTAGAGGCTACAAATGGTAATCTAACATATTTTTCTAAAGGACATGAATGACAACTTGGAGTACTATGCGTACCCTTACAAGATATAAAATTGTTTTTATGTAAAGAAGAAACAATAGACGCCCCAGGGTGACCCAAACGTGAATGCCACAAGGAAGAAGCTAAAGCTGCAAATGTCTATGGTATGGTTGGACTCGAGAAACTTGAGGTGGGCGTGAGTGGATAAATATCTCCCCTACTATTACATCTTATGAGAGGTATCCCCGTTTTAAAATCATTCATAGAAAAGTCAAAAGAATCAAAATTAATAAAAATCCAATTATCAGTGGTGAATTTACGGATAGACACCAAAATTTTAATTAAGTTAGGGGCATGAAGGGTATTTTTTAAGACAAGAGGTGGATGTGGGGGAGTCAAAGTTATAGTACCGTAACCATGAATTGGAATGGTATTGCCATTACCAACAATAATGTCATAATTTTTTCTCAAATTGGAATAAGACGAGAGAGTACCTTGGTCGGACGTCATGTGAGAGGTAACGCCGGTGTCCATGTACCAATTCGAGTCTGGAGGATTCAATCCAAGCATATGTATTGCGGCCTCAATATCTATCGGAGTTGGTGTGGGGCCCACTGTATTGAAAGACTGTTGGGGCCGAGGCCCAAGTATACTAGACTGCTAACCCGAGAGATTGGGCCTGTGAGGAGGCCGGACCGAGGCCCAAGGCTGCTGAAAATAGGGGGAGGGCAGTAGGTAGGACTGGACCACTAGTCCAGGCCCACTGCCAGGGAGCCCAAGGCTGAGACCAGGACGGCTGGGCCCCAGAACCCCGAAGCCCACCCCTGTTGTTGTTACTATTCCTGCCGGTGGTGCCACTGTTCCGGCCGCCATCATTGTTGCCGCTGCGATTCTTGCCATTATTTTTACGGTTTTGACGCTTCTTGCCGCCACTGTTGTTGCAGTTTTGACCCAAATTGTCAACAAACTCGTTTGAGTTATCGGACGAAGTCATCATCGCCACAGAACTGGCATCGGTAGCCAACTTTTTTGCCAAGCCGACTTCTTCTAACGTGAGCATCAATTGGGCTTGATAAAAAGGGGGAAGCAGATTACTTTGACGGATGAGAGTTCCAACGGCATTTTAGGCCTCAGAAAGGCCGACAACCATTTGTAGAATAAGGCGATTATTGGTAACAGGTGCCCCAACGTTACGGAGTTGGTCCGCCAACTCCTTGAGACGTTTACAATAAGCTGAAACATTCGGGAAATCTTTCATGTTGACATGGGAAAATTCCTGCTCAAGGGTGACAATGCGGTAATGTTGGTTATCCTGGAATATATCACGCAATCTATTCCATGTAGCCATAGCCGTAGTATCCGGCTCAATAATTATCTGTAAAAGGTCGGTAAAAATAGTAAAATAAATCCACTGAAGGACGGTAGCATCAAGAGTAATCCATAACCGAGGATCCTTCGCGGGAGTAGGGGTAGCGGGAAGAATTATGTGATGGAGAAATTGATGTGAGATGGCATGAATTTTGAACAACTCCGCCCACGTCGCGTATTGGACGTTTTCCATCTCAAGAACAATATGGATGTGGTTCTTGATGTTGGAAATAGTAGGGCAGGATGAAATATGTTCTTTGACGTTGACATAACGAAAGAACAATAGGTGATTTGGAAGAAAATTTGGGAAGAGATGAGGAAGAACTCGGCATGGAAACCGAGGAAGGGCTTGGAACTCGAGAAAACTAAAACAAGCGGAAGCTTTGAAGAATGAGGTATGTGAAACCTAAACTTCTGATACCATAAAATAAATAATCCCTTGATTATTTTTATTGATAATGAGAGGTATATATACAAATATACAATTCCTAAATATGGACAATATAGGAAAATAATTGTTGGATATTGTAAAACAGTACGGAAAGTAAATAAATATTATAAGTGTTCGAATCGAAAGGATAAATGAATAGCCAATATTTAGAACTGCCACAAAGTTGTTGAGTCTTGAATCTTGATAACCTGAAATCAAGAAACACTAAATCTGGATGGTTACAACTGTGTGCTGAGTCGAGAGATGACTCTCTGTCTTTAAGACAAGATTGCCCCGTATATATGCTTTTACGTTAACGGGCAACAGTCTCCCAAGATAAAACAACGCCTAATCAACACTACAAAGAAAATAGGTTGATTCTGACGAAGAAAACAAACATGAAACGACTTGCTGAAGAATGGAAAATGAAGGAAGAGTTTCTGTTTTCGTCCCAACGTTTCTGCTCACGTTTTGGACTTTATGTTTTGTCTATGTGTGTATAGTGTGTCTCGTTTTTCTGTGTATATGTTGCTCTCACAATTCAGCCCAAAAGGCTCCAATATATAGCATAAGAGGGGACTTCTTAACTGCAAAGAAAATGGTTGTTTAACCATTGAAGGAGTGAGTAAACTGCCAAGTAATGGTTGTTTATGGCCCTTGAAGGAGGGTGTAATTCAGTCAAGTAATGGATGTTAATGGAGAAACTTTCTGCCTTCCGTCGTTCCCAAATTCAACATTCCAGAAACTCCAGGTACCAAACTGTAAATATTAAACAATTTGGGGTCCAAAGAGATAATATCAGAAGAAGCCCAAGACCCAAGACCGAACCGGACGGGCGGCGCGCGTGCGGGCTTAGCCTTGAACCCAAGCACATCTAGGTCCTCCCTCATTTAAACACATGGGTTACCCCTTGGGGTCCCAAACCCTTAGCCAATTTAGAGACTTATAAAGAGAGCAATTCTTCATTTTCCCACCGATGTGGTAGATTTGTCTCACACCATATTTCCATGCCTCAAACACCTTACTTTGTGGATCAATATCTCTTTCATTTCTCAACGAAATTTGACGAATCTTGGCCCTACGGTCATCTACTCACTTAGTAGATTATGCACGTGTGAAGAGACAAAGCCTCCAACATGCGGAACCCTAGTGTTTAATTCATTAAATATGGGTGGACGCACCTCCCCACCAAAGGCAAATTTCCAACAATAATTCTACATTTTTCTATTCTAATTCTAATACTTTTTCTAGTACAAAACTAATATCATAATTACAATTATACATGAATTACATTTTGTTGAGTCCAAATCGGATCATGATACACACGATCCTTTACATCTAACTCTCAAGTACTATTTAATTAAGCTTTTCTTAATAGAGTTTTGTAAGTGTTCTCTTGTAGACAATTTTTATTAGGTCAGCAATTCTAAGCTTCCAAGGCTATTTTTCGTGTGTTAATAGTGAGGTACTTTTCTCCTTGAATTAATAAAAGTAGTACTATGAAAAAATAATTTTTTTTTGTAATAAGCACAACGCAGAAATAAAAGTTTGGTAATTCTAATTCATTAAAGTGATGGTACTACTAGCCTATCACTAATACTTTATTAATGTTCCCTATAGTTCTGTCTGCGAGCTATATACTTAATTAGCTATAAAACGAACCTACAAGCTACAACTAATAACATATATATTGAAAGTTTTGTACTCCTAATGTAGTGCACAATAGTCCCAACAGAATAAATTGGATATCAAAGGAAGGGGCTAATTCACTGTTACGGCTATAGGAGTATATATTTATATATCAAATGCATACTAATTTAACGATGATAATAAGATGTGGTTTATTTTGAGAAAAAATTGCATAGTTCGGTACTTAGGTATACATTAAGCTTTTGCTCTACACAGTATTCAAGGAAAGGACCGACACATCTGTTGTGCATATATCTTTATTTTTATTTCACCAAGAAATTATTTTCACATTTGAATCCGTAATCGTCTCATCATACGACAATAACTCTTAAAACATCCTCATTCCTCCATATTAATTATAGCCACCAATTTTCCAGTTTCCATTCTCATTCTTGTTGCTATAGCCTATATATATATATACTACTATAGCATCTTAACTTGGCTCCCTCATGGACTTTTTTCAAAGTAATGTCATAATGTTAATCATGTATAATTTAAGTGGTAACAATATCTTGGTTCTCGTTGTTGCTTCACTTAATACAAGTACATTTTATTACAATGTCTTCTAAAAACAATTGTGGAGTTTAGATTTTAGAGAATTACATAATGAGGAATTCAGAAAATACTCATATGAGTGCTAACGGAAGATTTGATTTTATAATCTGTTATACAATATTGTTTTAATTATATGATACTTTTCAAATGAGATTATTGAAAAAAACGATATATTTAGAGATCTGTATATAATACAGAAGATCTTTGTAAGGTCCGTTGGAAATTTGCCTTTGGCGGGAGTTGCGACCGACCAACTTTAACGGCTTAAACACTAGTGTTACGTATGTTGGAGAATTCGGTTCTTCACACATGCATGATCTACTAAGTAAGTAGATAACCGTAGGGCCAAGAATCGTCAAATTTCATTGAGAAATGAAAGAGATATTGGTCCACGAAGTGAGGTGTTTGAAGCATGGTGTTGTGTTCAATTCTCCCTCATCGGTAGAGGAAGAAAGAATTGTTGTGTATATAAGACTCGAAATTGGTTTGGGGTTTGGGACCCCAAGGGGTATCCCATGTGTTTAAAGGAGGGAGGACCTATATGTGCTTCGGTTCGAGGAAAGACCACACGCGCGTCGCCGCCGCCCGTCCGGGTCACGGGTCACGGGCTGTGGGCTGTGGGCCTTCTGATATTATCTTTTTGGGCCAGAGAAATTTTCCAGAAGTACAGTTTGGACCAGAATTCTTTCAGATGTACAGTTTGGTCCCTGAAGTTTTCAGAAAGTACAGTTTGGTCCCTGAAGTTTTCAGAAAGTCAGAATTTCAACGGTCAAAGCAGAAACGCCCAAGCACTCAATTCAGACATTTATTTTGGCTGAATTACTCCTCCTATAATGGCCAAATCCGTTGGTCTTTCACCATTTATTTTGGTGGCTTTACTACCTCCATAATGGCCATTATTTGGCCAATAATGGCTGTTATGAGGGCAGTTAAACAGCCCTCCCTCACCTATATAAACACCCCTTAGACCATTGTTGAGGCACAGAAAAATATACTTGCAATATACATGAAAATACACAAGCAAAACAGTTTTTTCCTACACTTTCCTTGCATCATTTCTTGCTCAATATTCTTCAAGGTAGCTCTTGAGTTTCCTTTGCTCAAGTGTTCCATTGCTGTTTTATCTTGGGAGACAAATTGTCCAGGACGTATAAAGGATACGTACGGGGAAATATTGTCTTAAGGACAGAGTGCCACACTCGACTCAGCAAAAATAGTTTTTCAGTTTTTCTTGTTCATCGTTGTAATTTTCAGTTTTCTAGTTGAATTGTAATTTTCAATTCTTACATTAACAGTTACTTGTATTTCCGTTCCTGCAATCCTTTGTAATAGACAACAAGGTCATCTTTTGTTGTAAGTGGCCGATATGAATCATTTTCTCAGCAACAAGTATTTTATGTATTTAAGTTACATAGTTGGCTGATAACGAATATATTCTATATATTCCACGTATATTCTGTAATTAATACTTTAGTGTAATTATATAAAGTAGAGATCCTATTCCTATTAGGATTACCATTGTACACTCTATATATATATATTGTATTATGAGAGGACTCCACTAAAGGAGACTTACACTATTCTACATGGTATCAAGAGCCAAACCCTAAACACCCTCTCTAATATTTCTCTCTTATTACGCCCCCCCCTCTCTCTCTCTCTAGCCGGTGGCGCCCCCCCTAAAAACCCTAGAAGTCATTTTCTTTCACCCAAACCAACGCACCAATGGCTACTCCCGAATCTCCTGCGGGTTCCTCCTCCACCCCCGTCGTCACACAAACTATCACCCACCCATCCTCCTATCCTAACTCCTTCCATCCGGCATTTGCCGTCACCAATATCAAGAACTTTATTCCATTAGTTCTTGATCAAGAAGATGGACAATATTCATCTTGGGTGGAACTATTTCACATTCATGCATGTGCATACAATGTGCTTGATCATATTGACGACAAACACCCCCGCCCGTTCGACGTCGACAATTCACTGTGGCGCCGGCTAGACGCAATCGTTAAGCAATGGATTTATGACACCATCTCTAAGGATTTGCTTCATACCATCATGAAGATAGGTGCTTCGGCTCGCGAGTTGTGGTTGCGATTGGAGGAGATTTTTCAAGACAACAAATATACGCGTGTTGTGTATCTCGAGGAGCAATTTAACACCACTCGTCTTGAAAATTTTGCCAATATGTCTGATTACTGTAAACAACTTAAAGTTGTGGTCGATCAATTGTCGAATGTTGGCAATCCTATTTCTGAGATGAAGATGGTCTTGCAACTCATCCATAGGTTACCGAAAGGTGAGTACAATACACTGGCCGCAATGATACAACAGGCCGACCCACTACCTAGCTTCAACAAGGCCCGGTCACAATTATTGTTGGAGGAAACTCGATGCGCAAAATAAGACGGACATCGCCAATGGGTGTTGGCAACCACCGTCCCGCCGACTGCCACCACACCCATCGGACCACCGATACCCACCAAAAATCAACCACACCACGGTGGCCGAGGCAGTGGGTGCGGTGGAAGAGGAAAGGGCCACGGATGCAAACCCAATTCCAACGGCCCACCACTGCAGGCCCCTTATCCAGCAACTTGGGCCAGCCCCATGCCTTGGGTCAACTACGGAAATTGGGCTGCTCCTTACGGCCCCTATCAGTTCCAGCATGCCCAGCAACTGGTCCAGTGGCAACAGCCCAATGTACTGGGCCCTCGTCCAAGCTCACGTCCAGCGGCCTTCACTGACCAGGCCCACCTTGCAGCGACCCAGCAACAACAGCTCACCACGGGCCTTCTCACCCCAACCGAATTGACACATGCCTATAGCTTAATGAATATTGTGCAGCCAAATGATGCTTGGTACATGGATACGGGTGCAACATCCCACCTCACTCACACATCTGGTAAACTTCCTCAATTATTTAATTTGCAACATCCTCAACATATTTTGGTAGGTAATATCAATCGCATTCCAATTCACGGTTATGGAACTATTCATACACCTAAGTATCACCCTCATTTTTTCCTCAAACACGTCCTTTATGCTCCCAACATCATTAAAAATTTAATATCTATTAGAAAGTTTGCTATTGACAATTCCGCATCTATTGATTTTGACCCTTTTGGTTTTTCTGTGAAGGACCTACATACGGGGATACCTCTTACGAGATGTAATAGTGTGAAAGACCTTTATCCTTTCTCATCCACTTCTACTACTCGTGTCACTCCACCTACCTCTCTAGCTGCAATATCTCTGTCAATCTGGCATAGTAGACTTGGACACCCAGGAACACCTATTTTTAGCTTTCTTATAAATATAAATTTCATTCAATGTAATAATGGGAACCTGACCCAAAATTATCATTCTTGTCCTTTAGGGAAGCATGTTCGACTTCCTTTTAAATCTTCTCTTAGTGTTACCTTTTCTGCTTTCGATATTATTCATGTGGATTTATGGACATCCCCTATTTCTAATAATTTTTGTCATAAATATTATTTGATATTCTTGAATGATTTCTCTCACTTTTTTGGGTTTATCCGTTAAAATATAAGTCCCAGGTTTACTTCATTTTTCTTGAATTTCAAGCTTATGTTAAAACTCAATTTGAAAAGATCATTAAAACATTTCAATGCGATAATGCTCGTGAGTTTAACAATTCCTCATTTTACAAATTTTATGGCACAAACGGGATGGTGTTTCAATTCTCGTGCCCTCATACATCACCTCAAAATGGTAAAGCCGAACGAATCCTCCGCACCCTAAACAATATGATTCGCACCATACTATTTCATGCATATATCCCCCCTAATTTTGGGTTTATGCACTCTACATGGTCGCGTACCTCCTTAATATATTACCCACTCATACTAATCGATTTAAAACCCCAACCGAAATTTTATTTCGTTAGATTCCATCATATGACCACATTCGGATTTTTGGGTGTCTATGCTATCCTAATATGGCCACCACGACTCCTCATAAATTGGCTCCTAGGACCACCCCGTGTGTCTTCTTAGGCTTCCCGTCTAATCATATGGGGTACTTGTGCTATGATCTGTCCACTCATACACTAATTATCTCTCGCCATGTCACGTTTGTAGAGAACGTCTTTCCATTTGCATCCATCCATAAATTCGAAGTCACTGACTATACATCCCTTAACGATTCAGACACCTCACCTATCATCCAAAACGCCATTCAAACCCCCTCCCCCCCCCCCCACACCTGCACCTGTCCTGTCACACCACTGCCCTGACACCCACCCGCTACCCAGTCGGTCTCATCCCCACCTCAACCCCTCAGTCGCATGATGGACAGTTCAGCAATGGACCATCCCATCACAGGCAGTCCTGTGCCATCACTGCCCAGCCCCTGCCCCACATTCCTGATACCTCACCTCCCGTCACCCAACCCCCTACTGCCGGTGACAAATCTGACATAACCCCAACCCACCATTATTCCCCGACCCATCACATGGAAACCCGTGCCCAGTACGGGATTTTCAAACCTAAAGTCCATTTTAACCTATCTACTTAAACTATCTCACCCATATCCAAAAACTCAAAATTAGCCAAACTTGACCCGAATTGGAATATGGCCATGCGTGAGGAATTTAATGTGCTTACTACTCAGCGCACTTAGGATCTTATTCCAAGACCAGAAGGGGTGAATGTGATTCGATGTACGTGGCTCTTTCGTCATAAGTTCAGAGATATTGGTGAGCTTGAACGTTATAAGGCCAGACTTGTGGAAAATGGCACAGGGCAACATGAGGGTATTGATTGTGGTGAGACATTCAGTTCGGTGGTTAAACCGGCAACCATCGGCACTGTTCTAAGCATAACTATGGGTAAAAACTGGTTGATTCAGCAACTTGATGTGAAAATGCGTTCTTACATGGGGACTTGAAAGAAACGGTTTACATGCATCAACCGCCTAGATTTGTGCATCCCAAGGTTCCTCAGTATGTCTGTCGTATCCGTAAGTCATTATATGGTTTGAAACAGGCCTCAGGGCTTGGTATGAGCGTTTTTCCACATAGATTATGCATATTGGCTTCGTGTGCAACAAGAGTGACCATTCCCTATTAATTATTCATTGAGGTACTGACACTGCCTACCTTTTATTATATGTGGATGCTATTGTTCTGACTGCCTCTTCATATGTGATGAAAAATGATATTATTTCCCTGCTCAAATTCCAAATTTGCTATGACTGACTTGGGAAAGTTGAGCTATTTTTTGGAAATCTCTGTGACCCGATCTGCCAATGCTGAAGAAATTATTTACAGGGCTAAGATGGCGAACTGCAAGATCATTCCCACTCCAGTCAACTCCAAGTCGAAACTCATTGCTGCTGACGGGGATCCGGTGCTCGATCCCCTCTCTATAGGAGTCTTGTTGGCGCTCTTCAGTACCTTACGTTCACTAGGCCAGATATTTCATATGTTGTTCAGTAGGTGTGTTTGTTTATGCACGCCTCCATGGAGACTCACTTCACTACTCTTAAACGTATCATTCGGTATGTTAAGGGCACTTTTGACTATGAGTTACACCTCTATCGCTCTGCCCCAACTAGGCTGCTATCATATACAGACGCCGATTGGGCAGGCTGTCCAGACACACGTCATTCCACTTTCGAATATTGTGTATTTTTGGGAGATAACCTCATTTCATGGTCTGCCAAGCGGCAAGCCACACTATCACGTTCGAGTGCCGAAGCAGAATATAGAGGCGTCGCGAACGTTGTTGCTGATATCTGTTGGCTCAGAAACCTTATTTTGGAGCTACATTGTCCCCTGTGTAAGACATCTATAGTCTACTATGACAACATTTCTGCGGTCTACTTGTCTCATAATCCGGTTCAGCATCAACGAACCAAGCATATTGAGATGGATATCCACTTTGTTCGCAAAGAAGGTTGACATGGGTCATGTTAGGGTGTTGCATGTTCCTTCTTCGTATTAGTATGCATATATCTTTACAAAGGGGTTTCCACGTCAGCTGTTCCTTGACTTCAGATCCAGTCTCAGCGTCCGACCTCCTCCCGTCCCGAATGAGGGGGGTGTGATTGCGAATATATTCTATATATTCCACGTATATTTTGTAATTAATACTTTAGTGTAATTATGTAAAGTATGGATCTTCTTCCTATTAGGATTACCATTGTACACTCTATATATATTGTATTATGAGAGGACTCCTCTCAAGGAGATTTACATTATTCTACATTGGCCATATTAGTTTTCTTTTTCCCGTATTTATTTGGAAATTCTATGTTTTATAGATGCTCATCAAAATAATAGCCGAAAAATATATTTTGTTGTATATTAATGTATATATACATTTAATATTTATATTTTATACACAACTAATGTATACTTCTTGTATATTTAATTAACAACTATAATTATTTTTAGGGAGCGGCAAAATATGTTTCTTTTTATTTATTTATTGTCTGCTTGAATTACTTTTATTTTTTGCTACAATTTCATTTTTTTTGTGCGGATTTCCCCTCAAACGTACTGGTCTTTAATTTTTTCCCTTCATATTTGTGGTCTTTAATTTTTGCCCCTACTATTTATTTTATAAAAATATCCATGTCTACTTCACAAGACATAGTCTCTATAATATTGTTTTTCTTCGAAAGCTGAATTTTTGCCTCACTCGGCATAAATTATGTAGGAATTAAATTATGCGGCATAATTTTATAGTAATTTTTTAAATTATGTTGAGTGTTGAAAATTATGCCTTATCCGGCATAGTTTGTGTGAATATTGTGATACATATGTTGAAATTAAACGCTGACTATGTCCGCCGAAATATGAAATTATGTATTTTTCATATTATGTTAAGTGTTGACAGTTATGCCTTATCCGACATAATCTGTGGGTTATGTATGATACATATGTCGAAGATATAACACTAATTATGCCAAACAAAATTCTAATTATGCCGCGTCAAAAATAATAAAACTGTGTTATATATTTGGGGGCATAATTTGACTACTTTTTAATTCGATCCAATAATAATTTCTAGTCACAACATAATCAATTCCAAACACAATAATAACGTGAAAAAAATAAGGAAAGTGACTGTATCAAGCTTTTGGTTAATGGACCATTGTTCATTGACTGATTATTAATTGATTTCACCGATAGGAGAAACTCTTTAATTTTAAGAAGAAAAGTTTAACTGCGAGATGAATGCTATTATCAAAAGTTACTTGTTGGCCAAAACTAGACCTTTTATTTTACCTAACACCTTCAGTACTTTTTATTTATAATCTCTGTCTCAATTTATGTGATAATTTTTATTGAGTATGAAATATAACAGGAAAAAACATTCAAAACTTTTGATCTAAAGCATTCCATAAAAATCTTTGTGGCTATAAATCATCTTATTAAAGATAAAATTGTAACGGGCACAAAATTGGAAAATATATGTGCTAAATTAAACCTTTTTCTCAATATTTTGTTATAAGGACAAGTTTCTTATACACTATTTAAGGATTTATCACATTAAATGCGATTGAGTGGAATAAAATGGGATAACTAATCTCACCCTCTACGTGAGATAACTTATCCCACTTTTTATCCAATGTAGATGTAATTGGGTGGGATATAAAGGAATTATCCCACCAACCAAACATGAGATTAATTCCAATCCCATGAGACTAATAATTCAATCTCATCCTATTCCTCCCGCCAAACCAGAAGTGATTCGAAATTGATCAATCGTTTTGCACAAAATAGATCTTAGAACTATAGGGATATGAAGTCAGATATTATTTTCATATGTTCATATGTGTAATCGTTTTGAATCATTTTGCAGGGTACATATGAGCCTCTCGAGTAACTAACGAGCTTCCTGTAGGTAAGAAGATTTAAGTGGAGAAAATAATTAGTAGTCCAATTAAATAGTCAAGTTCAATGAATTTGAAGTTTATTTGTTACTAAATCCATATATATATGCCGGCTACTATAATTAGCTCAATTATATTACCCCGCAACATTTAATTTGAATTAATATATCTTAATTTTAAATATATAGTCCAAACTATTTCATGAATTTAAATACAACAAAACTTATATGCTTACACCATATATACAAACTTATATCCTTTGTGCTGTCTCAAGAATTTATGCACTTAATTACAAAAATAATTATTTAGTACACTATGATTTTCCTTCATCAAACTAATCAAATCAGAGCTCTTTTTAACTCCTTTCTACAATTCTCCTCTTGAAAATTTTAATGCCAACGAGTGACGTACTATAGCATTGGAAAATCTTTCAATCGATTCTAAGTAGAAACTCAAACTAAGACTTATTTCAATTGAGCATATGAATACATAATAAAGTGTTTTTATGGTTTAAGTTTTAAAAGTTATTTTGCGCGTATTCTCAAGTATTTATTAAGTAGTTAAATTAACCGCATAAAAAACGTTGTCTCCTTTAAATATATACATCAGTAAAATGGAATAGGTCTGAGGTTTTAAGTTTTAACGGCTTATTAGATAATTAAGTAACCACATAAACTTCAATTTATGACTATAATTTTCCCATAATATATCCCCATTGAGAGATTACACTGAGTATATTGATGTTGTTATATATCCCCATTGAGGCCATTGTAAACTAGACTCCTCTAGTAGCATGTTTATAATTTTATTTATAAATTTGCTCCGTCTTCTCTGTTAAACAGAGCAATATACATGTGATATACACTGAATATACAGCAGTGTGTATCACATATATATCAGAGGACTGAAGCTGAAGCAGTGAAATTTGTTGGGCCTCTCGGCGATAGGATCAAGTCAAGCCCAGTCCATCACGTTACAAAGGGCAGAAAATCAGTGGCAAAATCTTGTATATTAAGGAAAGTATATTGTATGTATATTGTAGTATATTTATTACCATAATTAGTGTTATACACTTACCATAATTGTATAGTTAGAATTATGGTAGAATAAGGTTTTAGGAATAGATTAGGAATATGATTCTCCTATTTTGTAACTTGTATATATATCTATTCAATCAATGAAAATAATCAAGGGGATTATTTCTTTCATGGTATCAAAAGACTAGGTCTACACAAAAGTTTTCTCTCAACTTTTCCTTATGGCCGAGAACCCTCCCCTCCCCCCCTCGGGTTTTCTCTCCAAAAATTTTGTCTTCCGCTCTCAAAAACCTCTCTTAAATTTAACCTCATTCCTTGTTCTTTCAAATATGTCTAAGAACAATTTTCACCCTGCCCTCACAGTTTCCAATATCAAGCTCAGTGTCCCTATTGTCCTTGAGATGGAAAACGTTCAATATGCAACGTGGGCGGAGTTGTTTAAAATTCACGCTATCTCTTATCAAGTTCTTCATCACATCATTCCTCCCGCTAGACCCCTTCCTGCGGAGGATCCTGAGTTATGGATTACACTTGATGCTACCGTTCTTCGGTGGATATACGCCACTATTTCAGTGGACCTTCTACAGACGATTATGGAGCCCGATACCACGGCTATGGCTGCATAGAATAGATTGCGTGACATATTCCAAGACAACCAACATTCCCGTATCGTCACACTCGAGCAGGAATTCTCTCTCATTCGAATGGACGTATTTCCGAACGTTTCTGCATATTGCAAGAAACTAAAGGAATTGGCGGATCAACTCCGTAATGTTGGCGCACCAGTAACAAATAATCGTCTAGTTCTACAGTTGGTTGCCGGTCTTTCGGAGGCCTATAATGGTGTTGGAACTCTCCTTCGCCAAAGCAACCCTCTTCCCGACTTTCATCAAGCCCGCTCCATGCTGACGTTGGAAGAAGCCGGTTTGGCTAAAAGCGACTCGAGCAAGCTCAGTTGTCATGGTGGCAGCCTCTCCTAGTTCTTCGGGTTTTGTTAATAATTCGGGCCAAAACCATAATAATGGTGGCGGCAAGAATAATCGCAAAAGTAACAAAAACCGCGGGGGGAAAAGAGGCGGTTCTGGTGGCGGTTCCGGTGATCAACAAGCTGGCGGTGGGTCCTATCCAGGGTACAGTGGGCCACCACCACCGTGGGCCCAGCAGTGGGGCCATTGGCAGTGGAACCCGCACCTCCAAAGAATAGCTTCACGGCCACCGGCTGGCCAACAGTCCAGCCCAACGCCCAAGAAGGGCGGCCCATCGCCGCGGCCCAACAAAGCGGTGTATCCAGCACCTATGGCCCAGCAACATCACGGAATGGAGTCCTTGGGCCTCGTCCTCCGCAAGCCCATCATGCAGCAGGCCCCACTCAGACCGATATCGAGGCCGCGATGCACACGTTGGGATTGTCCCAACCGGACCCAAATTGGTACATGGACACCGGGGCCACTACCCACATGACTTCCGAATCAGGTACTCTCTCATCTTATTCCAATTTGAGCACCCCTCGGGGGATAATTGTTGGTAATGGCAGTTCTATTCCAATTGTAGGGTATGGTCAGAAAACATTGTCTCCTCCTAATCCACCACTCCTCTTGAAAAATACTTTACATGCTCCTAAATTGATTAAAAATTTAGTGTCTGTCCGAAAATTCACAAATGACAATTCTTTTTCTGTTGAATTTGATCCTTTCGGTTTCTCTATGAAGGATTTCAAGACGGGGAGTCATCTCATGAGGTGTGATAGTAGGGGGGATCTGTATCCTATCATGCCCGATCTCAGTCCATCGAGTCCAGCCTTGCCATCAGCTTTTGCAGCCATCTCTCCTTCCATGTGGCATGCTCGTCTGGGTCATCCGGGATCTTCTATTTTATCAGCTTTAGATAAAAATAGCTTTATTTCTTGTAAGGGTACAAGTCGTACTCCAATTTGTCAGTCTTTTTCATTAGGAAAAATTGTTAAGTTGCCATTTGTAGACTCCAATTCTCATACTTCTATGCCATTTGACATTATTCATAGCGACTTATGGACATCTCCTGTTCTTAGTTCAATGGGTCATCGATATTATGTTCTCTTTTTAGATGATTATTCTAGATTTTTGTGGACGTTTCCAATTGCGAATAAATCACAAGTGTTTTTCGTCTTCATAAAATTTAGAGCGTTCATTCGTACTCAATTCGAAAGAGAAATAAAAAATATTCAATGTGATAATGGGAAAGAGTATGACAATAGGGAGTTTCGAGATTTTTGTGCTACTCATGGGATAAATTTTCGTTTTTCATGTCCTCATACATCTTCACAAAATGGGAAAGCCGAATGCAAAATTCGTTCCATAAATAACATTGTCCGAACTCTCCTGATACATGCCTCCATACCTCCATACCTCCATATTTTTGGCATCATGCTCTACAAATGGCCACTTACCTTCTGAACATAATTCCGTCTAAAGGTCTGACATACTCTTCCCCCCCTCAAAGTCCTATATAATAAGAACCATTCTTATTCTCACCTTCGAATTTTTGGGTGCTTGTGTTATCCGTTATTTCCATCCACCACAATTAACAAACTTCAGGCTCGGTCTACCCCATGTGTGTTTTTGGGTTATCCATCGAATCATCGTGGTTATACGTGTTTTGATTTATCCTCCAAGAAAATCATAATCAATCGCCATGTCATTTTTGATGAAACTCAATTCCCATTTACGAAAGTTCATACTCCCGAACCTAAGTCATATAATTTTTTGGATGACCAAATATCCCCGTATATTATTCGGAATTTTTCGGACATCTCCCGTACCCAAAATCCTCCAGCGGGCCCACTGCCCGATGGCCCCACAGTAACGCCACGTCCACCGATTTCTGCCACTGGAACAGTTCCAGCAATTGGGCCTGTCCAGTCCAATTCTGGAACTGGTCCAGAAACCGAGCCCAGTATTTATCGATTTGGGCCAGCAGGCCCACTGCCTGCTGGCCAGTCCATCCCGAGCCCAGAAAAATCCTAAAATTCCCTCAATTCTTCATCGAGTCATAGACCGGTCACTCGGAGTCAGCGGGGCATTTTTACACCTAAAAGACATTTTAATTTACATTCTGATGTCCCTAAATCCCTCTTGCCCCGCAATCCTGTGTCCGCATTAAATGACCCTAATTGGAAAATTGCTATGACTGATGAATATAATGTTCTTATTGATAATAAGACATGGGAGTTGGTACCCCGTCCATATGGTATTAATATTATCAGGTCTATGTGGATTTTTGCTCATAAGGAGAATTCAGATGGGTCCTTTGCTAGACATAAGGCTCGACTTGTTGGTGATGGTAAGACTCAGCAGGTTGGAATTGATTGTGGTGAGACGTTTAGTCCGGTGGTCAAACCGGCTACTATTCGCACTGTTATTAGCTTGGCTCTTTCAAAGACTTGGCCAATCCATCAGTTGGATGTCAAGAATGCGTTCCTACACGGTGATCTCAAGAAAACAGTCTATATGCATCAGCCTTTGGGTTTCAGGGATCCAAACCGTCCTCATCGTGTATGTTTGTTGAAGAAGTCCTTATATAGGCTTAAGCAGTCTCCAAGGGCCTGGTACACGAGGTTTGCTGACTTTGTTTCAACTATTAGGTTCACTCACAGCAGGTCAGATAATTCCTTGTTCATCTACCGCCGTGGTTCGTCTTTGGCCTACATTCTGTTGTATGTGGATGATATCATCTTGACTGCCTCTTCCAATGCCTTGCGCCAGTCTATCATGACCATGCTCAGTTATGAGTTTGCTATGAAAGACTTAGGGCCTTTGAGTTATTTTTTAGGGATTGCCGTCAAGCGTCATTCAGGTGGCTTGTTTTTGTCTCAACGAAAGTATGCTGCTGAGATCATAGAGAGGGCTGAGATGTCATCCTGTAAGTCCACTTCCACGCCAGTTGATGCAAACCCCAAGCTAAGTGCCACAGCAGGTGCACCATACGAGGACCCGACCCGCTATCGCAGTCTTGCAGGGGCACTCCAGTATCTTACATTTACCAGACCGAATATTACATATGCGGTTCAGCAGGTGTGTTTATTCATGCATGATCCCAGAGTTGAGCACATGAATGCAATCAAACGCATCATTCGGTATATTCAGGGAACACTGGACTATGGGTTGCACTTGTATCCTTCATCTACATCCACACTTGTCTCTTACACGGATGCTGATTGGGGTGGTTGTCCCGACACCAGACGGTCAACTTCTGGCTACTGTATGTTCCTTGGCAATAACTTGGTCTCATGGTCGGCAAAGCGTCAAACAACTCTATCACGCTCCAGTGCAGAGGCAGAATATCGAGGGGTAGCGAATGTGGTCTCCGAATCATGTTGGCTACGTAATTTGTTTTTGGAGCTTCATTGTCC
The DNA here is from genome assembly GCA_029783415.1 of Anisodus acutangulus. NCBI lineage: Eukaryota > Viridiplantae > Streptophyta > Magnoliopsida > Solanales > Solanaceae > Anisodus > Anisodus acutangulus. Next base: position 29,329,817 of record CM056492.1, on the reverse strand, counting down.
CATTTAGAAGGCAACCTTGGTATATTGCGATAACATTAGTGTCATCTACCTTTTCGGTAACCCGGTTCAACACCAACGCACCAAGCATATCGAAATGGACATTCACTTTGTCCGTGAAAAGGTTGCAAATGGTCAAGTTTGCGTATGCCATGTCCCGTCTCGTTATCAAATTGCAGACATCTTTACAAAGGGTCTACCAGCAGTTCTCTTTGAAGATTTTAGGGGCGATCTCGGCGTTCAAAACCTTTGCTATGACTGCGGGGTGTGTTAAACAGAGCAATATACATGTGATATACACTCGAATATACAGCAGTTGTATATCACATATATATCGAGGATCAAGTCAAGCAAAGTGGTGTTGGGCCTCTCGGCGAAGGCGATCAAGTCAAGCCCACCCATCACGTTACAAAGGGCAGAAAATCAGTGGCAAAATCTTGTATATTAAGGAAAGTATATTGTATGTATATTGTAGTATATTTATTACCATAATTAGTGTTATACACTTACCATAATTGTATAGTTAGAATTATGGTAGAATAAGGTTTTATGAATAGATTAGGAATAGGATTCTCCTATTTTGTAACTTGTATATATATCTATTCAATCAATGAAAATAATCAAGGGGATTATTTCTTTCATTCTCACTTTTCGATCCAAGTTTTGTCTCATGCTAATTGTTGTTAATATTAGTGTCAGAGTTTGCCCTGAATTTTTTACTTATTTGAATTTTATCATAATTGTGTTTCACTTCAAAAACGTTTTCTTGATGGAAAATGGTTTTTTTGTGAAAAATGATTCTATCATATTTATTCTTTTCTTGGAGGAGAAGTTTTGAACTTCTATAAATAAGAAATCATTTCTTCTCATATGCAACACAATAATATCTACAATGCAGTCCTTTAGACATTCTTGTTTAGGGGGAGATTTATCTCTCAATAGTTTTTATGCTTTTAATTAGTTTTTTGATATGTAGATCAATTGATCAAACCGTATTAGAACTTTTTTCGTCTGATTTATCATAGTTTAAGGTTTACAATTGTTAGCTTTCGCGTGACGCCCTGATTATTTTGATCACAACAATTAGTACTATTTCCTTTGTCTCGTTTTAACCGCCGGTTTAGCTTTTTTAGGCTATTAAGAAAATTAATAAATACAAGGTATAATTTACTAAATTATTCCTATTTATTCAATATTTTTTTTAGAAATGAGCATTACTAAAAAGAACTAATTCTTTAATGCTAAGGGTAATTGGAAATGATTGTCAACTTTAATTTTGAATTCCTAAATAACAGTTATTTTAGGATAATTTATTAAAGCTAAAATAACAATTAAAATGGAAAGGAGGGAGTGTCTTTTATCCGGAGCATTAATACAATGATAATTTTTTTATTATTTTCAGCCAGTGTTCGATATCGATATTCTCATTGGAACCACGATTAATTCAATAATATCGAGTAAAATCCATTTAAAGAGGGAACACTTTTTAACAAGAGAAATCCTATCCATTTCATCACATTCCTTGTTGGTATAAATTTGCTTACTCTTTTCAGGGGTTCAAGGCGTAAAACCTTTGTTCACAAAGGTAAGTAGAAGATTGGTACAGTATACATCCACTATCTTCCTACTCAGGGGTGGATGTGCCAGGGATATATAATTGATGGGTTCAATTTATTTGATTTTCAACATGGAATACACACACTGACACACATGGTGCTATCATTTGCGCTTGTATGTTACACATGGCTAATATGCAGTTGTCTCCTTTTTCTCACTCTTATCCCTGCTTTTTCTTAGTATTGTTCACAGTTGTTAAATATACATAATATACACACAGTATACATGTATATATTGTGTATATTGCTCCTCTCGGGTTCTCTTAATTACCGAAATTAGTGTATATTATTTAGGTAATATTTAGTCTCCTAGTTTAAGTAATATTGTAGTATAATTAGTAGTGTATTACCATAATTAGTGTATTATCATAAATGTATAGAATAAAGTTTTAGGAATAGGATTCTCTCCTATTTTGTAACTTGTATATATAGCCTTTCAAGTAATGAAAATAATCAAGGGGATTATTTCTTTAATGGTATCAAAAGTCTAGGTCACACAAAATTTTTCTCTCACAAAGTTTTGTGGCTCCTCTCGGCCGAGACCCCTCCCCCCCCCTCGGGTTTACCAAATTTTTTCTTCCGCTCTCAAAATCTCTCTTACAAATCCCTCTTTCACCTCTTGTTCTTTCGTTATGTCTACGTCAAAGAACACACTTCACCCTACCCTTGTTGTTTCTAACATCAAGAATCATATCCCATTAATTCTTGAAATAGAAAACGTCCAATACGCGACGTGGGCCGAGTTGTTCAAAATTCACGCTCGTTCGCATCAAGTCATCCATCACATCATCCTCACGGCTCTTGATGATACAGAGGTGCATAAACGCGAGGATGGTCCTAAGTTATGGACAACACTTGATGACACTGTCCTTCAGTGGATTTATTCTACTATCTCCACCGACCTAGTGCAGACGATTATCGAGCCAAACGCTACGGCGATGGCTGCATGGGATAGACTGCGTGACATATTCCAGGATAATCAAAATTCCAGAGTTGTTAGCCTTGAACAGGATTTTTCCCACGTCAACATGGAAAAATTTCCGAACGTTTAAGCATATTGCAAAAGGTTGAAGGAATTGGCGGACCAACTCCGCAATGTTGGTGCTCCAGTTAGTGAAGATCGTCTTGTTTTAAAGATGGTTGCTGGCCTCCGAGGCCTATAGTGGCGTTGGAACTCTCCTTCGTCAAAGTAATCATCTTCCAAGGTTCTATCAAGCCCGCTCCATGCTTACCTTGGAAGAAGCCGGTTTGGCTAAAACGGCGGATACTAATGCTAGTCCCGTGGTCATGATGACTTCCTCCACTAGTCCTCAAAATTTTGGTAACAATTCAAACCAAAACTGATCACACGGGGGTAGCAAAAATGGCCGGAAAAATAATGGAAAAAATCGCGAGGGCAAACGCGGTGGTTCCAGCAGCAGTCACGGTGGCCAAAACAGTGGCAATGGACCCCATCCAGGTTACAGTGGGCCACCGACACACTAGTCTCATCCTTGGGCCTCTGGGCTGTGGGCTTGGACCAGTGGACAGTGGTCCTACGACCCACCTCCGCAACACATTCCAACATCTGGCCAGTGGGCTTTCCATCAGCCTCCACGGCCCACTGCCCACTGGCCCAGAAATTCCATTCCCAACAATTACGGCCCAGGACAGTCCAGTTCTGGGCTTCTTGGGCCCCTGCCTTCGCAAGCTCACCACGCAGCTGGCCCTACTCAGTTCGATATCGAGGCTGCAATGCACACACTGGGTTTGACTCAACCGGACCCGAATTGGTATATGGATACCGGTGCCACTACCGACATGACATCCAATTCAGGTACTCTCTCATCTTATTCCAATTTGAGCAACCCTCGAGGTATAATTATCGGTAATGGTAACTCTATTTCAATTCAGGGTTATGGTAAAAAAACTTTGTCTCCTCCCAATCCACCCCTTATCTTGAAAAATACTTTACATGCCCCCAAATTGATTAAAAACTTAGTGTCTATCCGAAAGTTCACCACTGACAATTCTGTTACTGTTGAATTTGATCCTTTTGGTTTCTCTATAAAGGATTTCAAGACGGGGAGTCCTCTCATGAGGTGTGATAGTAGGGGAGATCTTTATCATATCACGCCCGATTTCAGTCAATCGAGTCAAGCCTTGCTATCAGCCTTTGCAGCCATTTCTCCTTCCTTATGGCATGCTCGCCTTGGTCATTCGGGATCCTCTATTTTGTCAGTTTTAGATCAAAATAGTTTTATTTCCTATAAGGGTACGAGTCGTACTCCAATTTGTCAATCTTGTTCTTTAGAAAAAATTGTTAAGTTGCCATTTGTAGTCTCGAATTCTCATACTTCAAAGCCATTCGATATTATTCATAGCGACCTATGGACGTCTCTTGTTCTAAGTTCGTTGGGTCATTGGTATTATGTTCTCTTTTTGGATGATTATTCTAAATTTTTATGGACGTTTCCAATTGCAAATAAGTCTCAAGTGTTTTCCATCTTCGTAAAATTTAGAGCATTCATTATAACCCAATTCGAAAGAGAGAAAAAATATTCAGTGTGATAATAGAAAATAGTATGACAATAGGGTGTTTCGGGAGTTCTGTGCTAATAATGAGATCAATTTTCATTTTTCTTGTCCTCATACATCTTCACAAAATGGGAAAGCCGAACGCAAAATTCATTCCATAAATAACATTGTCCGCACTCTCTTACTTCATGCTTCCGTACTCCCATATTTTTTGTATCATGCTCTTCAAATGGTCACATATCTACTTAACATAATTCCTTCCAAAGGTCTGACATATTCTTCCACCCTCCAAATTTTATATAGTAAGAATCCTTCTTATTCTCATCTTCGGGGTTTTGGGTGCTTGTGTTATCCGTTATTCCCGTCCACCACAATTAACAAACTTCAGGCCCGGTTTACTCCGTGTGTATTCTTGGGTTATTCGTTTAATCATCGTAGTTACAAATACTTTGATTTATCCTCCAAGAAAATCATCATTAATCGCCATGTAATTTTTGATGAAACTCAATTTCCCTTTACTAAAGTACATACTCCCGAGCCTAGTTCGTATAATTTTTTGGATGATGGTATATCCTCGTATATTACTCACCATTTTTTGGACATGTCCCGCACTCAAAAATCTCCAGCGGGCCCACTACCCGTTGGCCCCACTGTTCCGTCGCAATTTCCGTCCTTTGGATCGGTTCGGCGATTGGGCGATCCAGCCCAATTCGAACCGGTCCACCTCGGTTGCCGATTTGGGCCAAGGTCCATCGTCACTGCGGCGATCCGTTCCGAGCCCAGAAAATTCCCAAAATTCGCCCATTTCTTCCTCGAGTCATAGACCGGTCACTCGTAGTCAACGGGGTGTTTTTACACCAAAAAGACATTTTAATTTACATTTGAATGTCTCTAAATCCCCCTTGCCCTGTAATCATGTGTCTGACTTAAACGACCCGAATTGGAAAATTGTTATGATTGATGAATAAATGCTCTTATTGATAATACGACGTGGGAGTTGGTGCCCCGTCCATCTGGTATTAATGTTATCAGGTATATGTGGATTTTGCTCATAAGGAGAATTCAGATGGCTCATTTGCTCGACATAAGGCGCGGCTTGTGGGTGATGGTAAGACTCAGCAGGTTGGTATAGATTGTGGGGAGACGTTTAGTCTGGTGGTCAAGCCGGCTACCATTCGCACTGTGCTTAGCTTGGCTCTTTCGAAGACATGGCCTATTAATCAGTTGGATGTCAAGAATGATTTCCTACATGATGATCTCAAGGAAACAATATATATGCATCAGCCGTTGGGGTTCAGGGATCTCAACCATCCTCATCATGTCTGTTTGTTGAAGAAGTCCTTATATGGGCTTAAGCAGTCACCACTGGAATGGTATACAAGATTTGTTGACTATGTTTCGACTATTGAGTTCACTCACAGCAGGTCAAATAATTCATTGTTCATCTACCGTCGTGGTTCGTCCTTAGCCTATATTTTGTTATATGTGGACGTTATTATCTTGACTACCTCTTCCGATGCCTTGCGCCAATCTATCATGACCATGCTCAGCTCCGAGTTTGCTATGAAAGACTTAGGGCCCTTGAGTTATTTTTTAGGGATTGCTGTCACTCGTCATTCAAATGGGTTGTTCTTGTCACAACGGAAGTATGAAGCCGAGATCATCGAGAGGGCTGGGATGTCATCCTGTAAGTCCACTTCCACTCCAGTTGATACCAAGCCCAAGCTTGGTACCGTGGCCGCTACGAGGATCCGATCCGCTATGGCAGTCTTGCAGGGGCCCTTCAGTATCTTACCTTTACCAGACCGGATATTACATATGTTGTCCAGCAGGTGTGTTTATTCATGCATGATCCCAGAATTGAGCACAAGAATGCACTCAAACACATCATTCAGTATATTAAGGGTACACTGGACTATGGTTTGCATTTGTATCCTTCATCGACATTCACACTTGTCTCATACACAGATGCTGATTGGGGTGGGTGTCCAGACACCAGACGGTCTACGTCGGGCTACTGTATGTTCCTTGGTAACAACTTGGTCTCCTAGTCTGTAAAGCGTCAGGCGACTCTATCTTGCTCAAGTGCCGAGGCTGAATATCGAGGGGTAGCCAATGTGGTCTCAGAATCATGTTGGTTACGTAATTTGCTCTTAGAGCTTCATTGTCCAATTCAAAAGGCAACCTTGGTTTATTGCAATAATATTAGTGCCATCTACCTTTCTGGTAATCCGGTTCGGCACCAACGCACTAAACATATCGAGATGGACATTCACTTTGTCCGTGAAAAGGTTGCCCGTGGTCAAGTTCGCGTATGCCATGTCCCGTCGAGATATCAGATTGCCGACATCTTTACAAATGATCTTTCCTCGGTCCTTTTTGAAGATTTTAGGGACAGTTTCAGCGTTCGAAGACCGCCCGCTATAACTGCGAGGGTGTGTTAAATATACACAATATACACACAATATTGTGTATATTGCTCCTCTCGGGTTCTCTTAATTACCGAAATTAGTGTATATTATTCGGATATGGAATGAGAACATTGACTCCTTATATGGACTTGGACAATCCTCACCCTACAAGCTAGTTTTTGGGGTTGAGTCAGTCCCAAAATCATATAAGGAGTCCATGTTCCCATTCCATATCCGATGTGGGACTCTTAACACTCCCCCGCACGCCCAGACCTTCTTTACATATAGTTCTATTTTTTTTAAATTTGTCCTTGACATATTCCTAATTCAATGTACAAATTCAATAATGTATACAACAACCTAAAAAGAAAATTATAATTAACGATATTTTAGTCAAAACTCCCCTTCATGTTTAGAAGTAAGGAATTTTTTTAATTCATATGCCAAGCATAAACTATCAATTATTTTGAACGGGAGAAACTAGTAATTTATCTTTAAAGAGAAAATCATTATTGAGCTAATCCTATTTGTGTTCTTGTTATCGTTGTCTTTGTGCTGCAAAAATAATAAACCATTTTGGAAGGAATTTTAATAAATGAGAGAATTCATGCTCAAAGTTTCATGAGTTCTATAATCATTTACAATTTTTAAGTACAAGAACGTCATCTTTATGGAACCGTTTTTATTAGGAAGTGATTCTTATTAAGAGCTCCGCGTCAGAAATAGAATGAAAACATAAATTCTTTATATGAATTTGGACAATTCTCACTCTATAAGCTAGCTTTTGGGTTTGAGTTAGGCCCAAAATTCATTATTCATATGGTATCAGAGTCGGCCTCATTTCAACTCTTTGTTAACCGATGTTGGGCCCCCAAATATATTGTCCACGCTCCAGTTAGGGGTTGAGATAGACCCAAGATCCATTCTTTACACTTCTTCTTTGAATAAATCTTACGCTTTGCAAATTGGAATTAATCGGGGCTCCGATGTGTGTACGGATACCGAATATTTTAAAAAAAAAAACATGATCCTACAATTAAAGATCCTTTTGTGTTTTATTAATTAACAAATCTCTAGTGAAAAGTGAATAAATAAAAGTATTTATTATTAACTATATAAATTCGTTCTTTTTTTTATTTTTTACCCGGTGTCTGGTATCCGCATTGGAGTCGACTATATTCGAATTCGCACCGCGTATGGTTCATTTATGGGGAAAACATTCCATATCAAGAATTTTTTCATATTTATGACTCGAACTCGAGACCTCTAATTATGGGAGGTACAAAACTGTTCTTTCCGTAATTCAAGTTCCAACTGAATCCATTTTGTAGAATCTTTTCCCTTCCTAAGGGCCTGTTTGGAAAGATATTCAGGTAATTTAATTTGGGTGTAATTACACAATTGGACCTGTTTGTTTGACCAAGTAATTATTTGATTAGGTGGAAATTGAGTGTAATTGAGAGAGTATAATTACACTTTCCAATTCTTAATAGGTGGGGCGTGGGGGGTGGGGGTTGAGAACTTAAAAATTGGAGAGTGTAATTAGATAGTTACTTTTTAGTTTCTTTCTTTTTATTTTATTTTAATTTCTTTTCTTTTTTAATTTATTTTAATTTCTATTATTTTAATTTCTTTTTCTTTTTAATTATTTTTATTCTTAAAATATATTTTTATTTTTATATTTATCTTTCATTTACTTTCTTCTCATTCCCAACCTTTACTTCTTGTGATTCCATGTAATTATTCGTATTCTTTTAGTTTCTTTCTTTTTATTTTGGAGAGTGTAATTACACCCTGTAATTACAGAGTTATTTTTAAGTTTCTTTTATTTTAATTTATTTTTATTTCTATTATTATTATTTTTTATTCTTAAAATATTTTTTTTATATTTATCTTTCATTTCCTTTCTTCTCATTCCCAACCTTTACTTCTTGTGATTCCATGTAATTATTCATATTCTTTTAGTTTATTCATTTAGCATAATTGTGTTATTATTCTAATTTTTGAAACTACAACTCTTAATATTAGAAACAATGAGTCATTAACAAACTTGACATATAATGAGTGATGTTATTAAAGTAGAATTTCGTTGTGAATGAAGTTATAGACTTATATTTTCCCTTTCTTTTGAATTATATTTACTTAAGTTACGTTGTAGCTTACTTATGTAATGTTGGAATTTGACATAAGAGTATTGTGTTAATTTTTTTTTAGATTTTGAATTTAGGTTATATTTTCAATACTAATTGATTTGCTTTAGCACTATTGACTTGTTATTTCACATTGCATATTGTTTATTTTTCACTTACAGTTGATAGATTTTTTTATCAAATATTTGAATAATGTTATGGCATTATATTTATAATGATTATTTTTCTGTCAAACATCCAATCCATGATGTTCTCACAAAAAAAGTCTACTTTTAATTTTTATAATTAATTAAAATTAAAATTAAAATATTATTAATTTGAAAAAATACATGTCAATTATTTTTTACAAAATTAGTTACAAATATATGGTTATTAATTAATATATTTCAAGAAACAATGTGTTGGTAAATACCTAATTTGATATCATTTATAAATGCACATACTTTATTTTTTAAATATTAATTTTTTATTTTTGATAAATAAATTTTATTTTTAAATAAAACTAACTGTGTAATTACACTTATGCAACCAAACAATACGCTTGAAATCACACTGTAATTATGTTATGATAAACAAATAGATCATTATAATTATAATACTGTGTAATTATTAGGCTATGTAATTACTACCTAATAATTACATCAATTCCAATTAACACGAGGCTTTCCAAACAGACCCTAAAAGTATCAGTATATTGTATTCTCCATTTTGTCCTTTCCAAAGCATAAAAACAAAAGGAGAAGTACTTTAGAGATTCTTTTGTTTTCTTTTGTTACTTCCTCCGTCTTAAATTATTTATCATTTTTTTGTTTTACACTTTAAAAAAAATATTAATTAGAAAAGATATTTAACTTACTTTATCCTTATTTATGTCTAAGTTATAATTTATCTTGATTAAATGTTTAGCTTATTTTATGTGTCATATTCATTAATGACAAAATTTTACTAAGAGCAAAATGAAAAAAATCATTAATTGTGATTTGAACTTTTAAAATATTAAATAATTTGAAATAACTATTTTTAGTAACCACACCAAATAATTTGAGAATGAGGAGTAATATTTTTGTTGATGAGAGGTTACTTTGGTACTACATAGGAAACGTGTAAAGTGTCGACGTTACAATTTGCTAGTCCACATATTATACCAAATCTTCCCACACCACACATTGTACCTACTTAACAATCAAACTCATCAATGCCTTTGGTAAACATGTAAACAACAAGAACAAAATCTCTATACTGCCTCATCAATATAGCACCGTTTGTGTGGTACACTTAATAAACCTAACTTTTATTTTCTTTTGCACCAAACATTATCACTCTTTTGTCAAATTTTAATTTCATTCATGCAATTAATAGCTTTTCCGCCTAATTAAAATATTATTCAATTTTCTTGAGCCGAAGGTCTTTCGAAAACAACCGCTCTACCTATCAAGATAAATGTAAAGTCTGCGTATATTATATCCTCCTCAGACCCCACGTTGTGGGACTTCACTGGATATGTTGTTGTTGTATTCGGTGGTCAAACCCACCCCTCACATTAATAGCTATAGATAAAAACCTTTATTCCTAGGATGTTTTTGGTGCCTAGGAGAATATATTTCTACAACATAAGTGAATATTTTATTTATTTTCTCATATTTGGAGAGTAAACAGAAATATTATCCATGAGTATTTACATATTTCATAATTTAGACAAATATTATGAGGGTAGATGTGGGGGTATCACTACAAGATAGAAGATATTTGTCAATAATTTTTTTTGTTTCCATAGTATTGACTGTACAATATGTTTTTGTTGTTGCATAAACTTTTTCCATCGGCTGTTATTGCAACGATGTGCAATAACTTTTTTTGTTATTGTCAAAAGTATTTTTTGCAACAATAATCAATAATATAGCACCAAAATTAAATTGTTTGGCAACAAAAAAAACTTTATTTTTAAAATTTTCATCAAATATGCCAACAATAAAATTAAGTTATTATCAAATATAGAATTTTGCCAACAATATTATTTTTGTTGCCAAAGAGTTGTTGCCATTTTTGTACTTTGTTGTAGTGTATTGGGAGGTTCGGAGGAGACAATTAGCGTGAAATGCCCGTTGAAACTTATTTTCTGCTTCCACTAGAATAATCATTTTTCTTCTTTTGATCAATGCCTCCTTACCAAACATACCCCTAGTTTCTTTCTTCTTTTTTCAAAGTGTTTCTTTTAGTTATCTTATTCTAGAGTTTGGAAGTAGTATTATTCAAGTGATCAGTCAGACGTAGCAGTGTAAACACTCAGTGGGGATAAGTATATTTTTTTTTTGTGATTCCGGTGACGACGTCTTAAATGCTAATTTAAAAATTTTCGGTGCTCCTTTGTAGCACGTCTGTATCAGTGTTTGATAAATATACCCGTGATATACACGGTATACACAATATATACACTGCCCTGTGTATACCGTGTATATCACGGAAACACAAGGCAATTAGGAATCGTGTATATCACGGGTTTTAGGTGATGATTATTGTATGTAATTAGCTTTGTACACTTACCATAATTATAGAATTCTTGTACAAATAGAATTGGGTTTTGGGAGTAGAATAGGAATAGGAATAGGATTTTCCATATTATGGAAATTATAAATTGTATATATACTCATTCATTAATGAAAATAATCAAGAGATTATTTTTTTCATGGTATCAGTAGTCTAGGTCACATATTTATTCCAAATCCCTACGTCACGTCTTGCCTTGTTGTTATCGCTAAGAACGCGTTTCACCCTGCCCTCACTGTTTCTAAGATCAAGAACCACATCTCTCTATCGTTCTTGAAATAGAAAACGTCCAATATGCGACGTGGGCCGAACTGTTCAAAGTTCACGCACATTCGCATCAAGTCCTCCATCACATAATTCCTTCGGCTCCTGGAGATAAGGAGGTGCCTACCCCCGAGGATGATCATAAAGTATGGACAACCCTTGATGCTACCGTTCTTTAGTGGATTTACTCCACTATCTCTACAGACCTTTTGCAGACAATTATCGAACCAGACGCTACGACGATGGATACTTGGAATAGAGTACGTGATATATTCCAAGATAATCAGAATTCTCGTGTTGTTACCCTTGAGCAGGAATTCTCCCACGTCAATATGGAAGACTTCCCTAACGTTTCAGTTTACTGCAAAAGGTTGAAAGAACTGGCGGACCAACTCCGTAACGTTGGTGCGCCCGTTACCAATGATCGTCTTATCCTTCAAATAGTTGCAGGCCTATAGTGGCATTGGTACGCTTCTTCGTCGGAGCAATCCTCTTCCATAGTTCTATCATGCTCGTTCCATGCTCACGCTCAAAGAAGCCGGCTTGGGTAAGAAGGCGGCCATTGGGGCTCCTTCTGTAGCAATGATGATCGCGTCCGACTATTCTCCCTCATTCTCTGACAATTCTGGCCAAAACCACAACAACGATGGAGGCAAGAAGGGTTAGAATCACAAACATAATGGTAAAAACCGTGGTGGAAACCGAGGTGGCAATAACGGGGGAGTCAATCGGACCGGTGGCAATAACGGGGGAGTCAATCGGACCGGTGTCAATGGGCCTCGGGGCAATTGGCCGCAAGCCTAATGGCCACAGCCCTGGGGTCCATGGTCGTGGAACTGGGCTAGTGGCCCTTGGCCCAACAACCCTTACTACCCGCCAACTGCCTACCAGGGGAACTGGGCCCAATTTCCCAACACCAACATGCCCGGTTTTTTGATCCAGCAGGGGTACCCCAGACACAGTTCTGGACCGGGGCAGCAAACGGGTGTGCTTGGGCCTCGGCCTCTACATGCCCACTATGCTATGAGCCCTACTCCAACAGACATTGAAGCTGCAATGCACACACTTGGATTGAATCCCGCAGACGTCAATTGGTACATGGACAGCAGAGCCACTACTCATATGACATCCGACCCATGTACTCTCTCGTCTTATTTCAATTTGAGAAAAAATAGTGGTATTATTGTTGGTGTGGTAAGTCAATTCCAATTCGTGGTTATGGTCATACCAATTTATCTTCCCCACATCCACCTCTTGCCTTGAAAAGTATCCTTCATGCCCCACACTTAATTAAAAATTTAGTATCAGTTCGTAAATTTACCATTGATAATGGGGTGTCTGTTAGTTTTAATCTTTTTGGGTTTTCTGTGAAGGATTTCAAGACGGGGATACCTCTAACGAGATGCAATAGTGTGGGGAGCTGTATCTAATCACCGCCACTTCCACGAGCCACGCCTTGCCATCTACTTTTGTTGCTCTTGCTCCTTCCTTGTAGCATGCACGTCTAGGTCATCCGGGGTCGTCAATTATGTCTTTCTTACATAAAAACAATTTTATTTCTTGTAAGAGTACGCGTAGTACTCCAATTTGTCATTCATGTCCATTAGGAAAACATGTTAGATTACCATTTGTAGCCTCTACTTCTTCTACTTTGATGCCTTTTGACATTATTCATAGTGATTTATGGACATCTCCCGTTCTCAGTTCTTTGGGCCATCGTTATTATGTTCTATTTTTGGATGATTATTCTAATTTTATGGACTTTTCTGTTAGCGAAAAAATCTCAAATATTTTCTATATTTTTAAAATTTAGAGCATTCATCTGTACACAATTCGAACGAGACATCAAAAATATTCAATGTGATAATGGCAAAGAATATGATAATGAGTTGTTTCGGAAATTTGTGATGCTAATGACATAGTTTTTCATTTTTCTTGTCCTCATACGTCCTCCCAAAATGGGAAAGTCGAATGAAAAATTCGTACCACTAATAATATTGTCTGCACTTTATTAGCCCATGCTTTTGTACCCCCTTCCTTTTGGCATCATGCTCTACAAATGACTACTTACCTCTTTAACATACTTCCTACCAAAGGGTTGGCATATGCGTATCCACTTACAATTCTCTATAATAAGACTCATTCATATTCATATCTTAGGGTCTTTGGGTGTTTATGCTATCCATTATTTTCGTCAACTACATTAACAAACTTCAAGCCCGTTCTACGCCGTGTGTATTTTTGGGTCATCCATCTAATCATCGTGGTTATAAGTATTTTGATTTATCGTATAATAAAATCATAATTAGTCACCATGTTATGTTTGATGAAACCCAATTTCCGTTTGCTAAAGTGAGTAGTCCCGGGCCTAGTTCATATAATTTTTTAGATGACAAGGTCTCACCATATATTATCCACCATTTATCGGACTTGTCCTGCACCTAAAATCTGCCAGTAGGCCCACTGCCAGCTGTCACTACTGTTCCGTCGCGTCTGCCGAGTGAGCCAGACACACGACCCAGTATCGATCTCGGTATTGTTCCAGTGGTCCAACCCACTGCCCTAGTTTCCGTTCAAGCCTCTGTTTCCGTCATTGGGCCAACAGGCAATAGTCCGTCACCAGCCCACCCACTGACCAAAATCCACCCACTTCTTCCTCGAGTCAGGGGCTAGTTACTCGTAGTCAAAGGGGTATTTTTAAACCAAAATTGCATTTTAATCTCAATTCTAATGTCTCTAAATCCCATCTACCACGTAACCCAGTGTCTGCCTTAAATGACCCGAATTGAAAATTGGCTATGAACGATGAATATAATGCTCTTATTGAAAATAAGACGTGGGAGTTGGCCCCCCGTCCTTCTGGTGTTAATATTATTCGATCTATGTGGATTTTTACTCATAAAGATAATTCTGATGGCTCTTTTGCGAGACATAAGGCTCGTCTTGTAGGTGATGGTAAAACTCAATAGGTTGGCGTGGATTGTGGTAAGACATTTAGTCCGGTGGACAAACCGGCTACCATTCGCACTGTTCTCAGTTTGACTCTTTCGAAAGCATGGCCCATTCATCAGCTAGATGTGAAGAATGCTTTCTTACATGGTGATCTTAAGGAGACCGTTTACATGCATCAACCCTTGGGTTTTTGAGACCCCACATATCTTAATCATGTATGTTTATTGAAGAAGTCCTTGCATGGGCTTAAGCAAGCCCCATAGGCCTGGTATAAGCGATTTGCAGACTATGTATCTACTATTAGGTTTTCTCATAGCCGGTCTGATAATTCTCTGTTCATCTATCGTCATGGTACTTCCTTGACATATATTCTATTATATGTGGATGATATTATCTTGATTGCTTCTTCTGATGATTTACGCAAGTCTATCATGACACTACTCAGTTCTGAGTTTGCTATGAAAGACTTGGGACCCTTTAGTTATTTCTTGGGGATTGCTGTCACTCGCCATGCATGTGGGTTATTCTTATCACAAAGGAAGTATGCCACTGATATAATTGAGTGATTTGGTATGTCCTCGTGTAAGTCTACTTCCACTCCAGTTGATACCAAACCCAAGCTAGGTGCTGTGACTGGCTCACCTTACGAGGATCCCACTCACTATCGCAGTCTTGCTGGAGCTCTTCAGTAACTTACTTTCACGAGATCAGATATTACGTATGCCGTACAACATGTATGTTTGTTTATGCATGATCCTAGGGTGGAGCACATGAATGCGCTCAAACGTATTATCTGATACATCCAGGGAATACTTGACTATGGTTTGCATCTATATTCATCATCAGCCTCTACACTTGTCTCGTATATCGATGCTGATTGGGGTTGCTGACCGGACACCAGACGCTCTACATTTGGATACTGTATATTTTTTGGCTATAACTTGGTCTCATGGTCTACCAAACGACAGGCTACCTTATCACGCTCCAGTGCAGAGGCCGGGTATCGAGGGGTAGCCAATGTGGTTTATGAATCATGTTGGTTACGTAATCTTCTCTTGGAACTTCACTTTCCCATTCAAAAAGCTACCTTGGTATATTGTGATAATATTATCTTTTTGGGAATCCGGTTCAACACCAACGCACTAAACATATTGAGATGGATATCCATTTTGTTCGCGAAAAGGTAGCTCGTGGACAAGTATGCGTCTTACATGTCCCTTCCAGGTATCAAATTGCAGACATCTTTACTAAGGGTCTTCCCTCGGTTCTATTTGAAGATTTTGGGGACAGTCTCAGCGTACGAAGACCGCCCGCTATGACTGCGGGGGTGTGATAAATATACCCGTGATATACATGGCATATACACTGCCCTGTGTATACCGTGTATATCACGGAAACACAAGGCAACTAGGAACCGTGTATATCACGGGTTTTAAGTGATGATTATTGTATGTAATTATCTTTGTACACTTACCATAATTATAGAATTCTTATACAAATAAAATAGGATTTTGGGAATAGAATAGGAATAGAATTTTCCATATTATGAAAATTATAAATTGTATATATATTCAATCGTTAATGAAAATAGATTATTTTTTTCGGTGTCCAATTTTAGAATAGTTTAAAGGCACTTTTTCTTAGTTACCACATTAAGACACTTAATTTACGTGTTGGACTCTTGTTCCGACAATATTGATTTTCGTTAATTATCCCATAAGGGGCAAAAAGAAAAAACTTCCACACTCATGCCTAAAAATGGGAAAAAAAAAAACTTACCAATCCATTGGGTATTTGGGTTGAATAAATTGACTAAAAGCCATGACGTTTGATTTTGGGAAGTAGGTAGCATCAGTGGCGGATGGAGCTTTTAGATAAAAATTTCATCTAAACTCAATATTTTTAGGGTGGATTATAGATATATATTTTCCCCGATTTAATTTGTTTGACTAATTTGATTCGGTACAAAATTTCAAAAAGACATAAAGACTTTTACAATTGGTATTATTAAACATGTCATAACATTGAATGGTTATAAGAGTTTTGAAACTTATTGTCCTATAATGCACCTACAATTATGATGTAAAATCATCTCTCATTTAGGGGAAAAAATGATAACTTTAAGATATTAATTTCTAATTTTAAAATTTGTCATTCAGTTTTGAGCGATCTAGTAAAAAAATAATATCAAACAAGTTGGATCAAAAGGAATATGTGAAAATCTACCAAACTTTCATCTAATATTAATTTTAATCCATAATTTTAAAAATATAATGTCTTTAGTGTATTTGTTTTTTCTTTAAATAAATTTAATATTAAAAATCTTAAAAATTAAACTCATCTAATTTAAATTCACAACAAACCTCCCACTTGTTTAGAAGGTTAATTGCTTGGAAAAAAGAAGCAAGAAAATGAAAGAAGGGAAAAATATCATGTGCCAGCAGAGGCCTAAAAAAGTTGCTCAAGCACGTGAATAGCAGCTACCAGTTTGTTATAGCATGAAATTTCTTATATAAATATCCTAACCCCATGCAAACTAAGTGCACTTCCTAGTAATACATTTGCACCACACAATACTTGGTATTTACTTATACATAAGACCACCAGATATCCTAGAAAACACACACCATCTTTTCTGGCGAAAATGGTCACCGTCGAGGAGGTTAGAAGGGCACAACGTGCAAAGGGTCCGGCCACCATCATGGCCATCGGCACAGCCACTCCTTCAAATTGTGTTGATCAAAGCACCTATCCTGATTATTATTTCAGAATCACTAATAGCGAGCATATGACCGAGCTTAAGGAGAAATTTAAGCGCATGTGTAAGATATATTATACTACTCCGACTATTATTTTCGATGTTTTACTAGTCATATCGTTTTTCTTTTTATTACTAGCATATATTATAACTGCAGTTTTTATAATACACGTGCGTCTTGATTGTACCCCTCTATCTCAATTTATGTGACACCATTTCTTTTTAGTCTGTACCTAAAAGAATATCACCTTTCTATATTTAAAATAATTTAACTTTATGATATAATTTATAGTCAAACAAATCTCTAAAACTTATTATGGACCACAAATTTGATTTTTTTTTCTTTATTAAACTTCTTGTCTAGTCAAATGATATCAGGGGAGAGTATTTAAATAAGACTTACGTATACCAGAATTGTGTTCTTGATTCTTTTTATTTCCTTTGCCGATGAGAAATGGTAATTAGTGTTCCTAAATTGTATCCCATGTGATATGCTTTTTTTGATGTTGACTAAATCCTATATTACATTCCTTAATATTGGACTTAGACAATTGTTAAATTATACTCAAATTGGTTCGACCTATTTTTGGTTATCTGATCTTTTAATCTAAATATTTACTTTTCTTCATTAAACAGGCTGGATGCAACCTAAAATAAAAATATAAGTGCATGTTTCTTGAAACCCTTTTTGGCAATAAGCTGATTAATTACACTGAATGGTCACATTTTCCTTTATAATTACCTTTAATTTTCCGAAATGAAGTTTTAATTCTTTGGATGAAACAATATTTGAAGGAAATTTTTGTTTTAGTTCTTCTGTTGATCTTTATTACTCCCTCCCTCATAATCTATACCAGGGCTGACCAATTTGGAAAGTCAAATAATTTTTTCTTTGATTTAATTTCAAATATAGATTCTTCGAGTATTTTATGATAAAATTTATATATTTGAAAACTACATAAAAAACACTATAAGGTGTGCGTACATCTTACCCTCTCCAAACTCCACTGTGTGAAATTACACTGTGTATATTGTTGTACATAAAAAATACTATAAGTCTACATAATTAATAATTCACAACATATGAAAAAAGTTAGAGAAAATCGTAGCTAAAGAAAGAGTTGTTTGACTCCCAAATTGGTCAACCTTCGTATAAATTGGGACGGAGGGAGTAGCAGGATTTATTACCATAATTAACTTTTTGATTTCTGATTAGGCGCAATTTGTTCATGTAAATTTTTTTAAGTTTAAGCAATATGCTCACAGTTTATTGATGACTTTAGCTTTTCCATGAAATGCAGGTGATAAATCAATGATTAAGAAGAGGTACATGCACTTAACAGAAGAAATCCTAAAAGAAAACCCTAGTATTTGTGAATACATGGCTCCTTCTCTTGATGCTAGGCAAGACATAGTGGTGGTTGAAGTGCCAAAACTTGGCAAAGAAGCAGCCCAAAAGGCCATAAAAGAATGGGGCCAGCCCAAGTCCAAGATTACCCATTTGGTCTTTTGCACCACTAGTGGGGTGGACATGCCCGGGGCCGACTACCAGCTCACTAAGCTTCTTGGGCTTAGACCTTCAGTCAAACGGCTCATGATGTACCAACAAGGTTGCTTTGCTGGTGGCACTGTTGTCCGATTGGCTAAGGACTTAGCCGAAAACAATAAGGGTGCTCGAGTCCTTGTTGTTTGCTCGGAGATCACTGCAGTTACTTTTCGTGGCCCAAGTGATACTCACTTGGATAGTATGGTTGGACAAGCCCTTTTTGGTGATGGAGCAGGCGCGATGATTATAGGTTCTGATCCATTACCAGGAGTCGAGAGGCCTTTGTTTGAGCTTGTCTCAGCGGCCCAAACTCTTCTCCCTGACAGCGAGGGCGCTATCGATGGTCACCTTCGTGAAGTTGGGCTAACATTTCACTTACTTAAAGATGTTCCTGGATTGATCTCAAAGAACATTGAAAAGAGTTTGATGGAAGCATTTCAACCTTTGGGCATTTCTGATTGGAACTCGATCTTTTGGATCGCTCATCCAGGTGGGCCGGCAATTCTGGACCAAGTTGAACTAAAGTTGGCCTTAAAGCCCGAAAAACTTCGGGCTACAAGGCAGGTCTTGAGTGACTATGGAAATATGTCTAGTGCTTGTGTTCTGTTTATTTTGGATGAAATGAGAAAGGCCTCAGCCAAAGAAGGGCTTGGTACTACTGGTGAAGGCCTTGATTGGGGTGTGCTTTTTGGATTTGGGCCTGGGCTAACAGTTGAGACTGTTGTGCTCCATAGTGTCTCTACTTAGTATATTGGGTATTGACTTATATTGTGGGGGTGATGATATTAAATAAATTTCTTATGTAATCTTAAATTTCTTTTATTTGCTGTATGGTGTATTTGCTTGGTTTTCAATTAAGTTTTGCAAATAATGTTATTTGTAATGCATATCATATTTAAAAAAGTTCATTTCTCACTCTCTTTTCTTTATAGCTAGATTTAGTTTTTGTTAATTTTGTTTTAGTTGAAGTCTTAAGTAGCATCTTGAAAGTTCCATTAGACATTGGCGGCGTTGTTACCAAAAGAGAATAAGAAATATCCTTGAAGAAATTGAGAAAAGAAACAATCATTATAAGTAAATATCTGCATATTTCGAATAAAACAATATTATACATTTGTTTGGGACAAGCTAGGCTCATTAATCTCATTTTGAGCAATGAACGTTTGAAGTGATAAGTATCATCAACAAAATGGTATCAACACGCCCAAAAAAAAGAACAAAAAGTTTCTAAAATCTCAAAGAGGAAAGGTGGACAATTTGTAACTCTTATGGTTAGTTGACCTAAGTTTAGTCTCTGATCATATTGTCATTAGTATTCTTATCTTTGTGATGCAAATAATGAGGGGTGATGTTTGGTAAGTGGGTCAGGTGTGGGTGATATTCGGGTTGACCCGAAATTGGATGCTAAAGCTGGGGTTCTCGATTCTCGGTTCTGGGTTTGACCGAGTAGGGTGGTTTTTGGTGACTGTTTCGGGTAATTGTACTTGGAAACGGACTGAGACTTTTTGAGGGGTTGTCACGGGTGGATTGAGGGTCAGGGTGATGATCGGGACTTGGTGGTTTGGTGGTGGCAAGGTGACAGAACAGAACTGAAACAGTGAGGTCGTCAGGAAGGTGTGTTATGCAGACAATTTAGTGTTGTCGGGTTTGGACGGTAGTATTTGTGGGGTTTCGGTTGGAGACCTTTGTAGTGGATGTTAGGGAGGTGTTTTGGGATGTGGTGGTGAAATTATTGAAGTTGTTTGGACGAGGAATGAACACGAAATGCGAGTTGCAATCCGGGCACACACCAAGTATTGGTTGGCACGGTTTGGGTTTAAGTGTTTGGTTGTTGTGGTTGTAGTGAAATGCGGTCGATGAGGCCAAGGATTGAGACACGGGGGTTTTACTTCATGAGTCGAGACCAAGGATAAGGTGACCAATTCCACAAGGTCAATACCGGGGTTTGCTAAGTGCAATGCCCGTGAACTAGCCAAGTGAGGGTGATCAGAAGCCCTTTTAGTAACTCGAAGCTTAGGCTAGGTTGGTCCACACAGTTCCAACGTTCTCTTACCACTAAGGGGGTTCCTTGAGCTTGGGTATTGATTAGGTCACACAGTCCTAACCAAGATTTACACTAAAGGGAAGGGGTGACCCACACATGATTGATATGCTTCAACACACAAGTTGAAAACACAATTTAGATTTAACTCAAAACTCAACCTGATTTTTACATTCATCCTAAGGGTCCAATTTATAGTAGTACATGAATTATTATATAAGATAAACTAAAGGACACAAAGTCTAGCTTGAACCTTTCGGCCAAGTGAGGACAAATTGAAAAGGGTTCGGGTTTTCTTGGTGGCCAAGGGTGTTCTCGGCCTTGGTGTGAACAATGTGAAAGGGTCCGGGTTTTCTTGGTGGCTAAGGGTGTTCTCGGCCTTGGTGTGAATAATGGGAAAGGGTTTGGCTTTTTCTTGGAGACAAGGATGAACTCAAACTCCTTCACACCTCTTTGTGGCATCCAAGTAGTGGATGGATTTGGCTTCTCAAAGATCTCATCTTCTTGGAATGTGTTTGGAAGCTTCCATTCTTTGTACTTGCTTGATAAACCATTTTGGCCAACTTCTTCATCTCTCCTTGGACGATTTTGAAGACTTTAATGTAGCCAAATTTATGAACTAGTTGGTTCATGAATTGTCTTCTTGGAAGCCTTAGCTTCTAGATCATTCTTGTCCTTGCCACCTTGTCCTTCTTACCCTCTTCTCAGCCTTGTCAACTTGTAGGAAGAGCTATCTGCCTTGTCACCTTATTACATGGCTCATTAAATATGTCCTAATGAAAACTAATAGCTAAGCTAAGAACTAAAGGGAAACAACAAGCTAAAAGAAATGCATGTCCTCAACCAAGACCAACAAGAAGGCCGAAAATACAATGTCTTTTTGAACCTTCACGTAACAACTCCAATTCCATTCCATTTTCCATGCCATATTAGGCATGTAAGTGTAGGTTGACGGGCCATCGTTGGCACTCTTAGTAAATCACCTTTCGACTTAGGTGGAGAATTTAAGTCCGTGGGCTTTCTTGCGTCACTTTGACACCCTTCGAGGCGGAGTTCAAGTTTTGAATTTACGTGTTCTAGATTCTAGAAAAGAAAATTAATGCGTTCTTGATAAATTGTTTATTCATATTAAGTGAATTCTTAATACAAATACATGATTTGCGTTAAATTTATTGGGTTCTGCCGGACCTGTAAGCGGAATGCTTGCGCCATGCCCGACACCCTTTGTCTCTTCAACTACTAAAAAAATTCTATTTTTCCACTGAATGTCGGTAGGAAAAATCTAAACAGTAGTGTTTTCACAAGGAAAAATTAAGAATTTTCCTAGCGTTTCAATGTTTCACTATGCGTTTTTCCAGTGAGTTGGTTTGGTGGGAATGAGGTGGGAAAATCATATTTTATAGTATAAATTTTTCATTAAATGTCGGCGGGAGAAACAACTATTTCTAGTAGCGTTCTATTTACATTTATCATATCATGGACTCAAATTTTCGTACTTCTAAGTTCCAATTGAATCAATGAGTCCCAAATATTCTTTACACATTTAAGGTTTAGTGTTATTTATGAGAGAGATGGGATGGTTTAACACTTAAAAGAAAGGAAGAGTAATTCTCCATTGAAGTTTTTCAGTCCCACATCGACAGCAAATGCAAAGAAGAGAGTTAAGAGGCGTTATTAAACAACAGGCCCGTGAATCAACAAAAGCGCACCTGTCATTGCATTTAACCATCTTAGTGTTTGTCACCTTTATGGTTAATACTTGGACAAAATTAAGTACTCTCATGCATATTTACATTCATTATCAATCCAATGGGCTGAAATACACCTGCCCATTGGATAGATAAAAATGGAAGAATGGAATGGGTAAAAGGGGCAGTCCGGTGTACTAAGCTCTTATTGAATAGATAAAAATGGAAGAATGGAATATGTAAAAGGGACAGTCCGATATACTAAGCTCCTGCTATGTGCGAGTCTTCCCGTACTAAGCTCCCATTGGATAGATAAAAATGGAAGAATGGAATATGTAAAAGGGGCAGTCCGGTGTACTAAGCTCCTGTTATGTGTGGGGTTTGGGGAAGGAGTCAGGCCATTAGGGTTTATTGTACACAATCTTACTTTGCATTTTTGTAAGAGGCTATTTCTATGACTTGAACCCGTGACCTCCTGGTCACATGACAACCTGTTTTCACGGCTTGAACCCGTGACCTCTTGGTTACATGGCATCAACTTTACCCGTTACTCCAGTTACTCCAAGGATCCCTTTCTAGAATGAAATATGTATAAGAGAATTTAATTTTTGTTTGGTTGGTATTTGGAAAATGGTATTAATAGGTGCATACCTAAGTGGAGGTTAAATAAGATTTTTATGATCACAAATGTTTTCACTACTTGAACCCGTGACCCCGGTTACATGGCATCAACTTTACCCAGGATCCTTTTCCAGAATGGAATATGTATAAGAGAAAATTTAATTTTTGTTTGGTTGCTAGTTTGGCAAATGGTATTAATAGGTGCATACCTAAGTGGAGGTTAAATAAGATCGTTATGGTCACAGTTGATAATGCTTAGTTTAAATGGGAGTGCGTCATTTTTTTCAGCTTAACATTAACAATGTGTGTTTATTTTTTAAAGTAGGTTCAATGTTGGTGATATTGGAGCTTCTTGTCGTATTTTCATTGCTTTTGGAGTGGAGAAAGACCTGCCACTAATAAAAAAATATTTATTTTTCATTGGAAAATGTTCAGTGATTATTTTCTATTGAATGTCGCTGGAAAAAACCTAAATAATAGTGTTTTCACACGGAAAGATTAAGAAGTTTTCTAGCGTTTCAATGAGAATTTGTTTTCCACCATGCGTTTTTCCAGTGAGTCGGTTCGGTGAGAATGAGATGGGAAAATCATATTTTATATAATAAATTTTTCACTGAATGTCGGTGGGAAAAACCTCTGTTTCTAGTAGTGTATTGAATATTGATTGTATTTTGTTACCTAAGTAGTTTATGATCATCAGTTATATTCACTTTTAGTATTCTAGACTTTTAATTGTGTTCTAGTTTTTGGTTGAGACTTGAAATATGATACTATTAGTTTATTATCTCCCTAAGTAATTTGTGCTCATTAGAAATGATTGTTGTTGCTTCAGTTATATTATGTTTATGTATTTTGGTCTTGCTAGTGATAAGTGATCAGAAAGTGCTTGAATTTCATATTTCAGTTATATTTGAAAATAAAAAAGTTCTTGAATTCATGTTTCATTTCACTAGGAATGGTTGCTTCTGATCATGCTTCCGTGACATTCTGTTTGTGTATTTACCCTTTGAATGTTGGAAAAACTTCTCATATTGGTGAAGGATGATTGTACAATATACACATGACTAGTAACAATATAAGTTGCAAACTGCAAAGTCACGTATTGGCCTTATTTACTCCACATAAGGAGATTCAACTCTTAACTGACTTTGTTGATTAACTGATAAGCCGATTGATAACTGATTGATGCCTGTTAAATCCATATCTAACCAACTGATATCTTATTGATTATGTTAATGAATTTGTATATTTTAAAATCGAAACCGCAGGTTAAGCTGGACAATTAAGTACAAATATCCAAACGAACGGCTCGATAGGCACCCGTAAATTCAACCAACTTTTTCGAGTTATAAAGATTATGATTCGTTATAAACAAATTAACTAACAAATAATCAAAAGCAGCAGCTATATTTCGATTCATCCTCTTTTTTCAAGGGTTTCATAATTGGACCTTGAACCCCTTTCATATTATGGGAGTTGCCGGTGTATTGGGCGCTGCTTTTCTATGCGGCCCGTAATAGGACTCATTGAATCAGCAGATTAGTTTAAAATGTATCAACTAGAGAGAATGAAGTACTTTCACGAGTAAAAAGCATAAGATTGTGACTATCCCGATTATCAGAATGGATACTTAACATGTTCACTGTAAATTTACCGGACTATTCTCTGTAAGAATTTGTGGCCTTCATGACCACATTAAAGTGTCATACCCATAATTTCTACATTAGTTACCTCACTTTCTACCACGATCTCCATATAAATCATCCATTAACTATCTTTTATTTGTATGTCCATTATGTGGAAAATTACACCATGACTTGTAACTCTTGTAATCTATGTAATTCCCAAGGTATGTTAAAGGTACATTAACCTAAGTTGATGTAGTGAGTTATAGATTTTTAATGGAGAAAGACAAAAATCCAAATATCTTGTTTATGAGATAAAAACTTGACACTATAAATAGAAGGGCTCTCGGTTCCTCTCTCAATTCAACACACTAAAAGTTATAGCTTTTAAGTCTCCATCATTTTGCAATCTTAAGTGTTAGAGTAAGGAGAGGGAATATCAAGGTGCTAATGTTTGGTTACCTACTCCATGGCCCAAGTTATTCTTTTGTCTTGAAATGTGTAGTAACATCACTTGAGGCTATTTCTTATTAAATCTAAGGTACAAGAATGTTCACTTTTTTAAAAAAAAAATGTTCAAAGTGAATTGTAGCATAACCAAGATCCTCTGTGTGATTTTTTCTGACAGTTGATATTAGAGCATACGAGTTATGACTAGTGCTACAATTTCACAAGAGTTTACGACTTGTGCAAAGTATTTGTTTAAAATTTTGGCCGATTGGTTCTCACCAAATTGAATCATATCATATGGCGTATTAGAAAGAATTGCACAAACAGTGAAGTATTGACTATTAAATAATTTACCACTCAAAAAAAATTATTTTCTAGTCATATTTAAAAAAAATATGATATCGCCTAATACCCTAAGGTGTCAACTTTTTGGTGAAAGTATATTAAGAGTTTTAGTATCTTTTTCTCACTTATAAATGTTCAAAGTGAATAAAAGAAAATAATCACTTTTAGATTAATGATAACATATTTCTAACCCAAAGGATGGATATGATGATGCCTTTAATTTATTTTATATGGTTGTCACAATTTTATTGACTTGTAGTATTTTTGGCCCAAGTTATTACTCCAGATCTCTTTCAGGAAATATGTCCAATATTCATGAGTTGAATAATTCCAACTTTAATGAATGGAAGGAACAATTGAAAATTACTTTGGATGTTTAAATTTGAATTTATGTTTCTAAACTGATAAACCTTTAGAGGAAAGTGTTGAAGATGATGCTTTGGGAATGCTCCAACCACTTAAGCCTTATGATTCTGAAAAGTAAAATTGCTAAGAACATTCATTAGTTAATACCAGAATCAACCCAAGCAAAAGAGTTCTTGACATCTGTTGAACAACAGTTCAAGGTTTCTGACAAGGCATTGGCAGGTACGCTCATGAAACTTTTAACTACTAAGAAGTATGATAGGACTGGTAATGTGTGTTGTCATACCCAAACCTTGGGTGGTGGTGGTGGGGTGGGGGGTGGTGGTGGCTGTCACCCAGTGCCCCAAGGCCCTAGTTTACCAACCCTGACACCTGTAACATATTTAATAATTCATGGACCGAAAAGTCCTCTGATAAATAATTAGCTGATCAAAGACACACTCACTTGCATGCAGAAAATGTCCAACCTATGTAGATATATATACACAAGGCCAATAAGGCTAACATGAACACAATAAATCTACTGTAAGGGCTGACAAGGCCATACACTGAATCACAATACACAACACGACTGTCTACAAGTCTTTAGAGAGAATACCAATAACAACTGGGAGGGACAAGGCTCCGCCATACCAAACTATATACATATGCATACCCATCATACCTATCAGCTCACTAGACAACTCCGAAATAAAGGAGCGTGACAACCTTTAGCTGAGTCGAGTCACATACTGAGAGGAATCATCTGCATCTCTATCTGTACCTGCGGGCATGAAACGCAATATCCCTGGAAATGGTCATCAATACGAAAGATGTACTGAATATGTAAGGATGAAGCTGTAAGTAAGTACAATACTGTAGATAAATCATAAGTGAAACTGTAACTGAAAGTACAACTGTAAAGTAAAATAGTGAAAAGATAACTTGTTCTCTGAGTGCCTCTGGGGGCCAGAATATGTATAATAAAATATAATTGCGTATATAATTCCATAGGACTTTGTGGACAGTACTATTAATATCATATATGTATAAATTGCATAATAACACCATAGGCCTCTGGGGGCAATATCATTAATCTTATATTTGTACAATCGCGTATATAACACCATAAGCCTATGTGGTAAATATAGATATATAATTCATGCATATGATGACATCTTTAAGGATTACCTAATACTTTTTGAATTCGTCAGAGTGACATAAGGTCGTTACACCTCCAACTCCTTTATGAGGGTTAACACATCACCTGTTACTCTTTCAAACGACTCTACAAGAATCATAGATCACATTATTAGATTAGCTTTCAGGAAACAACAAGGAACTGACTTTTATTGACATCAAAAGAGTGCCTTAAAATGAGGATGTAAGCTCGGCGATGGATGGGTAATACATCACAACACATTTATAGGAAAACCACAAGTACTTCCTTAAGGACTTAAGAGTCTTTATCGAATTTCATTTTTTAATAATCGTTTCGATGTCGATCATGCCAAAAAGAGAAAGAAGTGAGCGTTACATACCTTTTTGCTTGAACAAGGCTAGCTTGAAGTTCTACGGCCGCTCTTCGAATGATATCCTACGTATTAGAGATCTTTCGGATAAATCATGGTTCAAGTTCAATATATTCTATTATAACAATTATTTGATGTCACCCTTAGCACCACAATGCTGTTCATGTATTTACGACTCCATTCAATAATTCAATCCTTATAAAATCAACCCAACATGAGTTCATATCAACAAGAACAATCTTTACATGATTTCTAGCCATTTCTCCTTCTAGCTTGTAATTTCCATTACTAAGACCAACACTTTAGACAAGCTCAACATCATTCATAATAAAGTTATATCCCGTGATTCTCAGCCACAACAATCATATATTCAATCTCCAAATACTAACAACAATATCCCTTGTCATCTAGGGTTTTAACTTATAATTTTTTTGCCCAAATACCTAATTAACACATGAATAAGTATAAGTACAAGAAAGGGGGTGTTAATCTTACCTTACACAACAATAATAGCTTTTCACTCAATCTCCTTACCACCACAATCAGTCCTCAAGTACATAACAATTACATGGAAGGGTTTTCCTTTACTTTCCCTAGCTTTTGAATAAGATTTATGGTATAATCAACTTGAAATTACTTTGGAATCATTGAAATCAGTTGGGGGTGTTAGAGAGAGGATTTGGTCGAATTTGGATCACAAATGGGTCAAAAATGATTTAAACCTGTAATTAAGTCGGCCACCGACCGGTTTGACAGTCCAATTTGACGATTCGTACAATTTAGTACGGTCCGTCAAAATGGACCGTATAATCAGTCCCCAAAAATATGATGGGGGCCCAATTTGATGGGCAATACAAATCGTACGGTCCGTCCTTTTTGGCTGTAAAAATAGGATTCTCTAGATTTCCATCAAAACGTATTTTCGTTGATCCGTTTAATTTTTATACACTCCAATGCCATAAACAACATATAACTTCTCCTTGTCCTTCCATAAGGTCACATCTCTTTCCGAAATGCTGGTATCTATCAACGACGCGACAAAACGTAAAACTTACTAGGCGTAACATGCGTAATCACATTATGAAAATGGCTAATATGGTTAAATAACTTAAATCACTAGATATGACCATTTCAAAAATTGTTTTGGTACAATTTGTTCTAAATTCACTTCCTCCTCAATTCAGTCCATTCAAAATAAGATATAACATAAATAAGGGCAAGTGGACTGTGAATGAACTTGTCGTAATGTATTTTCAAAAGGAGAAACGATTAAAGAGAAAAGGATTGCAATCGGTTCACTTGGTATCAGAAGGTCATAAGGGAAAAAGACCAATGAGAGAAAAATGAAAAGGAGAGAAATCACCAAATCATGGAAATAATGTTATTGCATATGGTGGTGTGGATAAGGAAAATCTAAAGTGCTTTTTATGCAAAAAGAAAGTACACTTTAAGAAGGATTGTTTGAAGCACAAGAATTAGTTTGAAAAGAAAGGTAATTCAATTACTTATTTTTTAAATTTTTTTTCTTATTACATAGGAAGTAGGGGAATGGAAAATGGGGAGAGGATTACAATTTGGGATTCGAACCCTCACCAACAAAGTGAAAGTTCAGGTAGCCAACCAACTGAGCTACTAGATCCCTACTATAATTTAATTACCTATATATGTTTTGAAATCAATTTTATTAATGTTCCTTCTGATACCTGGTGGTTAGGTTCTGGTGCCATGATACATACGTTTTCAATTTCCCATAGAATCTCCGGAGCTTTCCTAGCCACTATAGTTTTTTTTAAATCCTTTGCCTGAAAATAGGTTTGATTTGCTTCACATATGAGAATTTCTACCCATTCTTCTTTTATTCATCAAAGCTCATCCTAATCTCCGTCGAGATTACAACCTTATCCCTATCCTATATATATCATCATATTCTGTCACGACCCAAACCGGAGTGCCGCGACGGACACCCGGATCCTACCCGCTGGGCACCATAGATACACTCCATCCTTAATCATATTTAAACACGTACTGAGCCGTGATAGATTATATAAAGTTTCAACCCAAAAGCTCTAACTTATCCATTTATATACCAAGGCCGACAAGGCCTTACATGACAACTAACCACATGACACCTATCTACAAGCCTCTAAAAAATAGAACATACCACAACCAGATTGCGATTTTGAAACAAATATAGTGCTCTGAATACCAGCTGAACCAGCAACCTACTAGTGTGAACCGTCACCCTCTCAATTTGAACCTGTGGGCATAAAACGCAGCGTCCCCCGACAAAAGGGACGTCAGTACGACTAATGTACTGAGTATGTTAGGCATAAGTAATAACATAGCAGAGATATATCATAGTCTGAAATAGAAATAGCTGAACATCAGTAAATGCCTATGAGGACCCTATTACACATGCCTAAATGTTATGCACAATGCAGTATACATATATATCAGCCTCATCGGGCATCTTCTTTACCATAAGAGCCTCTGTGGGCATCATATCATATAATGGTTAATGAATGTATGCACAATGCAAATGCGGTATACTAATGTCCACACAAGAATTCTCCCATAACTGCCTCTGTGGGCATCAGGTTATATCGCCACACAAGGGCATCACATCATCACATCATATTGTCCTCTTCGGGCTCTTTTTGTGATAGTCTGTACCAGCTGTAGGTGGTGCGCGTATATAACGTCTTTTTCCCTTTCCCCAATTCCCATACATATATATATATATATATATATATATATATATATAATATTTTTCATTTAGTAATGTGCATAGCACAAGTGGTCTAGGGTAACATGTGAATGCAATGCATGAATAATAATAAAACATCCGGAGTGACATAATATCCTTTACACCTTTGGTTAATATTGGGAACATCAACACCTTTTTCGGTGTGCCTTATTAAGGTCTTAGAAACATACTTGGACATTCTTTCAACATAGGAGTCAATGACTTGATCATCCCTAACTACTAAGAGTAGAGTAATTTATGTAGAAACACGATGGTTATGTTTCACACATAAAATTATGCCAAATGAAAGAAAGAGCCTTGCATACCTTGTTGCCGAAATTATCTAAGTTCCGCGGATCCTTGTAAGCTCTATGAATGATTATCTACATCACACGAATGATTTAAATCACAATCGGATCAATATACTAGTAATAGATTCATTGAGACATTCTAGCAAACACCTTGTACGCGTAGAATCTATGTTTCTTCTATATGGAAATCTATACAGGCAGCAACATAACCAACCTTTCTAATCCTTCTCCTTCACTGCTACAGTATCTATAACTATCCAACAACTTCACATGCAACTTCCAATTTCATACGGACAGCCCCAACAGTACCCAACCAACTTAGTATTTTCAATACCCATCTTAGAACTAGTAAGAATCAGGTTCTATAATTCGTATGAACTTAGGAACAAGAATCATTACCTCGATTAGAAGTAGCAAGTCATCGGAAAGCCTCAAAGTCTCGGCTTGGTTTCTGATCCTTCAACCTTTCTTCAAGGTTTCAATTTCACTGGAAATAAGGGTCTAGAACACCACAGATTTCTCCACTTTTTGGTTGTACGAAAGCTTGTGGAAAATCCCCAAATTCGACCGAGAATTCAGAGAATCCACCAACTGAGATTTCCTCTTCCATTACTTCTCCATGGAAGGATTCCTTCAGAATCTTAAGGAGATGAATATATTTTAATGGCTAAGAATGAATGTCTTGAAGACATGAGAAGCTGCCAATAATCGCGTATAAGACTTAGTCACTTAGGTAAAGCGTAGTACTGTAACACGTAGCGTCCCACTATCTATTGTCCCCAATTATAATTAATTAATCCCACAATTAATTAATTATACACACAATTAAATTCCCGATCTTAATTCATTTAAATCCCGACGATTTATAAAATCCTTTTATACCTAATGTCATAATTCCTGTAATATGACACTAGTCTATAACCTCTTCGGGGATACACAATTATTATTAATACTCCCCGTCATCGCACTTATTAATTCCCGAAATTATTTTGGGATCATGTCCTTTTACATACTAATTTCCTTATTAGCATACGTGAGTGCAATATAAACTTCCCGGAGAGAGTCTACTTGCCTACGTTTATGTGTTCAACCGTTACCCGAAAATACGGGGTGTTACATCCTCTCCCCCTTAGAAACATTCGTCCTCGAATGTTGGTGTGACGTATCTAATTCTTGTCACCATAAAATGAACATACAGATGATCTTCATTGCTTAGCCAGTCATGACAATAGAAATTCTAACTAACTTGAATAAACTCCAGGCAATTAAAGTAGCTACATACTTATAGTACCTAAAAATATTTGAGTACTATGTGGTCTTTTATGGTACTATTGTCAAGAACAGGGATTGAAAACAGTGAAAAAAATACATATCAATCTATGACCATGTCCAAAGAATAGACTCAAGTTTAGGCCAATTACATGTATATCCCCACATATAAAATGCCATAACACATAGTGACACCTTTCAATTCTAGTATTTAGTAATCTTGTGTGAAACAATCTTTACTTAGCTAATTTCTTAAATAGAAAGTTAATAGGTTGATGGATTCTTGCCTAGGTTTGTAGTATATCTCATGCATTTTTTATATTCAAAGAGCAGGCAAGGAAGATAGAGGATCCTGACATCTAGTTTAAAGTCCTATATGCATCATAGCTATTAAACCATAACAACTCAGTGCAATTAATCATGCTTCAACTATTTTATCATCCCATGACTAATTCAGATCAAGTTCCCAGGTTCTTTCTAACTTCACAGTCTCCCTACTAGTGTTTAAACAAGTCCAGTTGATCATTTTTGGCACTGGTTTAAACTAAGATGCAGCAAACATAACTGATTATTTTCAAATCTGTCCCTGCCTAGGACTTACAGCAGCATTTGTCTCAAAGTGAAAGCAGTAACATGTGTTTGAACATGGCAACAATTCTTATCTAAGTGCAGCAGTGATAATAGTATCAAGTGACAGCAAAACCAGTAGCCAAACAGTAGCAACAAGTGACCTCAACCAACATCCATAACAACAGCAAGCATGGTAGCTAAATGCCTCAGAAAATAACAAATATATACAACAACCAACTCAATATAACAGTGCCAATAACCAAATGTAGCAGCTAATGGAAACAGTTTCAAACCCCAACACTTAGCCTCAGATTCTAATCTCAAAGTAAACATTTGAATGTCCAGAAATTGCTCAAATTACTGTGGCATTAACTATCTGTCAAGGCTGCCATTTTCTCCTTCAAAATAGTGACTTTCTTTGAGAGACAGAAGTTCAAAGTACAGCAGCAAAGTAAGTCTCAATGTTTACCATTTATTTGGACAGAAATACAACAACTCATGGTGTTTAGTGTGTCAATTAGGACCTAGAACAAGGACAAGGCAAAATGGTGTAACACTAAGGCTAATACACGTGATACATAAGCAGGACCAAGTCACAACAAGGAGGCAGATTTCAAATGGTCCACATTAGTCCTTGAAACACAAGGACTAGATTCAAATTCCAGATTAGACCAGGCATATACATAGTTAACCAAAGTTGCAAATAAGATTATAATAACTATGACACTTCAAAACAGTCACTACATGACATATTACCTCAACTAAATATGCTTATCTCATCAACATAACACATACCTCAAGTCATGTATATAAATTTAATAGGAAAGACTAGATGGCAGTTGAGTTTCTAACAAAGCACAAATATGACTCTTAGCATAGATATCCAACAAAGGCAAAGCAGACTTCAGTAGATATGCAGGGTGTTCATGTTGACCCAAACAAAACTGAAAATATTAAAAGCAGTCATGAACTTATGTGATATTTAAAGATGATCTATTGTACATAGTCTTAGGCTATACAGGTTAACAAATATGGCACATTCTTTTAATATGCAACTTATCATTGAATACCACCTGGAAAGACCAAAAACAGTAAGCCAACATACTCTCTAGGCTTATACTAAGCAAATGTTACTATGGTAATTATATGAAAAAGATAATAGGAGCTACACAAGTCTTTTCACTATAACCAATAAGTTATAGATTACCCCTAGCCTCAGGTTAGATCCATATTAAGTCGAAATTATCTTACTAAACATTAATCACTCCTAAATCAGTTCAATCAAGGTTATTATTGCCTAACTTATGCATACAAATAGATCTAAAACCATTTAATGACTCAACTAAAATCACATCAAACTGTACAACAATCTTATCAATCCACCTACAAAATTCACATATTTTTTTGATTAATCCAAACATATAACCATATCAAACATTACGCTTTTCAGGCTTACATTATCTCTTCCGTATATGAGTGAGACAACTTCTCATAATCTCGAAACATTTTACATCATACTGCTGGATATGAATATGAACTAACCGAAGTCATTTTGGTAATCGGCATTACCGAAACAGTAACAGGCACGAGTTAAACTCGAATTCTTAAGACTCAGCTCTACTGCACGATCTATGATATGAAAGAATGGAAATAATTCTAAATGCCTTGTAGCCTCCTGCTTATAAGTGTGGCGCGCAACACACCTATAACCAAGACTCTACTAGACACGGCTTATAGACTCCTTAGGATAGACATGCTCTGATACCAAGTTTATCACGACCCAAACCGGAAGGCCGCGACGGGCACCCGGATCCTACCCGCCGGGCACCACAGATACACTCCATCCTTAATCATATTTAAACATGGACTGAGCCGTGGTAGATTATATAAAGTTTCAACCCAAATGCCCCAACTTATCCATTCATATACCAAGGCCGACAAGACCTTACATGAAAACTAACCACAAGACACCTATCTACAAGCCTCTAAAGAATAGAACATACCATGACCAGATCGCGACTCCGAAACAAATAGAGTGCTCCGAATACCAACTGAACCAGCAACCTACTAGTGTAAACCGTCACCCTCTCAATATGAACCTGCGGGCATAAAACGCAGCATCCCCGACAAAGAGGCGTCGATCACGATGTCTTGAGTATGTTAGGCATAAGAAATAACATAGCAGAGATATATCATAGTCTGGAACTGAAATAGCTGAACATCAGTAAATGCCTATGAGGACCCTAATACACATGCCTAAATGTTATGCACAATGCAGTATACATATATATCAGCCTCTTCGGGCATCTTCTTTACCATAAGAGCCTCTATGTGCATCATATCATTACGTCGTCATGGCCGACCTCGCCCATAAACTCAAATCCATGTTTTTACTAATTGGGTGGGTATTAACACATAGATTTTCTAGAATCATGTTGTCGGTCTCTTATTGGCCTGAAATTCACTTGATCCATCACAAACAGGCTGGTGATCGACTCCCATTACTTCGTCATGGCCGATGTCGCATATTATTACATTTCTAAGCCAAGAAACTAAAATTCCTATTTTTGTGCACTTTCGGTGGGTATTAGCTCACAAATTATCTATAATCCGTTCGATGGTCTCCGATTGGCCATAAATTCACTCGATCCATCACAAACTTGCTTCTGATCTACACCCATTACTTCGTCATGACCGACATCGCTTATTATTGCATTTCTAAGCCTAGAAACTCAAATTCGTGATTTTTTGCACTTTCGATAGGTATTAGCACAAATTTTCTAGAATCCGGTCGACGATCTCGGATTGGCCTGTAATTAACCTAAACAATAAAAAACGGGTTGGTGATCGACACCCATTACTTCTTCATGGCCGACATCATCTATTATTGCATTTCTAAACTAAGAAATTCAAATTCGTGATTTTTTGCACTTTCGGTGGGTATTAAGCACACAAATTTTCTAGAATCTAGTCGACGGTCTCTGATTGACCTAAAATTCATCCGGTCCATCACAATTAGGGTAGTGAATGACACCTATTAATTCGTAATGGCTGACATCGCGTATTACTGCATTTGTAAGCCCAGAAACTCAAATTC
Source organism: Anisodus acutangulus (assembly GCA_029783415.1). Classification (NCBI taxonomy): domain Eukaryota; kingdom Viridiplantae; phylum Streptophyta; class Magnoliopsida; order Solanales; family Solanaceae; genus Anisodus; species Anisodus acutangulus. Next base: position 29,294,422 of record CM056492.1, on the reverse strand, counting down.
GTGATATTTTACACTTTCGATTGGTATTAAGCAAACATATTTCTAGAATCTGGTCGACGGTCTCTGATTGACCTAAAGTTCATCCAGTCCATCACAAACTGACTTGTGATCAACACCCATTACTTCGTCATGGCCGACATCGCGTATAATTGCATTTCAAAGCCAAGAAACTCAAATTCATTATTTTTTGCACTTTCTGTGGGTATTAGCACACATATTTTCTAGAATCCAATCGACGGTCTCTCATTGACTTAAATTCACTTGGTACATCACAAACAGGCTGGTGATCGACACCCATTAGTTCGTCATGACCGATGTCGTGTATTATTGCATTTCTAAGCGCAGAAACTCAAATTCGTAATTTTTTGCAATTTTGGTGGGTATTATTAGCACACATATTTTCTAGAACCCGGTCGACAATATCTGATTGGCCTGAATTTCACCCAGACCATAAAAAATAGGCTGGTGATCGACACCCATTACTTCGTCATGGCGGACATCGATAATAATTGCAAGTCAAAGCCAAGAAACTCAAATTCGTGATTTTTTGCACTTTCTGTGGGTATTAGCACACATATTTTCTAGAATCCGATCGACGGTCTCTGGTTGACCTAATTAACCCGATCCATCACAAACATGCTAGTGATTAACACCCATTACATCTTCATGGCCGACGTCGTGTATTATTGCATTTCTAAGCCCAGAAACTCAAATTCATGATTTTTTGCACTATCAATGGGTTACAGATTTTCCATAATCCGGTCGACGGTCTCCGATTGGCCTGAAATTCATCCATTCTATCCAAAACTGGCTTGTGATCGACATCCATAACTTCGTCATGGCTGACATCGCTTATTATTGCATTTCTAAGCCAAAGAACTCAAATTCGTGATTTCTAGCACTTTCGGTGGGTATTAGCACACATATTCTCTAAAATCCGATCGACGGTCCCTGATTGGCCCAAAATTCACTGGTCAATGAAAAACAAGCTTGTGATCGACACCTATTACTACGTTATGGCCGACGTCACATAATATTGCATTTCAAAGCTAAGAAACTCAAATTCTTGATTTTGTTTCACTTTCTGTGGGTATTAGCACACATATTTTATAGAATCTGGTCGATGATATTTGATTGACCTGAAATTCACCCGGTCCATCACAAATAGGCTGGTGATCGACACTTATTACTTCTTCTTGGCCGACGTCGCATATTATTGTATTTCTAAGCCCATAAACTCAAATTCATAATTTTTATGAATTGGGTGGGTATTAACACATAGATTTTCTAGAATCATGTCGTCGGTCCCTTATTGGCCTGAAATTCACCAGATCCATCACAAACAGGCAGGTGATCGACTCCCATTACTTCTTCATGGCTGACATTGCATATTATTACATTTCTAAGCCAAGAAACTTAAATTCCAATTTTTTCCACTTTCGGTGGGTATTAGCTCACAAATTATCTAGAATCGACCGATGGTCTTTGATTGGCCAGAAATTTACTCGATCCATCACAAACTTGCTTGTGATCTACACCCATTACTTCATCATGACCAACGTCGCTTATTATTGCGTTTCTAAGCCTAGAAACTCAAATTCATAATTTTTTGCACTTTCGGTGGGTATTAACACTGATTTTCTAAAATCTGGTCGACAGTCTCAGATTGGCCTGTAATTAACCCGAGCAATAACAAACAGGCTGGTGATCGACACCCATTAATTTTTCATGGCCGACATTACCTATTATTGCATTTCTAAGCGAAGAAATTCAAATTCGTGATTTTTTGCATTTTCGATCGGTATTAGCACACAAATTTTCTAGAATCCGGTCGACGGTCTCTAATTGACCTAAAATTCAAGTAGTCCATCACAAATAGAGTAGTGATCGACACCTATTAATTCATCATGGCTGACGTCGTGTATTACTGCATTTCTAAGCCCACAAACTAAAATGTGATATTTTGCACTTTCAGTGGGTATTAAGCAAACATATTTCTAGAATATGGTCGATGGTCTCTGATTGACATGAAGTTCACCCAGTCCATCACAAACTGGCTTGTGATCGACACCCACTACTTCGTCATGGCTGACATCGCGTATAATTGCATTTCAAAGCCAAGAAACTCAAATTCGTGATATTTTGCACTTTCTGAGGGTATTAGCACATATATTTTCTAGAATCCGGTCGACGGTCTCTGATTGACATAATTAAAACGGTCCATAACAAACATGCCAGAGATCGACACCTATTACTTCTTCATCGCCGGCGTCGCGTATTATTGCATTTCTATGCCAAGAAACTCAAATTCGTGATTTTTTGCACTTTCGGTGGGTATTAGCACACACATTTCCTATAATCCGGTCGACGATCTCTGATTGACCTAAAATTCACTTAGTCCATCACAAACAGGCTGGTGATCGATACCCATTAGTTTGTCATGGTTGATGTCATGTATTATTGCATTTATAAGCCCAGAAACGTAAAATTCGTAATTTTTAGCACTTTCGGTGGGTATTAATACCCATATTCTCTAAAATCCAGTTGACAATATTTGATTGGCCTGATATTCATCCGGTCCATCACAATCAGGCTGGGGATCAACACCCATTACTTCCTCATGGCCGACATCGCGTATAATTGCATTTCAAAGCCAAGAATCTCAAATTCGTGATTTTTTGCACTTTCTGTGGGTATTAGCACACATATTTTCTAGAATCCGATCGATGGTATTTAATTGACCTAATTAACCCGATCCATCACAAACAGGCTTGTGATCGACACCCAATACTTTTTCATTGCCGACGTCGTGTATTATTGCATTTCTAAACCCATAAACTCAAATTCGTGATTTTTTACGAATTGGGTGGGTATTAGCACACATATTTTCTAGAATCCTGTCGACGGTATTTTATTGGCCTGAAACTCACCTGATCCATAAGATACAAGCCGATGATTGACACCCATTACTTCGTCATAGCCGACGTCGCGTATTATTACATTTCTAAGCCAAGAAACTTAAATTCCTATTTTTTTGCACTTTTGGTGGGTATTAGCTCACAAATTATCTAGAATCCGGCCGATGGTCTCCGATTGGTCAGAAATTCACTCGATCCGTCACAAACTTGCTTGCGATCTACATCTATTACATCGTCATGACCGATGTCATTTATTATTGCATTTCAAAGCCTAGAAACTCAAATTCATGATTTTTTGCACTTTCGATGGGTATTAGCACACATATTCTCTAAAATTCGATCGACGGTCCCTGATTGGCGCAAAATTCACTGGTCAATGAAAAACAAGCTTGTGATCGACACCTATTACTTCATTATGCCGACGTCACCTATTACTTGGGTATTAAGCAAACATATTTCTAGAATCTGGTCGACGGTCTCTGATTGACCTGAAGTTCACCCAGTCCATCACAAACTGGCTTGTGATCAACACCCATTACTTCGTCATGGCCGACATTGCGTATAATTGCATTTCAAAGCCAAGAAACTCAAATTCGTGATTTTTTGCACTTTCTGTGGGTATTAGCACGCAAATTTTCTAGAATCCGGTCGACGGTCTATGATTGACCTAATTAACCCGGTCCATCACAAACATGCCGGTGATCTACACCCATTACTTCTTCATGGCCGACTTCGTGTATTATTGCATTTTTAACCCAGAAACTCAAATTCGTGATTTTTTGCACTTTAAGTGGATATATTAGCACATATATTTTCTAGAATCCGGTCGACTGTCTCCGATTGGCCTGAAATTCACCCCGTCCATCCAAAACTGGCTTGTGATCGACACCCATTACTTCGTCATGGCCGACGTCGCTTATTATTGCATTTCTAAGCCAAGAAACTCAAATTCGTGATTTTTAGCACTTTCGGTGGGTATTTAGCACACAGATTCTCTAAAATCCGATCGACGGTCCCTGATTGGCCAAAAATTCACCGGTCATTGAAAAACAAGCTTCTGATTGACACCTATTATTTCATCATGGCCGAGGTCACATATTATTGCATTTCTAAGCTTAGAAACTCAAATTCGTGATTTGTTTCACTTTCGGTGGGTATTAGCACACATATTTTCTAGAATCTGGTAAATGATCTTTGATTGACCCGAAATTCACCCGTTCCATCACAAACAGGCTGGTGATCGATACTCATTACTTCTTCATGGCCGACGTCGCGTATTATTGCATTTCTAAGCCCAGAAACTCAAATTCATGATATTTTACGAATTGGGTGGGTATTAGCACATAGATTTTCTAGAATCATGTTGTCAATCTCTTATTGGCCTGAAATTCACATGATCCATCAGAAACAGGCTGGTGATTGACACCCATTACTCCGTCATGGCCGACGTCGCGTATTATTACATTTCGAAGCCAAGAAACTTAAATTCGTATTTGTTTGCACTTTCGGTGGGTATTAGCTCACAAATTATGTAGAATCCAGTCGACGGTCTCCAATTGGCCATAAATTCACTCGAACCATCACAAACTTGCTTGTGATCTACACCAATTACTTCGTCGTGGCCGACGTCGCTTATTATTGCATTTCTAAGCCAATAAACTCAAATTCGTGATTTTTTACACTTTCGGTGGGTATTAAGCAAACATATTTCTAGAATCTGTTCGACGGTCTCTGGTTGACCTGGAGTTCACCCAGTCCATCACAAACTGGCTTGTGATAGACACCCATTACTTCGTCATGGCCGACATCGCGTATAATTGCATTTCAAAGCCAAGAAACTCAAATTCGTGATTTTTTGCACTTTCTGTGGGTATTAGCACGCATATTTTCTAGAATCCGGTCGACGGTATATGATTGACCTAATTAACCCGGTCCATCACAAACATGCCGGTGATCTACACCCATTACTTCTTCAAGGCCGACGTCGTGTATTATTGCATTTCTAAGCCCAGAAACTCAAATTCGTGATTTTTTGCACTTTAAGTGGATATATTAGCACATATATTTTCTAGAATCCGATCGGCTGTCTCCGATTGGCCTGAAATTCACCTCGTCCATCCAAAACTGGCTTGTAATCGACTCCCATTACTTCGTCATGGCCGACGTCGCTTATTATTGCATTTCTAAGCTAAGAAACTCAAATTCGTGATTTTTAGCACTTTCGGTGGTTATTTAGCACACAGATTCTCTAAAATCCGATCGACGGTCCCTGATTGGCCAAAAATTCACCGGTCATTGAAAAACAAGCTTCTGATTGACACCTATTATTTCATCATGGCCGAGGTCACATATTATTGCATTTCTAAGCTTAGAAACTCAAATTCGTGATTTGTTTCACTTTTGGTGGGTATTAGCACACATATTTTCTAGAATCTGGTAAATGATCTTTGATTGACCCGAAATTCACCCGTTCCATCACAAACAGGCTGGTGATCGATACTCATTACTTCTTCATGGCCGACGTCGCGTATTATTGCATTTCTAAGCCCAGAAACTCAAATTCATGATATTTTACGAATTGGGTGGGTATTAGCACATAGATTTTCTAGAATCATGTCGTCAGTCTCTTATTGGCCTGAAATTCACATGATCCATCAGAAACAGGCTGGTGATTGACACCCATTACTTCGTCATGGCCGACGTCGCGTATTATTACATTTCGAAGCCAAGAAACTTAAATTCGTATTTGTTTGCACTTTCGGTGGGTATTAGCTCACAAATTATGTAGAATCCTGTCGACGGTCTCCAATTGGCCAAAATTCACTCGATCTATCACAACCTTGCTTGTGATTTACACCTATTACTTCGTCGTGGCCGACGTCGCTTATTATTGCATTTCTAAGCCAATAAACTCAAATTCGTGATTTTTTGCACTTTCGGTGGGTATTAAGCAAACATATTTCTAGAATCTGTCAACGGTCTCTGATTGACCTGGAGTTCACCCAGTCCATCACAAACTGGCTTGTGATAGACACCCATTACTTCGTCATGGCCGACATCGCGTATAATTGCATTTCAAAGCCAAGAAACTCAAATTCGTGATTTTTTGCACTTTCGTGGGTATTAGCACGCATAATTTCTAGAATCCGGTCGACGGTATATGATTGACCTAGTTAACCCGGTCCATCACAAACATGCCGGTGATCTACACCCATTACTTCTTCATGGCCGACGTCGTGTATTATTGCATTTCTAACCCAGAAACTCAAATTCGTGATTTTTTGCACTTTAAGTGGATATATTAGCACATATATTTTCTAGAATCCGGTCGATTGTCTCCGATTGGCCTGAAATTCACCCCGTTCATCCAAACTGGCTTGTAATCGACTCCCATTACTTCGTCATGGCCGACGTCGCTTAATATTGCATTTCTAAGCCAAGAAACTCAAATTCGTGATTTTTAGCACTTTCGGTGGGTATTTAGCACACAGATTCTCTAAAATCCGATCGACGGTCCCTGATTGGCCAAAATTCACCGGTCATTGAAAAACAAGCTTCTGATTGACACCTATTATTTCATCATGGCCGAGGTCACATATTATTGCATTTCTAAGCTTAGAAACTCAAATTCGTGATTTGTTTCACTTTCGGTGGGTATTAGCACACATATTTTCTAGAATCTGGTAAATGATCTTTGATTGACCCGAAATTCACCCGGTCCATCAAAAATAGGCTGGTGATCGATACTCATTACTTCTTCATGGCCGACGTCGCGTATTATTGCATTTCTAAGCCCAGAAACTCAAATTCATGATATTTTACGAATTGGGTGGGTATTAGCACATAGATTTTCTAGAATCATGTCGTCAGTCTCTTATTGGCCTGAAATTCACATGATCCATCAGAAACAGGCTGGTGATTGACACCCATTACTTCATCATGGCCGACGTCGCGTATTATTAAATTTCGAAGCGAAGAAACTTAAATTCCTATTTATTTGCACTTTTGGTGCGTATTAGCTCACAAATTATGCAGAATCCGGTCGACGATCTCCAATTGGCCACAAATTCACTCGATCCATCACAACCTTGCTTGTGATTTACACCTATTACTTCGTCGTGGCCGACATCGCTTATTATTGCATTTCTAATCCAATAAACTCAAATTCGTGATTTTTCGCACTTTCGGTGGGTATTAAGCAAACATATTTCTAGAATCTGTCAACGGTCTGTGATTGACCTGGAGTTCACCCAGTCCATCACAAACTGGCTTGTGATAGACACCCATTACTTCGTCATGGCCGACATCGCGTATAATTGCATTTCAAAGCCAAGAAACTCAAATTCGTGATTTTTTTCACTTTCTGTGTGTATTAGCACGCATATTTTCTAGAATCCGGTCGACGGTATATGATTGACCTAATTAACCCGGTCCATCAAAAACATGCCGGTGATCTACACCCATTACTTCTTCAAGGCCGACGTCGTGTATTATTGCATTTCTAAACCCAGAAATTCAAATTCGTGATTTTTTGCACTTTAAGTGGGTATATTAGCACATATATTTTCTAGAATCCGGTCAACTATCTTCGATTGGCCTGAAATTCACCCCGTCCATCCAAAACTGGCTTGTGATTGACACCCATTACTTCGTCATGCCGACGTCGCTTATTATTGCATTTCGAAGCCAAGAAACTCAAATTCATGATTTTTAGCACTTTCGGTGGGTATTTTGCACACAGATTCTCTAAAATTCGATCGACGGTCCCTGATTGGCCAAAAATTCACTGGTCATTGAAAAATAAGCTTCTGATTGACACCTATTATTTCATCATGGCCGAGGTCACATATTATTGCATTTCTAAGCTTAGAAACTCAAATTCGTGATTTGTTTCACTTTCGGTGGGTATTAGCACACATATTTTCTAGAATCTGGTAAATGATCTTTGATTGACCTGAAATTCACCCGGTCCATCACATTCAGGCTGGTGATCGATACTCATTACTTCTTCATGGCCGACGTCGCGTATTATTGCATTTCTAAGCCTAGAAACTCAAATTCATGATATTTTACGAATTGGGTGGGTATTAGCACATAGATTTTCTAGAATCATGTCGTCAGTCTCTTATTGGCCTGAAATTCACATGATCCATCAGAAACAGGCTGGTGATTGACACCCATTACTTCGTCATGGCCGACGTCGCGTATTATTACATTTCGAAGCCAAGAAACTTAAATTCCTATTTATTTGCACTTTCGGTGGGTATTAGCTCACAAATTATGTAGAATCCGGTCGACGGTCTCCAATTGGCCAGAAATTCACTCGATCCATCACAACCTTGCTTTTGATTTACACCTATTACTTCGTCGTGGCCGACGTCGCTTATTATTGCATTTCTAAGCCAATAAACTCAAATTCGTGATTTTTTGCACTTTCGGTGGGTATTAAGCAAACATATTTCTAGAATCTGTCAACGGTCTCTGATTGACCTGGAGTTCACCCAGTCCATCACAAACTGGCTTGTGATAGACACCCATTACTTCGTCATGGCCGACATCGCGTATAATTGCATTTCAAAGCCAAGAAACTCAAATTCGTGATTTTTTGCACTTTCGTGGGTATTAGCACGCATATTTTCTAGAATCCGGTCGACGGTATATGATTGACCTAATTAACCCGGTCCATCACAAACATGCCGGTGATCTACACCCATTACTTCTTCAAGGCCGACGTCGTGTATTATTGCATTTCTAAGCCCAGAAACTCAAATTCGTGATTTTTTGCACTTTAAGTGGGTATATTAGCACATATATTTTCTAGAATCCGGTCGACTGTCTCCGATTGGCCTGAAATTCACCCCGTCCATCCAAAACTGGCTTGTAATCGACTCCCATTACTTCGTCATGGCCGACGTCGCTTATTATTGCATTTCTAAGCCAAGAAACTCAAATTCGTGATTTTTAGCACTTTCGGTGGGTATTTAGCACACAGATTCTCTAAAATCCGATCGACGGTCCCTGATTGGCCAAAAATTCACCGGTCATTGAAAAACAAGCTTCTGATTGACACCTATTATTTCATCATGGCCGAGGTCACATATTATTGCATTTCTAATCTTAGAAACTCAAATTCGTGATTTGTTTCACTTTCGGCGGGTATTATCACACATATTTTCTAGAATGTGGTAAATGATCTTTGATTGACCCGAAATTCACCTGTTCCATCACAAACAGGCTGGTGATCGATACTCATTACTTCTTCATGGCCGACGTCGCGTATTATTGCATTTCTAAGCCTAGAAACTAAAATTCATGATTTTTTACTAATTGGGTGGGTATTAGCACATAGATTTTCTAGAATCATGTCGTCAGTCTCTTATTGGCCTGAAATTCACATGATCCATCAGAAACAGGCTGGTGATTGACACCCATTACTTCGTCATGGCCGACGTCGCGTATTATTACATTTCGAAGCCAAGAAACTTAAATTCGTATTTGTTTGCACTTTCGGTGGGTATTAGCTCACAAATTATGTAGAATCCGGTCGACGGTCTCCAATTGGCCAGAAATTCACTCGAACCATCACAAACTTGCTTGTGATCTACACCAATTACTTCGTCGTGGCCGACGTCGCTTATTATTGCATTTCTAAGCCAATAAACTCAAATTCGTGATTTTTTGCACTTTCGGTGGGTATTAAGCAAACATATTTCTAGAATCTGTCAACGGTCTCTGATTGACCTGGAGTTCACCCAGTCCATCACAAACTGGCTTGTGATAGACACCCATTACTTCGTCATGGCCGACATCGCGTATAATTGCATTTCAAAGCCAAGAAACTCAAATTCGTGATTTTTTGCACTTTCTGTGGGTATTAGCACACATATTTTCTAGAATACGATCGACAGTCTCTGATTGACCTAATTAACCCGGTCCATCACAAACATGCCGGTGATCTACACCCATTACTTCTTCAAGGCCGACGTCGTGTATTATTGCATTTCTAAGCCCAGAATCTCAAATTCCTGATTTTTTGCACTTTAAGTGGGTATATTAGGACATATATTTTCTAGAATCCGATCGACTGTCTCCGATTGGCCTGAAATTCACCCCGTCCATCCAAAACTGGCTTGTAATCGACTCCCAATACTTCGCCACGGCCGACGTCGCTTATTATTGCATTTCTAAGCCAAGAAACTCAAATTCGTGATTTTTAGCACTTTCGATGGGTATTTTTAGCACACAGATTCTCTAAAATCCGATCGACGGTCCCTGATTGGCCAAAAATTCACCGGTCATTGAAAAACAAGCTTCTGATTGACACCTATTATTTCATCATGGCCGAGGTCACATATTATTGCATTTCTAAGCTTAGAAACTCAAATTCGTGATTTGTTTCACTTTTGGTGGGTATTAGCACACATATTTTCTAGAATCTGGTAAATGATCTTTGATTGACCCGAAATTCACTCGTTCCATCACAAACAGGCTGGTGATCGATACTCATTACTTCTTCATGGTCGACGTCGCGTATTATTGCATTTCTAAGCCCATAAACTCAAATTCATGATATTCTACGAATTGGGTGGGTATTAGCACATAGATTTTCTAGAATCATGTCGTCAGTCTCTTATTGTCCTGAAATTCACATGATCCATCAGAAACAGGCTGGTGATTGACACCCATTACTTCATCATGGCCGACGTCGAGTATTATTAAATTTCGAAGCCAAGAAACTTAAATTCGTATTTGTTTGCACTTTCGGTGGGTATTAGCTCACAAATTATGTAGAATCCGGTCGACGGTCTCCAATTGGCCAGAAATTCACTCGATCCATCACAAACTTTCTTGTGATCTACACCAATTACTTCGTCGTGACCGACATCGCTTATTATTGCATTTCTAAGCCAAGAAACTCAAATTCGTGATTTTTTGCACTTTCGGTGGGTATTAAGCAAACATATTTCTACAATCTGGTCGACGGTCTCTGATTGACCTGGAGTTCACCCAGTCCATCACAAACTGGCTTGTGATAGACACCCATTACTTCGTCATGGCCGACATCGCGTATAATTGCATTTCAAAGCCAAGAAACTCAAATTCGTGATTTTTTGCACTTTCTGTGGGTATTAGCACGCATATTTTCTAGAATCCGGTCGACGGTATATGATTGACCTAATTAACCCGGTCCATCACAAACATGCCGGTGATCTACACCCATTACTTCTTCAAGGCCGACGTCGTGTATTATTGCATTTCTAAGCCCAGAAACTCAAATTCGTGATTTTTTGCACTTTAAGTGGGTATATTAGCACATATATTTTCTAGAATCCGGTCGACTGTCTCCGATTGGCCTGAAATTCACCCCGTCCATCCAAAACTGGCTTGTAATCGACTCCCATTACTTCGTCATGGCCGACGTCGCTTATTATTGCATTTCTAAGCCAAGAAACTCAAATTCGTGATTTTTAGCACTTTCGGTGGGTATTTAGCACACAGATTCTCTAAAATCCGATCGACGGTCCCTGATTGGCCAAAATTCACCGGTCATTGAAAAACAAGCTTCTGATTGACACCTATTATTTCATCATGGCCGAGGTCACATATTATTGCATTTCTAAGCTTAGAAACTCAAATTCGTGATTTGTTTCACTTTCGGTGGGTATTAGCACACATATTTTCTAGAATCTGGTAAATGATCTTTGATTGACCCGAAATTCACCCGTTCCATCACAAACAGGCTGGTGATCGATACTCATTACTTCTTCATGGCCGACGTCGCGTATTATTGCATTTCTAAGCCCAGAAACTCAAATTCATGATATTTTACGAATTGGGTGGGTATTAGCACATAGATTTTCTAGAATCATGTCGTCAGTCTCTTATTGGCCTGAAATTCACATGATCCATCAGAAACAGGCTGGTGATTGACACCCATTACTTCGTCATGGCCGACGTCGCGTATTATTACATTTCGAAGCCAAGAAACTTAAATTCGTATTTGTTTGCAGAATCCGGTCGACGGTCTCCAATTGGCCAGAAATTCACTAGATCCATCACAAACTTGCTTGTGATCTACACCAATTACTTCGTCGTGGCCGACGTCGCTTATTATTGCATTTCTAAGCCAAGAAACTCAAATTCGTGATTTTTTGCACTTTCGGTGGGTATTAAGCAAACATATTTCTAGAATCTGTCAACGGTCTTTGATTGACCTGGAGTTCACCCAGTCCATCACAAACTGGCTTGTGATAGACACCCATTACTTCGTCATGGCCGACATCGCGTATAATTGCATTTCAAAGCCAAGAAACTCAAATTCGTGATTTTTTGCACTTTCTGTGGGTATTAGCACGCATATTTTCTAGAATCCGGTCGACGGTATATGATTGACCTAATTAACCCGGTCCATCACAAACATGCCGGTGATCTACACCCATTACTTCTTCAAGGCCGACGTCGTGTATTATTGCATTTCTAAGCCCAGAAACTCAAATTCGTGATTTTTTGCACTTTAAGTGGGTATATTAGCACATATATTTTCTAGAATCCGGTCAACTATCTTCGATTGGCCTGAAATTCACCCAGTCCATCCAAAACTGGCTTGTAATCGACTCCCATTACTTCGTCATGGCCAACGTCGCTTATTATTGAAAATCTAAGCCAAGAAACTCAAATTCGTGATTTTTAGCACTTTCGGTGGGTATTTAGCACACAGATTCTCTAAAATCCGATCGGCGGTCCCTGATTGCCCAAAAATTCACCGGTCATTGAAAAACAAGCTTCTGATTGACACATAGTATTTCATCATGGCCGAGGTCACATATTATTGCATTTCTAAGCTTAGAAACTCAAATTCGTGATTTGTTTCACTTTTGGTGGGTATTAGCACACATATTTTCTAGAATCTGGTAAATGATCTTTGATTGACCCGAAATTCACCCGTTCCATCAAAAACAGGCTGGTGATTGATACTCATTACTTCTTCATGGCCGACGTCGCGTATTATTGCATTTCTAAGCCCAGAAACTCAAATTCATGATATTTTACGAATTGGGTGGGTATTAGCACATAGATTTTCTAGAATCATGTCGTCAGTCTCTTATTGACCTGAAATTCACATGATCCATCGGAAACAGGCTGGTGATTGACACCCATTACTTCATCATGGCCGACATCGCGTATTATTAAATTTTGAAGCCAAGAAACTTAAATTCCTATTTATTTACACTTTTGGTGGGTATTAGCTCACAAATTATGCAGAATCCGGTCGACGGACTCCAATTGGCCACAAATTCACTCGATCCATCACAACCTTGCTTGTGATGTTCACCTATTACTTCGTCGTGGCCGACATCGCTTATTATTGCATTTCTAATCCAATAAACTCAAATTCGTGATTTTTTGCACTTTCGGTGGGTATTAAGCAAACATATTTCTAGAATCTGTTCGACGGTCTCTGATTGACCTGGAGTTCACCCAGTCCATCACAAACTGGCTTGTGATAGACACCCATTACTTCGTCATGGCCGACATCGCGTATAATTGCATTTCAAAGCCAAGAAACTCAAATTCGTGATTTTTTGCACTTTCTGTGGGTATTAGCACGCATATTTTCTAGAATCCGGTCGACGGTATATGATTGACCTAATTAACCCGGTCCATCACAAACATGCCGGTGATCTACACCCATTACTTCTTCAAGGCCGACGTCGTGTATTATTGCATTTCTAAGCCCAGAAACTCAAATTCGTGATTTTTTGCACTTTAAGTGGGTATATTAGCACATATATTTTCTAGAATCCGGTCGACTGTCTCCGATTGGCCTGAAATTCACCCCGTCCATCCAAAACTGGCTTGTAATCGACTCCCATTACTTCGTCATGGCCGACGTCGCTTATTATTGCATTTCTAAGCCAAGAAACTCAAATTCGTGATTTTTAGCACTTTCGGTGGGTATTTAGCACACAGATTCTCTAAAATCCGATCGACGGTCCCTGATTGGCCAAAAATTCACCGGTCATTGAAAAACAAGCTTCTGATTGACACCTATTATTTCATCATGGCCGAGGTCACATATTATTGCATTTCTAAGCTTAGAAACTCAAATTCGTGATTTGTTTCACTTTTGGTGGGTATTAGCACACATATTTTCTAGAATCTGGTAAATGATCTTTGATTGACCCGAAATTCACCCGTTCCATCACAAACAGGCTGGTGATCGATACTCATTACTTCTTCATGGCCGACGTCGCGTATTATTGCATTTCTAAGCCCAGAAACTCAAATTCATGATATTTTACGAATTGGGTGGGTATTAGCACATAGATTTTCTAGAATCATGTCGTCAGTCTCTTATTGGCCTGAAATTCACATGATCCATCAGAAACAGGCTGGTGATTGACACCCATTACTCCATCATGGCCGACGTCGCGTATTATTACATTTCGAAGCCAAGAAACTTAAATTCGTATTTGTTTGCACTTTCGGTGGGTATTAGCTCACAAATTATGTAGAATCCGGTCGACGGTCTCCAATTGGCCAGAAATTCACTCGAACCATCACAAACTTGCTTGTGATCTACACCAATTACTTCATCGTGGCCGACGTCGCTTATTATTGCATTTCTAAGCCAAGAAACTCAAATTCGTGATTTTTTGCACTTTCGGTGGGTATTAAGCAAACATATTTCTACAATCTGGTCGACGGTCTCTGATTGACCTGGAGTTCACCCAGTCCATCACAAACTGGCTTGTGATAGACACCCATTACTTCGTCATGGCCGACATCGCGTATAATTGCATTTCAAAGCCAAGAAACTCAAATTCGTGATTTTTTGCACTTTCTGTGGGTATTAGCACGCATATTTTCTAGAATCCGGTCGACGGTATATGATTGACCTAATTAACCCGGTCCATCACAAACATGCCGTTGATCTACACCCATTACTTCATCATGGCCGACGTCGTGTATTATTGCATTTCTAAGCCTAGAAACTCAAATTCATGATTTTTTGCACTTTAAGTGGGTATTAGCAAATATATTTTCTAGAATCCGGTCGAGGGTCTCCGATTGGCTTGAAATTCACCCCGTCCATCCAAAACTGGCTTGTGATCGACACCCATTACTTCGTCATGGCCGACGTCGCTTATTATTGCATTTCTAAGACAAGAAACTCAAATTCGTGATTTTTAGAACTTTCGGTGGGTATTTTGCACACAGATTCTCTAAAATCCGATCGACGGTCCCTGATTGGCCAAAATTCACCGGTCATTGAAAAACAGCTTCTGATGACACCTATTATTTCATCATGGCCGAGGTCACATATTATTGCATTTCTAAGCTTAGAAACTCAAATTCGTGATTTGTTTCACTTTTGGTGGGTATTAGCACACATATTTTCTAGAATCTGGTAAATGATCTTTGATTGACCCGAAATTCACCCGTTCCATCAAAAACAGGCTGGTGATCGATACTCATTACTTCTTCATGGCCGACGTCGCGTATTATTGCATTTCTAAGCCCATAAACTCAAATTCATGATATTTTACGAATTGGGTGGGTATTAGCACATAGATTTTCTAGAATCATGTCGTCAGTCTCTTATTGGCCTGAAATTCACATGATCCATCAGAAACAGGCTGGTGATTGACACCCATTACTTCGTCATGGCCGACGTCGCGTATTATTACATTTCGAAGCCAAGAAACTTAAATTCGTATTTGTTTGCACTTTCGGTGGGTATTAGCTCACAAATTATGTAGAATCCGGTCGACGGTCTCCAATTGGCCAGAAATTCACTCGATCCATCACAAACTTGCTTGTGATCTACACCCATTACTTCGTCATGGCCGACGTCGCTTATTATTGCATTTCTAAGCCAAGAAAATCAAATTCGTGATTTTTTGCACTTTCGGTGGGTATTAAGCAAACATATTTCTAGAATCTGGTCGATGGTCTCTGATTGACCTGGAGTTCACCTAGTCCATCACAAACTGGCTTGTGATAGACACCCATTACTTCTTCATGGCCGACATCGCGTATAATTGCATTTCAAAGCCAAGAAACTCAAATTCGTGATTTTTTGCGCTTTCTGTGGGTATTAGCACGCATATTTTCTAGAATCCGGTCGACGGTCTCTGATTGACCTAATTAACCCGGTCCATCACAAACATGCCGGTGATCTACACCCATTACTTCTTCAAGGCCGACGTCGTGTATTATTGCATTTCTAAGCCCAGAAACTCAAATGCGTGATTTTTTGCACTTTAAGTGGGTATATTAGCACATATATTTTCTAGAATCCGGTCAACTGTCTTCGATTGGCCTGAAATTTACCCGTCCATCATGGCTTGTGATCGACTCCCATTACTTCGTCATGGCCGACGTCGCTTATTATTGCATTTCTAAGACAAGAAACTCAAATTCGTGATTTTTAGAACTTTCGGTGGGTATTTTGCACACAGATTCTCTAAAATCCGATCGACGGTCCCTGATTGGCCAAAAATTCACCGGTCATTGAAAAACAAGCTTCTGATTGACACCTATTATTTCATCATGGCCGAGGTCACATATTATTGCATTTCTAAGCTTAGAAACTCAAATTCGTGATTTGTTTTACTTTTGGTGGGTATTAGCACACATATTTTCTAGAATCTGGTAAATGATCTTTGATTGACCCGAAATTCACCCGTTCCATCACAAACAGGCTGGTGATCGATACTCATTACTTCTTCATGGCCGACGTCGAGTATTATTACATTTCGAAGCCAAGACACTTAAATTCGTATTTGTTTGCACTTTCGGTGGGTATTAGCTCACAAATTATGTAGAATGCGGTGGACGGTCTCCAATTGACCAGAAATTCACTCGAACCATCACAAACTTGCTTGTGATCTACACCAATTACTTCGTCGTGGCCGACGTCGCTTATTATTGCATTTCTAAGCCAAGAAACTCAAATTCGTGATTTTTTGCACTTTCGGTGGGTATTAAGCAAACATATTTCTAGAATCTGGTCGACGGTCTCTGATTGACCTGGAGTTCACCCAGTCCATCACAAACTGGCTTGTGATAGACACCCATTACTTCGTCATGGCCGACATCGCGTATAATTGCATTTCAAAGCCAAGAAACTCAAATTCGTGATTTTTTGCACTTTCTGTGGGTATTAGCACACATATTTTCTAGAATACGATCGACGGTCTCTGATTGACCTAATTAACCCAGTCCAGCACAAACATGCCGGTGATCTACACCCATTACTTGTTCAAGGCCGACGTCGTGTACTATTGCATTTCTACGCCCAGAAACTCAAATTCGTGATTTTTTGCACTTTAAGTGGGTATATTAGCACATATATTTTCTAGAATCCGGTCGACTGTCTCCGATTGGCCTGAAATTCACCTTGTCCTTCCAAAACTGGCTTGTAATCGACTCCCATTACTTCGTCATGGCCGACGTCGCTTATTATTGCATTTCTAAGCCAAGAAACTCAAATTCGTGATTTTTAGCACTTTCGGTGGGTATTTAGCACACAGATTCTCTAAAATTCGATCGACGGTCCCTGATTGGCCAAAAATTCACCGGTCATTGAAAAACAAGCTTCTGATTGACACCTATTATTTCATCATGGCCGAGGTCACATATTATTGCATTTCTAAGCTTAGAAACTCAAATTCGTGATTTGTTTCACTTTTGGTGGGTATTAGCACACATATTTTCTAGAATCTGGTAAATGATCTTTGATTGACCCGAAATTCACCCGTTCCATCACAAACAGGCTGGTGATCGATACTCATTACTTCTTCATGGCCGACGTCGCGTATTATTGCATTTCTAAGCCCAGAAACTCAAATTCATGATATTTTACGAATTGGGTGGGTATTAGCACATAGATTTTCTAGAATCATGTCGTCAGTCTCTTATTGGCCTGAAATTCACATGATCCATCAGAAACAGGCTGGTGATTGACACCCATTACTTCGTCATGGCCGACGTCGCGTATTATTACATTTCGAAGCCAAGAAACTTAAATTCGTATTTGTTTGCACTTTCGGTGGGTATTAGCTCACAAATTATGTAGAATCCGGTCGACGGTCTCCAATTGGCCAGAAATTCACTCGAACCATCACAAACTTGCTTGTGATCTACACCAATTACTTCATCGTGGCCGACGTCGCTTATTATTGCATTTCTAAGCCAAGAAACTCAAATTCGTGATTTTTTGCACTTTCGGTGGGTATTAAGCAAACATATTTCTAGAATCTGTTCGACGGTCTCTGATTGACCTGGAGTTCACCCAGTCCATCACAAACTGGCTTGTGATAGACACCCATTACTTCGTCATGGCCGACATCGCGTATAATTGCATTTCAAAGCCAAGAAACTCAAATTCGTGATTTTTTGCACTTTCTGTGGGTATTAGCACGCATATTTTCTAGAATCCGGTCGACGGGCTCAGATTTACCTAATTAACCCGGTCCATCACAAACATGCCGGTGATCTACACCCATTACTTCTTCAAGGACGACGTCGTGTATTATTGCATTTCTAAGCCCAGAAACTCAAATTCGTGATTTTTTGCACTTTAAGTGGGTATTAGCACATTTATTTTCTAGAATCCGGTCGACGGTCTCCGATTGGCCTGAAATTCACCCCGTCCAACCAAAACTGGCTTGTGATCGACTCCAATTACTTCGTCATGGCCGACGTCGCTTATTATTGCATTTCTAAGCCAAGAAACTCAAATTCGTGATTTTTAGCACTTTCGGTGGGTATTTAGCACACAAATTCTCTAAAATCCGATCGACGGTCCCTGATTGGCCAAAAATTCACCGGTCAATGAAAAACAAGCTTCTGATTGACACCTATTATTTCATCATGGCCGAGGTCACATATTATTGCATTTCTAAGCTTAGAAACTCAAATTCGTGATTTGTTTCACTTTCGGCGGGTATTAGCACACATATTTTCTAGAATCTGGTAAATGATCTTTGATTGACCCGAAATTCACCCGTTCCACCACAAACAGGCTGGTGATCGATACTCATTACTTCTTCATGGCCGACGTCGCGTATTATAGCATTTCTAAGCCCAGAAACTCAAGTTCATGATTTTTTACGAATTGGGTGGGTATTAGCACATAGATTTTCTAGAATCATGTCGTCAGTCTCTTATTGGCTTGAAATTCACATGATCCATCAGAAACAGGCTGGTGATTGACACCCATTACTTCGTCATGGCCGACGTTGCGTATTATTACATTTCAAAGCCAAGAAACTTAAATTTGTATTTGTTTGCACTTTCGGTGGGTATTAGCTCACAAATTATGTAGAATCCGGTCGACGGTCTCCAATAGGCCAGAAATTCACTCGATCCATCACAAACTTGCTTGTGATCTACACCCATTACTTCATCATGGCCGACGTCGCTTATTATTGCATTTCTAAGCCAAGAAAATCAAATTCGTGATTTTTTGCACTTTCGGTGGGTATTAAACGAACATATTTCTAGAATCTGGTCGACGGTCTCTATTGACCTGGTGTTCACCTAGTCCATCACAAACTGGCTTTTGATAGACACCCATTACTTCGTCATGGCCGCCATCGCGTATAATTGCATTTCAAAGCCAAGAAACTCAAATTCGTGATTTTTTGCACTTTCTGTGGGTATTAGCACGCATATTTTCTAGTATCCGGTCGACGGGCTCTGATTGACCTAATTAACCCGGTCCATCACAAACATGCCGGTGATCTACACCCATTACTTCTTCAAGGACGACGTCGTGTATTATTGCATTTCTAAGCCCAGAAACTCAAATTCGTGATTTTTTGCACTTTAAGTGGGTATTAACACGTATATTTTCTAGAATCCGGTCGACGGTCTCCGATTGGCCTGAAATTCACCCCGTCCATCCAAAACTGGTTTGTGATCGACACCCATTACTTCGTCATGCCGACGTCGCTTATTATTGCATTTCTAAGCCAAGAAACTCAAATTCGTGATTTTAGCACTTTCGGTGGGTATTTAGCACGCAGGTTCTCTAAAATCCGATCGACGGTCCATGATTGGCCAAAAATTCACCGGTCATTGAAAAAAAAGCTTCTGATTGACACCTATTATTTCATCATGGCCGAGGTCACATATTATTGCATTTCTAAGATTAGAAACTCAAATTCGTGATTTGTTTCACTTTCGATGGGTATTAGCACACGTATTTTCTAGAATCTGGTAAATGATCTTTGATTGACCTGAAATTCACCCGGTCTATCACAAACAGGCTGGTGATCGATACTCATTACTTCTTCATGGCCGACGTCGCGTATTAATGCATTTCTAAGCCCAGAAACTCAAATTCATGATTTTTTTACGAATTGGGTGGGTATTAGCTAATAGATTTTCTAGAATCATGTCGTCGGTCTCTTATTGGCATGAAATTCACCTGAGCCATCAGAAACAGGCTGGTGATTGACACCCATTACTTCGTCATGGCCAACGTCGCGTATTATTACATTTCTAAGCCAAGAAACTTAAATTCGTATTTTTTTGCTCTTTCGGTGGGTATTAGCACACAAATTATGTAGAATCCGGTCGACGGTCTCCAATTGGCCAGAAATTCACTCGATCCATCACAAACTTGCTTGTGATCTACACCTATTACTTCGTCATGGCCGACGTCGCTTATTATTGCATTTCTAAGCCAAGAAAATCAAATTCGTGATTTTTTGCACTTTCGGTGGGTATTAAGCAAACATATTTCTAGAATCTGTCAACGGTCTCTGATTGACCTGGAGTTCACCCAGTCCATCACAAACTGGCTTGTGATAGACACCCATTACTTCGTCATGGCCGACATCGCGTATAATTGCATTTCAAAGCCAAGAAACTCAAATTCGTGATTTTTTGCACTTTCTGTGGGTATTAGCACGCATATTTTCTAGAATCCGGTCGACGGTCTCTGATTGACCTAATTAACCCGGTCCATCACAAACATGCCGGTGATCTACACCCATTACTTCTTCAAGGCCGACGTCGTGTATTATTGCATTTCTAAGCCCAGAAACTCAAATTCGTGATTTTTTGCACTTTAAGTGGGTATTAGCACATATATTTTCTAGAATCCGGTCGACGGTCTCCGATTGGCCTGAAATTCACCCCGTCCATCCAAAACTGGCTTGTGATCGACACGCATTACTTCGTCATGGCCAACGTCGCTTATTATTGCATTTCTAAGCCAAGAAACTCAAATTCGTGATTTTTAGCACTTTCGGTGGGTATTTAGCACACAGATTCTCTAAAATCCGATCGACGGTCCCTGATTGGCCAAAAATTCACCGGTCATTGAAAAACAAGCTTCTGATTGACACCTATTATTTCATCATGGCCGAGGTCACATATTATTGCATTTCTAAGCTTAGAAACTCAAATTCGTGATTTGTTTCACTTTCGGTGGGTATTAGCACACATATTTTCTAGAATCTGGTAAATGATCTTTGATTGACCCGAAATTCACCTGTTCCATCAAAAATAGGCTGGTGATCGATACTCATTACTTCTTCATTGCCGACGTCACGTATTATTGAATTTCTAAGCCCAGAAACTCAAATTCATGATATTTTACGAATTGGGTGGGTATTAGCACATAGATTTTCTTGAATCATGTTGTCAATCTCTTATTGGCATGAAATTCACATGATCCATCAGAAACAGGCTGGTGATTGACACCCATTACTTCGTCATGGCCGACGTCGCGTATTATTACATTTCGAAGCCAAGAAACTTAAATTCGTATTTGTTTGCACTTTCGGTGGGTATTAGCTCACAAATTATGTAGAATCCGGTCGACGGTCTCCAATTGGCCAGAAATTCACTCGATCCATCACAAACTTGCTTGTGATCTACACCCATTACTTCGTCATGGCCGACGTCGCTTATTATTGCATTTCTAAGCCAAGAAAATCAAATTCGTGATTTTTTGCACTTTCGGTGGGTATTAAGCAAACATATTTCTAGAATCTGGTCGACGGTCTCTGATTGACCTGGAGTTCACCCAGTCCATCACAAACTGGCTTGTGATAGACACCCATTACTTCGTCATGGCCGACATCGCGTATAATTGCATTTCAAAGCCAAGAAACTCAAATTCGTGATTTTTTGCACTTTCTGTGGGTATTAGCACGCATATTTTCTAGAATCCGGTCGACGGTCTCTGATTGACCTAATTAACCCGGTCCATCACAAACATGCCGGTGATCTACACCCATTACTTCTTCAAGGCCGACGTCGTGTATTATTGCATTTCTAAGCCCAGAAACTCAAATTCGTGATTTTTTGCACTTTAAGTGGGTATTAGCACATATATTTTCTAGAATCCGGTCGACGGTCTCCGATTGGCCTGAAATTCACCCCGTCCATCCAAAACTGGCTTGTGATCGACACCCATTACTTCGTCATGGCCGACGTCGCTTATTATTGCATTTCTAAGCCAAGAAACTCAAATTCGTGATTTTTAGCACTTTCGGTGGGTATTTAGCACACAGATTCTCTAAAATCCGATCGACGGTCCCTGATTGGCCAAAAATTCACCGGTCAATGAAAAACAAGCTTCTGATTGACACCTATTATTTCATCATGGCCGAGGTCACATATTATTGCATTTCTAAGCTTAGAAACTCAAATTCGTGATTTGTTTCACTTTCGGTGGGTATTAGCACACATATTTTCTAGAATCTGGTAAATGATCTTTGATTGACCTGAAATTCACCCGGTCCATCACAAACAGGCTTGTGATCGATACTCATTACTTCTTCATGGCCGACGTCGCTATTAATGCATTTCTAAGCCCAGAAACTCAAATTCATGATTTTTTTACGAATTGGGTGGGTATTAGCACATAGATTTTCTAGAATCATGTCGGTCTCTTATTGGCCTGAAATTCCCCTGATCCATCAGAAATAGTCTGGTGATTGACACCCATTACTTCGGCATGGCCGACGTCGCGTATTATTACATTTCTAAGCCAAGAAACTTAAATTCGTATTTGTTTTCACTTTATGTGGGTATTAGCTCACAAATTATACAGAATCCGGTCGACGGTCTCCAATTGGCCAAAAATTCACTGGATCCATCACAAACATGCTTGTGATCTACACCCATTACTTCGTCATGGCCGACGTCGCTTATTATTGCATTTCTAAGCCAAGAAAATCAAATTCGTGATTTTTTGCACTTTCGGCGGGTATTAAGCAAACATATTTCTAGAATCTGGTTGACGGTCTCTGATTGACCTGGAGTTCACCCAGTCCATCACAAACTGGCTTGTGATAGACACCCATTACTTCGTCAGGGCCGACATCGCGTATAATTGCATTGCAAAGCCACGAAACTCAAATTCGTGATTTTTTGCACTTTATGTGGGTATTAGCACGCATATTTTCTAGAATCCGGTGCACAGTCTCTGATTTACCTAATTAACCCGGTCCATCACAAACATGCCGGTGATCTACACCCATTACTTCTTCAAGGCCGACGTCGTGTAATATTGCATTTCTAAGCCAAGAAACTCAAATTCGTGATTTTTTGCACTTTAAATAGGTATTAGCACATATATTTTCTAGAATCCGGTCGACGGTCTCCGATTGGCCTGAAATTCACCCCGTCCATCCAAAACTGGTTTGTGATCGACACCCATTACTTCGTCATGCCGACGTCGCTTATTATTGCATTTCTAAGCCAAGAAACTCAAATTCGTGATTTTAGCACTTTCGGTGGGTATTTAGCACGCAGGTTCTCTAAAATCCGATCGACGGTCCATGATTGGCCAAAAATTCACCGGTCATTGAAAAAAAAGCTTCTGATTGACACCTATTATTTCATCATGGCCGAGGTCACATATTATTGCATTTCTAAGATTAGAAACTCAAATTCGTGATTTGTTTCACTTTCGATGGGTATTAGCACACGTATTTTCTAGAATCTGGTAAATGATCTTTGATTGACCTGAAATTCACCCGGTCTATCACAAACAGGCTGGTGATCGATACTCATTACTTCTTCATGGCCGACGTTGCGTACTATTGCATTTCTAAGCCCAGAAACTCAAATTCATGATTTTTTTACGAATTGGGTGGGTATTAGCTAATAGATTTTCTAGAATCATGTCGTCGGTCTCTTATTGGCTTGAAATTCACCTGAGCCATCAGAAACAGGATGGTGATTGACACCCATTACTTCGTCATGGCCAACGTCGCGTATTATTACATTTCTAAGCCAAGAAACTTAAATTCGTATTTTTTTGCTCTTTCGGTGGGTATTAGCACACAAATTATGTAGAATCCGGTCGACGGTCTCCAATTGGCCAGAAATTCACTCGATCAATCACAAACATGCTTGTGATCTATACCCATTACTTCGTCATGGCCGACGTCGCTTATTATTGCATTACTAAGCCAATAAACTCAAATTCGTGATTTTTTTGCACCTTCGGTTGGTATTAAGGAAACTTATTTCTAGAATCTGGTCGACGGTCTCTGAGTGACATGGATTTCACCCAGTCCATCACACACTGGATTGTGATAGACACCCATTACTTTGTCATGGCCGACATAGCGTATAATTGCATTTCAAAGCCAAGAAACTCAAATTCGTGATTTTTTGCACTTTCTGTGGGTATTAGCACGCATATTTTCTAGTATCCGGTCGACGGGCTCTGATTGACCTAATTAACCCGGTCCATCACAAACATGCCGGTGATCTACACCCATTACTTCTTCAAGGACGACGTCGTGTATTATTGCATTTCTAAGCCCAGAAACTCAAATTCGTGATTTTTTGCACTTTAAGTGGGTATTAACACGTATATTTTCTAGAATCCGGTCGACTGTCTCCGATTGGCCTGAAATTCACCCCGTCCATCCAAACTGTCTTGTGATCGACACGCATTACTTCGTCACGGCCAACGTCGCTTATTATTGCATTTCTAAGCCAAGAAACTCAAATTCGTGATTTTTAGCACTTTCGGTGGGTATTTAGCACACAGATTCTCTAAAATCCGATCGACGGTCCCTGATTGGCCAAAAATTCACCGGTCAATGAAAAACAAGCTTCTGATTGACACCTATTATTTCATCATGGCCGAGGTCACATATTATTGCATTTCTAAGCTTAGAAACTCAAATTCGTGATTTGTTTCACTTTCGGTGGGTATTAGCACACATATTTTCTAGAATCTGGTAAATGATCTTTGATTGACCTGAAATTCACCCGGTCCATCACAAACAGATTGGTGATCGATACTCATTACTTCTTCATGGCCGACGTTGCGTATTATTGCATTTCTAAGCCCAGAAACTCAAATTCATGATTTTTTTACGAATTGGGTGGGTATTAGCACATAGATTTTCTAGAATCATGTCTCGATCTCTTATTGGACAGAAATTCCCCTGATCCATCAGAAATAGGCTGGTGATTGACACCCATTACTTCGTCATTGCCAACGTCGCGTATTATTACATTTCTAAGCCTAGAAACTTAAATTAGTATTTTTTTGCTCTTTCGGTGGATATTAGCACAAAAATTATGTAGAATCCGGTCGACGGTCTCCAATTGGCCAGAAATTCACTCGATCAATCACAAACATGCTTGTGATCTACACCCATTACTTCGTCATGGCCGACGTCGCTTATTATTGCATTTCTAAGACAAAAAACACAAATTCGTGATTTTTTGCACTTTCGGTTGGTATTAAGCAAACATATTTCTAGAATCTGGTCGACGGTCTCTGATTGACATGGAGTTCACCCAGTCCATCACGAACTGGCTTGTGATAGACACCCATTACTTTGTCATGGCTGACATAGCGTATAATTGCATTTCAAAGCCAAGAAACTCAAATTCGTGATTTTTTGCACTTTCTGTGGGTATTAGCACACATATTTTCTAGAAACCGGTCGACGGTCTCTGATTGACCTAATTAACCCGGTACATCACAAACATGCCGGTGATCTACACCCATTACTTCTTCGTGGCCGACATCGTGTATTATTGCATTTCTAAGCCCAGAACCTCAAATTCGTGATTTTTTGCACTTTAAATAGGTATTAGCACATATATTTTCTAGAATCCGGTCGACGGTCTCCGATTGGCCTGAAATTCACCCCGTCCATCCAAAACTGGCTTGTGATCGACACCCATTACTTCGTCATGGCCGACGTCGCTTATTATTGCATTTCTAAGCCAAGAAACTCAAATTCGTGATTTTTAGCACTTTCGGTGGGTATTTAGCACACAGATTCTCTAAAATCCGATCGACGGTCCATGATTGGCCAAAAATTCACCGGTCAATGAAAAACAAGCTTCTGATTGACACCTATTATTTCATCATGGCCGAGGTCACATATTATTGCATTTCTTAGCTTAGAAACTCAAATTCGTGATTTGTTTCACTTTTGGAGGGTATTAGCACACATATTTTCTAGAATCTGGTAAATGATCTTTGATTGACCTGAAATTCACCCGGTCTATCACAAACAGGCTGGTGATCGACACTCATTACTTCTTCATGGCCGACGTCGCGTATTAATGCATTTCTAAGCCCAGAAACTCAAATTCATGATTTTTTTACGAATTGGGTGGGTATTAGCAAATAGATTTTCTAGAATCATGTCGTCGGTCACTTATTGGCATGAAATTCACCTGAGCCATCAGAAACAAGCAGGTGATTGACACCCATTACTTCGTCATGGCCAACGTCGCGTATTATTACATTTCTAAACCAAGAAACTTAAATTCGTATTTTTTTACTCTTTCGGTGGGTATTAGCACACAAATTATGTAGAATCCGGTCGACGGTCTCCAATTGGCCATAAATTCACTCGATGAATCACAAACATGCTTGTGATCTACACCCATTACTTCCTCATGGCCGACGTCGCTTATTATTGCATTACTAAGCTAATAAACTCAAATTCGTGATTTTTTGCACTTTCGATTGGTATTAAGGAAACATATTTCTAGAATCTGGTCGACGGTCTCTGATTGACATGGATTGCACCCAGTCCATCACAAACTGGCTTGTGATAGACACCCATTACTTTGTCATGGCCGACATAGCGTATAATTGCATTTCAAAGCCAAGAAACTCAAATTCGTGATTTTTTGCACTTTCTGTGGGTATTAGCACGCATATTTTCTAGAATCCGGTCGACGGTCTCTGATTGACCTAATTAACCCGGTCCATCACAAACATGCCGGTGATCTACACCCATTACTTCTTCAAGGCCGACGTCGTGTATTATTGCATTTCTAAGCCCAGAAACTCAAATTCGTGATTTTTTGCACTTTAAATAGGTATTAGCACATATATTTTCTAGAATCCGGTCGTCGGTCTCTGATTGGCCTGAACTGGCTTGTGATCGACACCCATTACTTCGTCATGGCCGACGTCGCTTATTATTGCATTTCTAAGCCAAGAAACTCAAATTCGTGATTTTTAGCACTTTCGGTGGGTATTTAGCACACAGATTCTCTAAAATCCGATCGACGGTCCCTGATTGGCCAAAAATTCATCGGTCAATGAAAACCAAGCTTCTGATTGACACCTATTATTTCATCATGGCCGAGGTCACATATTATTGCATTTCTAAGCTTAGAAACTCAAATTCGTGATTTGTTTCACTTTTGGAGGGTATTAGCACACATATTTTCTAGAATCTGGTAAATGATCTTTGATTGACCTGAAATTCACCCAGTCTATCACAAACAGGCTGGTGATCGATACTCATTACTTCTTCATGGCCGACGTCGCGTATTAATGCATTTCTAAGCCCAGAAACTCAAATTCATGATTTTTTTACGAATTGGGTGGGTATTAGCAAATAGATTTTCTAGAATCATGTCTCGGTCTCTTATTGGCCTGAAATTCCCTGATCCATCAGAAACAGGCTGGTGATTGACACCCATTACTTCGTCATGGCCAACGTAGCGTATTATTACATTTCTAAGCCAAGAAACTTAAATTCGTATTTTTTTGCTCCTTCGGTGGGTATTAGCTCACAAATTATGTAGAATCCGGTCGACGGTCTCCAATTGGCCAGAAATTCACTCGATCAATCACAAACATGCTTGTGATCTACACCCATTACTTCGTCATGGCCGACGTCGCTTATTATTGCATTTCTAAGCCAAGAAACTCAAATTCGTGATTTTTTGCACTTTCGGCGGGTATTAAGCAAATATATTTCTAGAATCTGGTTTACGGTCTCTGATTGGCCAGGAGTTTACCCAGTCCATCAAAAACTGGCTTTTGATACACAACCATTACTTCGTCATGGCCGACATCGCGTATAATTGCATTTCAAAGCCAAGAAACAAAAATTCGTGATTGTTTGCACTTTCTGTGGGTATTAGCACGCATATTTTCTAGAATCCGGTCGACGGTCTCTGATTGACCTAATTAACCCGGACCATTACAAACATGCCGGTGATCTACACCCATTACTTCTTCAAGGCCGACATCATGTATTATTGCATATCTAAGCCCAGAAACTCAAATTCGTGATTTTTTGCACTTTAAATAGGTATTAGCACATATATTTTCTAGAATCCGGTCGACGGTCTCCGATTGGCATGAAATTCATCCCGTCCATCCAAAACTGGCTTGTGATCGACACCCATTACTTCGTCATGGCCGACGTCGCTTATTATTGCATTTCTAAGCCAAGAAACTCAAATTCGTGATTTTTAGCACTTTCGGTGGGTATTTAGCACACAGATTCTCTAAAATCCGATCGACGGTCCATGATTGGCCAAAAATTCACCGGTCAATGAAAAACAAGCTTCTGATTGACACCTATTATTTCATCATGGCCGAGGGCACATATTATTGCATTTCTAAGCTTAGAAACTCAAATTCGTGATTTGTTTCACTTTCGGTGGGTATTAGCACACATATTTTCTAGAATCTGGTAAATGATCTTTGATTGACCTGAAATTCACCCGGTCCATCACAAACAGGCTGGTGATCGATACTCATTACTTCTTCATGGCCGACGTTGCGTACTATTGCATTTCTAAGCCCAGAAACTCAAATTCATGATTTTTTTACGAATTGGGTGGGTATTAGCACATAGATTTTCTAGAATCATGTCTCGATCTCTTATTGGCCTGAAATTCCCCTGATCCATCAGAAACAGGCTGGTGATTGACACCCATTACTTCGTCATTGCCAACGTCGCGTATTATTACATTTCTAAGCCAAGAAACTTAAATTCGTATTTTTTTGCTCCTTCGGTGGGTATTAGCTCACAAATTATGTAGAATCCGGTCGACGGTCTCCAATTGGCCAGAAATTCACTCGATCAATCACAAACATGCTTGTGATCTACACCCATTACTTCGTCATGGCCGACGTCGCTTATTATTGCATTTCTAAGCCAAGAAACTCAAATTCGTGATTTTTTGCACTTTCGGTTGGTATTAAGCAAACATATTTCTAGAATCTGGTCGACGGTCTCTGATTGACATGGAGTTCACCCAGTCCATCACAAACTGGCTTGTGATAGACATCCATTACTTTCCTCATGGCCGACATCGCGTATAATTGCATTTCAAAGCCAGGAAACTCAAATTCGTGATTTTTTGCACTTTCTGTGGGTATTAGCACACATATTTTCTAGAATCCGATCGACGGTCTCTGATTGACCTAATTAACCCCGTACATCACAAACATGCCGGTGATCTACACCCATTACTTCTTCATGGCCGACGTCGTGTATTATTGCATTTCTAAGCCCAGAAACTCAAATTCGTGATTTTTTGCACTTTAAATAGGTATTAGCACATATATTTTCTAGAATCCGGTCGACGGTCTCCGATTGGCCTGAAATTCACCCCGTCCATCAAAACTGGCTTGTGATCGACACCCATTACTTCGTCATGGCCGACGTCGCTTATTATTGCATTTCTAAGCCAAGAAACTCAAATTCGTGATTTTTAGCACTTTCGGTGGGTATTTAGCACACAGATTCTCTAAAATCCGATCGACGGTCCATGATTGGCCAAAAATTCACCGGTCAATGAAAAACAAGCTTCTGATTGACACCTATTATTTCATCATGGCCGAGGGCACATATTATTGCATTTCTAAGCTTAGAAACTCAAATTCGTGATTTGTTTCACTTTCGGTGGGTATTAGCACACATATTTTCTAGAATCTGGTAAATGATCTTTGATTGACCTGAAATTCACCCGGTCCATCACAAACAGATTGGTGATCGATACTCATTACTTCTTCATGGCCGACGTTGCGTACTATTGCATTTCTAAGCCCAGAAACTCAAATTCATGATTTTTTTACGAATTGGGTGGGTATTAGCACATAGATTTTCTAGAATCATGTCTCGATCTCTTATTGGCCTGAAATTCCCCTGATCCATCAGAAGCAGGTGATTGACACCCATTACTTCGTCATTGCCAACGTCGCATATTATTACATTTCTAAGCCAAGAAACTTAAATTCGTATTTTTTTGCTCCTTCGGTGGGTATTAGCTCACAAATTATGTAGAATCCGGTCGACGGTCTCCAATTGGCCAGAAATTCACTCGATCAATCACAAACATGCTTGTGATCTACACCCATTACTTCGTCATGGCCGACGTCGCTTATTATTGCATTTCTAAGCCAAGAAACTCAAATTCGTGATTTTTTGCACTTTCGGTTGGTATTAAGCAAACATATTTCTAGAATCTGGTCGACGGTCTCTGATTGACATGGAGTTCACGCAGTCCATCACAAACTGGCTTGTGATAGACACCCATTACTTTGTCATGGCCGACATAGCGTATAATTGCATTTCAAAGCCAAGAAACTCAAATTCGTGATTTTTTGCACTTTCTGTGGGTATTAGCACGCATATTTTCTAGAAACCGGTCGACGGTCTCTGATTGACCTAATTAACCTGGTACATCACAAACATGCCGGTGATCTACACCCATTACTTCTTCGTGGCCGACATCGTGTATTATTGCATTTCTAAGCCCAGAACCTCAAATTCGTGATTTTTTGCACTTTAAATAGGTATTAGCACATATATTTTCTAGAATCCGGTCGACGGTCTCCGATTGGCCTGAAATTCACTTCGTCCATCCAAAACTGGCTTGTGATCGACACCCATTACTTCGTCATGGCCGACGTCGCTTATTATTGCATTTCTAAGCCAAGAAACTCAAATTCGTGATTTTTAGCACTTTCGGTGGGTATTTAGCACACAGATTCTCTAAAATCCGATCGACGGTCCATGATTGGCCAAAAATTCACCGGTCAATGAAAAACAAGCTTCTGATTGACACCTATTATTTCATCATGGCCGAGGGCACATATTATTGCATTTCTAAGCTTAGAAACTCAAATTCGTGATTTGTTTCACTTTCGGTGGGTATTAGCACACATATTTTCTAGAATCTGGTAAATGATCTTTGATTGACCTGAAATTCACCCGGTCTATCACAAACAGGCTGGTGATCGATACTCATTACTTCTTCATGGCCGACGTTGCGTATTATTGCATTTCTAAGCCCAGAAACTCAAATTCATGATTTTTTACGAATTGGGTGGGTATTAGCACATAGATTTTCTAGAATCATGTCTCGGTCTCTTATTGGCCTGAAATTCCCTTGATCCATCAGAAACAGGATGGTGATTGACACCCATTACTTCTTCATGGCCAACGTAGTGTATTATTACATTTCTAAGCCAAGAAACTTAAATTCGTATTTTTTTGCTCCTTCGGTGGGTATTAGCTCACAAATTATGTAGAATCCGGTCGACGGTCTCCAATTGGCCAGAAATTCACTCGATCAATCACAAACATGCTTGTGATCTACACCCATTACTTCGTCATGGCCGACGTCGCTTATTATTGCATTTCTAAGCCAAGAAACTCAAATTCGTGATTTTTTGCACTTTCGGTTGGTATTAAGCAAACATATTTCTAGAATCTGGTTGACGGTCTCTGATTGACATGGAGTTCACCCAGTCCATCACAAACTGGCTTGTGATAGACACCCATTACTTTGTCATGGCCGACATAGCGTATAATTGCATTTCAAAGCCAAGAAACTCAAATTCGTGATTTTTTGCACTTTCTGTGGGTATTAGCACACATATTTTCTAGAAACCGGTCGACGGTCTCTGATTGACCTAATTAACCCGGTACATCACAAACATGCCGGTGATCTACACCCATTACTTCTTCCTGGCCGACATCGTGTATTATTGCATTTCTAAGCCCAGAAACTCAAATTCGTGATTTTTTACACTTTAAATAGGTATTAGCACATATATTTTCTAGAATACGATCGACGGTCTCCGATTGGCCTGAAATTCACCCCGTCCATCCAAAACTGGCTTGTGATCGACACCCATTACTTCGTCATGCCGACGTCGCTTATCATTGCATTTCTAAGCCAAGAAACTCAAATTCGTGATTTTTAGCACTTTCGGTGGGTATTTAGCACACAGATTCTCTAAAATCCGATCGACGGTCCCTGATTGGCCAAAAATTCACCGGTCAATGAAAAACAAGCTTCTGATTGACACCTATTATTTCATCATGGCCGAGGTCACATATTATTGCATTTCTAAGCTTAGAAACTCAAATTCGTGATTTGTTTCACTTTCGGTGGGTATTAGCACACATATTTTCTAGAATCTGGTAAATGATCTTTGATTGACCTGAAATTCACCCGGTCCATCACAAACAGGCTGGTGATCGATACTCATTACTTCTTCATGGCCGACGTTGCGTATTATTGCATTTCTAAGCCCAGAAACTCAAATTCATGATTTTTTTACGAATTGGGTGGGTATTAGCACATAGATTTTCTAGAATCATGTCTCGATCTCTTATTGGCCTGAAATTCCCCTGATCCATCAGAAACAGGCTGGTGATTGACACCCATTACTTCGTCATTGCCAACGTCGCGTATTATTACATTTCTAAGCCAAGAAACTTAAATTCGTATTTTTTTGCTCCTTCGGTGGGTATTAGCTCACAAATTATGTAGAATCCGGTCGACGGTCTCCAATTGGCCAGAAATTCACTCGATCAATCACAAACATGCTTGTGATCTACACCCATTACTTCGTCATGGCCGACGTCGCTTATTATTGCATTTCTAAGCCAAGAAACTCAAATTCGTGATTTTTTGCACTTTCGGTTGGTATTAAGCAAACATATTTCTAGAATCTGGTCGACGGTCTCTGATTGACATGGAGTTCACCCAGTCCATCACAAACTGGCTTGTGATAGACACCCATTACTTTGTCATGGCCGACATAGCGTATAATTGCATTTCAAAGCCAAGAAACTCAAATTCGTGATTTTTTGCACTTTCTGTGGGTATTAGCACGCATATTTTCTAGAAACCGGTCGACGGTCTCTGATTGACCTAATTAACCCGGTACATCACAAACATGCCGGTGATCTACACCCATTACTTCTTCGTGGCCGACATCGTGTATTATTGCATTTCTAAGCCCAGAACCTCAAATTCGTGATTTTTTGCACTTTAAATAGGTATTAGCACATATATTTTCTAGAATCCGGTCGACGGTCTCCGATTGGCCTGAAATTCACCCCGTCCATCCAAAACTGGCTTGTGATCGACACCCATTACTTCGTCATGGCCGACGTCGCTTATTATTGCATTTCTAAGCCAAGAAACTCAAATTCGTGATTTTTAGCACTTTCGGTGGGTATTTAGCACACAGATTCTCTAAAATCCGATCGACGGTCCATGATTGGCCAAAAATTCACCGGTCAATGAAAAACAAGCTTCTGATTGACACCTATTATTTCATCATGGCCGAGGTCACATATTATTGCATTTCTAAGCTTAGAAACTCAAATTCGTGATTTGTTTCACTTTCGGTGGGTATTAGCACACATATTTTCTAGAATCTGGTAAATGATCTTTGACTGACCTGAAATTCACCCGGTCCATCACAAACAAGCTGGTGATCGATACTCATTACTTCTTCATGGCCGACGTTGCGTATTATTGCATTTCTAAGCCCAGAAACTCAAATTCATGATTTTTTTACGAATTGGGTGGGTATTAGCACATAGATTTTCTAGAATCATGTCTCGGTCTCTTATTGGCCTGAAATTCACCTGATCCATCAGAAACAGGCTGGTGATTGACACCCATTACTTCGTCATGGCCAACGTAGCGTATTATTACATTTCTAAGCCAAGAAACTTAAATTCGTATTTTTTTGCTCTTTTGGTGGGTATTAGCTCACAAATTATGTAGAATCCGGTCGACGGTCTCCAGTTGGCCAGAAATTCACTCGATCCATCACAAACTTGCTTGTGATCTACACCCATTACTTCGTCATGGCCGACGTCGCTTATTATTGCATTTCTAAGCCAAGAAACTCAAATTCGTGATTTTTTGCACTTTCGGTTGGTATTAAGCAAACATATTTCTAGAATCTGGTCGACGGTCTCTGATTGACATGGAGTTCACCCAGTCCATCACAAACTGGCTTGTGATAGACACCCATTACTTTGTCATGGCCGACATAGCGTATAATTGCATTTCAAAGCCAAGAAACTCAAATTCGTGATTTTTTGCACTTTCTGTGGGTATTAGCACGCATATTTTCTAGAAACCGGTCGACGGTCTCTGATTGACCTAATTAACCCGGTACATCACAAACATGCCAGTGATCTACACCGATTACTTCTTCATGGCCTACATCGTGTATTATTGCATTTCTAAGCCCAGAACATCAAATTCGTGATTTTTTGCACTTTAAATAGGTATTAGCACATATATTTTCTAGAATCCGGTCGACGGTCTCCGATTGGCCTGAAATTCACCCCGTCCATCCAAAACTGGCTTGTGATCGACACCCATTACTTCGTCATGGCCGACGTCGCTTATTATTGCATTTCTAAGCCAAGAAACTCAAATTCGTGATTTTTAGCACTTTCGGTGGGTATTTAGCACACAGATTCTCTAAAATCCGATCGACGGTCCATGATTGGCCAAAAATTCACCGGTCAATGAAAAACAAGCTTCTGATTGACACCTATTATTTCATCATGGCCGAGGGCACATATTATTGCATTTCTAAGCTTAGAAACTCAAATTCGTGATTTGTTTCACTTTCTGTGGGTATTAGCACACATATTTTCTAGAATCTGGTAAATGATCTTTGATTGACCTGAAATTCACCCGGTCCATCACAAACAGGCTGGTGATCGATACTCATTACTTCTTCATGGCCGACGTTGCGTACTATTGCATTTCTAAGCCCAGAAACTCAAATTCATGATTTTTTTATGAATTGGGTGGGTATTAGCAAATAGATTTTCTAGAATGATGTCGTCGGTCTCTTATTGGCCTGAAATTCACCTGATCCATCAGAAACAGGCTGGTGATTGACACCCAATACTCCGACATGGCCAACGTAGCGTATTATTACATTTCTAAGCCAATAAACTTAAATTCGTATTTTTTTGCTCCTTCGGTGGGTATTAGCTCACAAATTATGTAGAATCCGGTCGACGGTCTCCAATTGGCCAGAAATTCACTCGATCAATCACAAACATGCTTGTGATCTACACCCATTACTTCGTCATGGCCGACGTCGCTTATTATTGCATTTCTAAGCCAAGAAACTCAAATTCGTGATTTTTTGCACTTTCGGTTGGTATTAAGCAAACATATTTCTAGAATCTGGTCGACGGTCTCTGATTGACATGGAGTTCACCCAGTCCATCACAAACTGGCTTGTGATAGACACCCATTACTTTGTCATGGCCGACATAGCGTATAATTGCATTTCAAAGCCAAGAAACTCAAATTCGTGATTTTTTGCACTTTCTGTGGGTATTAGCACGCATATTTTCTAGAAACCGGTCGACGGTCTCTGATTGACCTAATTAACCCGGTACATCACAAACATGCCGGTGATCTACACCCATTACTTCTTCGTGGCCGACATCGTGTATTATTGCATTTCTAAGCCCAGAAACTCAAATTCGTGATTTTTTGCACTTTAAATAGGTATTAGCACATATATTTTCTAGAATCCGGTCGACGGTCTCCGATTGGCCTGAAATTCACCCCGTCCATCCAAAACTGGCTTGTGATCGACACCCATTACTTCGTCATGGCCGACGTCGCTTATTATTGCATTTCTAAGCCAAGAAACTCAAATTCGTGATTTTTAGCACTTTCGGTGGGTATTTAGCACACAGATTCTCTAAAATCCGATCGACGGTCCATGATTGGCCAAAAATTCACCGGTCAATGAAAAACAAGCTTCTGATTGACACCTATTATTTCATCATGGCCGAGGTCACATATTATTGCATTTCTAAGCTTAGAAACTCAAATTCGTGATTTGTTTCACTTTTGGTGGGTATTAGCACACATATTTTCTAGAATCTGGTAAATGATCTTTGATTGACCTGAAATTCACCCGGTCCATCACAAACAGGCTGGTGATCGATACTCATTACTTCTTCATGGCCGACGTTGCGTATTATTGCATTTCTAAGCCCAGAAACTCAAATTCATGATTTTTTTACGAATTGGGTGGGTATTAGCACATAGATTTTCTAGAATCATGTCTCGATCTCTTATTGGCCTGAAATTCCCCTGATCCATCAGAAACAGGCTGGTGATTGACACCCATTACTTCGTCATTGCCAACGTCGCGTATTATTACATTTCTAAGCCAAGAAACTTAAATTCGTATTTTTTTGCTCCTTCGGTGGGTATTAGCTCACAAATTATGTAGAATCCGGTCGACGGTCTCCAATTGGCCAGAAATTCACTCGATCAATCACAAACATGCTTGTGATCTACACCCATTACTTCGTCATGGCCGACGTCGCTTATTATTGCATTTCTAAGCCAAGAAACTCAAATTCGTGATTTTTTGCACTTTCGGTTGGTATTAAGCAAACATATTTCTAGAATCTGGTCGACGGTCTCTGATTGACATGGAGTTCACCCACTCTATCAGAAAGCCGCTTGTGATAGACACCCATTACTTTGTCATGGCCGACATAGCGTATAATTGCATTTCAATGCCAAGAAACTCAAATTCGTGATTTTTTGCACTTTCTGTGGGTATTAGCACGCATATTTTCTAGAAACCGGTCGACGGTCTCTGATTGACCTAATTAACCCGGTACATCACAAACATGCCGGTGATCTACACCCATTACTTCTTCGTGGCCGACATCGTGTATTATTGCATTTCTAAGCCCAGAACCTCAAATTCGTGATTTTTTGCACTTTAAATAGGTATTAGCACATATATTTTCTAGAATCCGGTCGACGGTCTCCGATTGGCATGAAATTCATCCCGTCCATCCAAAACTGGCTTGTGATCGACACCCATTACTTCGTCATGGCCGACGTCGCTTATTATTGCATTTCTAAGCCAAGAAACTCAAATTCGTGATTTTTAGCACTTTCGGTGGGTATTTAGCACACAGATTCTCTAAAATCCGATCGACGGTCCATGATTGGCCAAAAATTCACGGTCAATGAAAAACAAGCTTCTGATTGACACCTATTATTTCATCATGGCCGAGGTCACATATTATTGCATTTCTAAGCTTAGAAACTCAAATTCGTGATTTGTTTCACTTTCGGTGGGTATTAGCACACATATTTTCTAGAATCTGGTAAATGATCTTTGATTGACCTGAAATTCACCCGGTCCATCACAAACAGGCTGGTGATCGATACTCATTACTTCTTCATGGCCGACGTCGCGTATTAATGCATTTCTAAGCCCAGAAACTCAAATTCATGATTTTTTTACGAATTGGGTGGGTATTAGCAAATAGATTTTCTAGAATCATGTCGTAGGTCTGTTATTGGCATGAAATTCACCTGAGCCATCAGAAATAAGTAGGTGATTGACACCCAATACTTCGTCATGGCCAACGTCGCGTATTATTACAATTCTAAGCCAAGAAACTTAAATTCGTATTTTTTTGCTCCTTCGGTGGGTATTAGCTCACAAATTATGTAGAATCCGGTCGACGGTCTCCAATTGGACATAAATTCACTCGATGAATCACAAACATGCTTGTGATCTATACCCATTACTTCGTCATGGCCGACGTCGCTTATTATTGCATTACTAAGCCAATAAACTCAAATTCGTGATTTTTTTGCACTTTCGGTTGGTATTAAGGAAACTTATTTGTAGAATCTGGTCGACGGTCTCTGAGTGACATGGATTTCACCCAGTCCATCACAAACTGGATTGTGATAGACACCCATTACTTTGTCATGGCCGACATAGCGTATAATTGCATTTCAAAGCCAAGAAACTCAAATTCATGATTTTTTGCACTTTCTGTGGGTATTAGCACACATATTTTCTAGAAACCGGTCGACGGTCTCTGATTGACCTAATTAACCCGGTACATCACAAACATGCCGGTGATCTACACCCATTACTTCTTCGTGGCCGACATCGTGTATTATTGCATTTCTAAGCCCAGAACCTCAAATTCGTGATTTTTTGCACTTTAAATAGGTATTAGCACATATATTTTCTAGAATCCGGTCGACGGTCTCCGATTGGCCTGAAATTCACCCCGTCCATCCAAAACTGGCTTGTGATCGACACCCATTACTTCGTCATGGCCGACGTCGCTTATTATTGCATTTCTAAGCCAAGAAACTCAAATTCGTGATTTTTAGCACTTTCGGTGGGTATTTAGCACAGATTCTCTAAAATCCGATCGACGGTCCATGATTGGCCAAAAATTCACCGGTCAATGAAAAACAAGCTTCTGATTGACACCTATTATTTCATCATGGCCGAGGGCACATATTATTGCATTTCTAAGCTTAGAAACTCAAATTCGTGATTTGTTTCACTTTCGGTGGGTATTAGCACACATATTTTCTAGAATCTGGTAAATGATCTTTGATTGACCTGAAATTCACCCGGTCCATCACAAACAGGCTGGTGATCGATACTCATTACTTCTTCATGGCCGACGTTGCGTACTATTGCATTTCTAAGCCCAGAAACTCAAATTCATGATTTTTTTACGAATTGGGTGGGTATTAGCACATAGATTTTCTAGAATCATGTCTCGGTCTCTTATTGGCCTGAAATTCCCCTGATCCATCAAAAACAGGCTGGTGATTGACACCCATTACTTCGTCATGGCCAACGTAGCGTATTATTACATTTCTAAGCCAAGAAACTTAAATTCGTATTTTTTTGCTCTTTTGGTGGGTATTAGCTCACAAATTATGTAGAATCCGGTCGACGGTCTCCAGTTGGCCAGAAATTCACTCGATCCATCACAAACATGCTTGTGATCTACACCCATTACTTCGTCATGGCTGACGTTGCTTATTATTGCATTTCTAAGCCAAGAAACTCAAATTCGTGATTTTTTGCACTTTCGGTTGGTATTAAGCAAACATATTTCTAGAATCTGGTCGACGGTCTCTGATTGACATGGAGTTCACCCAGTCCATCACAAACTGACTTGTGATAGACACCCATTACTTGTCATGGCCGACATAGCGTATAATTGCATTTCAAAGCCAAGAAACTCATATTCGTGATTTTTTGCACTTTCTGTGGGTAAAGCACACCAATTTTCTAGAAAACGGTCTACGGTCTCTGATTGACCTAATTAACCCGGTACATCACAAACATGCCAGTGATCTACACCCATTACTTCTTCATGGCCGACATCGTGTATTATTGCATTTCTAAGCCCAGAAACTCAAATTCGTGATTTTTTGCACTTTAAATAGGTATTAGCACATATATTTTCTAGAATCCGGTCGACGGTCTCCGATTGGCCTGAAATTCACCCCGTCCATCCAAAACTGGCTTGTGATCGACACCCATTACTTCGTCATGGCCGACGTCGCTTATTATTGCATTTCTAAGCCAAGAAACTCAAATTCGTGATTTTTAGCACTTTCGGTGGGTATTTAGCACACAGATTCTCTAAAATCCGATCGACGGTCCATGATTGGCCAAAAATTCACCGGTCAATGAAAAACAAGCTTCTGATTGACACCTATTATTTCATCATGGCCGAGGGCACATATTATTGCATTTCTAAGCTTAGAAACTCAAATTCGTGATTTGTTTCACTTTCGGTGGGTATTAGCACACATATTTTCTAGAATCTGGTAAATGATCTTTGATTGACCTGAAATTCACCCGGTCCATCACAAACAGGCTGGTGATCGATACTCATTACTTCTTCATGGCCGACGTTGCGTACTATTGCATTTCTAAGCCCAGAAACTCAAATTCATGATTTTTTTACGAATTGGGTGGGTATTAGCACATAGATTTTCTAGAATCATGTCTCGATCTCTTATTGGCCTGAAATTCCCCTGATCCATCAGAAACAGGCTGGTGCTTGACACCCATTACTTCGTCATTGCCAACGTCGCATATTATTACATTTCTAAGCCAAGAAACTTAAATTCGTATTTTTTTGCTCCTTCGGTGGGTATTAGCTCACAAATTATGTAGAATCCGGTCGACGGTCTCCAATTGGCCAGAAATTCACTCGATCAATCACAAACATGCTTGTGATCTACACCCATTACTTCGTCATGGCC
Organism: Anisodus acutangulus; assembly: GCA_029783415.1. Classification (NCBI taxonomy): domain Eukaryota; kingdom Viridiplantae; phylum Streptophyta; class Magnoliopsida; order Solanales; family Solanaceae; genus Anisodus; species Anisodus acutangulus. The sequence continues at coordinate 29,253,848 of CM056492.1, read as the reverse complement.
GACGTCGCTTATTATTGCATTTCTAAGCCAAGAAACTCAAATTCGTGATTTTTTGCACTTTCGGTTGGTATTAAGCAAACATATTTCTAGAATCTGGTCGACGGTCTCTGATTGACATGGAGTTCACCCAGTCCATCACAAACTGGCTTGTGATAGACACCCATTACTTTGTCATGGCCGACATAGCGTATAATTGCATTTCAAAGCCAAGAAACTCAAATTCGTGATTTTTTGCACTTTCTGTGGGTATTAGCACGCATATTTTCTAGAAACCGGTCGACGGTCTCTGATTGACCTAATTAACCCGGTACATCACAAACATGCCGGTGATCTACACCCATTACTTCTTCGTGGCCGACATCGTGTATTATTGCATTTCTAAGCCCAGAAACTCAAATTCGTGATTTTTTGCACTTTTAAATAGGTATTAGCACATATATTTTCTAGAATCCGGTCGACGGTCTCCGATTGGCCTGAAATTCACCCCGCCCATCTAAAACTGGCTTGTGATCGACACCCATTACTTCGTCATGGCCGACGTCGCTTATTATTGCATTTCTAAGCCAAGAAACTCAAATTCGTGATTTTTAGCACTTTCGGTGGGTATTTAGCACACAGATTCTCTAAAATCCGATCGACGGTCCATGATTGGCCAAAAATTCACCGGTCAATGAAAAACAAGCTTCTGATTGACACCTATTATTTCATCATGGCCGAGGTCACATATTATTGCATTTCTAAGCTTAGAAACTCAAATTCGTGATTTGTTTCACTTTCGGTGGGTATTAGCACACATATTTTCTAGAATCTGGTAAATGATCTTTGATTGACCTGAAATTCACCCGGTCAATCACAAATAGGCTGGTGATCGATACTCATTAGTTCTTCATGGCCGACGTTGCGTATTATTGCATTTCTAAGCCCAGAAACTCAAATTCATGATTTTTTACGAATTGGGTGGGTATTAGCACTTAGATTTTCTTGAATCATGTCTCGATCTCTTATCGGCCTGAAATTCCCCTGATCCATCAGAAACAGGCTGGTGATTGACACCCATTACTTCGTCATTGCCAACGTCGCGTATTATTACATTTCTAAGCCAAGAAACATAAATTCGTATTTGTTTGCACTTTCGGTGGGTATTAGCACACAAATTATGTAGAATCCGGTCGACGGTCTCCAATTGGCCAGAAATTCACTCGATCAATCACAAACATGCTTGTGATCTATACCCATTACTTCGTCATGGCCGACGTCGCTTATTATTGCATTACTAAGCCAATAAACTCAAATTCGTGATTTTTTTGCACCTTCGGTTGGTATTAAGGAAACTTATTTCTAGAATCTGGTCGACGGTCTCTGAGTGACATGGATTTCACCCAGTCCATCACACACTGGATTGTGATAGACACCCATTACTTTGTCATGGCCGACATAGCGTATAATTGCATTTCAAAGCCAAGAAACTCAAATTCGTGATTTTTTGCACTTTCTGTGGGTATTAGCACACATATTTTCTAGAAACCGGTCGACGGTCTCTGATTGACCTAATTAACCCGGTACATCACAAACATGCCGGTGATCTACACCCATTAATTCTTCATGGCCGACATCGTGTATTATTGCATTTCTAAGCCCAGAAACTCAAATTCGTGATTTTTTGCACTTTAAATAGGTATTAGCACATATATTTTCTAGAATCCGGTCGACGGTCTCCGATTGGCCTGAAATTCACCCCGTCCATCCAAAACTGGTTTGTGATCGACACCCATTACTTCGTCATGCCGACGTCGCTTATTATTGCATTTCTAAGCCAAGAAACTCAAATTCGTGATTTTTAGCACACAGATTCTCTAAAATCCGATCGACGGTCCATGATTGGCCAAAAATTCACCGGTCAATGAAAAACAAGCTTCTGATTGACACCTATTATTTCATCATGGCCGAGGTCACATATTATTGCATTTCTAAGCTTAGAAACTCAAATTCGTGATTTGTTTCACTTTTGGAGGGTATTAGCACACATATTTTCTAGAATCTGGTAAATGATCTTTGATTGACCTGAAATTCACCGAGTCTATCACAAACAGGCTGGTGATCGATACTCATTACTTCTTCATGGCCGACGTTGCGTATTATTGCATTTCTAAGCCCAGAAACTCAAATTCATGATTTTTTTACGAATTGGGTGGGTATTAGCACATAGATTTTCTAGAATCATGTCTCGGTCTCTTATTGGCCTGAAATTCCCCTGATCCATCAGAAACAGGCTGGTGATTGACACCCATTACTTCATCATTGCCAAGGTCGCGTATTATTACATTTCTAAGCCAAGAAACTTAAATTCGTATTTTTTGCTCCTTCGATGGGTATTAGCTCAGAAATTATGTAGAATTCGGTCGACGGTCTCCAGTTGGCCAAAAATTCACTCGATCCATCAGAAACTTGCTTGTGATCTACACCCATTACTTCGTAATGGCCGACGTCGCTTATTATTGCATTTCTAAGCCAAGAAACTAAAATTCGTTTGCACTTTCGACTGGTATTAAGCAAATATATTTCTAGAATCTGGTTGACGGTCTCTGATTGACCTGGAGTTTACTCAGTCCATCACAAACTGGCTTGTGATAGACACCCATTACTTTGTCATGGCCGACATAGCGTATAATTGCATTTCAAAGCCAAGAAACTCAAATTCGTGATTTTTTGCACTTTCTGTGGGTATTAGCACGCATATTTTCTAGAAACCGGTCGACGGTCTCTGATTGACCTAATTAACCCGGTACATCACAAACATGCCGGTGATCTACACCCATTACTTCTTCGTGGCCGACATCGTGTATTATTGCATTTCTAAGCCCAGAACCTCAAATTCGTGATTTTTTGCACTTTAAATAGGTATTAGCACATATATTTTCTAGAATCCGGTCGACGGTCTCCGATTGGCCTGAAATTCACCCCGTCTATCAAAAACTGGCTTGTGATCTACACCCATTACTTCTTCAAGGCCGACGTCGTGTAATATTGCATTTCTAAGCCAAGAAACTCAAATTCGTGATTTTTAGCACTTTCGGTGGGTATTTAGCACACAGATTCTCTAAAATCCGATCAACGGTCCCTGATTGGCAAAAAATTCACCGGTCAATGAAAAAGAAGCTTCTGATTGACACCTATTATTTCATCATGGACGAGGTCACATATTATTTCATTTCTAAGCTTAGAAACTCAAATTCGTGATTTGTTTCACTTTCGGCGGGTATTAGCACACATATTTTCTAGAATCTGGTAAATGATCTTTGATTGACCTGAAATTCACCTGGTCCATCACAAATAGGTTGGTGATCGATACTCATTACTTCTTCATGGCCGACGTTGCGTACTATTGCATTTCTAAGCCCAGAAACTCAAATTCATGATTTTTTTACGAATTGGGTGGGTATTAGCACATAGATTTTCTAGAATCATGTCTCGATCTCTTATTGGCCTGAAATTCCCCTGATCCATCAGAAACAGGCTGGTGCTTGACACCCATTACTTCGTCATTGCCAACGTCGCATATTATTACATTTCTAAGCCAAGAAACTTAAATTCGTATTTTTTTGCTCCTTCGGTGGGTATTAGCTCACAAATTATGTAGAATCCGGTCGACGGTCTCCAATTGGCCATAAATTCACTCGATCAATCACAAACATGCTTGTGATCTACACCCATTACTTCGTCATGGCCGACGTCGCTTATTATTGCATTTCTAAGCCAAGAAACTCAAATTCGTGATTTTTTGCACTTTCGGTTGGTATTAAGCAAACATATTTCTAGAATCTGGTCGACGGTCTCTGATTGACATGGAGTTCACCCAGTCCATCACAAACTGGCTTGTGATAGACACCCATTACTTTGTCATGGCCGACATAGCGTATAATTGCATTTCAAAGCCAAGAAACTCAAATTCGTGATTTTTTGCACTTTCTGTGGGTATTAGCACGCATATTTTCTAGAAACCGGTCGACGGTCTCTGATTGACCTAATTAACCCGGTACATCACAAACATGCCAGTGATCTACACCCATTACTTCTTCATGGCCGACATCGTGTATTATTGCATTTCTAAGCCCAAAAACTCAAATTCGTGATTTTTTAAATAGGTATTAGCACATATATTTTCTAGAATCCGATCGACGGTCTCCGATTGGCCTGAAATTCACCCCGTCCATCCAAAATTGGCTTGTGATCAACACCCATTAGTTCGTCATGCCGACGTCGCTTATTATTGCATTTCTAAGCCAAGAAACTCAAATTCATGATTTTTAGCACTTTCGGTGGGTATTTAGAACACAGATTCTCTAAAATCCGATCGGCGGTCCATGATTGGCCAAAAATTCACCGGTCAATGAAAAACAAGCTTCTGATTGACACCTATTATTTCATCATGGCCGAGGTCACATATTATTGCATTTCTAAGCTTAGAAACTCAAATTCGTGATTTGTTTCACTTTCGGTGGGTATTAGCACATATATTTTCTAGAATGTTGTAAATGACCTTTGATTGACCCAAAATTCACCCGGTCCATCACAAACAGGCTAGTGATCGATACTCATTACTTCTTCATGGCCGACGTTGCGTATTATTACATTTCTAAGCCAAGAAACTTAAATTCGTATTTTTTTGCTCTTTCGGTGGGTATTAGCACACAAATTATGTAGAATCCGGTCGACGGTCTCCAATTGGCCAGAAATTCACTCGATCAATCACAAACATGCTTGTGATCTATACCCATTACTTCGTCATGGCCGACGTCGCTTATTATTGCATTACTAAGCCAATAAACTCAAATTCGTGATTTTTTTGCACCTTCGGTTGGTATTAAGGAAACTTATTTCTAGAATCTGGTCGACGGTCTCTGAGTGACATGGATTTCACCCAGTCCATCACAAATTGGATTGTGATAGACACCCATTACTTTGTCATGGCCGACATAGCGTATAATTGCATTTCAAAGCCAAGAAACTCAAATTCGTGATTTTTTGCACTTTCTGTGGGTATTAGCACACATATTTTCTAGAAACCGGTCGACGGTCTCTGATTGACCTAATTAACCCGGTACATCACAAACATGCCGGTGATCTACACCCATTACTTCTTCAAGGACGACGTCGTGTATTATTGCATTTCTAAGCCCAGAAACTCAAATTCGTGATTTTTTGCACTTTAAGTGGGTATTAACACGTATATTTTCTAGAATCCGGTCGACTGTCTCCGATTGGCCTGAAATTCACCCCGTCCATCCAAACTGTCTTGTGATCGACACGCATTACTTCGTCACGGCCAACGTCGCTTATTATTGCATTTCTAAGCCAAGAAACTCAAATTCGTGATTTTTAGCACTTTCGGTGGGTATTTAGCACACAGATTCTCTAAAATCCGATCGACGGTCCCTGATTGGCCAAAAATTCACCGGTCAATGAAAAACAAGCTTCTGATTGACACCTATTATTTCATCATGGCCGAGGTCACATATTATTGCATTTCTAAGATTAGAAACTCAAATTCGTGATTTGTTTCACTTTCGATGGGTATTAGCACACGTATTTTCTAGAATCTGGTAAATGATCTTTGATTGACCTGAAATTCACCCGGTCTATCACAAACAGGCTGGTGATCGATACTCATTACTTCTTCATGGCCGACGTTGCGTATTATTGCATTTCTAAGCCCATAAACTCAAATTCATGATTTTTTATGAATTGGGTAGGTATTAGCATATAGATTTTCTAGAATTATGTCTCGATCTCATATTGGCCTGAAAATCACCTGATCCATCAAAAACAGGCTGGTGATTGACACCCATTACTTCATCATGGCCAACGTAGCGTATTATTACATTTCTAAGCCAAGAAACTTAAATTCGTATTTTTTTGCTCTTTTAGTGGGTATTAGCTCACAAATTATGTAGAATCCGGTCTACGGCGTCCAATTGGCCATAAATTCACTCGATCAATCACAAACATGCTTGTGATCTACACCCATTACTTCGTCATGGCCGACGTCGCTTATTATTGCATTTCTAAGCCAAGAAACTCAAATTCGTGATTTTTTGCACTTTCGGTTGGTATTAAGCAAACATATTTCTAGAATCATCGACGGTCTCTGATTGACATGGAGTTCACGCAGTCCATCACAAACTGGCTTGTGATAGACACCCATTACTTTGTCATGGCCGACATAGCGTATAATTGCATTTCAAAGCCAAGAAACTCAAATTCGTGATTTTTTGCACTTTCTGTGGGTATTAGCACGCATATTTTCTAGAAACCGGTCGACGGTCTCTGATTGACCTAATTAACCCGGTACATCACAAACATGCCGGTGATCTACACCCATTACTTCTTCGTGGCCGACATCGTGTATTATTGCATTTCTAAGCCCAGAACCTCAAATTCGTAATTTTTTGCACTTTAAATAGGTATTAGCACATATATTTTCTAGAATCCGGTCGACGGTCTCCGATTGGCCTGAAATTCATCCCGTCCATCCAAACTATCTTGTGATCGACACGCATTACTTCATCACGGCCAACGTCGCTTATTATTGCATTTCTAAGCCAAGAAACTCAAATTCGTGATTTTTAGCACTTTCGGTGGGTATTTAGCACACAGATTCTCTAAAATCCGATCGACGGTCCCTGATTGGCCAAAAATTCACCGGTCAATGAAAAACGGGCTTCTGATTGACACCTATTATTTCATCATGGCCGAGGTCACATATTATTGCATTTCTAAGCTTAGAAACTCAAATTCGTGATTTGTTTCACTTTCGGCGGGTATTAGCATACATATTTTATAGAATCTGGTAAATGATCTTTGATTGACCTAAAATTCACCCGGTCTATCACAAACAGGCTGGTGATCGATACTCATTACTTCTTCATGGCCGACGTCGCGTATTAATGCATTTCTAAGCCCAGAAACTCAAATTCATGATTTTTTTACGAATTGGGTGGGTATTAGCACATAGATTTTCTAGAATCACGTCGTCAGTCTCTTATTGGCCTGAAATTCACATGATCCATCAGAAACAGGCTGGTGCTTGACACCCATTACTTCGTCATGGCCAACGTCGCGTATTATTACATTTCTAAGCCTAGAAACTTAAATTCATATTTTTTTGCTCTTTCGGTGGGTATAACACACAAATTATGTAGAATCCGGTCGACGGTCTCCAATTGGCCAGAAATTCACTCGATCAATCACAAACATGCTTTTGATTTTCACCCATTACTTCGCCATGGATGACGTCGCTTATTATTGCATTTCTAAGCCAAGAAACTCAAATTCATGATTTTTTGCACTTTCTGTTGGTATTAAGCAAACATATTTCTAGAATCTGGTTGACGGTCTCTGATTGACATGGAGTTCACCCAGTCCATCACAAACTGGCTTGTGATAGACACCCATTACTTTGTCATGGCCGACATAGCGTATAATTGCATTTCAAAGCCAAGAAACTCAAATTCGTGATTTTTTGCACTTTCTGTGGGTATTAGCACGCATATTTTCTAGAAACCGGTCGACGGTCTCTGATTGACCTAATTAACCCGGTACATCACAAACATGCCGGTGATCTACACCCATTACTTCTTCGTGGCCGACATCATGTATTATTGCATTTCTAAGCCCAGAACCTCAAATTCGTGATTTTTTGCACTTTAAATAGTTATTAGCACATATATTTTCTAGAATCCGGTCGACGGTCTCCGATTGGCCTGAAATTCACCCCGTCCATCCAAAACTGGCTTGTGATCGACACGCATTACTTCATCATGGCCAACGTCGCTTATTATTGCATTTCTAAGCCAAGAAACTCAAATTCATGATTTTTAGCACTTTCGGTGGGTATTTAGCACACATGGTCTCTAAAATCCGATCGACGGTCCCTGATTGGCCAAAAATTCACCGGTCAATGAAAAATAAGCTTCTGATTGACACCTATTATTTCATCATGGCCGAGGTCACATATTATTGCATTTCTAAGCTTAGAAACGCAAATTCGTGATTTGTTTCACTTTCTGTGGGTATTAGCACACATATTTTCTAGAATGTGGTAAATGATCTTTGATTGACCTGAAATTCACCCGGTCTATCACAAACAGGCTGGTGATCGATAATCATTACTTCTTCATGGCCGACGTTGCGTATTATTGCATTTCTATGCCCAGAAACTCAAATTCATAATTTTTTTACGAATTGGGTGGGTATTAGCACATATATTTTCTAGAATCATGTCTTGATCTCTTATTGGCCTGAAATTCCCCTGATCCATCAGAAACATGCTGGAGATTGACACCCATTACTTCGCCATGGCCAACGTCGCATATTATTACATTTCTAAGCCAAGAAACTTAAATTCGTATTTTTTGCTCCTTCGGTGGGTATTAGCTCACAAATTATGTAGAATCCGGTCGACGGTCTCCAATTGGCCAGAAATTCACTCGATCAATCACAAACATGCTTGTGATCTACACCCATTACTTCGTCATGGCCGACGTCGCTTATTATTGCATTTCTAAGCCAAGAAACTCAAATTCGTGATTTTTTGCACTTTCGGTTGGTATTAAGCAAACATATTTCTAGAATCTGGTCGACGGTCTCTGATTGACATGGAGTTCACCCAGTCCATCACGAACTGGCTTGTGATAGACACCCATTACTTTGTCATGGCTGACATAGCGTATAATTGCATTTCAAAGCCAAGAAACTCAAATTCGTGATTTTTTGCACTTTCTGTGGGTATTAGCACACATATTTTCTAGAAACCGGTCGACGGTCTCTGATTGACCTAATTAACCCGGTACATCACAAACATGCCGGTGATCTACACCCATTACTTCTTCATGGCCGACGTCGTGTATTATTGCATTTCTAAGCCCAGAAACTCAAATTCGAGATTTTTTGCACTTTAAATAGGTATTAGCACATATATTTTCTAGAATCCGGTCGACGGTCTCCGATTGGCCTGAAATTAACCCCGTCCATCCCAAACTGGCTTGTGATCGACACGCATTACTTCGTCATGGCCAACGTCGCTTATTATTGCATTTCTAAGTCAAGAAACTCAAATTCATGATTTTTAGCACTTTCGGTGGGTATAATAGCACACAGATTCTCTGAAATCCGATCGACGGTCCATGATTGGACAAAATTTCACCGGTCAATGAAAAACAAGCTTCTGATTGACACCTATTATTTCATCATGGCCGAGGTCACATATTATTGCATTTCTAAGCTTAGAAACTCAAATTCGTGATTTGTTTCACTTTCGGTGGGTATTAGCACACATATTTTCTAGAATCTGGTAAATGATCTTTGATTGACCTGAAATTCACCCGGTCCATCACAAACAGGCTGGTGATCGATACTCATTACTTCTTCATGGCCGACGTTGCGTACTATTGCATTTCTAAGCCCAGAAACTCAAATTAATGATTTTTTTACGAATTGGGTGGGTATTAGCACATAGATTTTCTAGAATCATGTCTCGATCTCTTATTGGCCTGAAATTCCCCTGATCCATCAGAAACAGGCTGGTGCTTGACACCCATTACTTCGTCATTGCCAACGTCGCATATTATTACATTTCTAAGCCAAGAAACTTAAATTCATATTTTTTTGCTCCTTCGGTGGGTATTAGCTCACAAATTATGTAGAATCCGGTCGACGGTCTCCAATTGGCCATAAATTCACTCGATCAATCACAAACATGCTTGTGATCTACACCCATTACTTCGTCATGGCCGACGTCGCTTATTATTGCATTTCTAAGCCAAGAAACTCAAATTCGTGATTTTTTGCACTTTCGGTTGGTATTAAGCAAACATATTTCTAGAATCATCGACGGTCTCTCGATTGACATGGAGTTCACCCACCCATCACAAACTGGCTTGTGATAGACCCCCATTCCTTTGTCATGCCCGACATAGCGTATAATTGCATTTCCATGCCAAGAAACTCAAATTCGTGATTTTTTGCACTTTCAGTGGGTATTAGCATGCATATTTTCTAGAAACCGGTCGACGGTCTCGATTGACCTAATTAACCCGGTACATCACAAACTTGCTTGTGATCTACACCCTTTACTTCGTCATGGCCGACGTCGCTTATTATTGCATTTCTAAGACAAGAAAATCAAATTCGTGATTTTTTGCACTTTAAGTAGGTATTAGCACGTATATTTTCTAGAATTTGGTCGACTGTCTCCGATTGGCCTAAAATTCACCCCGTCCATCCAAACTGGCTTGTGATCGACACGCATTACTTCGTCATGGCCAACGTCGCTTATTATTGCATTTCTAAGCCAAGAAACTCAAATTCGTGATTTTTAGCACTTTCGGTGGGTATTTAGCACACAGATTCTCTAAAATCCGATCGACGGTCCCTGATTGGCCAAAAATTCACCGGTCAATGAAAAACAAGCTTCTGATTGACACCTATTATTTCATCATGGCCGAGGTCACATATTATTGCATTTCTAAGCTTAGAAACTCAAATTCGTGATTTGTTTCACTTTTGGGGGGTATTACCACACATATTTTCTAGAATCTGGTAAATGATCTTTGATTGACCTGAAATTCACCCGGTCTATCACAAACTGGCTGGTGATCGATACTCATTCCTTCTTCACAGCCGACGTTGCCTATTATTGCATTTCTAAGCCTAGAAACTTAAATTCGTATTTTTTTGCTCTTTCGGTGGGTATTAGCACACAAATTATGTAGAATCCGGTCGACGGTCTCCAATTGGCCATAAATTCACTCGATGAATCACAAACATGCTTGTGATCTACACCCATTACTTCCTCATGGCCGACGTCGCTTATTATTGCATTACTAAGCTAATAAACTCAAATTCGTGATTTTTTGCACTTTCGATTGGTATTAAGGAAACATATTTCTAGAATCTGGTCGACGGTCTCTGATTGACATGGATTGCACCCAGTCCATCACAAACTGGCTTGTGATAGACACCCATTACTTTGTCATGGCCGACATAGCGTATAATTGCATTTCAAAGCCAAGAAACTCAAATTCGTGATTTTTTGCACTTTCTGTGGGTATTAGCACACATATTTTCTAGAAACCGGTCGACGGTCTCTGATTGACCTAATTAACCCGGTACATCACAAACATGCCGGTGATCTACACCCATTACTTCTTCATGGCCGACATCGTGTATTATTGCATTTCTAAGCCCAGAAACTCAAATTCGTGATTTTTTGCACTTTAAATAGGTATTAGCACATATATTTTCTAGAATCCGGTCGACGGTCTCCGATTGGCCTGAAATTCACCCCGTCCATCCAAAACTGGCTTGTGATCGACACGCATTACTTCGTCATGGCCAACGTCGCTTATTATTGCATTTGTAAGTCAAGAAACTCAAATTCATGATTTTTAGCACTTTCGGTGGGTATTTTGCTTACAGATTCTCTAAATTCCGCTCGACGGTCCCTGATTGGCCAAAAATTCACCGGTCAATGAAAAATAAGCTTCTGATTGACACCTATTATTTCATCATGGCCGAGGTCACATATTATTGCATTTCTAATCTTAGAAACTCAAATTCGTGATTTGTTTCACTTTTGGTGGGTATTAGCACACATATTTTCTAAAATCTGGTAAATGATCTTTGATTGACCCGAAATTCACCCGTTCCATCAAAAACAGGCTGATGATCGATACTCATTACTTCTTCATGTCCGACGTCATGTATTATTGCATTTCTAAGTCCACAAACTCAAATTCATGATTTTTTTACGAATTGGGTGGTTATTAGCAAATAGATTTTCTAGAATCATGTCGTCGGTCTCTTATTGGCATGAAATTCACCTGAGCCATCAGAAACAAGTAGGTGATTGACACCCATTACTTCCTCATGGCAAACGTCGCGTATTATTACATTTCTAAGCCAAGAAACTTAAATTCGTATTTTTTTGCTCTTTCGGTGGGTATTAGCACACAAATTATGTAGAATCCGGTCGACGGTCTCCAATTGGCCAGAAATTCACTCGATCCATCACAAACATGCTTGTGATCTACACCCATTACTTCGTCATGGCTGACGTCGCTTATTATTGCATTTCTAAGCCAAGAAACTCAAATTCGTGATTTTTTGCACTATCGGTTGGTATTAAACAAACATATTTCTAGAATCTGGTCAATGGTCTCTAATTGTCCTGGTGTTCACCCAGTCCATCACAAACTGGCTTGTGATAGACACCCATTACTTTGTCATGGCCGACATCGCGTATAATTGCATTTCAAAGCCAAGAAACTCAAATTCATGATTTTTTGCACTTTCTGTGGGTATTAGCACACATATTTTCTAGAAACCGGATGACGATCTCTGATTGACCTAATTAACCCGGTACATCACAAACATGTCGGTGATCTACACCCATTACTTCTTCATGGCCGACGTCGTGTATTATTTCATTTCTAAGCCTAGAAACTCAAATTCGCAATTTTTTGCACTTTAAATGGGTATTAGCACATATATTTTCTAGAATCCAGACGACGGTCTCCGATTGGCCTGAAATTCACCCCGTCCATCCAAAACTGGCTTGTGATCGACACGCATTACTTCTTCATGGACAACGTCGCTTATTATTGCATTTCTAAGCCAAGAAACTCAAATTCGTGATTTTTAGCACTTTCGGTGGGTATTTAGCACACAGATTCTCTAAAATCCGATCGAGGGTCCCTGATTGGCCAAAAATTCTCCGGTCAATGAAAAACAAGCTTCTGATTGACACCTATTATTTCATCATGGCCGAGGTCACATATTATTGCATTTCTAAGCCCAGGAACTCAAATTCGTGATTTTTTGCACTTTAAATAGGTATTAGCACATATATTTTCTAGAATCCGGTAAATGATCTTTGATTGACCTGAAATTCACCCGGTCAATCACAAACAGGCTGGTGATCGATACTCATTACTTCTTCATGGCCGACGTTGCGTACTATTGCATTTCTAAGCCCAGAAACTCAAATTCATGATTTTTTAACGAATTGGGTGGGTATTAGCACATAGATTTTCTAGAATCATGTCTCGATCTCTTATTGGCCTGAAATTCCACTGATCCATCAGAAACAAGCTGGTGCTTGACACCCATTACTTCGTCATTGCCAACGTTGCATATTATTACATTTCTAAGCCAAGAAACTTAAATTCGTATTTTTTTGCTCCTTCGGTGGGTATTAGCTCACAAATTATGTAGAATCCGGTCGACGGTCTCCAATTGGCCATAAATTCACTCGATCAATCACAAACATGCTTGTGATCTACACCCATTACTTCGTCATGGCCGACGTCGCTTATTATTGCATTTCTAAGCCAAGAAACTCAAATTCGTGATTTTTTGCACTTTCGGTTGGTATTAAGCAAACATATTTCTAGAATCTGGTCGACGGTCTCTGATTGACATGGAGTTCACCCAGTCCATCACAAACTGGCTTGTGATAGACACCCATTACTTTGTCATGGCCGACATAGCGTATAATTGCATTTCAAAGCCAAGAAACTCAAATTCGTGATTTTTTGCACTTTCTGTGGGTATTAGCACGCATATTTTCTAGAAACCGGTCGACGGTCTCTGATTGACCTAATTAACCCGGTACATCACAAACATGCCGGTGATCTACACCCATTACTTCTTCATGGCCGACATCGTGTATTATTGCATTTCTAAGCCCAGAAACTCAAATTCGTGATTTTTTGCACTTTAAATAGGTATTAGCACATATATTTTCTAGAATCCGGTCGACGGTCTCCGATTGGCCTGAAATTAACCCCGTCCATCCCAAACTGGCTTGTGATCGACACGCATTACTTCGTCATGGCCAACGTCGCTTATTATTGCATTTCTAAGTCAAGAAACTCAAATTCATGATTTTTAGCACTTTCGGTGGGTATAATAGCACACAGATTCTCTGAAATCCGATCGACGGTCCATGATTGGACAAAATTTCACCGGTCAATGAAAAACAAGCTTCTGATTGACACCTATTATTTCATCATGGCCGAGGTCACATATTATTGCATTTCTAAGCTTAGAAACTCAAATTCGTGATTTGTTTCACTTTCGGTGGGTATTAGCACACATATTTTCTAGAATCTGGTAAATGATCTTTGACTGACCTGAAATTCACCCGGTCCATCACAAACAAGCTGGTGATCGATACTCATTACTTCTTCATGGCCGACGTTGCGTATTATTGCATTTCTAAGCCCAGAAACTCAAATTCATGATTTTTTTACGAATTGGGTGGGTATTAGCACATAGATTTTCTAGAATCATGTCTCGATCTCTTATTGGCCTGAAATTCCCCTGATCCATCAGAAACAGGCTGGTGCTTGACACCCATTACTTCGTCATTGCCAACGTCGCATATTATTACATTTCTAAGCCAAGAAACTTAAATTCATATTTTTTTGCTCCTTCGGTGGGTATTAGCTCACAAATTATGTAGAATCCGGTCGACGGTCTCCAATTGGCCAGAAATTCACTCGATCAATCACAAACATGCTTGTGATCTACACCCATTACTTCGTCATGGCCGACGTCGCTTATTATTGCATTTCTAAGCCAAGAAACTCAAATTCGTGATTTTTTGCACTTTCGGTTGGTATTAAGCAAACATATTTCTAGAATCTGGTCGACGGTCTCTGATTGACATGGAGTTCACCCAGTCCATCACAAACTGGCTTGTGATAGACACCCATTACTTTGTCATGGCCGACATAGCGTATAATTGCATTTCAAAGCCAAGAAACTCAAATTCGTGATTTTTTGCACTTTCTGTGGGTATTAGCACGCATATTTTCTAGAAACCGGTCGACGGTCTCTGATTGACCTAATTAACCCGGTACATCACAAACATGCCGGTGATCTACACCCATTACTTCTTCATGGCCGACATCGTGTATTATTGCATTTCTAAGCCCAGAAACTCAAATTCGTGATTTTTTGCACTTTAAATAGGTATTAGCACATATATTTTCTAGAATCCGGTCGACGGTCTCCGATTGGCCTGAAATTCACCCCGTCCATCCAAAACTGGCTTGTGATCGACACCCATTACTTCGTCATGGCCGACGTCGCTTATTATTGCATTTCTAAGCCAAGAAACTCAAATTCGTGATTTTTAGCACTTTCGGTGGGTATTTAGCACACAGATTCTCTAAAATCCGATCGACGGTCCATGATTGGCCAAAAATTCACCGATCAATGAAAAACAAGCTTCTGATTGACACCTATTATTTCATCATGGCCGAGGGCACATATTATTGCATTTCTAAGCTTAGAAACTCAAATTCGTGATTTGTTTAACTTTCGGTGGGTATTAGCACACATATTTTCTAGAATCTGGTAAATGATCTTTGATTGACCTGAAATTCACCCGGTCCATCACAAACAGGCTGGTGATCGATACTCATTACTTCTTCATGGCCGACGCTGTGCATTATTGCATTGCTAAGCCCCTGAACTCACATTCATGATTTTTTACGAATTGGGTGGGTATTAGCACATAGATTTTCTAGAATCATGTCTCGATCTCTTATTGGCCTGAAATTCACGATCCATCGTAAACAGCCGGTGATTGACACCCATTACTTCGTCATTGCCAACGTCGCATATTATTACATTTCTAAGCCAAGAAACTTAAATTCATATTTTTTTGCTCCTTCGGTGGGTATTAGCTCACAAATTATGTAGAATCCGGTCGACGGTCTCCAATTGGCCATAAATTCACTCGATCAATCACAAACATGCTTGTGATGTACACCCATTACTTCGCCATGGCCGACGCCGCTTATTATTGCATTTCTAAGCCAAGAAACTCAAATTCGTGATTTTTGCACTTTCGCTGGTATTAAGCAAACATATTTCTAGAATCTGGTCGACGGTCTCGATTGACATGGAGTTCACCCACCCATCACAAATCAAGCTTGTGATAAACACCCATTACTTTGTCATGGCCGACATAGCGTATAATTGCATTTCAAAGCCAAGAAACTCAAATTCGTGATTTTTTGCACTTTCTGTGGGTATTAGCACGCATATTTTCTAGAAACCGGTCGACGGTCTCTGATTGACCTAATTAACCCGGTACATCACAAACATGCCGGTGATCTACACCCATTACTTCTTCATGGCCGACATCGTGTATTATTGCATTTCTAAGCCCAGAAACTCAAATTCGTGATTTTTTGCACTTTAAATAGGTATTAGCACATATATTTTCTAGAATCCGGTCGACGGTCTCCGATTGGCCTGAAATTCACCCCGTCCATCCAAAACTGGCTTGTGATCGACACCCATTACTTCGTCATGGCCGACGTCGATATTATTGCATTTCTAAGCCAAGAAACTCAAATTCGTGATTTTTAGCACTTTCGGTGGGTATTTAGCACACAGATTCTCTAAAATCTGATCGACGGTCCATGATTGGCCAAAAATTCACCGGTCAATGAAAAACAAGCTTCTGATTGACACCTATTATTTCATCATGGCCGAGGGCACATATTATTGCATTTCTAAGCTTAGAAACTCAAATTCGTGATTTGTTTCACTTTCGGTGGGTATTAGCACACATATTTTCTAGAATCTGGTAAATGATCTTTGATTGACCTGAAATTCACCCGGTCCATCACAAACAGGCTGGTGATCGATACTCATTACTTCTTCATGGCCGACGTTGCGTACTATTGCATTTCTAAGCCCAGAAACTCAAATTCATGATTTTTTTACGAATTGGGTGGGTATTAGCAAGTAGATTTTCTAGAATCATGTCTCGATCTCTTATTGGCCTGAAATTCCCCTGATCCATCAGAAACAGGCTGGTGCTTAACACCCATTACGTCGTCATTGCCAACGTCGCATATTATTACATTTCTAAGCCAAGAAACTTAAATTCGTATTTTTTTGCTCCTTCGGTGGGTATTAGCTCACAAATTATGTAGAATCCGGTCGACGGTCTCCAATTGGCCAGAAATTCACTCGATCAATCACAAACATGCTTGTGATCTACACCCATTACTTCGTCATGGCCGACGTCGCTTATTATTGCATTTCTAAGCCAAGAAATTCAAATTCGTGATTTTTTGCACTTTCAGTTGGTATTAAGCAAACATATTTCTAGAATCTGGTCGACGGTCTCTAATTGACATGGAGTTCACGCAGTCCATCACAAACTGGCTTGTGATAGACACCCATTACTTTGTCATGGCCGACATCGCGTATAATTGCATTTCAAAGCCAAGAAACTCAAATTCGTGATTTTTTGCACTTTCTGTGGGTATTAGCACACATATTTTCTAGAATACGATCGACGGTCTCTGATTGACCTAATTAACCCGGTCCATCACAAACATGCCGTTGATCTACACCCATTACTTCATCATGGCCGACGTCGTGTATTATTGCATTTCTAAGCCTAGAAACTCAAATTCATGATTTTTTGCACTTTAAGTGGGTATTAGCAAATATATTTTCTAGAATCCGGTCGACGGTCTCCGATTGGCTTGAAATTCACCCCGTCCATCCAAAACTGGCTTGTGATCGACACCCATTACTTCGTCATGGCCGACGTCGCTTATTATTGCATTTCTAAGACAAGAAACTCAAATTCGTGATTTTTAGAACTTTCGGTGGGTATTTTGCACACATATTCTCTAAAATTCGATCGACGGTCCCTGATTGGCCAAAAATTCACCGGTCAATGAAAAACAATCTTTTGATTGACACCTATTATTTCATCATGGCCGAGGTCACATATTATTGCATTTCCAAGCTTAGAAACTCAAATTCGTGATTTGTTTCACTTTTGGGGGGTATTAGCATACATATTTTATAGAATCTGGTAAATGATCTTTGATTGACCTAAAATTCACCCGGTCTATCACAAACAGGCCGGGTGATCGATACTCATTACTTCTTCATGGCCGACGTATGCATTATTGCATTTCTAAGCCCAGAAACTCAAATTCATGATTTTTTTACGAATTGGGTGGGTATTAGCACATAGATTTTCTAGAATCATGTCTCGATCTCTTATTGGCCTGAAATTCCCCTGATCCATCAGAAACAGGCTGGTGCTTGACACCCATTACTTCGTCATTGCCAACGTCGTATATTATTACATTTCTAAGCCAAGAAACTTAAATTTGTATTTGTTTGCTCCTTCGGTGGGTATTAGATCACAAATTATGTAGAATCCGGTCGACGGTCTCCAATTGGCCAGAAATTCACTCGATCAATCACAAACATGCTTGTGATCTACACCCATTACTTCTTCGTGGCCGACATCGTGTATTATTGCATTTCTAAGCCAAGTAAATCAATTTCGTGATTTTTTGCACTTTCGGTGGTATTAAGCAAACATATTTCTTGAATCTGGTCGACGGTCTCAAATTGAGCTGGAGTTCACCTGATCCATTAGAACCAGGCTTGTGATAGACACCCATTACTTCGTCATGGCCGACATCGCGTATAATTGCATTTCAAAGCCAAGAAACTCAAATTCGTGATTTTTTGCACTTTCTGTGGGTATTAGCACGCATATTTACTAGAATCTGGTCGACGGTCTCTGATTGACCTAATTAACCCTGTCCATCACAAACATGCCGGTGATCTACACCCATTACTTCTTCAAGGCCGACGTCGTGTATTATTGCATTTCTACGCTCAGAAACTCAAATTCGTGATTTTTTGCACTTTAAGTTGGTATTAGCACATATATTTTCTAGAATCCGGTCGACGGTCTCCGATTGGCCTGAAATTCACCCCGTCCATCCAAAACTGGCTTGTGATCGACACGCATTACTTCTTCATGGCCAACGCCGCTTATTATTGCATTTGTAAGCCTAGAAACTCAAATTCATGATTTTTAGCACTTTCGGTGGGTATTAAGCACACGATTCTCTAAAATCCGATCGACGGTCCATGATTGGCCAAAATTCACCGGTCAATGAAAAACAATCTTTTGATTGACACCTATTATTTCATCATGGCCGAGGTCACATATTATTGCATTTCCAAGCTTAGAAACTCAAATTCGTGATTTGTTTCACTTTCGTGGGTATTAGCACACATATTTTCTAGAATCTGTAAATGATCTTTGATTGACCTGAAATTCACCCGGTCCATCACAAACAGCCGTGATCGATACTCATTACTTCTTCATGGCCGACGTTATGCATTATTGCATTTCTAAGCCCGTAAACTCAAATTCATGATTTTTTACGAATTGGGTGGGTATTAGCACATAGATTTTCTAGAATCATGTCTCGATCTCTTATTGGCCTGAAATTCACGATCCATCGTAAACAGCTGGTGATTGACACCCATTACTTCGCCATGGCCAACGTCGATATTATTACATTTCTAAGACAAGAAACTTAAATTCGTATTTTTTTGCTCTTTTGGTGGGTATTAGCTCACACATTATGTAGAATCCGGTCGACGGTTTCCAGTTGGCCAGAAATTCACTCGATCCATCACAAACTTGCTTGTGATCTACACCCATTACTTCGTCATGGCCGACGTCGCTTATTATTGTATTTCTAAGCCAAGAAACTCAAATTCGTGATTTTTTGCACATTCAGTAGGTATTAAGCAAACATATTTCTAGAATCTGGTCGATGGTCTCTGATTGACCTGGAGTTCACCCAGTCCATCACAACCTGGCTTGTGATAGACAACCATTATTTTGTCATGGCCGACATCGCGTATAATTGCATTTCAAAGCAAAGAAACTCAAATTCGTGATTTTTTGCACTTTCTGTGGGTATTAGCACGCATATTTTCTAGAATCCGGTCGACGGGCTCTGATTGACCTAATTAACCCGGTCCATCACAAACATGCCGGTGATCTACACCCATTACTTCTTCAAGGCCGACATAACGTATTATTGCATATCTAAGCCCAGAAACTCAAATTCGTGATTTTTTGCAGTTTAAGTGGGTATTAGCACATATATTTTCTAGAATCCGATCGACGGTCTCCGATTGGCCTGAAATTCACCCCATCCATCCAAAACTGGCTTGTGATCGACATCCATTACTTCGTCATGGCCGACGTCGCTTATTATTGCATTTCTAAGCCAAGAAACTCAAATTCGTGATTTTTTGCACTTTCTGTGGGTATTAGCACGCATATTTTCTAGAAACCGGTCGACGGTCTCTGATTGGCCAAAAATTCACCGGTCTATGAAAAACAAGCTTCTGATTGACACCTATTATTTCATCATGGACGGGGTCACATATTATTGCATTTCTAAGCTTAGAAACTCAAATTCGTGATTTGTTTCACTTTCGGCGGATATTAGCACACATATTTTCTAGAATCTGGTAAATGATCTTTGATTGACCTGAAATTCAGCGGGTACATCACAAACAGGCTGGTGATCGATACTCATTACTTCTTCATGGCCGACGTCGCGTATTAATGCATTGCAAAGCCAAGAAACTCAAATTCGTGATTTTTAGCACTTTCGGTGGGTATTTAGCACACAAATTCTCTAAAATCCGATCGACGGTCCATGATTGGCCAAAAATTCACCGGTCAATGAACAACAAGCTTCTGATTGACACCTATTATTTCATCATGGCCGAGGTCACATATTATTGCATTTCTAAGCTTAGAAACTCAAATTCGTGATTTGTTTCACTTTTGGTGGGTATTAGCACACATATTTTCTAGAATCTGGTAAATGATCTTTGATTTACCTGAAATTCACCCGGTCTATCACAAAGAGGCTGGTGATCGATACTCATTACTTCTTCATGGCCGACGTCGCGTATTATTGCATTTCTAAACCCAGAAACTCACATTCTTGATTTTTTTACGAATTGGGTGGGTATTAGCACATAGATTTTCTAGAATCATGTCGGTCTCTTATTGGCCTGAAATTCCCCTGATCCATCAGAAATAGTCTGGTGATTGACACCCATTACTTCGGCATGGCCGACGTCGCGTATTATTACATTTCTAAGCCAAGAAACTCAATAATAGGCGACATCGGCCATAACGAATTAATGGGTGTCGATCACAAGTCAGTTTGTGATGGACTCGGAGAATTACAAGAAAATCAGAGACCGGCGATAGAATTTTAGAAAATCCGTGTGCTAATATGCACCGAAAGTGCAAAAAATCACAAATTTGAGTTTCTGGGTTTAAAAATGCAATAATACGTGACGTCGGCCATGACGAAGTAATAGGTGTCCATCACCAACTTCTTTGTGATGGACCTGGTGAATTTCACGCCAATCAGAGATCGACGACGAAATTCAATTTTAGAAAATTTATGTGCTAATACTACCGAAAGTGAGAAATATCATGAATTTGAATTTCTTGGCTTAGAAATGCAATAATAAGCGACGTCAGCCATGAAAAAGTAATGGAAGTCGATCACAAGCTTATTTTTCATGGACCGGGTGAATTTCAGGGAAATCAGAGACCGGCGACAGAATTCAAGAAAATTTGTGTCTTAATACCCACCGAGAGTGCAAAAATTCTCGAATTATAGGACCTTGGTTTAGAAATGCAATAATACGCGACATCGGCCATGACGAAGTAATGGGTGTCGATCACAAGTCAGTTTGTGATGGACTCAGAGAATTTCAAGCAAATCAGAGACCGGCGATAGAATTCTAGAAAATCCAAGTGCTAATATGCACCGAAAGTGCAAAAAATCACAAATTTGAGTTTCTGGGATTAAAAATGCAATAATACGTAACATCGGCCATGAAGAAGTAATAGGTGTCCATCACCAACCTGTTTGTGATGGACCTGGTGAATTTCACGACAATCAGAGATCGACGACGAAATTCAATTTTAGAAAATTTATGTGCTAATACTAAGAATTTGAATTTCTTGGCTTAGAAATGCAATAATAAGCGACGTCGACCATGAAAAAGTAATGGAAGTCGATCACAAGCTTATTTTTCATGGACCGGGTGAATTTCAGGCAAATCAGAGACCGGCGACAGAATTCAAGAAAATTTGTGTGCTAATACCCACCGAGAGTGCAAAAATTCTCGAATTATAGGTCCTTGGTTTAGAAATGCAATAATAGGCGACATCGGCCATGACGAAGTAATGGGTGTCGATCACAAGTCAGTTTGTGATGGACTCGGTGAATTTCTGGCAAATCAGAGACCGGCGATAGGATTCTAGAAAATCCATGTGCTAATAAGCACCGAAAGTGCAAAAAATCACAAATTTGAGTTTCTAGGTTTCAAAATGCAATAATACGTGACGTCGGCCATGACGGTTAATAGGTGTCGATCACCAACCTGTTTGTGATGGACCTGGTGAATTTCAGGCCAATCAGAGATCGACGACGAAATTCAATTTTAGAAAATTTATGTGCTAATACTACCGAAAGTGAGAAATATCATGAATTTGAATTTCTTGGCTTAGAAATGCAATAATAAGCGACGTCGGTCGTGAAAAAGTAATGGAAGTCGATCACAAGCTTATTTTTCATGGACCGGGTGAATTTCAGGCAAATCAGAGACCGAATGTAATTCAAGAAAATTTGTGTGCTAATACCCACCGAGAGTGCAAAAATTTCTCGAATTATAGGTCCTTGGTTTAGAAATGCAATAATAGGCGACATCGCCATGACGGTTAATGGGTGTCGATCACAAGTCAGCTTTGTGATGGACTCGAGAATTTCAAGCAAATCGTAGACCGGCGATAGAATTCTAGAAAATCCATGTGCTAATATGCACCGAAAGTGCAAAAATCACAAATTTGAGTTTCTAGGTTTCAAAATGCAATAATACGTGACGCCGCCATGACGTAATAGGTGTTGATCACCAACTTGTTTGTGATGGACCTGGTGAATTTCAGGCCAATCGAGATCGACGACTAAATTCAATTTTAGAAAATTTATGTGCTAATACTACCGAAGTGAGAAATATCATGAATTTGAATTTCTTGGCTTAGAAATGCAATAATAAGCGACGCCGGCCATGAAAAAGTAATGGAAGTCGATCACAAGCTTATTTTTCATGGACCGGTGAATTTCAGCAAATCGAGACCGCGATAATTCAAGAAAAATTGTGTGCTAATACCCACCGAGAGTGCAAAAATTCTCGAATTATAGGACCTTGGCTTAGAAATGGAATAAGAGGGGACATCGCCATGACGGTTAATGGGTGTCGATCACAAGTCAGTTTGTGATGGACTCGGAGAATTTCAAGCAAATCAGAGATCGGCGATAGGATTCTAGAAAATCCATGTGCTAATAAGCACCGAAAGTGCAAAAAATCACAAATTTGAGTTTCTAGCTTTCAAAATGCAATAATACGTGACGTCGGCCATGACGAAGTAATGGGTGTTGATCACCAACCTGTTTGTGACGGACCTGGTGAATTTCAAGCCAATCAGAGATCGACAACGAAATTCAATTTTAGAAAATTTATGTGCTAATACTACCGAAAGTGAGAAATATCATGAATTTGAATCTCTTGGCTTAGAAATGCAATAATAAGCGACGTCGGCCATGAAAAATTAATGGAAGTCGATCACAAGCTTATTTTTCATGGACCGGGTGAATTTCAGGCAAATCAGAGACCGGCGAAAGAATTCAAGAAAATTTGTGTGCTAATACCCACCGAGAGTGCGAACATTCTCGAATTATAGGTCCTTGGTTTATAAATGCAATAATAGGCGACATCGGCCATGACGAAGTAATGGGTGTCGATCACAAGTCAGTTTGTGATGGACTCGGAGAATTTCAAGCAAATCAGAGACCGGCGATAGAATTCTAGAAAATCCATGTGCTAATATGCACCGAAGTGCAAAAATCACAAATTTGAGTTTCTAGGTTTCAAAATGCAATAATACGTGACGCCGCCATGACGTAATGGGTGTTGATCACCAACCTGTTTGTGATGGACCTGGTGAATTTCAGGCCAATCAGAGATCGACGACGAAATTCAATTTTAGAAAATTTATGTGCTAATACTACCGAAAGTGAGAAATATCATGAATTTGAATTTCTTGGCTTAGAAATGCAATAATAAACGACGTCGGCCATGAAAAAGTAATGGAAGTCGATCACAAGCTTATTTTTCATGGACCGGGTGAATTTCAGGCAAATCAGAGACCGCAAAATTCAAGAAAATTTGTGTGCTAATACCCACCGAGAGTGCAAAAATTCTCGAATTATAGGTGCTTGGTTGAGAAAAGCGATAAGAGGCGACATCGCCATGACGGTTAATGGGTGTCGATCACAAGTCAGTTAGTGATGGACTCGGAGAATTTCAAGCAAATCAGAGACCGGCGATAGGATTCTAGAAAATCCATGTGCTAATAAGCACCGAAAGTGCAAAAAATCACAAATTTGAGTTTCTAGGTTTCAAAATGCAATAATACGTGACGTCGGCCATGACGGCTAATAGGTGTCGATCACCAACTTGTTTGTGATGGACCTGGTGAATTTCAGGCCAATCAGAGATCGACGACGAAATTCAATTTTAGAAAATTTATGTGCTAATACTACCGAAAGTGAGAAATATCATGAATTTGAATTTCTTGGCTTAGAAATGCAATAATAAGCGACGTCGGCCATAAAAAGTAATGGAACTCGATCACAAGCTTATTTTTCATGGACCGGGTGAATTTCAGGCAAATCAGAGACCGACGACAGAATTCAAGAAAATTTGTGTGCTAATACCCACCGAGAGTGCAAAAATTCTCGAATTATAGGTCCTTCGTTTATAAATGCAATAATTGGCGACATCGGCCATGACGAAGTAATGGGTGTCGATCACAAGTCAGTTAGTGATGGACTCGGAGAATTTCAAGCAAATCAGAGACCGGCGATAGAATTCTAGAAAATCCATGTGCTAATATGCACCGAATTGCAAAAAATCACAAATTTGAGTTTCTAGGTTTCAAAATGCAATAATACGTGACGTCGGCCATGACGAAGTAATAGGTGTCGATCACCAACTTGTTTGTGATGGACCTGGTGAATTTCAGGCCAATCAGAGATCGACGACGAAATTCAATTTTAGAAAATTTATGTGCTAATACTACTGAAAGTGAGAAATATCATGAATTTGAATTTCTTGGCTTAGAAATGCAATAATAAGCGACGCCGGTCGTGAAAAAGTAATGGAAGTCGATCACAAGCTTATTTTTCATGGACCGGGTGAATTTCAGGCAAATCAGAGACCGGCGACAGAATTCAAGAAAATTTGTGTGCTAATACCCACCGAGAGTGCAAAAATTCTCGAATTATAGGTCCTTGGTTTAGAAATGCAATAATAGGCGACATCGGCCATGACGGTTAATGGGTGTCGATCACAAGTCAGTTTGTGATGGACTCGGAGAATTTCAAGCAAATCGTAGACCGGCGATAGAATTCTAGAAAATCCATGTGCTAATATGCACCGAAGTGCAAAAATCACAAATTTGAGTTTCTAGGTTTCAAAATGCAATAATACGTGACGCCGCCATGACGGTAATGGGTGTTGATCACCAACCTGTTTGTGATGGACCTGGTGAATTTCAGGCCAATCAGAGATCGACGACTAAATTCAATTTTAGAAAATTTATGTGCTAATACTACCGAAAGTGAGAAATATCATGAATTTGAATTTCTTGGCTTAGAAATGCAATAATAAACGACGTCGGCCATGAAAAAGTAATGGAAGTCGATCACAAGCTTATTTTTCATGGACCGGTGAATTTCAGCAAATCGTAGACCGGCGATGTAATTCAAGAAAATTTGTGAGCTAATCCCCACCGAGAGTGCGAAAATTCTCGAATTATAGGTCCTTGGTTTAGAAATGCAATAATAGGCGACATCGCCATGACGGTTAATGGGTGTCGATCACAAGTCACTTTGTGATGGACTCGAGAATTTCAAGCAAATCGTAGACCGGCGATAGAATTCTAGAAAATCCATGTGCTAATATGCACCGAAAGTGCAAAAATCACAAATTTGAGTTTCTAGGTTTCAAAATGCAATAATACGTGACGCCGCCATGACGGTTAATAGGTGTTGATCACCAACTTGTTTGTGATGGACCTGGTGAATTTCAGGCCAATCGAGATCGACGACTAAATTCAATTTTAGAAAATTTATGTGCTAATACTACCGAAAGTGAGAAATATCATGAATTTGAATTTCTTGGCTTAGAAATGCAATAATAAGCGACGCCGGCCATGAAAAAGTAATGGAAGTCGATCACAAGCTTATTTTTCATGGACCGGTGAATTTCGTGCAAATCGTAGACCGCGATGTAATTCAAGAAAATTTGTGTGCTAATACCCACCGAGAGTGCAAAAATTCTCGAATTATAGGTCCTTGGTTTAGAAATGCAATAATAGGCGACATCGCCATGACGGTAATGGGTGTCGATCACAAGTCAGTTTGTGATGGACTCGAGAATTTCAAGCAAATCGTAGACCGGCGATAGAATTCTAGAAAATCCATGTGCTAATATGCACCGAAGTGCAAAAATCACAAATTTGAGTTTCTAGGTTTCAAAATGCAATAATACGTGACGCCGCCATGACGGTAATAGGTGTTGATCACCAACCTGTTTGTGATGGACCTGGTGAATTTCAGGCCAATCAGAGATCGACGACTAAATTCAATTTTAGAAAATTTATGTGCTAATACTACCGAAAGTGAGAAATATCATGAATTTGAATTTCTTGGCTTAGAAATGCAATAATAAGCGACGGCGGTCATGAAAAAGTAATGGAAGTCGATCACAAGCTTATTTTTCATGGACCGGTGAATTTCAGCAAATCGAGACCGGCGACAGAATTCAAGAAAATTTGTGTGCTAACACCCACCGAGAGTGCAAAAATTCTCGAATTATAGGTCCTTGGTTTAGAAATGCAATAATAGGCGACATCGCCATGACGAAGTTAATGGGTGTCGATCACAAGTCATTGTGATGGACTCGGAGAATTTCAAGCAAATCGTAGACCGGCGATAGGATTCTAGAAAATCCATGTGCTAATAAGCTCCGAAAGTGCAAAAAATCACAAATTTGAGTTTCTACGGTTCAAAATGCAATAATACGTGACGCCGCCATGACGGTTAATAGGTGTCGATCACCAACTTGTTTGTGATGGACCTGGTGAATTTCAGGCCAATCAGAGATCGACGACGAAATTCAATTTTAGAAAATTTATGTGCTAATACTACCGAAAGTGAGAAATATCATGAATTTGAATTTCTTGGCTTAGAAATGCAATAATAAGCGACGTCGGTCGTGAAAAAGTAACGGAAGTCGATTACAAGCTTATTTTTCATGGACCGGGTGAATTTCAGGCAAATCAGAGACCGGCGACAGAATTCAAGAAAATTTGTGTGCTAATACCCACCGAGAGTGCAAAAATTCTCGAATTATAGGTCCTTGGTTTAGAAATGCAATAATAGGCGACATCGGCCATGACGAAGTAATGGGTGTCGATCACAAGTCAGTTTGTGATGGACTCGGTGAATTTCTGGCAAATCAGAGACCGGCGATAGGATTCTAGAAAATCCATGTGCTAATAAGCACCGAAAGTGCAAAAAATCACAAATTTGAGTTTCTAGGTTTCAAAATGCAATAATACGTGACGTCGGCCATGACGAAGTAATAGGTGTTGATCACCAACTTGTTTGTGATGGACCTGGTGAATTTCAGGCCAATCAGAGATCGACGACAAAATTCAATTTTAGAAAATTTATGTGCTAATACTATCGAAAGTGAGAAATATCATGAATTTGAATTTCTTGGCTTAGAAATGCAATAATAAGCGACGTCGGTCGTGAAAAAGTAACGGAAGTCGATCACAAGCTTATTTTTCATGGACCGGGTGAATTTCGTGCAAATCAGAGACCGCGATGTAATTCAAGAAAATTTGTGTGCTAATACCCACCGAGAGTGCAAAAATTCTCGAATTATAGGTCCTTGGTTTAGAAATGCAATAATAGGCGACATCGCCATGACGAAGTTAATGGGTGTCGATCACAAGTCACTTTGTGATGGACTCGGAGAATTTCAAGCAAATCGTAGACCGGCGATAGAATTCTAGAAAATCCATGTGCTAATATGCACCGAAAGTGCAAAAATCACAAATTTGAGTTTCTAGGTTTCAAAATGCAATAATACGTGACGTCCGCCATGACGGTAATAGGTGTCGATCACCAACTTGTTTGTGATGGACCTGGTGAATTTCAGCCAATCGTAGATCGACGACTAAATTCAATTTTAGAAAATTTATGTGCTAATACTACCGAAAGTGAGAAATATCATGAATTTGAATTTCTTGGCTTAGAAATGCAATAATAAGTGACGGCGGTCGTGAAAAAGTAAGGGAACTCGATGAGATGCTTATTTTTCATGGACCGGTGAATTTCAGCAAATCGTAGACCGCGACTGAATTCAAGAAAATTTGTGTGCTAATACCCACCGAGAGTGCAAAAATTCTCGAATTATAGGTCCTTGGTTTAGAAATGCAATAATAGGCGACATCGCCATGACGGTAATGGGTGTCGATCACAAGTCGCTTTGTGATGGACTCGGAGAATTTCAAGCAAATCGTAGACCACGATAGAATTCTAGAAAATCCATGTGCTAATATGCACCGAAAGTGCAAAAATCACAAATTTGAGTTTCTAGGTTTCAAAATGCAATAATACGTGACGCCGCCATGACGGTAATAGGTGTTGATCACCAACTTGTTTGTGATGGACCTGGTGAATTTCAGCCAATCGTAGATCGACGACTAAATTCAATTTTAGAAAATTTATGTGCTAATACTACCGAAAGTGAGAAATATCATGAATTTGAATTTCTTGGCTTAGAAATGCAATAATAAGCGACGCCGGCCATGAAAAAGTAATGGAAGTCGATCACAAGCTTATTTTTCATGGACCGGTGAATTTCAGCAAATCGTAGACCGGCGATGCATTCAAGAAAATTTGTGTGCTAATACCCACCGAGAGTGCAAAAATTCTCGAATTATAGGTCCTTGGTTTAGAAATGCAATAATAGGCGACATCGCCATGACGAAGTTAATGGGTGTCGATCACAAGTCAGTTTGTGATGGACTGGGAGAATTGCAAGGAAATGAGAGACCGGGGATAGAATTCTAGAAGATCTGTGGGCTAATATGCACGGAGAGTGCAAAGAATCACAAAGTTGAGTTTCTAGGTTTCAAAATGCAATAATACGTGACGCCGCCATGACGGTAATAGGTGTTGATCACCAACTTGTTTGTGATGGACCTGGTGAATTTCAGGCCAATCAGAGACCGCCGACGAAATTCAATTCTAGAAAATTTATGTGGTCATACTACCGAAAGTGAGAAATATCATGAATTTGAATTTCTTGGCTTAGAAATGCAATAATAAGCGACGCCGGCCATGAAAAATTAATGGAAGTCGATCACAAGCTTATTTTTCATGGACCGGTGAATTTCAGCAAATCGTAGACCGCGATGTAATTCAAGAAAATTTGTGTGCTAATACCCACCGAGAGTGCAAAAATTCTCGAATTATAGGTCCTTGGTTTAGAAATGCAATAATAGGCGACATCGCCATGACGAAGTTAATGGGTGTCGATCACAAGTCAGTTTGTGATGGACTCGAGAATTTCAAGCAAATAAGAGACCGGCGATAGAATTCTAGAAAATCCATGTGCTAATATGCACCGAAGTGCAAAAATCACAAATTTGAGTTTCTAGGTTTCAAAATGCAATAATACGTGACGCCGCCATGACGTAATAGGTGTCGATCACCAACTTGTTTGTGATGGACCTGGTGAATTTCAGGCCAATCGAGATCGACGACTAAATTCAATTTTAGAAAATTTATGTGCTAATACTACCGAAAGTGAGAAATATCATGAATTTGAATTTCTTGGCTTAGAAATGCAATAATAAGCGACGCCGGCCATGAAAAAGTAATGGAAGTCGATCACAAGCTTATTTTTCATGGACCGGTGAATTTCGTGCAAATCGTAGACCGACGTAATTCAAGAAAATTTGTGTGCTAATACCCACCGAGAGTGCAAAAATTCTCGAATTATAGGTCCTTGGTTTAGAAATGCAATAATAGGCGACATCGCCATGACGAAGTTAATGGGTGTCGATCACAAGTCAGCTTTGTGATGGACTCGGAGAATTTCAAGCAAATCGTAGACCGGCGATAGAATTCTAGAAAATCCATGTGCTAATATGCACCGAAAGTGCAAAAATCACAAATTTGAGTTTCTAGGTTTCAAAATGCAATAATACGTGACGCCGCCATGACGGTAATAGGTGTTGATCACCAACTTGTTTGTGATGGACCTGGTGAATTTCAGCCAATCGTAGATCGACAACGAAATTCAATTTTAGAAAATTTATGTGCTAATACTACCGAAAGTGAGAAATATCATGAATTTGAATTTCTTGGCTTAGAAATGCAATAATAAGCGACGTCGGCCATGAAAAAGTAATGGAAGTCGATCACAAGCTTATTTTTCATGGACCGGGTGAATTTCAGCAAATCGTAGACCGCGATGTAATTCAACAAAATTTGTGTGCTAATACCCACCGAGAGTGCAAAAATTCTCGAATTATAGGTCCTTGGTTTATAAATGCAATAATAGGCGACATCGGCCATGACGAAGTAATGGGTGTCGATCACAAGTCAGTTAGTGATGGACTCGGAGAATTTCAAGCAAATAAGAGACCGGCGATAGAATTCTAGAAAATCCATGTGCTAATAAGCACCGAAAGTGCAAAAAACACAAATTTGAGTTTCTAGGTTTCAAAATGCAATAATACGTGACGTCGGCCATGACGAAGTAATGGGTGTTGATCACCAACCTGTTTGTGACAGACCTGGTGAATTTCAGGCCAATCAGAGATCGACAACGAAATTCAATTTCAGAAAATTTATGTGCAATACTACCGAAAGTGAGAAATTTCATGAATTTGAATTTCTTGGCTTAGAAATGCAATAATAAGCGACGTCGGCCATAAAAAGTAATGGAAGTCGATCACAAGCTTATTTTTCATGGACCGGGTGAATTTCAGGCAAATCAGAGACCGCGATGTAATTCAAGAAAATTTGTGTGCTAATACCCACCGAGAGTGCAAAAATTCTCGAATTATAGGTCCTTGGTTTAGAAATGCAATAATAGGCGACATCGGCCATGACGAAGTAATGGGTGTCGATCACAAGTCAGTTTGTGATGGACTCGGAGAATTTCAAGCAAATCGTAGACCGGCGATAGAATTCTAGAAAATCCATGTGCTAATATGCACCGAAAGTGCAAAAATCACAAATTTGAGTTTCTAGGTTTCAAAATGCAATAATACGTGACGCCGCCATGACGGTAATAGGTGTTGATCACCAACTTGTTTGTGATGGACCTGGTGAATTTCAGGCCAATCGTAGATCGACGACGAAATTCAATTTTAGAAAATTTATGTGCTAATACTACCGAAAGTGAGAAATATCATGAATTTGAATTTCTTGGCTTAGAAATGCAATAATAAGCGACGTCGGCCGTGAAAAAGTAATGGAAGTCGAGCACAAGCTTATTTTTCATGGACCGCGTGAATTTCAGCAAATCGAGACCGCGATGTAATTCAAGAAAATTTGTGTGCTAATACCCACCGAGAGTGCAAAAATTCTCGAATTATAGGTCCTTGGTTTAGAAATGCAATAATAGGCGACATCGGCCATGACGAAGTAATGGGTGTCGATCACAAGTCAGTTTGTGATGGACTCGGAGAATTTCAAGCAAATAAGAGACCGGCGATAGAATTCTAGAAAATCCATGTGCTAATATGCACCGAAAGTGCAAAAATCACAAATTTGAGTTTCTAGGTTTCAAAATGCAATAATACGTGACGTCGGCCGTGACGAAGTAATAGGTGTCGATCACCAACTTGTTTGCGATGGACCTGGTGAATTTCAGGCCAATCAGAGATCGACGACGAAATTCAATTTTAGAAAATTTATGTGCTAATACTACCGAAAGTGAGAAATATCATGAATTTGAATTTCTTGGCATAGAAATGCAATAATAAGCGACGTCGGCCATAAAAAGTAATGGAAGTCGATCACAAGCTTATTTTTCATGGACCGGGTGAATTTCAGGCAAATCAGAGACCGCCGACAGAATTCAGAAAATTTGTGTGCTAATATCCACCGAGAGTGCAAAAATTCTCGAATTATAGGTCCTTGGTTTAGAAATGCAATAATAGGCGACATCGGCCATGACGAAGTAATGGGTGTCGATCACAAGTCAGTTTGTGATGGACTCGGAGAATTTCAAGAAAATCAGAGACCGGCGATAGAATTCTAGAAAATCTGTGTGCTAATATGCACCAAAAGTGCAAAAAATCACAAATTTGAGTTTCTGGGTTTAAAAATGCAATAATACGTGACGTCGGCCATGACGAAGTAATAGGTGTCCATCACCAACTTGTTTGCGATGGACCTGGTGAATTTCAGGCCAATCAGAGATCGACGACGAAATTCAATTTTAGAAAATTTATGTGCTAATACTACCGAAAGTGAGAAATATCATGAATTTGAATTTCTTGGCTTAGAAATGCAATAATAAGCGACGTCGGTCGTGAAAAAGTAATGGAAGTCGATCACAAGCTTATTTTTCATGGACCGGGTGAATTTCAGGCAAATCAGAGACCGGCGACAGAATTCAAGAAAATTTGTGTGCTAATACCCACCGAGAGTGCAAAAATTCTCGAATTATAGGTCCTTGGTTTAGAAATGCAATAATAGGCGACATCGGCCATGACGAAGTAATGGGTGTCGATCACAAGTCAGTTTGTGATGGACTCGGTGAATTTCTGGCAAATCAGAGACCGGCGATAGGATTCTAGAAAATCCATGTGCTAATAAGCACCGAAAGTGCAAAAAATCACAAATTTGAGTTTCTAGGTTTCAAAATGCAATAATACGTGACGTCGGCCATGACGAAGTAATAGGTGTCGATCACCAACCTGTTTGTGATGGACCTGGTGAATTTCAGGCCAATCAGAGATCGACGACGAAATTCAATTTTAGAAAATTTATGTGCTAATACTACCGAAAGTGAGAAATATCATGAATTTGAATTTCTTGGCTTAGAAATGCAATAATAAGCGACGTCGGCCATGAAAAAGTAATGGAAGTCGATCACAAGCTTATTTTTCATGGACCGGGTGAATTTCAGGCAAATCGTAGACCGCGATGAATTCAAGAAAATTTGTGTGCTAATACCCACCGAGAGTGCAAAAATTCTCGAATTATAGGTCCTTGGTTTAGAAATGCAATATAGGCGACATCAGCCATGACGAAGTAATGGGTGTCGATCACAAGTCAGTTTGTGACGGACTCGGAGAATTTCAAGCAAATCAGAGACCGGCGATAGGATTCTAGAAAATCCATGCGCTAATAAGCACCGAAAGTGCAAAAAATCACAAATTTGAGTTTCTAGGTTTCAAAATGCAATAATACGTGACGTCGGCCATGACGAAGTAATAGGTGTCGATCACCAACCTGTTTGTGATGGACCTGGTGAATTTCAGGCAATCAGAGATCGACGACGAAATTCAATTTTAGAAAATTTATGTGCTAATACTACCGAAAGTGAGAAATATCATGAATTTGAATTTCTTGGCTTAGAAATGCAATAATAAGCGACGTCGGTCGTGAAAAAGTAATGGAAGTCGATCACAAGCTTATTTTTCATGGACCGGGTGAATTTCAGGCAAATCAGAGACCGGCGACAGAATTCAAGAAAATTTGTGTGCTAATACCCACCGAGAGTGCAAAAATTCTCGAATTATAGGTCCTTGGTTTAGAAATGCAATAATAGGCGACATCGGCCATGACGAAGTAATGGGTGTCGATCACAAGTCAGTTTGTGATGGACTCGGAGAATTTCAAGCAAATAAGATACCGGCGATAGAATTCTAGAAAATCCATGTGCTAATAAGTGCAAAAAATCACAAATTTGAGTTTCTAGCTTTCAAAATGCAATAATACGTGACGTCGGCCATGACGAAGTAATAGGTGTCGATCACCAAACTATTTGTGATGGACCTGGTGAATTTCAGGCAATCAGAGATCGACGACGAAATTCAATTTTTGAAAATTTATGTGCTAATACTACCGAAAGTGAGAAATATCATGAATTTGAATTTCTTGGCTTAGAAATGCAATAATAAGCGACGTCGGTCGTGAAAAAGTAATGGAAGTCGATCACAAGCTTATTTTTCATGGACCGGTGAATTTCAGCAAATCGTAGACCGCGACAATTCAAGAAAATTTGTGTGCTATTACCACCCGAGAGTGCAAAAATTCTCGAATTATAGGTCCTTGGTTTAGAAATGCAATAATAGGCGACATCGGCCATGACGGTAATGGGTGTCGATCACAAGTCCTTAGTGATGGACTCAGAGAATTTCAAGCAAATCAGAGATCGGCTATAGGATTCTAGAAAATCCATGTGCTAATAAGCACCGAAAGTGCAAAAAATCACAAATTTGAGTTTCTAGGTTTCAAAATGCAATAATACGTGACGTCGGCCATGACGAAGTAATAGGTGTTGATCACCAACCTGTTTGTGATGGACCTGGTGAATTTCAGGCCAATCAGAGATCGACGACGAAATTCAATTTTAGAAAATTTATGTGCTAATACTACCGAAAGTGAGAAATATCATGAATTTGAATTTCTTGGCTTAGAAATGCAATAATAAGCGACGTCGGCCATGAAAAAGTAATGGAAGTCGATCACAAGCTTATTTTTCATGGACCGGGTGAATTTCAGGCAAATCAGAGACCGGCTGTAATTCAAGAAAATTTGTGTGCTAATTACCCCACTGAGAGAGCAAAAATTCTCGAATTATAGGTCCTTAGTTTAGAAATGCAATACTAGGCCCCATCGGCCATGACGGTAATGGGTGTCGATCACAAGTCAGTTAGTGATGGACTCGGAGAATTTCAAGCAAATCAGAGACCGGCGATAGGATTCTAGAAAATCCATGTGCTAATAAGCACCGAAAGTGCAAAAAATCACAAATTTGAGTTTCTAGGTTTCAAAATGCAATAATACGTGACGTCGGCCATGACGAAGTAATAGGTGTCGATCACCAACCTGTTTGTGATGGACCTGGTGAATTTCAGGCCAATCAGAGATCGACGACGAAATTCAATTTTAGAAAATTTATGTGCTAATACTACCGAAAGTGAGAAATATCATGAATTTGAATTTCTTGGCTTAGAAATGCAATAATAAGCGACGTCGGCCGTGAAAAAGTAATGGAAGTCGATCACAAGCTTATTTTTCATGGACCGGGTGAATTTCAGGCAAATCAGAGACCGGCGACAGAATTCAAGAAAATTTGTGTGCTAATACCCACCGAGAGTGCAAAAATTCTCGAATTATAGGTCCTTGGTTTAGAAATGCAATAATAGGCGACATCGGCCATGACGAAGTAATGGGTGTCGATCACAAGTCAGTTTGTGATGGACTCGGAGAATTTCAAGCAAAATCCATGTGCTAATAAGCACCGAAAGTGCAAAAAATCACAAATTTGAGTTTCTAGGTTTCAAAATGCAATAATACGTGACGTCGGCCATGACGAAGTAATGGGTGTTGATCACCAACCTGTTTGTGATGGACCTGGTGAATTTCAGGCCAATCAGAGATCGACGACGAAATTCAATTTTAGAAAATTTATGTGCTAATACTACCGAAAGTGAGAAATATCATGAATTTGAATTTCTTGGCTTAGAAATGCAATAATAAGCGACGTCGGCCATGAAAAAGTAATGGAAGTCGATCACAAGCTTATTTTTCATGGACCGGTGAATTTCAGCAAATCGAGACCGCGATGTAATTCAAGAAAATTTGTGTGCTAATACCCACCGAGAGTGCAAAAATTCTCGAATTATAGGTCCTTGGTTTAGAAATGCAATAATAGGCGACATCGGCCATGACGAAGTAATGGGTGTCGATCACAAGTCAGTTAGTGATGGACTCGGAGAATTTCAAGCAAATCAGAGACCGGCGATAGGATTCTAGAAAATCCATGTGCTAATAAGCACCGAAAGTGCAAAAAATCACAAATTTGAGTTTCTAGGTTTCAAAATGCAATAATACGTGACGTCGGCCATGACGAAGTAAGGGGTGTTGATCACCAACCTGTTTGTGATGGACCTGGTGAATTTCAGGCCAATCAGAGATCGACGACGAAATTCAATTTTAGAAAATTTATGTGCTAATACTACCGAAAGTGAGAAATATCATGAATTTGAATTTCTTGGCTTAGAAATGCAATAATAAGCGACGTCGGTCGTGAAAAAGTAATGGAAGTCGATCACAAGCTTATTTTTCATGGACCGGGTGAATTTCAGGCAAATCAGAATTCAAGAAAATTTGTGTGCTAATACCCACCGAGAGTGCAAAAATTCTCGAATTATAGGTCCTTGGTTTAGAAATGCAATAATAGGCGACATCGGCCATGACGAAGTAATGGGTGTCGATCACAAGTCAGTTTGTGATGGACTCGGAGAATTTCAAGCAAATCAGAGACCGGCGATAGAATTCTAGAAAATCTGTGTGCTAATATGCACCGAGAGTGCAAAAAATCACAAATTTGAGTTTCTAGGTTTCAAAATGCAATAATACGTGACGTCGGCCATGACGAAGTAATGGGTGTTGATCACCAACCTGTTTGTGATGGACCTGGTGAATTTCAGGCCAATCAGAGATCGACGACGAAATTCAATTTTAGAAAATTTATGTGGTAATACTACCGAAAGTGAGAAATATCATGAATTTGAATTTCTTGGCTTAGAAATGCAATAATAAGCGACGTCGGCCATGAAAAAGTAATGGAAGTCGATCACAAGCTTATTTTTCATGGACCGGGTGAATTTCAGGCAAATCAGAGACCGGCGACAGAATTCAAGAAAATTTGTGTGCTAATACCCACCGAGAGTGCAAAAATTCTCGAATTATAGGTCCTTGGTTTAGAAATGCAATAATAGGCGACATCGGCCATGACGAAGTAATGGGTGTCGATCACAAGTCAGTTTGTGATGGACTCGGAGAATTTCAAGCAAATCAGAGACCGGCGATAGAATTCTAGAAAATCCGTGTGCTAATATGCACCGAAAGTGCAAAAAATCACAAATTTGAGTTTCTGGGTTTAAAAATGCAATAATACGTGACGTCGGCCATGACGAAGTAATAGGTGTCCATCACCAACTTGTTTGTGATGGACCTGGTGAATTTCAGGCCAATCAGAGATCGACGACGAAATTCAATTTTAGAAAATTTATCTGCTAATACTACCGAAAGTGAGAAATATCATGAATTTGAATTTCTTGGCTTAGAAATGCAATAATAAGCGACGTCGGCCATGAAAAAGTAATGGAAGTCGATCACAAGCTTATTTTTCATGGACCGGGTGAATTTCAGGGAAATCAGAGACCGGCGACAAAATTCAAGAACATTTGTGTGCTAATACACACCGAGAGTGCAAAAATTCTCGAATTATAGGTCCTTGGTTTAGAAATGCAATATAGGCGACATCAGCCATGACGAAGTAATGGGTGTCGATCACAAGTCAGTTTGTGACGGACTCGGAGAATTTCAAGCAAATCAGAGACCGGCGATAGGATTCTAGAAAATCCATGTGCTAATAAGCACCGAAAGTGCAAAAAATCACAAATTTGAGTTTCTAGGTTTCAAAATGCAATAATACGTGACGTCGGCCATGACGAAGTAATGGGTGTTGATCACCAACCTGTTTGTGATGGACCTGGTGAATTTCAGGCCAATCAGAGATCGACGACGAAATTCAATTTTAGAAAATTTATGTGCTAATACTACCGAAAGTGAGAAATATCATGAATTTGAATTTCTTGGCTTAGAAATGCAATAATAAGCGACGTCGGCCATGAAAAAGTAATGGAAGTCGATCACAAGCTTATTTTTCATGGACCGGGTGAATTTCAGGCAAATCAGAGACCGGCGACAGAATTCAAGAAAATTTGTGTGCTAATACCCACCGAGAGTGCAAAAATTCTCGAATTATAGGTCCTTGGTTTAGAAATGCAATAATAGGCGACATCAGCCATGACGAAGTAATGGGTGTCGATCACAAGTCAGTTTGTGATGGACTCGGAGAATTTCAAGCAAATCAGAGACCGGCGATAGAATTCTAGAAAATCCGTGTGCTAATATGCACCGAAAGTGCAAAAAATCACAAATTTGAGTTTCTGGGTTTAAAAATGCAATAATACGTGACGTCGGCCATGACGAAGTAATAGGTGTCGATCACCAACTTGTTTGTGATGGACCTGGTGAATTTCAGGCCAATCAGAGATCGACGACGAAATTCAATTTTAGAAAATTTATGTGCTAATACTACCGAAAGTGAGAAATATCATGAATTTGAATTTCTTGGCTTAGAAATGCAATAATAAGCGACGTCGGCCATGAAAAAGTAATGGAAGTCGATCACAAGCTTATTTTTCATGGACCGGGTGAATTTCAGGCAAATCAGAGACCGGCGACAGAATTCAAGAAAATTTGTGTGCTAATACCCACCGAGAGTGCAAAAATTCTCGAATTATAGGTCCTTGGTTTAGAAATGCAATAATAGGCGACATCAGCCATGACGAAGTAATGGGTGTCGATCACAAGTCAGTTTGTGATGGACTCGGAGAATTTCAAGCAAATCAGAGACCGGCGATAGGATTCTAGAAAATCCATGTGCTAATAAGCACCGAAAGTGCAAAAAATCACAAATTTGAGTTTCTAGGTTTCAAAATGCAATAATACGTGACGTCGGCCATGACGAAGTAATGGGTGTTGATCACCAACCTGTTTGTGATGGACCTGGTGAATTTCAGGCCAATCAGAGATCGACGACGAAATTCAATTTTAGAAAATTTATGTGCTAATACTACCGAAAGTGAGAAATATCATGAATTTGAATTTCTTGGCTTAGAAATGCAATAATAAGCGACGTCGGCCATGAAAAAGTAATGGAAGTCGATCACAAGCTTATTTTTCATGGACCGGGTGAATTTCAGGCAAATCAGAGACCGGCGACAGAATTCAAGAAAATTTGTGTGCTAATACCCACCGAGAGTGCAAAAATTCTCGAATTATAGGTCCTTGGTTTAGAAATGCAATAATAGGCGACATCGGCCATGACGAAGTAATGGGTGTCGATCACAAGTCAGTTTGTGATGGACTCGGAGAATTTCAAGCAAATCAGAGACCGGCGATAGAATTCTAGAAAATCCATGTGCTAATATGCACCGAAAGTGCAAAAAATCACAAATTTGAGTTTCTGGGTTTAAAAATGCAATAATACGTGACGTCGGCCATGACGAAGTAATAGGTGTCGATCACCAACTTGTTTGTGATGGACCTGGTGAATTTCAGGCCAATCAGAGATCGACGACGAAATTCAATTTTAGAAAATTTATGTGCTAATACTACCGAAAGTGAGAAATATCATGAATTTGAATTTCTTGGCTTAGAAATGCAATAATAAGCGACGTCGGTCGTGAAAAAGTAATGGAAGTCGATCACAAGCTTATTTTTCATGGACCGGGTGAATTTCAGGCAAATCAGAGACCGGCGACAGAATTCAAGAAAATTTGTGTGCTAATACCCACCGAGAGTGCAAAAATTCTCGAATTATAGGTCCTTGGTTTAGAAATGCAATAATAGGCGACATCGGCCATGACGAAGTAATGGGTGTCGATCACAAGTCAGTTTGTGATGGACTCGGAGAATTTCAAGCAAATCAGAGACCGGCGATAGAATTCTAGAAAATCCATGTGCTAATAAGCACCGAAAGTGCAAAAAATCACAAATTTGAGTTTCTAGGTTTCAAAATGCAATAATACGTGACGTCGGCCATGACGAAGTAATGGGTGTTGATCACCAACCTGTTTGTGATGGACCTGGTGAATTTCAGGCCAATCAGAGATCGACGACGAAATTCAATTTTAGAAAATTTATGTGCTAATACTACCGAAAGTGAGAAATATCATGAATTTGAATTTCTTGGCTTAGAAATGCAATAATAAGCGACGTCGGTCGTGAAAAAGTAATGGAAGTCGATCACAAGCTTATTTTTCATGGACCGGGTGAATTTCAGACAAAATTCAAGAAAATTTGTGTGCTAATACCCACCGAGAGTGCAAAAATTCTCGAATTATAGGTCCTTGGTTTAGAAATGCAATAATAGGCGACATCGGCCATGACGAAGTAATGGGTGTCGATCACAAGTCAGTTTGTGATGGACTCGGAGAATTTCAAGCAAATAAGAGACCGGCGATAGAATTCTAGAAAATCCATGTGCTAATATGCACCGAAAGTGCAAAAAATCACAAATTTGAGTTTCTGGGTTTAAAAATGCAATAATACGTGACGTCGGCCATGACGAAGTAATAGGTGTCGATCACCAACTTGTTTGTGATGGACCTGGTGAATTTCAGGCCAATCAGAGATCGACGACGAAATTCAATTTTAGAAAATTTATGTGCTAATACTACCGAAAGTGAGAAATATCATGAATTTGAATTTCTTGGCTTAGAAATGCAATAATAAGCGACGTCGGTCGTGAAAAAGTAATGGAAGTCGATCACAAGCTTATTTTTCATGGACCGGGTGAATTTCAGGCAAATCAGAGACCGGCGACAGAATTCAAGAAAATTTGTGTGCTAATACCCACCGAGAGTGCAAAAATTCTCGAATTATAGGTCCTTGGTTTAGAAATGCAATAATAGGCGACATCGGCCATGACGAAGTAATGGGTGTCGATCACAAGTCAGTTTGTGATGGACTCGGAGAATTTCAAGCAAATAAGAGACCGGCGATAGAATTCTAGAAAATCCATGTGCTAATATGCACCGAAAGTGCAAAAAATCACAAATTTGAGTTTCTGGGTTTAAAAATGCAATAATACGTGACGTCGGCCATGACGAAGTAATAGGTGTCGATCACCAACTTGTTTGTGATGGACCTGGTGAATTTCAGGCCAATCAGAGATCGACGACGAAATTCAATTTTAGAAAATTTATGTGCTAATACTACCGAAAGTGAGAAATATCATGAATTTGAATTTCTTGGCTTAGAAATGCAATAATAAGCGACGTCGGCCATGAAAAAGTAATGGAAGTCGATCACAAGCTTATTTTTCATGGACCGGGTGAATTTCGGGCAAATCAGAGACCGGCGACAGAATTCAAGAAAATTTGTGTGCTAATACCCACCGAGAGTGCAAAAATTCTCGAATTATAGGTCCTTGGTTTAGAAATGCAATAATAGGCGACATCGGCCATGACGAAGTAATGGGTGTCGATCACAAGTCAGTTGTGATGGACTCGGAGAATTTCAAGCAAATCAGAGACCGGCGATAGAATTCTAGAAAATCCATGTGCTAATATGCACCGAAAGTGCAAAAAATCACAAATTTGAGTTTCTGGGTTTAAAAATGCAATAATACGTGACGTCGGCCATGACGAAGTAATAGGTGTCGATCACCAACTTGTTTGTGATGGACCTGGTGAATTTCAGGCCAATCAGAGATCGACGACGAAATTCAATTTTAGAAAATTTATGTGCTAATACTACCGAAAGTGAGAAATATCATGAATTTGAATTTCTTGGCTTAGAAATGCAATAATAAGCGACGTCGGCCATGAAAAAGTAATGGAAGTCGATCACAAGCTTATTTTTCATGGACCGGGTGAATTTCAGGCAAATCAGAGACCGGCGACAGAATTCAAGAAAATTTGTGTGCTAATACCCACCGAGAGTGCAAAAATTCTCGAATTATAGGTCCTTGGTTTAGAAATGCAATAATAGGCGACATCGGCCATGACGAAGTAATGGGTGTCGATCACAAGTCAGTTTGTGATGGACTCGGAGAATTTCAAGCAAATCAGAGACCGGCGATAGGATTCTAGAAAATCCATGTGCTAATAAGCACCGAAAGTGCAAAAAATCACAAATTTGAGTTTCTAGGTTTCAAAATGCAATAATACGTGACGTCGGCCATGACGAAGTAATGGGTGTTGATCACCAACCTGTTTGTGATGGACCTGGTGAATTTCAGGCCAATCAGAGATCGACGACGAAATTCAATTTTAGAAAATTTATGTGCTAATACTACCGAAAGTGAGAAATATCATGAATTTGAATTTCTTGGCTTAGAAATGCAATAATAAGCGACGTCGGCCATGAAAAAGTAATGGAAGTCGATCACAAGCTTATTTTTCATGGACCGGGTGAATTTCAGGCAAATCAGAGACCGCCGACAGAATTCAAGAAAATTTGTGTGCTAATACCCACCGAGAGTGCAAAAATTCTCGAATTATAGGTCCTTGGTTTAGAAATGCAATAATAGGCGACATCGGCCATGACGAAGTAATGGGTGTCGATCACAAGTCAGTTTGTGATGGACTCGGAGAATTTCAAGCAAATCAGAGACCGGCGATAGAATTCTAGAAAATCCGTGTGCTAATATGCACCGAAAGTGCAAAAAATCACAAATTTGAGTTTCTGGGTTTAAAAATGCAATAATACGTGACGTCGGCCATGACGAAGTAATAGGTGTCCATCACCAACTTGTTTGTGATGGACCTGGTGAATTTCACGCCAATCAGAGATCGACGACGAAATTCAATTTTAGAAAATT
Organism: Anisodus acutangulus; assembly: GCA_029783415.1. Taxonomy (NCBI): domain Eukaryota; kingdom Viridiplantae; phylum Streptophyta; class Magnoliopsida; order Solanales; family Solanaceae; genus Anisodus; species Anisodus acutangulus. The sequence goes on along the minus strand of CM056492.1, from coordinate 29,211,080 downwards.
TATGTGCTAATACTACCGAAAGTGAGAAATATCATGAATTTGAATTTCTTGGCTTAGAAATGCAATAATAAGCGACGTCGGCCATGAAAAAGTAATGGAAGTCGATCACAAGCTTATTTTTCATGGACCGGGTGAATTTCGAACCAAATCGAGACCGTGACTTAATTCAAGAAAATTTGTGTGCTAATACCCACCGAGAGTGCAAAAATTCTCGAATTATAGGTCCTTGGTTTAGAAATGCAATAATAGGCGACATCGGCCATGACGAAGTAATGGGTGTCGATCACAAGTCAGTTTGTGATGGACTCGGAGAATTTCAAGCAAATCAGAGACCGGCGATAGAATTCTAGAAAATCCGTGTGCTAATATGCACCGAAAGTGCAAAAAATCACAAATTTGAGTTTCTGGGTTTAAAAATGCAATAATACGTGACGTCGGCCATGACGAAGTAATAGGTGTCCATCACCAACTTGTTTGTGATGGACCTGGTGAATTTCAGGCCAATCAGAGATCGACGACGAAATTCAATTTTAGAAAATTTATCTGCTAATACTACCGAAAGTGAGAAATATCATGAATTTGAATTTCTTGGCTTAGAAATGCAATAATAAGCGACGTCGGCCATGAAAAAGTAATGGAAGTCGATCACAAGCTTATTTTTCATGGACCGGGTGAATTTCAGGCAAATCAGAGACCGCCGACAGAATTCAGAAAATTTGTGTGCTAATACCCACCGAGAGTGCAAAAATTCTCGAATTATAGGTCCTTGGTTTAGAAATGCAATAATAGGCGACATCGGCCATGACGAAGTAATGGGTGTCGATCACAAGTCAGTTTGTGATGGACTCGGAGAATTTCAAGCAAATAAGAGACCGGCGATAGAATTCTAGAAAATCCATGTGCTAATATGCACCGAAAGTGCAAAAAATCACAAATTTGAGTTTCTGGGTTTAAAAATGCAATAATACGTGACGTCGGCCATGACGAAGTAATAGGTGTCGATCACCAACTTGTTTGTGATGGACCTGGTGAATTTCAGGCCAATCAGAGATCGACGATGAAATTCAATTTTAGAAAATTTATGTGCTAATACTACCGAAAGTGAGAAATATCATGAATTTGAATTTCTTGGCTTAGAAATGCAATAATAAGCGACGTCGGCCATGAAAAAGTAATGGAAGTCGATCACAAGCTTATTTTTCATGGACCGGGTGAATTTCAGGCAAATCAGAGACCGGCGACAGAATTCAAGAAAATTTGTGTGCTAATACCCACCGAGAGTGCAAAAATTCTCGAATTATAGGTCCTTGGTTTAGAAATGCAATAATAGGCGACATCGGCCATGACGAAGTAATGGGTGTCGATCACAAGTCAGTTTGTGATGGACTCGGAGAATTTCAAGCAAATCAGAGACCGGCGATAGGATTCTAGAAAATCCATGTGCTAATAAGCACCGAAAGTGCAAAAAATCACAAATTTGAGTTTCTAGGTTTCAAAATGCAATAATACGTGACGTCGGCCATGACGAAGTAATAGGTGTCGATCACCAACTTGTTTGTGATGGACCTGGTGAATTTCAGGCCAATCAGAGATCGACGACGAAATTCAATTTTAGAAAATTTATGTGCTAATACTACCGAAAGTGAGAAATATCATGAATTTGAATTTCTTGGCTTAGAAATGCAATAATAAGCGACGTCGGCCATGAAAAAGTAATGGAAGTCGATCACAAGCTTATTTTTCATGGACCGGGTGAATTTCAGGCAAATCAGAGACCGCCGACAGAATTCAGAAAATTTGTGTGCTAATACCCACCGAGAGTGCAAAAATTCTCGAATTATAGGTCCTTGGTTTAGAAATGCAATAATAGGCGACATCGGCCATGACGAAGTAATGGGTGTCGATCACAAGTCAGTTTGTGATGGACTCGGAGAATTTCAAGCAAATAAGAGACCGGCGATAGAATTCTAGAAAATCCATGTGCTAATATGCACCGAAAGTGCAAAAAATCACAAATTTGAGTTTCTAGGTTTCAAAATGCAATAATACGTGACGTCGGCCATGACGAAGTAATGGGTGTTGATCACCAACCTGTTTGTGATGGACCTGGTGAATTTCAGGCCAATCAGAGATCGACGACGAAATTCAATTTTAGAAAATTTATGTGCTAATACTACCGAAAGTGAGAAATATCATGAATTTGAATTTCTTGGCTTAGAAATGCAATAATAAGCGACGTCGGCCATGAAAAAGTAATGGAAGTCGATCACAAGCTTATTTTTCATGGACCGGGTGAATTTCAGGCAAATCAGAGACCGGCGACAGAATTCAAGAAAATTTGTGTGCTAATACCCACCGAGAGTGCAAAAATTCTCGAATTATAGGTCCTTGGTTTAGAAATGCAATAATAGGCGACATCGGCCATGACGAAGTAATGGGTGTCGATCACAAGTCAGTTAGTGATGGACTCGGAGAATTTCAAGCAAATCAGAGACCGGCGATAGGATTCTAGAAAATCCATGTGCTAATAAGCACCGAAAGTGCAAAAAATCACAAATTTGAGTTTCTAGGTTTCAAAATGCAATAATACGTGACGTCGGCCATGACGAAGTAATGGGTGTTGATCACCAACCTGTTTGTGATGGACCTGGTGAATTTCAGGCCAATCAGAGATCGACGACGAAATTCAATTTTAGAAAATTTATGTGCTAATACTACCGAAAGTGAGAAATATCATGAATTTGAATTTCTTGGCTTAGAAATGCAATAATAAGCGACGTCGGCCATGAAAAAGTAATGGAAGTCGATTACAAGCTTATTTTTCATGGACCGGGTGAATTTCAGACAAATCAGAGACCGGCGACAAAATTCAAGAAAATTTGTGTGCTAATACCCACCGAGAGTGCAAAAATTCTCGAATTATAGGTCCTTGGTTTAGAAATGCAATAATAGGCGACATCGGCCATGACGAAGTAATAGGTGTCGATCACAAGTCAATTAGGGATGGACTCGGAGAATTTCAAGCAAATCGAGACCGGCGATAGAATTCTAGAAAATCCATGTGCTAATATGCAAGAAAGTGCAAAAATCACAAATTTGAGTTTCTAGGTTTAAAAATGCAATAATACGTGGCGTCGGCCATGACGAAGTAATAGGTGTCCATCACCAACTTGTTTGTGATGGACCTGCTCAATTTCACGCCAATCGAGAGATCGGCAGCGAAATTCAATTTTAGAAAATTTATGTGGTAATACTACCGAAAGTGAGAAATATCATGAATTTGAATTTCTTGGCATAGAAATGCAATAATAAGCGACGTCGGCCATGAAAAAGTAATGGAAGTCGATCACAAGCTTATTTTTCATGGACCGGGTGAATTTCAGGCAAATCAGAGAATTCAAGAAAATTTGTGTGCTAATACCCACCGAGAGTGCAAAAATTCTCGAATTATAGGTCCTTGGTTTAGAAATGCAATAATAGGCGACATCGGCCATGACGAAGTAATGGGTGTCGATCACAAGTCAGTTTGTGATGGACTCGGAGAATTTCAAGCAAATCAGAGATCGGCGATAGGATTCTAGAAAATCCATGTGCTAATAAGCACCGAAAGTGCAAAAAATCACAAATTTGAGTTTCTAGGTTTCAAAATGCAATAATACGTGACGTCGGCCATGACGAAGTAATGGGTGTTGATCACCAACCTGTTTGTGATGGACCTGGTGAATTTCAGGCCAATCAGAGATCGACGACGAAATTCAATTTTAGAAAATTTATGTGCTAATACTACCGAAAGTGAGAAATATCATGAATTTGAATTTCTTGGCTTAGAAATGCAATAATAAGCGACGTCGGCCATGAAAAAGTAATGGAAGTCGATCACAAGCTTATTTTTCATGGACCGGGTGAATTTCAGGCAAATCAGAGACCGGCGACAGAATTCAAGAAAATTTGTGTGCTAATACCCACCGAGAGTGCAAAAATTCTCGAATTATAGGTCCTTGGTTTAGAAATGCAATAATAGGCGACATCGGCCATGACGAAGTAATGGGTGTCGATCACAAGTCAGTTTGTGATGGACTCGGTGAATTTCTGGCAAATCAGAGACCGGCGATAGGATTCTAGAAAATCCATGTGCTAATAAGCACCGAAAGTGCAAAAAATCACAAATTTGAGTTTCTAGGTTTCAAAATGCAATAATACGTGACGTCGGCCATGACGAAGTAATGGGTGTTGATCACCAACCTGTTTGTGATGGACCTGGTGAATTTCAGGCCAATCAGAGATCGACGACGAAATTCAATTTTAGAAAATTTATGTGCTAATACTACCGAAAGTGAGAAATATCATGAATTTGAATTTCTTGGCTTAGAAATGCAATAATAAGCGACGTCGGCCATAAAAAGTAATGGAAGTCGATCACAAGCTTATTTTTCATGGACCGGTGAATTTCAGGCAAATCAGAGACCGGCGACAGAATTCAAGAAAATTTGTGTGCTAATACCCACCGAGAGTGCAAAAATTCTCGAATTATAGGTCCTTGGTTTAGAAATGCAATAATAGGCGACATCGGCCATGACGAAGTAATGGGTGTCGATCACAAGTCAGTTTGTGATGGACTCGGAGAATTTCAAGCAAATCAGAGACCGGCGATAGAATTCTAGAAAATCCATGTGCTAATAAGCACCGAAAGTGCAAAAAATCACAAATTTGAGTTTCTAGGTTTCAAAATGCAATAATACGTGACGTCGGCCATGGCCAGTAATAGGTGTCGATCACCAACTTGTTTGGGATGGACCTGGTGAATTTCAGGGCAATCGAGAGATCGGCAGCGAAATTCAATTTTAGAAAATTTATGTGCTAATACTACCGAAAGTGAGAAATATCATGAATTTGAATTTCTTGGCTTAGAAATGCAATAATAAGCGGCATCGGCCATGAAAAAGTAATGGAAGTCGATCACAAGCTTATTTTTCATGGACCGGGTGAATTTCAGGCAAATCAGAGACCGGCGACAGAATTCAAGAAAATTTGTGTGCTAATACCCACCGAGAGTGCAAAAATTCTCGAATTATAGGTCCTTGGTTTAGAAATGCAATAATAGGCGACATCGGCCATGACGAAGTAATGGGTGTCGATCACAAGTCAGTTTGTGATGGACTCGGAGAATTTCAAGCAAATCAGAGATCAGCGATAGGATTCTAGAAAATCCATGTGCTAATAAGCACCGAAAGTGCAAAAAATCACAAATTTGAGTTTCTAGGTTTCAAAATGCAATAATACGTGACGTCGGCCATGACGAAGTAATGGGTGTTGATCACCAACCTGTTTGTGATGGACCTGGTGAATTTCAGGCCAATCAGAGATCGACGACGAAATTCAATTTTAGAAAATTTATGTGCTAATACTACCGAAAGTGAGAAATATCATGAATTTGAATTTCTTGGCTTAGAAATGCAATAATAAGCGACGTCGGCCATGAAAAAGTAATGGAAGTCGATCACAAGCTTATTTTTCATGGACCGGGTGAATTTCGGGCAAATCAGAGACCGGCGACAGAATTCAAGAAAATTTGTGTGCTAATACCCACCGAGAGTGCAAAAATTCTCGAATTATAGGTCCTTGGTTTAGAAATGCAATAATAGGCGACATCGGCCATGACGAAGTAATGGGTGTCGATCACAAGTCAGTTTGTGATGGACTCGGAGAATTTCAAGCAAATCAGAGACCGGCGATAGGATTCTAGAAAATCCATGTGCTAATAAGCACCGAAAGTGCAAAAAATCACAAATTTGAGTTTCTAGGTTTCAAAATGCAATAATACGTGACGTCGGCCATGACGAAGTAATAGGTGTCGATCACCAACTTGTTTGTGATGGACCTGGTGAATTTCAGGCCAATCAGAGATCGACGACGAAATTCAATTTTAGAAAATTTATGTGCTAATACTACCGAAAGTGAGAAATATCATGAATTTGAATTTCTTGGCTTAGAAATGCAATAATAAGCGACGTCGGCCATGAAAAAGTAATGGAAGTCGATCACAAGCTTATTTTTCATGGACCGGGTGAATTTCAGGCAAATCAGAGACCGGCGACAGAATTCAAGAAAATTTGTGTGCTAATACCCACCGAGAGTGCAAAAATTCTCGAATTATAGGTCCTTGGTTTAGAAATGCAATAATATGCGACATCGGCCATGACGAAGTAATGGGTGTCGATCACAAGTCAGTTAGTGATGGACTCGGAGAATTTCAAGCAAATCAGAGACCGGCGATAGGATTCTAGAAAATCCATGTGCTAATAAGCACCGAAAGTGCAAAAAATCACAAATTTGAGTTTCTAGGTTTCAAAATGCAATAATACGTGACGTCGGCCATGACGAAGTAATGGGTGTTGATCACCAACCTGTTTGTGATGGACCTGGTGAATTTCAGGCCAATCAGAGATCGACGACGAAATTCAATTTTAGAAAATTTATGTGCTAATACTACCGAAAGTGAGAAATATCATGAATTTGAATTTCTTGGCTTAGAAATGCAATAATAAGCGACGTCGGTCGTGAAAAAGTAATGGAAGTCGATCACAAGCTTATTTTTCATGGACCGGGTGAATTTCAGGCAAATCAGAGACCGGCGACAGAATTCAAGAAAATTTGTGTGCTAATACCCACCGAGAGTGCAAAAATTCTCGAATTATAGGTCCTTGGTTTAGAAATGCAATAATAGGCGACATCGGCCATGACGAAGTAATGGGTGTCGATCACAAGTCAATTTGTGATGGACTCGGAGAATTTCAAGCAAATCAGAGACCGGCGATAGAATTCTAGAAAATCCATGTGCTAATATGCACCGAAAGTGCAAAAAATCACAAATTTGAGTTTCTGGGTTTAAAAATGCAATAATACGTGACGTCGGCCATGACGAAGTAATAGGTGTCGATCACCAACTTGTTTGTGATGGACCTGGTGAATTTCAGGCCAATCAGAGATCGACGACGAAATTCAATTTTAGAAAATTTATGTGCTAATACTACCGAAAGTGAGAAATATCATGAATTTGAATTTCTTGGCTTAGAAATGCAATAATAAGCGGCATCGGCCATGAAAAAGTAATGGAAGTCGATCACAAGCTTATTTTTCATGGACCGGGTGAATTTCGAACCAAATCGAGACCGTGACGAATTCAAGAAAATTTGTGTGCCAATCCCCAGCGAGAGTGCAAAAATTCTGGAATTATAGGCCTTTGTTTTAGAAATGCAATAATCTGCCACATCGGCCATGACGAAGTAATGGGTGTCGATCACAAGTCGATTTGTGATGGACTCGGAGAATTTCTGGCAAATCAGAGACCGGCGATAGGATTCTAGAAAATCCATGTGCTAATAAGCACTGAAAGTGCAAAAAATCACAAATTTGAGTTTCTAGGTTTCAAAATGTAATAATACGTGACGTCGGCCATGACGAAGTAATAGGTGTCGATCACCAACTTGTTTGTGATGGACCTGGTGAATTTCAGGCCAATCAGAGATCGACGACGAAATTCAATTTTAGAAAATTTATGTGCTAATACTACCGAAAGTGAGAAATATCATGAATTTGAATTTCTTGGCTTAGAAATGCAATAATAAGCGACGTCGGCCGTGAAAAAGTAATGGAAGTCGATCACAAGCTTATTTTTCATGGACCGGGTGAATTTCAGGCAAATCAAGAAAATTTGTGTGCTAATACCCACCGAGACTGCAAAAATTCTCGAATTATAGGTCCTTGGTTTAGAAATGCAATAATAGGCGACATCGGCCATGACGAAGTAATGGGTGTCGATCACAAGTCAGTTTGTGATGGACCGGGTGAATTTCAGGCAAATCAGAGACCGGCGACAGAATTCAAGAAAATTTGTGTGCTAATACCCACCGAGAGTGCAAAAATCACAAATTTGAGTTTCTAGGTTTCAAAATGCAATAATACGTGGCGTCGGCCATGGCGAAGTAATGGGTGTTGATCACCAACTTGTTTGTGATGGACCTGGTGAATTTCAGGCCAATCGAGAGATCGGCAGCGAAATTCAATTTTAGAAAATTTATGTGCTAATACTACCGAAAGTGAGAAATATCATGAATTTGAATTTCTTGGCTTAGAAATGCAATAATAAGCGACGTCGGTCGTGAAAAAGTAATGGAAGTCGATCACAAGCTTATTTTTCATGGACCGGGTGAATTTCAGGCAAATCAGAGACCGGCGACAGAATTCAAGAAAATTTGTGTGCTAATACCCACCAAGAGTGCAAAAATTCTCGAATTATAGGTCCTTGGTTTAGAAATGCAATAATAGGCGACATCGGCCATGACGAAGTAATGGGTGTCGATCACAAGTCAGTTTGTGATGGACTCGGAGAAATTCAAGCAAATAAGAGACCGGCGATAGAATTCTAGAAAATCCATGTGCTAATATGCACCGAAAGTGCAAAAAATCACAAATTTGAGTTTCTGGGTTTAAAAATTCAATAATACGTGACGTCGGCCATGACGAAGTAATAGGTGTCGATCACCAACTTGTTTGTGATGGACCTGGTGAATTTCAGGCCAATCAGAGATCGACGACGAAATTCAATTTTAGAAAATTTATGTGCTAATACTACCGAAAGTGAGAAATATCATGAATTTGAATTTCTTGGCTTAGAAATGCAATAATAAGCGACGTCGGTCGTGAAAAAGTAATGGAAGTCGATCACAAGCTTATTTTTCATGGACCGGGTGAATTTCAAGCAAATCAGAGACCGTGACAGAATTCAAGAAAATTTGTGTGCTAATACCCACCGAGAGTGCAAAAATTCTCGAATTATAGGTCCTTGGTTTAGAAATGCAATAATAGGCGACATCGGCCATGACGAAGTAATGGGTGTCGATCACAAGTCAGTTTGTGATGGACTCGGTGAATTTCAAGCAAATCAGAGACCGGTGATAGAATTCTAGAAAATCCATGTGCTAATATGCACCGAAAGTGCAAAAAATCACAAATTTGAGTTTCTGGGTTAAAAAATGCAATAATACGTGACGTCGGCCATGACGAAGTAAAAGGTGTCGATCACCAACTTGTTTGTGATGGACCTGGTGAATTTCAGGCCAATCAAAGATCGACGACGAAATTCAATTTTAGAAAATTTATGTGCTAATACTACCGAAAGTGAGAAATATCATGAATTTGAATTTCTTGGCTTAGAAATGCAATAATAAGCGACGTCGGCCATGAAAAAGTAATGGAAGTCGATCACAAGCTTATTTTTCATGGACCGGGTGAATTTCAGGGAAATCAGAGACCGGCGACAGAATTCAAGAACATTTGTGTGCTAATACACACCGAGAGTGCAAAAATTCTCGAATTATAGGTCCTTGGTTTAGAAATGCAATAATAGGCGACATCGGCCATGACGAAGTAATGGGTGTCGATCACAAGTCAGTTTGTGATGGACTCGGAGAATTTCAAGAAAATCAGAGACCGGCGATAGAATTCTAGAAAATCCGTGTGCTAATATGCACCAAAAGTGCAAAAAATCACAAATTTGAGTTTCTAGGTTTAAAAATGCAATAATACGTGACGTCGGCCATGACGAATTAATAGGTGTCCATCACCAACTTGTTTGTGATGGACCTGGTGAATTTCAGGCCAATCAGAGATCGACGACGAAATTCAATTTTAGAAAATTTATGTGCTAATACTACCGAAAGTGAGAAATATCATGAATTTGAATTTCTTGGCTTAGAAATGCAATAATAAGCGACGTCGGCCATAAAAAGTAATGGAAGTCGATCACAAGCTTATTTTTCATGGACCGGGTGAATTTCAGGCAAATCAGAGACCGGCGACAGAATTCAAGAAAATTTGTGTGCTAATACCCACCGAGAGTGCAAAAATTCTCGAATTATAGGTCCTTGGTTTATAAATGCAATAATAGGCGACATCGGCCATGACGAAGTAATGGCTGTCAATCACATGTCAGTTTGTGATGGACTCGAAGAATTTCAAGCAAATCAGAGACCGGCGATAGAATTCTAGAAAATCCATGTGCTAATAAGCACCGAAAGTGCAAAAAATCACAAATTTGAGTTTCTAGGTTTCAAAATGCAATAATACGTGACGTCGGCCATGACGAAGTAATGGGTGTTGATCACCAACCTGTTTGTGATGGACCTGGTGAATTTCAGGCCAATCAGAGATCGACGACGAAATTCAATTTTAGAAAATTTATGTGCTAATACTACCGAAAGTGAGAAATATCATGAATTTGAATTTCTTGGCTTAGAAATGCAATAATAAGCGACGTCGGCCATGAAAAAGTAATGGAAGTCGATCACAAGCTTATTTTTCATGGACCGGGTGAATTTCAGGCAAATCAGAGACCGCTACAGAATTCAAGAAAATTTGTGTGCTAATACCCACCGAGAGTGCAAAAATTCTCGAATTATAGGTCCTTGGTTTAGAAATGCAATAATAGGCGACATCGGCCATGACGAAGTAATGGGTGTCGATCACAAGTCAGTTTGTGATGGACTCGGAGAATTTCAAGCAAATAAGAGACCGGCGATAGAATTCTAGAAAATCCATGTGCTAATATGCACCGAAAGTGCAAAAAATCACAAATTTGAGTTTCTGGGTTTAAAAATGCAATAATACGTGACGTCGGCCATGACGAAGTAATAGGTGTCGATCACCAACTTGTTTGTGATGGACCTGGTGAATTTCAGGCCAATCACAGATCGACGACGAAATTCAATTTTAGAAAATTTATGTGCTAATACTACCGAAAGTGAGAAATATCATGAATTTGAATTTCTTGGCTTAGAAATGCAATAATAAGCGACGTCGGCCATAAAAAGTAATGGAAGTCGATCACAAGCTTATTTTTCATGGACCGGGTGAATTTCAGGCAAATCAGAGACCGGCGACAGAATTCAAGAAAATTTGTGTGCTAATACCCACCGAGAGTGCAAAAATTCTCGAATTATAGGTCCTTGGTTTAGAAATGCAATAATAGGCGACATCGGCCATGACGAAGTAATGGGTGTCGATCACAAGTCAGTTTGTGATGGACTCGGAGAAATTCAAGCAAATAAGAGACCGGCGATAGAATTCTAGAAAATCCATGTGCTAATATGCACCGAAAGTGCAAAAAATCACAAATTTGAGTTTCTGGGTTTAAAAATGCAATAATACGTGACGTCGGCCATGACGAAGTAATGGATGTTAATCACCAACCTGTTTGTAATGGACCTGGTGAATTTCAGGCCAATCACAGATCGACGACGAAATTCAATTTTAGAAAATTTATGTGCTAATACTACCGAAAGTGAGAAATATCATGAATTTGAATTTCTTGGCTTAGAAATGCAATAATAAGCGACGTCGGCCATGAAAAAGTAATGGAAGTCGATCACAAGCTTATTTTTCATGGACCGGGTGAATTTCAGGCAAATCAGAGACCGGCGACAGAATTCAAAAAAATTTGTCTGCTACTCCCCACCGAGAGTGCAAAAATTCTCGAATTATAGGTCCTTGGTTTAGAAATGCAATAATAGGCGACATCGGCCATGACGAAGTAATGGGTGTCGATCACAAGTCAGTTTGTGATGGACTCGGAGAATTTCAAGCAAATCAGAGACCGGCGATAGAATTCTAGAAAATCCATGTGCTAATATGCACCGAAAGTGCAAAAAATCACAAATTTGAGTTTCTAGGTTTCAAAATGCAATAATACGTGACGTCGGCCATGACGAAGTAATGGGTGTTGATCACCAACCTGTTTGTGATGGACCTGGTGAATTTCAGGCCAATCAGAGATCGACGACGAAATTCAATTTTAGAAAATTTATGTGCTAATACTACCGAAAGTGAGAAATATCATGAATTTGAATTTCTTGGCTTAGAAATGCAATAATAAGCGACGTCGGCCATGAAAAAGTAATGGAAGTCGATCACAAGCTTATTTTTCATGGACCGGGTGAATTTCAGGCAAATCAGAGACCGTGACGAATTAAAGAAAATTTGTGTGCTAATACCCACCGAGAGTGCAAAAATTCTCGAATTATAGGTCCTTGGTTTAGAAATGCAATAATATGCGACATCGGCCATGACGAAGTAATGGGTGTCGATCACAAGTCATTTTGTGATGGACTCGGTGAATTTCAAGCAAATCAGAGACCGGTGATAGAATTCTAGAAAATCCATGTGCTAATATGCACCGAAAGTGCAAAAAATCACAAATTTGAGTTTCTGGGTTTAAAAATGAAATAATACGTGACGTCGGCCATGACGAAGTAATAGGTGTTGATCACCAACTTGTTTGTGATGGACCTGGTGAATTTCAGGCCAATCAGAGATCGACGACGAAATTCAATTTTAGAAAATTTATGTGCTAATACTACCGAAAGTGAGAAATATCATGAATTTGAATTTCTTGGCTTAGAAATGCAATAATAAGCGACGTCGGCCGTGAAAAAGTAATGGAAGTCGATCACAAGCTTATTTTTCATGGACCGGGTGAATTTCAGGCAAATCAGAGACCGGCGACAGAATTCAAGAAAATTTGTGTGCTAATACCCACCGAGAGTGCAAAAATTCTCGAATTATAGGTCCTTGGTTTAGAAATGCAATAATAGGCGACATCGGCCATGACGAAGTAATGGGTGTCGATCACAAGTCAGTTTGTGATGGACTCGGAGAATTTCAAGCAAATAAGAGACCGGCGATAGAATTCTAGAAAATCCATGTGCTAATATGCACCGAAAGTGCAAAAAATCACAAATTTGAGTTTCTGGGTTTAAAAATGCAATAATACGTGACGTCGGCCATGACGAAGTAATAGGTGTTGATCACCAACTTGTTTGTGATGGACTTGGTGAATTTCAGGCCAATCAGAGATCGACGACGAAATTCAATTTTAGAAAATTTATGTGCTAATACTACCGAAAGTGAGAAATATCATGAATTTGAATTTCTTGGCTTAGAAATGCAATAATAAGCGACGTCGGCCATGAAAAAGTAATGGAAGTCGATCACAAGCTTATTTTTCATGGATCGGTGAATTTCAGGCAAATCAGAGACCGCTGAATTCAAGAAAATTTGTGTGCTAATACCCACCGAGAGTGCAAAAATTCTCGAATTATAGGTCCTTGGTTTAGAAATGCAATAATAGGCGACATCGGCCATGACGAAGTAATGGGTGTCGATCACAAGTCAGTTTGTGATGGACTCGGTGAATTTCTGGCAAATCAGAGACCGGCGATAGGATTCTAGAAAATCCATGTGCTAATAAGCACCGAAAGTGCAAAAAATCACAAATTTGAGTTTCTAGGTTTCAAAATGCAATAATACGTGACGTCGGCCATGACGAAGTAATGGGTGTTGATCACCAACCTGTTTGTGACGGACCTGGTGAATTTCAGGCCAATCAGAGATCGACAACGAAATTCAATTTTAGAAAATTTATGTGCTAATACTACCGAAAGTGAGAAATATCATGAATTTGAATTTCTTGGCTTAGAAATGCAATAATAAGCGACGTCGGCCATGAAAAAGTAATGGAAGTCGATCACAAGCTTATTTTTCATGGACCGGGTGAATTTCAGGCAAATCAGAGACCGGCGACAGAATTCAAGAAAATTTGTGTGCTAATACCCACCGAGAGTGCAAAAATTCTCGAATTATAGGTCCTTGGTTTAGAAATGCAATAATAGGCGACATCGGCCATGACGAAGTAATGGGTGTCGATCACAAGTCAGTTTGTGATGGACTCGGAGAATTTCAAGCAAATCAGAGACCGGCGATAGAATTCTAGAAAATCCGTGTGCTAATATGCACCGAGAGTGCAAAAAATCACAAATTTAAGTTTCTGGGTTTAAAAATGCAATAATACGTGACGTCGGCCATGACGAAGTAATAGGTGTCCATCACCAACTTGTTTGTGATGGACCTGGTGAATTTCACGTCAATCAGAGATCGACGACGAAATTCAATTTTAGAAAATTTATGTGGTAATACTACCGAAAGTGAGAAATATCATGAATTTGAATTTCTTGGCATAGAAATGCAATAATAAGCGACGTCGGCCATGAAAAAGTAATGGAAGTCGATCACAAGCTTATTTTTCATGGACCGGGTGAATTTCAGGCAAATCAGAGACCGGCCGTGAATTCAAGAAAATTTGTGTGCTAATACCCACCGAGAGTGCAAAAATTCTCGAATTATAGGTCCTTGGTTTAGAAATGCAATAATATGCGACATCGGCCATGACGAAGTAATGGGTGTCGATCACAAGTCAGTTTGTGATGGACTCGGAGAATTTCAAGCAAATCAGAGACCGGCGATAGAATTCTAGAAAATTCGTGTGCTAATATGCACCGAAAGTGCAAAAAATCACAAATTTGAGTTTCTGGGTTTAAAAATGCAATAATACGTGACGTCGGCCATGACGAAGTAATAGGTGTCCATCACCAACTTGTTTGTGATGGACCTGGTGAATTTCAGGCCAATCAGAGATTGACGACGAAATTCAATTTTAGAAAATTTATGTGCTAATACTACCGAAAGTGAGAAATATCATGAATTTGAATTTCTTGGCTTAGAAATGCAATAATAAGCGACGTCGGCCATGAAAAAGTAATGGAAGTCGATCACAAGCTTATTTTTCATGGACCGGGTGAATTTCAAGCAAATCAGAGACCGGCGACAGAATTCAAGAAAATTTGTGTGCTAATACCCACCGAGAGTGCAAAAATTCTCGAATTATAGGACCTTGGTTTAGAAATGCAATAATAGGCGACATCGGCCATGACGAAGTAATGGGTGTCGATCACAAGTCAGTTTGTGATGGACTCGGAGAATTTCAAGCAAATCAGAGACCGGCGATAGAATTCTAGAAAATCCATGTGCTAATATGCACCGAAAGTGCAAAAAATCACAAATTTGAGTTTCTAGGTTTCAAAATGCAATAATACGTGACGTCGGCCATGACGAAGTAATGGGTGTTGATCACCAACCTGTTTGTGACGGACCTGGTGAATTTCAGGCCAATCAGAGATCGACAACGAAATTCAATTTTAGAAAATTTATGTGCTAATACTACCGAAAGTGAGAAATATCATGAATTTGAATTTCTTGGCTTAGAAATGCAATAATAAGCGACGTCGGCCATAAAAAGTAATGGAAGTCGATCACAAGCTTATTTTTCATGGACCGGGTGAATTTCAGGCAAATCAGAGACCGGCGACAGAATTCAAGAAAATTTGTGTGCTAATACCCACCGAGAGTGCAAATATTCTCGAATTATAGGTCCTTTGTTTAGAAATGCAAAAATAGGCGACATCGGCCATGACGAAGTAATGGGTGTCGATCACAAGTCAGTTAGTGATGGACTCGGAGAATTTCAAGCAAATCAGAGACCGGCGATAGGATTCTAGAAAATCCATGTGCTAATATGCACCGAAAGTGCAAAAAATCACAAATTTGAGTTTCTAGCTTTCAAAATGCAATAATACGTGACGTCGGCCATGACGAAGTAATGGGTGTTGATCACCAACCTGTTTGTGATGGACCTGGTGAATTTCAGGCCAATCAGAGATCGACAACGAAATTCAATTTTAGAAAATTTATGTGCTAATACTACCGAAAGTGAGAAATATCATGAATTTGAATTTCTTGGCTTAGAAATGCAATAATAAGCGACGTCGGCCATGAAAAAGTAATGGAAGTCGATCACAAGCTTATTTTTCATGGACCGGGTGAATTTCAGGCAAATCAGAGACCGGCGAAAGAATTCAAGAAAATTTGTGTGCTAATACCCACCGAGAGTGCAAAAATTCTCGAATTATAGGTCCTTGGTTTATAAATGCAATAATAGGCGACTCGGCCATGACGAAGTAATGGGTGTCGATCACAATTCAGTTTGTGATGGACTCGGTGAATTTCTGACAAATCAGAGACCGGCGATAGAATTCTAGAAAATCCATGTGCTAATATGCACCGAAAGTGCAAAAAATCACAAATTTGAGTTTCTGGGTTTAAAAATGCAATAATACGTGACGTCGGCCATGACGAAGTAATAGGTGTCGATCACCAACTTATTTGTGATGGACCTGGTGAATTTCAGTCCAATCAGAGATCGACGACGAAATTCAATTTTAGAAAATTTATGTGCTAATACTACCGAAAGTGAGAAATATCATGAATTTGAATTTCTTGGCTTAGAAATGCAATAATAAGCGACGTCGGCCATAAAAAGTAATGGAAGTCGATCACAAGCTTATTTTTCATGGACCGGGTGAATTTCAGGCAAATCAGAGACCGGCGACAGAATTCAAGAAAATTTGTGTGCTAATACCCACCGAGAGTGCAAAAATTCTTGAATTATAGGTCCTTGGTTTAGAAATGCAATAATAGGCGACATCGGCCATGACGAAGTAATGGGTGTCGATCACAAGTCAGTTTGTGATGGACTCGGAGAATTTCAAGCAAATCAGAGATCGGCGATAGGATTCTAGAAAATCCATGTGCTAATAAGCACCGAAAGTGCAAAAAATCACAAATTTGAGTTTCTAGGTTTCAAAATGCAATAATACGTGACGTCGGCCATGACGAAGTAATGGGTGTTGATCACCAACCTGTTTGTGACGGACCTGGTGAATTTCAGGCCAATCAGAGATCGACAACGAAATTCAATTTTAGAAAATTTATGTGCTAATACTACCGAAAGTGAGAAATATCATGAATTTGAATTTCTTGGCTTAGAAATGCAATAATAAGCGACGTCGGCCATGAAAAAGTAATGGAAGTCGATCACAAGCTTATTTTTCATGGACCGGGTGAATTTCAGGCAAATCAGAGACCGGCGACAGAATTCAAGAAAATTTGTGTGCTAATACCCACCGAGAGTGCAAAAATTCTCGAATTATAGGTCCTTGGTTTATAAATGCAATAATAGGCGACATCGGCCATGACGAAGTAATGGCTGTCAATCACATGTCAGTTTGTGATGGACTCGAAGAATTTCAAGCAAATCAGAGACCGGCGATAGAATTCTAGAAAATCCATGTGCTAATATGCACCGAAAGTGTAAAAAATCACAAATTTGAGTTTCTGGGTTTAAAAATGCAATAATACGTGACGTCGGCCATGACGAAGTAATGGGTGTTGATCACCAACCTGTTTGTGATGGACCTGGTGAATTTCAGGCCAATCAGAGATCGACGACGAAATTCAATTTTAGAAAATTTATGTGCTAATACTACCGAAAGTGAGAAATATCATGAATTTGAATTTCTTGGCTTAGAAATGCAATAATAAGCGACGTCGGCCATAAAAAGTAATGGAAGTCGATCACAAGCTTATTTTTCATGGACCGGGTGAATTTCAGGCAAATCAGAGACCGGCGACAGAATTCAAGAAAATTTGTGTGCTAATACCCACCGAGAGTGCAAAAATTCTCGAATTATAGGTCCTTGGTTTAGAAATGCAATAATAGGCGACATCGGCCATGACGAAGTAATGGGTGTCGATCACAAGTCAGTTTGTGATGGACTCGGAGAATTTCAAGCAAATAAGAGACCGGCGATAGAATTCTAGAAAATCCATGTGCTAATATGCACCGAAAGTGCAAAAATCACAAATTTGAGTTTCTAGGTTTCAAAATGCAATAATACGTGACGTCGGCCGTGACGAAGTAATAGGTGTCGATCACCAACTTGTTTGTGATGGACCTGGTGAATTTCAGGCCAATCAGAGATCGACGACGAAATTCAATTTTAGAAAATTTATGTGCTAATACTACCGAAAGTGAGAAATATCATGAATTTGAATTTCTTGGCTTAGAAATGCAATAATAAGCGACGTCGGCCATGAAAAAGTAATGGAAGTCGATCACAAGCTTATTTTTCATGGACCGGGTGAATTTCAGGCAAATCAGAGACCGGCGACAGAATTCAAGAAAATTTGTGTGCTAATACCCACCGAGAGTGCAAAAATTCTCGAATTATAGGTCCTTGGTTTAGAAATGCAATAATAGGCGACATCGGCCATGACGAAGTAATGGGTGTCGATCACAAGTCAGTTTGTGATGGACTCGGAGAATTTCAAGCAAATCAGAGACCGGCGATAGGATTCTAGAAAATCCATGTGCTAATAAGCACCGAAAGTGCAAAAAATCACAAATTTGAGTTTCTAGGTTTCAAAATGCAATAATACGTGACGTCGGCCATGACGAAGTAATAGGTGTCGATCACCAACCTGTTTGTGATGGACCTGGTGAATTTCAGGCCAATCAGAGATCGACAACGAAATTCAATTTTAGAAAATTTATGTGCTAATACTACCGAAAGTGAGAAATATCATGAATTTGAATTTCTTGGCTTAGAAATGCAATAATAAGCGACGTCGGCCATGAAAAAGTAATGGAAGTCGATCACAAGCTTATTTTTCATGGACCGGGTGAATTTCAGGCAAATCAGACCGTGACAGAATTCAAGAAAATTTGTGTGCTAATACCCACCGAGAGTGCAAAAATTCTCGAATTATAGGTCCTTGGTTTAGAAATGCAATAATAGGCGACATCGGCCATGACGAAGTAATGGGTGTCGATCACAAGTCAGTTTGTGATGGACTCGGAGAAATTCAAGCAAATATGAGACCGGCGATAGAATTCTAGAAAATCCATGTGCTAATATGCACCGAAAGTGCAAAAAATCACAAATTTGAGTTTCTGGGTTTAAAAATGCAATAATACGTGACGTCGGCCATGACGAAGTAATAGGTGTCGATCACCAACTTGTTTGTGATGGACCTGGTGAATTTCAGGCCAATCACAGATCGACGACGAAATTCAATTTTAGAAAATTTATGTGCTAATACTACCGAAAGTGAGAAATATCATGAATTTGAATTTCTTGGCTTAGAAATGCAATAATAAGCGACGTCGGTCGTGAAAAAGTAATGGAAGTCGATCACAAGCTTATTTTTCATGGACCGGGTGAATTTCAGGCAAATCAGAGACCGGCGACAGAATTCAAGAAAATTTGTGTGCTAATACCCACCGAGAGTGCAAAAATTCTCGAATTATAGGTCCTTGGTTTAGAAATGCAATAATAGGCGACATCGGCCATGACGAAGTAATGGGTGTCGATCACAATTCAGTTTGTGATGGACTCGGTGAATTTCTGACAAATCAGAGACCGGCGATAGAATTCTAGAAAATCCATGTGCTAATATGCACCGAAAGTGCAAAAAATCACAAATTTGAGTTTCTGGGTTTAAAAATGCAATAATACGTGACGTCAGCCATGACGAAGTAATAGGTGTCGATCACCAACTTGTTTGTGATGGACCTGATGAATTTCAGGCCAATCAGAGATCGACGACGAAATTCAATTTTTGAAAATTTATGTGCTAATACTACCGAAAGTGAGAAATATCATGAATTTGAATTTCTTGGCTTAGAAATGCAATAATAAGCGACGTCGGCCATGAAAAAGTAATGGAAGTCGATCACAAGCTTATTTTTCATGGACCGGGTGAATTTCAGGCAAATCAGAGACCGGCGAAAGAATTCAAGAAAATTTGTGTGCTAATACCCACCGAGAGTGCGAAAATTCTCGAATTATAGGTCCTTGGTTTATAAATGCAATAATAGGCGACATCGGCCATGACGAAGTAATGGGTGTCGATCACAAGTCAGTTAGTGATGGACTCGGAGAATTTCAAGCAAATCAGAGACCGGCGATAGGATTCTAGAAAATCCATGTGCTAATAAGCACCGAAAGTGCAAAAAATCACAAATTTGAGTTTCTAGGTTTCAAAATGCAATAATACGTGACGTCGGCCCTGCGGAAGTAATGCGTGTTGATCACCAACCTGTTTGTGATGGACCTGGTGAATTTCAGGCCAATCAGAGATCGGCTACGAAATTCAATTTTAGAAAATTTATTTGCTAATACTACCGAAAGTGAGAAATATCATGAATTTGAATTTCTTGGCTTAGAAATGCAATAATAAGCGACGTCGGCCATGAAAAAGTAATGGAAGTCGATCACAAGCTTATTTTTCATGGACCGGGTGAATTTCAGGCAAATCGAGACCGTGACGAATTCAAGAAAATTTGTGTGCTAATACCCACCGAGAGTGCAAAAATTCTTGAATTATAGGTCCTTGGTTTAGAAATGCAATAATAAGCGACATCGGCCATGGCGAAGTAATGGGTGTCGATCACAAGTCGATTTGTGATGGACTCGGAGAATTTCAAGCAAATCGAGACCGGCGATAGAATTCTAGAAAATCCATGTGCTAATATGCACCGAAAGTGCAAAAATCACAAATTTGAGTTTCTAGGTTTCAAAATGCAATAATACGTGACGTCGGCCGTGACGAAGTAATAGGTGTCGATCACCAACTTGTTTGTGATGGACCTGGTGAATTTCAGGCCAATCGAGAGATCGGCAGCGAAATTCAATTTTAGAAAATTTATCTGCTAATACTACCGAAAGTGAGAAATATCATGAATTTGAATTTCTTGGCTTAGAAATGCAATAATGAGCGACGTCGGCCATGAAAAAGTAATGGAAGTCGATCACAAGCTTATTTTTCATGGACCGGGTGAATTTCAGGCAAATCAGAGGCGTGACGAATTCAAGAAAATTTGTGTGCTAATACCCACCGAGAGTGCAAAAATTCTCGAATTATAAGGCCTTGGTTTAGAAATGGAATAATAAGCGACATAGGCTATGGCGAAGTAATGGGTGTCGATCACAAGTCAGTTTGTGATGGACTCGGAGAATTTCAAGCAAATCAGAGACCGGCGATAGAATTCTAGAAAATCCATGTGCTAATATGCACCGAAAGTGCAAAAAATCACAAATTTGAGTTTCTGGGTTTAAAAATGCAATAATACGTGACGTCGGCCATGACGAAGTAATAGGTGTCGATCACCAACTTGTTTGTGATGGACCTGGTGAATTTCAGGCCAATCAGAGATCGACAACGAAATTCAATTTTAGAAAATTTATGTGCTAATACTACCGAAAGTGAGAAATATCATGAATTTGAATTTCTTGGCTTAGAAATGCAATAATAAGCGACGTCGGCCCTGAAAAATTAATGGAAGTCGATCACAAGCTTATTTTTCATGGACCGGGTGAATTTCAGGCAAATCAGAGACCGGCGACAGAATTCAAGAAAATTTGTGTGCTAATACCCACCGAGAGTGCAAAAATTCTCGAATTATAGGTCCTTGGTTTAGAAATGCAATAATAGGCGACATCGGCCATGACGAAGTAATGGGTGTCGATCACAAGTCAGTTTGTGATGGACTCGGAGAATTTCAAGCAAATAAGATACCGGCGATAGAATTCTAGAAAATCCATGTGCTAATAAGTGCAAAAAATCACAAATTTGAGTTTCTAGCTTTCAAAATGCAATAATACGTGACGTCGGCCATGACGAAGTAATGGGTGTTGATCACCAACCTGTTTGTGACGGACCTGGTGAATTTCAGGCCAATCAGAGATCGACAACGAAATTCAATTTTAGAAAATTTATGTGCTAATACTACCGAAAGTGAGAAATATCATGAATTTGAATTTCTTGGCTTAGAAATGCAATAATAAGCGACGTCGGTCGTGAAAAAGTAATGGAAGTCGATCACAAGCTTATTTTTCATGGACCGGGTGAATTTCGAACAAATCGAGAGACCGTGACGAATTCAAGAAAATTTGTGTGCTAATACCAAGCGAGACTGCAAAAATTCTCGAATTATAGGTCCTTGGTTTAGAAATGCAATAATAAGCGACATCGGCCATGGCGAAGTAATGGGTGTCGATCACAAGTCGATTTGTGATGGACTCGGAGAATTTCAAGCAAATCGAGAGACCGGCGATAGAATTCTAGAAAATCCATGTGCTAATATGCACCGAAAGTGCAAAAATCACAAATTTGAGTTTCTAGGTTTAAAAATGCAATAATACGTGGCGTCGGCCATGGCGAAGTAATAGGTGTCGATCACCAACTTGTTTGTGATGGACCTGGTGAATTTCAGGCCAATCGAGAGATCGGCAGCGAAATTCAATTTTAGAAAATTTATGTGCTAATACTACCGAAAGTGAGAAATATCATGAATTTGAATTTCTTGGCTTAGAAATGCAATAATAAGCGGCGTCGGCCATGAAAAAGTAATGGAAGTCGATCACAAGCTTATTTTTCATGGACCGGGTGAATTTCGAACAAATCGAGAGGCCGTGACGAATTCAAGAAAATTTGTGTGCTAATACCCACCGAGAGTGCAAAAATTCTTGAATTATAGGTCCTTGGTTTAGAAATGCAATAATAAGCGACATCGGCCATGGCGAAGTAATGGGTGTCGATCACAAGTCAGTTTGTGATGGACTCGGAGAATTTCAAGCAAATCGAGAGACCGGCGATAGAATTCTAGAAAATCCATGTGCTAATATGCAAGAAAGTGCAAAAATCACAAATTTGAGTTTCTAGGTTTCAAAATGCAATAATACGTGACGTCGGCCATGACGAAGTAATGGGTGTTGATCACCAACCTGTTTGTGACGGACCTGGTGAATTTCAGGCCAATCAGAGATCGACAACGAAATTCAATTTTAGAAAATTTATGTGCTAATACTACCGAAAGTGAGAAATATCATGAATTTGAATCTCTTGGCTTAGAAATGCAATAATAAGCGACGTCGGCCATGAAAAAGTAATGGAAGTCGATCACAAGCTTATTTTTCATGGACCGGGTGAATTTCAGGCAAATCAGAGACCGGCGAAAGAATTCAAGAAAATTTGTGTGCTAATACCCACCGAGAGTGCGAACATTCTCGAATTATAGGTCCTTGGTTTATAAATGCAATAATAGGCGACATCGGCCATGACGAAGTAATGGGTGTCGATCACAAGTCAGTTAGTGATGGACTCGGAGAATTTCAAGCAAATCAGAGACCGGCGATAGAATTCTAGAAAATCCATGTGCTAATATGCACCGAAAGTGCAAAAAATCTCAAATTTGAGTTTCTAGGTTAAAAAATGCAATAATACGTGACGTCGGCCATGACGAAGTAATGGGTGTTGATCACCAACCTGTTTGTGATGGACCTGGTGAATTTCAGGCCAATCAGAGATCGACGATGAAATTCAATTTTAGAAAATTTATGTGTTAATACTACCGAAAGTGAGAAATATCATGAATTTGAATTTCTTGGCTTAGAAATGCAATAATAAGCGACGTTGGCCATAAAAAGTAATGGAAGTCGATCACAAGCTTATTTTTCATGGACCGGGTGAATTTCAGGCAAATCAGAGACCGGCGACAGAATTCAAGAAAATTTGTGTGCTAATACCCACCGAGAGTGCAAAAATTCTCGAATTATAGGTCCTTGGTTTAGAAATGCAATAATAGGCGACATCGGCCATGACGAAGTAATGGGTGTCGATCACAAGTCAGTTTGGGATGGACTCGGAGAAGTTCAAGCAAATCAGAGACCGGCGATAGAATTCTAGAAAATCCATGTGCTAATATGCACCGAAAGTGCAAAAAATCACAAATTTGAGTTTCTAGGTTTCAAAATGCAATAATACGTGACGTCGGCCATGACGAAGTAATGGGTGTTGATCACCAACCTGTTTGTGACGGACCTGGTGAATTTCAGGCCAATCAGAGATCGACAACGAAATTCAATTTTAGAAAATTTATGTGCTAATACTACCGAAAGTGAGAAATATCATGAATTTGAATTTCTTGGCTTAGAAATGCAATAATAAGCGACGTCGGCCATGAAAAAGTAATGGAAGTCGATCACAAGCTTATTTTTCATGGACCGGGTGAATTTCAGGCAAATCAGAGACCGGCGACAGAATTCAAGAAAATTTGTGTGCTAATACCCACCGAGAGTGCAAAAATTCTCGAATTATAGGTCCTTGGTTTAGAAATGCAATAATAGGCGACATCGGCCATGGCGAAGTAATGGGTGTCGATCACAAGTCAGTTTGTGATGGACTCGGAGAATTTCAAGCAAATCAGAGACCGGCGATAGAATTCTAGAAAATCCATGTGCTAATATGCACCGAAAGTGCAAAAAATCACAAATTTGAGTTTCTGGGTTTAAAAATGCAATAATACGTGACGTCGGCCATGACGAAGTAATAGGTGTCGATCACCAACTTGTTTGTGATGGACCTGGTGAATTTCAGGCCAATCAGAGATCGACGACGAAATTCAATTTTAGAAAATTTATGTGCTAATACTACCGAAAGTGAGAAATATCATGAATTTGAATTTCTTGGCTTAGAAATGCAATAATAAGCGACGTCGGCCATGAAAAAGTAATGGAAGTCGATCACAAGCTTATTTTTCATGGACCGGGTGAATTTCAGGCAAATCAGAGACCGCCGACAGAATTCAGAAAATTTGTGTGCTAATACCCACCGAGAGTGCAAAAATTCTCGAATTATAGGTCCTTGGTTTAGAAATGCAATAATATGCGACATCGGCCATGACGAAGTAATGGGTGTCGATCACAAGTCAGTTTGTGATGGACTCGGAGAATTTCAAGCAAATCAGAGACCGGCGATAGAATTCTAGAAAATCCATGTGCTAATATGCACCGAAAGTGCAAAAAATCACAAATTTGAGTTTCTGGGTTTAAAAATGCAATAATACGTGACGTCGGCCATGACGAAGTAATAGGTGTCCATCACCAACTTGTTTGTGATGGACCTGGTGAATTTCAGGCCAATCAGAGATCGACGACGAAATTCAATTTTAGAAAATTTATGTGCTAATACTACCGAAAGTGAGAAATATCATGAATTTGAATTTCTTGGCTTAGAAATGCAATAATAAGCGACGTCGGCCATGAAAAAGTAATGGAAGTCGATCACAAGCTTATTTTTCATGGACCGGGTGAATTTCAGGCAAATCAGAGACCGGCGACAGAATTCAAGAAAATTTGTGTGCTAATACCCACCGAGAGTGCAAAAATTCTCGAATTATAGGTCCTTGGTTTAGAAATGCAATAATAGGCGACATCGGCCATGACGAAGTAATGGGTGTCGATCACAAGTCAGTTTGTGATGGACTCGGAGAATTTCAAGCAAATCAGAGACCGGCGATAGAATTCTAGAAAATCCATGTGCTAATATGCACCGAAAGTGCAAAAAATCACAAATTTGAGTTTCTGGGTTTAAAAATGCAATAATACGTGACGTCGGCCATGACGAAGTAATAGGTGTTGATCACCAACTTGTTTGTGATGGACCTGGTGAATTTCAGGCCAATCAGAGATCGACGACGAAATTCAATTTTAGAAAATTTATGTGCTAATACTACCGAAAGTGAGAAATATCATGAATTTGAATTTCTTGGCTTAGAAATGCAATAATAAGCGACGTCGGCCATGAAAAAGTAATGGAAGTCGATCACAAGCTTATTTTTCATGGACCGGGTGAATTTCAGGCAAATCAGAGACCGGCGACAGAATTCAAGAAAATTTGTGTGCTAATACCCACCGAGAGTGCAAAAATTCTCGAATTATAGGTCCTTGGTTTAGAAATGCAATAATAGGCGACATCGGCCATGACGAAGTAATGGGTGTCGATCACAAGTCAGTTTGTGATGGACTCGGAGAATTTCAAGCAAATCAGAGACCGGCGATAGGATTCTAGAAAATCCATGTGCTAATAAGCACCGAAAGTGCAAAAAATCACAAATTTGAGTTTCTAGGTTTCAAAATGCAATAATACGTGACGTCGGCCATGACGAAGTAATGGGTGTTGATCACCAACCTGTTTGTGATGGACCTGGTGAATTTCAGGCCAATCACAGATCGACAACGAAATTCAATTTTAGAAAATTTATGTGCTAATACTACCGAAAGTGAGAAATATCATGAATTTGAATTTCTTGGCTTAGAAATGCAATAATAAGCGACGTCGGCCATGAAAAAGTAATGGAAGTCGATCACAAGCTTATTTTTCATGGACCGGGTGAATTTCAGGCAAATCAGAGACCGCCGACAGAATTCAAGAAAATTTGTGTGCTAATACCCACCGAGAGTGCAAAAATTCTCGAATTATAGGTCCTTGGTTTAGAAATGCAATAATAGGCGACATCGGCCATGACGAAGTAATGGGTGTCGATCACAAGTCAGTTTGTGATGGACTCGGAGAATTTCAAGCAAATCAGAGACCGGCGATAGGATTCTAGAAAATCCATGCGCTAATAAGCACCGAAAGTGCAAAAAATCACAAATTTGAGTTTCTAGGTTTCAAAATGCAATAATACGTGACGTCGGCCATGACGAAGTAATGGGTGTCGATCAACAACTTGTTTGTGATGGACCTGGTGAATTTCAGGCCAATCAGAGATCGACGACGAAATTCAATTTTAGAAAATTTATGTGCTAATACTACCGAAAGTGAGAAATATCATGAATTTGAATTTCTTGGCTTAGAAATGCATTAATAAGCGACGTCGGCCATGAAAAAGTAATGGAAGTCGATCACAAGCTTATTTTTCATGGACCGGGTGAATTTCAGGCAAATCAGAGACCGCCGACAGAATTCAAGAAAATTTGTGTGCTAATACCCACCGAGAGTGCAAAAATTCTCGAATTATAGGTCCTTGGTTTAGAAATGCAATAATAGGCGACATCGGCCATGACGAAGTAATGGGTGTCGATCACAAGTCAGTTTGTGATGGACTCGGAGAATTTCAAGCAAATCAGAGACCGGCGATAGAATTCTAGAAAATCCATGTGCTAATATGCACCGAAAGTGCAAAAAATCACAAATTTGAGTTTCTAGGTTTCAAAATGCAATAATACGTGACGTCGGCCATGACGAAGTAATGGGTGTTGATCACCAACCTGTTTGTGATGGACCTGGTGAATTTCAGGCCAATCAGAGATCGACGACGAAATTCAATTTTAGAAAATTTATGTGCTAATACTACCGAAAGTGAGAAATATCATGAATTTGAATTTCTTGGCTTAGAAATGCAATAATAAGCGACGTCGGCCATAAAAAGTAATGGAAGTCGATCACAAGCTTATTTTTCATGGACCGGGTGAATTTCAGGCAAATCAGAGACCGGCGACAGAATTCAAGAAAATTTGTGTGCTAATACCCACCGAGAGTGCAAAAATTCTCGAATTATAGGTCCTTGGTTTAGAAATGCAATAATAGGCGACATCGGCCATGACGAAGTAATGGGTGTCGATCACAAGTCAGTTTGTGATGGACTCGGAGAATTTCAAGCAAATCAGAGACCGGCGATAGGATTCTAGAAAATCCATGTGCTAATAAGAACCGAAAGTGCAAAAAATCACAAATTTGAGTTTCTGGGTTTAAAAATTCAATAATACGTGACGTCGGCCATGACGAAGTAATAGGTGTCGATCACCAACTTGTTTGTGATGGACCTGGTGAATTTCAGGCCAATCAGAGATCGACGATGAAATTCAATTTTAGAAAATTTATGTGCTAATACTACCGAAAGTGAGAAATATCATGAATTTGAATTTCTTGGCTTAGAAATGCAATAATAAGCGACGTCGGCCATGAAAAAGTAATGGAAGTCGATCACAAGCTTATTTTTCATGGACCGGGTGAAATTTCGGCAAATCGAGACCGTGACGGATTCAAGAAAATTTGTGTGCTAATACCCACCGAGAGTGCGAACATTCTCGAATTATAGGTCCTTGGTTTATAAATGCAATAATAGGCGACATCGGCCATGACGAAGTAATGGGTGTCGATCACAAGTCAGTTAGTGATGGACTCGGAGAATTTCAAGCAAATCAGAGACCGGCGATAGGATTCTAGAAAATCCATGTGCTAATAAGCACCGAAAGTGCAAAAAATCACAAATTTGAGTTTCTAGGTTTCAAAATGCAATAATACGTGACGTCGGCCATGACGAAGTAATGGGTGTCGATCACCAACTTGTTTGTGATGGACCTGGTGAATTTCAGGCCAATCAGAGATCGACGACGAAATTCAATTTTAGAAAATTTATGTGCTAATACTACCGAAAGTGAGAAATATCATGAATTTGAATTTCTTGGCTTAGAAATGCAATAATAAGCGACGTCGGCCATGAAAAAGTAATGGAAGTCGATCACAAGCTTATTTTTCATGGACCGGGTGAATTTCAGGCAAATCAGAGACCGGCGACAGAATTCAAGAAAATTTGTGTGCTAATACCCACCGAGAGTGCAAAAATTCTCGAATTATAGGTCCTTGGTTTATAAATGCAATAATAGGTGACATCGGCCATGACGAAGTAATCGGTGTCGATCACAAGTCAGTTAGTGATAGACTCGGAGAATTTCAAGCAAATAAGAGTCCGGCGATAGAATTCTAGAAAATCCATGTGCTAATATGCACCGAAAGTGCAAAAAATCACAAATTTGAGTTTCTGGTTTTAAAAATGCAATAATACGTGACGTCGGCCATGACGAAGTAATAGGTGTCGATCACCAACTTGTTTGTGATGGACCTGGTGAAGTTCAGGCCAATCAGAGATCGACGACGAAATTCAATTTTAGAAAATTTATGTGCTAATACTACCGAAAGTGAGAAATGTCATGAATTTGAATTTCTTGGCTTAGAAATGCAATAATAAGCGACGTCGGTCGTGAAAAAGTAATGGAAGTCGATCACAAGCTTATTTTTCATGGACCGGTGAATTTTAGGCCAAATCGAGACCGTGACAGGATTCAAGAAAATTTGTGTGCTAATACCCACCGAGAGTGCAAAAATTCTCGAATTATAGGTCCTTGGTTTAGAAATGCAATAATAGGCGACATCGGCCATGACGAAGTAATGGGTGTCGATCACAAGTCAGTTTGTGATGGACTCGGAGAATTTCAAGCAAATCAGAGACCGGCGATAGGATTCTAGAAAATCCATGTGCTAATAAGCACCGAAAGTGCAAAAAATCACAAATTTGAGTTTCTAGGTTTCAAAATGCAATAATACGTGACGTCGGCCATGACGAAGTAATGGGTGTTGATCACCAACCTGTTTGTGATGGACCTGGTGAATTTCAGGCCAATCAGAGATCGACGACGAAATTCAATTTTAGAAAATTTATGTGCTAATACTACCGAAAGTGAGAAATATCATGAATTTGAATTTCTTGGCTTAGAAATGCAACAATAGGTGACGGAGGCCATACCAAACTGATAGGTGTTGATCACAAGCATGTTTTTCATGGACCAGGTGACGTTCAGGCAAATCAGAGACCGGCAGCCGGATTCTAGAAAATCCGTGTGCGAATACCCACCGATTTTTAAAAAAAAATCATGAAATTAAGTTTCTGGGCTTAGAAATGCAATAATATGATAGACACCCATTACTTCATCATGGCTGACATCGCTTATTATTGCATTTCTAAGCCAAGAAACTCAAATTCGTGATTATTTGCACATTCGGTGGGTATTAGCGCACATATTTTCTAGAATCCGGTCGACATTATCTGATTAGCCTAAACTTCACTCGGCCCATCACAAATAGGTTGGCGATCGACATCCATAACTTCGTCAAGGCCAACTTCGCTTATTATTGCATTTCTAAGCCCAGAAACTCAAATTCGTGATTTTTTTAGAAATTCGGTGGGTATTAGCACATAGATTTTCTAGAATCCTGTTGTCGGTCTCTATTTGGGCTGAAATTCTCTCCGTCTATCACAAATAGGTTGGTGATTGACACCTATTACTTCATCATGGCCGACGTCGCTTATTATTGCATTTCTAAGCCCAGAAACTCAAATTCGTGATTTTAAAAAAAATCGGTGGGTATTAGTACATAGATTTTCTTGAATTTTGTCGTCGCTCTCTAATTGTCCTGAAATTCTCCCGGTCTATCACAATCAAGATGGTGATTGACACCCTTTACTTTTTCATGACCGACGTCACTTATTATTGCATTTCTAAGCAAGAAACTTAAATTCGTGATTTTTTGCACTTTTAGTGGTACAAGCACACATATTTTCTAGAATCAGGTCGATGGGCATTGATTGGCCTAAAATTTACCCGGTTAATGAAAAACAAGCTTGTGATCGACACGATTTACTTCATCATGGTTGACGTCGCTTATTATTGCATTTTTCTATGCCTAGATACTCAAATTCATGATTTTTTGCACTTTCGGTAGGTATTAACACACAAATTTTCTTGAATCCTGTCGCCAGTCTCTGATTTGCCTGAAATTCACCCGGTCCATGAAAAATAGGCTTGTTATCGACAGCCCTACTTCGTCATGACCGACGTCACATATTATTGCATTTCTAAGCTAAGAAACTCAAATTCGTGATTTTTTGCTCTTTCAGTGGTTATTGGCACACAGATTTTTTAGAATCCTGTCGTCGGTCTCTGATTTACCTGAAATTCACCTGGTCCATGAAAAATAAGCTTGTTATCGACACTCCTACTTCAGCATGATTGACGTCGCTTATTATTGCATTTGTAAGCCCATATACTCAAATTTTTGAATTTTTAAAAAAATCTGGTGGGTATTACCACATAGATTTTCTAGAATTCTGTCTCCAGTCTCTGATATGCCTGAAATTCACCAAGTCCATCAAAAACAGGTTGGTGATCGAAACCCATTACTTTGTCATGGACGACGTCGCGTTATTATTGCATTTCTACATCCAAGAAACTAAAATTCGTGATTTTTTGTACTTTCGGTGGGTATTAGCACACGAATTTTCTTGAATCCTGTCGCCAGTCTCTAATTTGACTGAAATTCACCCGATTCTTGAAAAATAGGCTTGTGATCGACACCCATTACTTTTTCATGGATGACGTCGCTTATTATTGCATTTCTAAGCAAGAAACTCAAATTCGTGATTTTTTGCACTTTTGGTGGGTATAAGCACACATATTTTCTAGAATCAAGTCGACGGCCATTGATTGGCCTAAAATTTACCCGGTCAATGAAAAACAAGCTTGTCATCGACACCCTTTACTTCATCATTGCTGACGTCGGTTATTATTGCATTTTTCTAAGCCTAGAAACTCAAATTCGTGATTTTTTGCACTTTCGGTGGGTATTAGCACACGAATTTTCTTGAATCATGTCGCCAGTCTCTAATTTGCCTGAAATTCACCTGGTCCTTGAAAAATAGGCTTGTGATCGACACCCATTACTTTTTCATGGCCGACGTCGCTTATTATTGCATTTCTAAGCCAAGAAACTCAAATTCGTGATTTTTTGCACTTTTGGTGGGTATAAGCACACATATTTTCTAGAATCCTGTCGTCGTTCTCTGATTTGCCTTAAATTAACCTGGTCCATGAAAAACAGGCTTGTGATCGACACTCCTACTTCATCATGACCGACGTCGCTTATTATTGCATTTCTAAGCCTAGAAACTCAAATTTGTGATTTTTTAAAAACAATCTGGTGGGTATTACCACATAAATTTTCTAGAATTCTGTCTCCGATCTCTGATATGCCTGAAATTCACCAAGTACATCACAAATAGGCTGGTGATCGGCACCCATTACTTCGTCATGGCCGACGTCGCGTATTATTGCATCTCTACGCCAAGAAACTAAAATTCGTGATATTTTGCACTTTCGGTGTGTATTAGCATACAAACTTTCTAGAATCCAGTTGACAGTCTCTGATTGGCCTGAAATTAACTCGGTCAATCACAAACTGGCTGGCGATCAACAACCATAATTTCATCATGGCCGAAGTCACTTATTATTGCATTTTTAAGCCAAGAAACTCAAATTCATGATTTTTTTAAAATTTCGGTGGGTAATGCACATAGATTTTCTAAAATCCTATTTCCAGTCTCTGATTGGCCTAAAATTCTCCCAGTCCATCACAAACAAGATGGACGTCGCATATTATTGCATTTCTATGCCCAGAAATATTTTTTTTAAAAATCGATGGGTATTCGCACACAGATTTTCTAGAATCCGGTTGTCGCTCTCTGATTTTCCTGAAATTTACCTGGTCCATGAAAAACATGCTTGTAATCAACAACTATCACTTCGGCATGGCCAACGTCGCCTATTGTTGCATTTCTAACCAGAAACTCAAATTCGTGATTTTTTTATAAATTCGGTGGGTTTTAGCACATAGATTTTCTAGAATTCTGTCGCCGATCTCTTATTGGCCAGAAATTCGCCAGGTCCATCATCAACAGGTTGGTGATCGACACCTGTTACTTCATCATGGCCGACGTCGCTTATTATTGCATTTCTAAGCCAAGAAACTCAAATTTGTGATTTTTTGCACTTTTGGTGGGTATAAGGACACATATTTTCTAGAATCAAGTCGACGACCTCTGATTGACCTAAAATTTACGTGGTCAATGAAAAACAAACTTGTGATCGACACCCTTTACTTCGTCATGGCTGATGTCACTTATTATTGCATTTTTTATGTTTAGAAACTCAAATTCATGATTTTTTGCACTTTCGGTAGGTATTATTAACACACAAATTTTCTTGAATCATGTCGCCAGTCTCTGATTTGCCTGAAATTCACCCGGTCCATGAAAAATAGGCTTGTTATCGACACCCCTACTTCTTTATGACCGACGTTACTTATTATTGCATTTCTAAGTCCAGAAACTCAAATTTGTTATTTTTAAAAAATATCCGGTGGGTATTACCACATAGATTTTCTAGAATTCTATCTACAGTCTCTGATTGGCCTGAAATTCACCAAGTCCATCACAAACAGGATGGTAATCAACACCCATTACTTTGTCATGGCCGACGTTGCGTATTATTTCATTTCTAAGCCCAGAAACTCAAATTTGTGATTTCTTTTAAAAACAATCCGGTGGGTATTACCAAATAGATTTTCTAGGATTCTGTCTACGGTCTCTGATTGACCTAAAATTCACCAAGTCCATCACAAACAGGCTGGTGATCGACACCCATTACTTCATCATGGCCGACGTCGCCTATTATTGTATTTCTAACCCACAAATGCAAATTCGGGATTTTTTACACTTTCGGTGGGTATTAGCACACAAATTTTCTAGAATCCGATCGACGGTCTCTGATTGGCCTGAACTTCACCCGGCCCATCACAAATAGGTTGGTGATCAACAACCATAACTTCCTCAAGGCCGACGTCACTTATTATTGCATTTCTATGCCTAGAAACTGAAATTTGTGATTTAAAAAAAAATTCGGTGGGTATTAGCACATAGATTTTCTAGAATCCTGTTGCATGTCTCTGATTGGCCTAAAATTCTCCCAGTCCATCACAAACAAGCTGGTGATCGACACCCATTACTTCATCATGGCCGACGTCACTTATTATTGCATTTCTAATCCCAGAAACTCAAATTCGTGATTTGTTTTAAAAATTCAGTGGGTATTATTAGCACACAAATTTTTTAGAATCATGTTGTCGGTCCCCGATTGGCCTGAAATTCACCTTGTCCGTGAAAAACATGCTTGTGATCAACACCCATCACTTCATCATGGCCGACGTCTCTTATTGTTGCATTTCTAACCCCAAAAACTCAAATTCGGTGGTTTTTATCACATAGGTTTTCTAGAATTCTGTCGTCGATCTCTGATTGGCCTGAAATTCGCCAGGTCCATCACCAACATGCTGGTTATAGACACCCATTACTTCGTCATGGCCGACTTCGCGTATTATTGCATTTATATGCCAAGAAACTAAAATTCGTGATTGTTTGCACTTTCGGTGTGTTAATTAGCACACAAATTTTCGAGAATCCGATCGACGGTCCCCGATTGGCCTGAAATTCACTCGGTCCATCACAAACTGGCTGGTGATCTACACCCATTACTTCATCATGGCCGAAGTTGCTTATTATTGCATTTCTAAGCCAAGAAACTCAAATTCGTGATTTTTTGCACTTTCGGTAGGATTAACACAGATTTTCTAGAATCCGGTCGACGGTCTCTAATTGTCCTAAACTTCACCCGACCCATCACAAATAGGTTGGCCATCGACACCTATAACTTCGTCAAGGCCGACGTCACTTATTATTGCATTTCTAAGCTCAAAAACTCAAATTCGTGATTTTTTTTTTAAAAAATCGATGGGTATTAGCACATAGATTTCCTAGAATTCTATCGCCGGTCTCTGATTGGCATAAATTTCACCAAGTCCATCACAAACAGGTTGGTGATCGACACCCATTACTTCATCATGGCTAACGTCACGTATTATTTCCTTTCTAAACCCAGAAACTCAAATTTGTGATTTTTTGCACTTTCGGTGGGTTAATGCACACAGATTTTCTATAATCCAGTTGACGGGCTCTGATTGTCCTGAAATTCATCCGGTCCATCACAAACTGGCATATGATCGACACCCATTACTTTGTCATGGATGATGTCGCTTATTGTTGCATTTCCAAGCCAAGAAACTCAAATTCGTGAGTTTTTGCACTCTCGGTTGGTATTAGCACACAAATTTTCTAGAATCCGGTCGACGGTCTCTGATTAACCCAAAAATTCACCCGGTCCATCACAAACGTGGTGGAAATTTATACCCATAACTTCGTCAAGACTGACGTAGCTTATTATTGCATTTCTAAGCCCAGAAATTCAAATTCGTGATTTGTTTTAAAAATTTGGTGGTATTAGCACATAGATTTTATAGAATCATGTTACCCATCTCTGATTGGCCTGAAATTCAACCAGTCCATCATAAACATGATAGTGATTGACACATATTACTTTGTCATTGTTGACGTCTCTTATTATTGCATTTCAAAGCCCAGAAACTCAAATTCGTGATTTTTTGCACTTTCGATGGGTATAAGCGCACATATTTTCTAGAATGCGGTCGACGGTCTCTGATTTGCCTAAAATTCACCCGGTCCAACAAAAACATGGTGGATAGGCTTGTGATCGACACACATTACTTCGTCATGGCCGACGTCGCTTATTATTGCATTTCTAAGCCAAGAAACTCAAATTCGTGATATTTTGCACCTTCGATAGGTATTAGCGCACAGATTTTCTAGAATTCAATCGACAGTCTCTGATTTGCCTGAAATTCACCCGGTCAATCACAAATAGGCTGGCGATCGACACCTTTAATTTTGTTAAGGCCGACATTGCTTATTATTGCATTTCTAAGCCCAAAAACTCAAATTCATAATTTTTGCACTTTCGGTGGGTATTACGACATAGATTTTCTAGAATCTTGTCGCTGGTCTCTGATTTACCTAAAATTCACCTGGTTCATGAAAAATAGGCTTGTGATCGACACCTATTACTTCGTCATGGCTGACGTCGCTTGTTATTGCATTTTAATCCCATAAACTCAAATTCATGATTTTTGTACTATCGGTGGGAATTAACACACATATTTTGTAGAGTCAGGTCGATGGTCTTCGATTGGACTGAAATTTACTCGGTCCATCACAAACTGGTTAGTGATCTAAACCAATTACTTCGTCATGGCCGACGTCGCTTATTATTGCATTTCTAAGCCAAGAAACTCAAATACATGATTTTTTACACATTCGGTGAATATTATCACACAAATTTTCTAGAATTCGGTAGACAGTCTCTGATTGGCCTAAACTTCAACCGGCCCATCACAAACAAGATGGTGATAGACACCCATTACTTCATCATGGCCGAAGTCTCTTATTATTGCATTTCTAAGCCAAGAAACTCAAATTCGTGATTTTTTGCACTTTCGGTGGGATTAACACAGATTTTCTAGAATCCAGTCGACGGTCTCTAATTATCCTAAAATTCACCCGACCTATCACAAATAGGTTGGCGATTGATACCTATAACTTCGTCAAGGCCGACGTCACTTATTATTGTATTTCTAAGCCCAAAAACTCAAATTCGTGATTTTTTTAAAAAAATCAGTGGGTATTAGCACATAGATTTTCTAGAATTCTGTCGCTGGTCTCTGATTGGCGTAAAATTCACCAAGTCCATCACAAACAGGTTGGTGATCGACACCCATTACTTCGTCATGGCTGACGTCACGTATTTTGCACTTTCGGTGGGTTAATGCACACATATTTTCTATAATTTAGTTGAAAGTCTCTGATTGTCTTGAAATTAACCCGGTCCATCACAAACTGGCTTGTGATCGACACTCATTACTTTGTCATGGACGACGTCGCTTATTATTGCATTTCTAAGCCAAGAAACTCAAATTCATGATTTTTTGCACTCTCGGTGGGTATTAGCACACAAATTTTCTAGAATCCGGTCGACGGTCTCTGATTGGCCTAAAATTTACCCGGTCCATCACAAACAGGGTGGCAATTGACACCCATAACTTCTTCAAGGCTGACGTCGCTTATTATTGTATTACTAAGCCCAGAAACTCAAATTCGTGATTTGTTTTAGAAATTTGGTGGTATTAGCACATAGATTTTCTAGAATCATGTTGCCCATTTCTGATTGGCCTGAAATTCACCCAGTCCATCATAAACAGGCTACTGATTGATACCTATTACTTCTCCATGGTTGACGTCTCTTATTATTGCATTTCAAAACCCAAAAACTCAAATTCGTATTTTTTTGCACTTTCAATGGGTATAAGCGCACATATTTTCTAGAATCCGATCGACGGTCTCTAATTTGCTTAAAATTCACCCGGTCCAACAAAAACATGGTGGATAGGCTTGTGATCGACACACATTACTTCGTCATGACCGACGTCGCTTATTATTGCATTTCTAAGCCAAGAAACTCAAATTCGTGATTTTTTGCACTTTTGGTGGGTATAAGCACACAGATATTCTAAAGTTCAATCGACGGTCTCTAATTTGCCTGAAATTCACCCGATCAGTGAAAAACAAGCTTATGATCGACACCCTTTATTCATCATGGCTGACGTCGCTTATTATTGCATTTTTCTAAGCCTAGAATCTCAAATTCGTGATTTTTTGCACTTTCGGTGGATATTAGCATACGAATTTTCTTGAATCCTGTCGCCAGTCTCTAATTTGTATGAAATTCACTCGGTCCTTGAAAAATAGGCTTTTGATCGACACCCATTACTTCTTCATGGCCGACGTCGCTTATTATTGCATTTCTAAGCCAAGAAACTCAAATTCATGATTTTTTGCACTTTTAGTGGATATTGGCACACAGATTTTCTAGAATCCTGTAGTCGGTCTCTGATTTGCTTGAAATTCACCTGGTACATGAAAAATAGACTTGTTATC
Source organism: Anisodus acutangulus (assembly GCA_029783415.1). NCBI lineage: Eukaryota > Viridiplantae > Streptophyta > Magnoliopsida > Solanales > Solanaceae > Anisodus > Anisodus acutangulus. The sequence goes on along the minus strand of CM056492.1, from coordinate 29,173,876 downwards.
GACATTCTTACTTCATCATGACCGACGTCGCTTATTATTGCATTTCTAAGCCCAGATACTCAAATTTGTGAATTTTTTTAAAAATATGGTGGGTATTACCACATAGATTTTCTAGAATTCTGTCTCCGGTATCTGATATGCTTGAAATTTACCAAGTCCATCACAAACAGGCTGGTGATCGAAACCCATTACTTCATCATGGCCGACGTCGCGTTATTATTGCATTTCTACGCCAAGAAACTAAAATTCGTGATTTTTTGCACTTTCGGTGTGTATTAGCACACAAATTTTCTAGAATCCAGTCAACAGTCTACAATTGGCCTGAAATTCACTCGGTCCATCACAAACTTGCTGGTGATCTACACCCATTACTTCATCATGGCCGAAGTCTCTTATGATTGCATTTCTAAGCCAAGAAACTCAAATTCCTGATTTTTTCACTTTCGATGGGTATTCGCACACGGATTTTCTAGAATCCTGTTGCCGATCTCTGATTTTCCTGAAATTCACCTGGTCTATGAAAAATATGTTTCAGATTGACACCCATCACTTTGGCATGGCCGACGTCGCCTATTGTTGCATTTCTAACCCCAGAAACTCAAATTTGTAATTTATTTTAAAAATTCGATGTGTTTTAGCACATAGATTTTCTAGAATTTTGTCACCGATCTCTGATTGGCTGGAAATTCACCAGATCCATCAACAACAGGCTGGTGATCGACACCCATTGCTTCGGCATGGCCGACATCGCTTATTATTGCATTTCTAAGCCAAGAAAACCAAATTCGTGATTTTTTGCACTTTTGGTGGGTATAAGCACACATATTTTCTAGAATCAGGTCGACGGTCTCTTATTGGCCTAAAATTCAATCGGTCAATGAATAACAAGCGTGTGATCAACACCCTTTACTTCGTCATGGCTGACGTCGCTTATTATTGCTTTTCTAAGCCTAGAAACTCAAATTCGTGATTTTTTGCACTTTCGGTGGATATTGCACATGAATTTTCTTGAATCCTGTCACCAGTCTCTGATTTGCATGAAATTCACTCGGTCCTTGAAAAATAGGCTTGTGATCAACACCCATTACTTTTTCATGGCCGACGTTGCTTATTATTGCATTTTGTAAGCCAAGAAACTCAAATACGTGATTTTTTGCACTTTCAGTGGGTATTGGCACACATATTTTCTAGAATCCTGTCGTCGGTCTCTGATTTGCCTGAAATTCACCTGGTCCATAAAGAATAGGCTTGTTATCGACACTCCTACTTCAGACTGACGTCGCTTATTATTACATTTGTAAGCCTAGATACTCAAATTTTTGAATTTTTAAAAAAATCTGGTGGGTTTACCACATAGAATTTCTAGAATTCTGTCTCTGGTCTCTGATATGCCTGAAATTCACCAAGTCCATCACAAACAGGCTAGTGATACAAACCCATAACTTCGTCATGGCCGATGTCGCGTTATTATTGAATTTATACGCGAAGAAACTAAAATTCGTGATTTTTTGCACTTTCAGTGTGTATTTAGCACACAAATTTTCTAGAATCCAGTCGACAGTGCAAAAAATCACGAATTTGAGTTTTTGGGCTTAGAAATGCAATAATATGTAACATCGACCATGTCGAAGTAATGGGTGTCGATCACCATCTTGTTTGTGATGGATTGAGTGAAATTTAGGTCAATCAGAGACCGTCGACCGGATTCTAGAAAAAAATTGTGCTAATAATACCCACTGAAAGTGCAAAAAATCACAAATTTTAATTTATTGGCTTAGAAATGCAATAATAAGCGACGTCGGTCATGACGAAGTAATGGGTGTCGATCACAAGACTGTTTTTCATGGACCATGTAGGGATTATGCGTAGTGGTGTTAATTTGTGATTTTACTTCTACGTGCATAATAACATGAATATTAAAGTTCATGCTTTGACATATAAAATATCGGAGTTAACATGTAAATAATGGTTATGATGTATTTGAGATTGATGTGTACACTCAAATGGTTAAACTATGAGAAATTAAACTTTTCAATGTGAAGGCTTATTACATGATTATCTTAGTTGAAATCAAATGAAGTTAGACGTGAGAAATGTCATTTAGGTGAAAAACTTCCTTTTAAATAAATATTTCAAGAAATATGTATTTCTTGATATAGTTTTGTATATATCATAGCCTATGTAAGGGTATATGACTTGTAGATTGACTTGAGATTTAATCATTATTTTCCCGGTTGAAAATTCTATTCTAATTGTTTGCTTTTCTTTCTAATTATTGAATTACCATTATAAAACTCGACCGGAAGAGACATCCAAACTTGAGGCAAAAAGAAATGATGAGTGAATTAAGATCAGAATAACCGTATTGGAGTGCACTTCGTCAAGACATATTGTGGATCAAATAATGCAAATAACTTGTGTAAAGCAAGTCGTGTTCTCAAAAGGAATGGGACTAAAGCCCTTAATTTATAATTACTGATGGTGGCAACCCAACCTTACTGATTGGAGAATCCATGATGAAGGCTCAATGTGATAACAACAAATTGTCCAATAAATGGAGAAGTACCATAACTTATCTTTTTTTTTTATCTTAGTCCCTTTGTGAATGAGTCATTATCATGGTACTTGATGTAACGGGTAGGAATAGTACATACTCTGAATGAATTCATAGCAAATGATGACTGATATGCTTCCGTTACACATATTCTTGAAGAATTCACCTATTCGAGTGTGGTTTTGAGGCCGCAACCTATGAGATTGGGCTTTTCTCTAGAGCACTCGCGAATCAAGATACGAGTGCAAGGTCGTTAACGCGCAACCCCGTTTATGAACTCGATAAAAATCTCATATAATGTGTATGTTGAATTGAAGATCGGAATACAAGGTCCTAGTTCAAGACTTTAGTTCACTATGGTTCTTCCGGTTGGATTTCATCATACTAAGTGACGTTCAAGCCCACAAGACACCTTCACTGACACCATTATAAGGTCTGTCTGGAAAGCCACTTGGTTGGAATTCGTGTAATTACTAGGGTAGTAATTACACAGCCTGGTAATTACACAGTATAGTATGACGACCTGTTTGTTTGTCATAACGTAATTACAATGTAATTACAAGCATATTGTTTGGTTGCACATGTGTAATTACACAGTTAAATTAGTTTTAAAATAAAAATTGATACTTGAAAAATATGTGCCTTTATAAATGATATATTAAATTAGGTATTTAAGATTTCTTTAAAATATAGTAATTAATCACATATTTGTAAATAATATTGTAAGAATAATTGTATATATTTTTAAATTAATAATGATTTAATTTAATTGATTATAAATATTAAAAGAACATATTTTGTAAGAACATCATGAGCGGGATGTTTGACAAAAAAGATTAATATTTATACATATAATGTCATAACATTATTCAAATGTGTGACAAAAAAATAATCTATCAATTGTAAGTGAAAAATGAACAACATGCAATGTAAAACAACAAGTGAATAGTACTGAAGCAAATACATTGAAATTGAAAATATAACATAAATTCAAAATCCAAAAAAAAAAAGTTTAACATGATACTTATATCTCAAATTCCAACATTTACATATAATAAGTTCTGACATAACTTAAGTAAATATAATAGAAAAGAAAGTGAATAAGTATATAACCTCATTCAATAACGGAATTTTACTTTAATAACATCACTCGTTATATGTCAAGTTTGTTAATTACTCATTCTTTCTAATAATAGGAAGTGTAGTTTTAAAAACTAGAATAATAACATACTTATGCTAAATGAAAAAATAAGAAAATAATAAATAAAAAGAAACATACAAGCAATTACATAGAATCACAAGAAGTAAGGTTGGGAAATGACAAGAAAGAAAATGAAAGATAAATATATAAAAATAATTTAAAATTTAAAAATAAAAAATAAAATAAAAAGAAAAAGAAATTAAAATAATATAAATTAAAAATAAATTTAAAAAAAGAAATTAAAAAGTAACTATGTAATTACATGGTGTAATTACACCCAATTCCTTGAGAATTGGAGAGTGTAATTACCTCCTCCCAATTACACTCAATTACATACTGACCATGTAATTATTTGGCCTGACAAATATATCAAACTGTGTAATTACACTCAATTTCAATTACATGGGTGACTTTCGAAACAGACCCTAAAAGACTGCTTTTGTATTCTTTAAATTCTTGAATCACGTGGGGGATTGATGGAATTTATTTTTAGGAGTGATTCAAAATTTAATCACATTTTCGAAAGACACAAATTACTATGAAAATGTGTTATCTATTCTTTAAAGGATACACCTATTCTTGTGAAAATGTGTCATCCAATCTTAAGAGATTTAACCATTCATGAAAAGGTGCATTTCACTTGCTATACATACCTATCCCTTTGCCAATTTTTATGAATAACAAATCAAGATTTTTAGGCTCTTTATCATTCTCTTAAAGAGTCCGTTTTTCTTCTTATTCTGAATTCCTATAAAAGCAGTTGAGAGATTAAAAAAGTTCTCCGGAACTTTTATTTAAGTGCACATTAGAAGATTCCTGAGTGATTCATTGTATCTTGGGAGTACAACGTCACTTTGCTATTTGCATCGGGAAAGCGACGAAAATTTACTCTGAAGACGGTGCCATCCATAGCGTGCCTTGAACCGAATTTTTTCAATTTCAACTCTATCTTATCTTTTATTATTATTACTATATTTTATTTGTCTTTTATTTGTTCTTCTTAATGTGATCATCTTTAATATTTTTCCAACAAACTCAACTCCCTACCAACTTTCTATCCTAATCATAGACTTTCAAATCTTCCCATCTATAATCATGTCCTCCGTTAGCTAAAGTTGTGCCATGTCTTCGGTTTATCTCTACCTCTCCTAATTCTCCTGTTCTTGTAAAATCTATAATTCTGACTTCTTGGTTTCATTTAATTTGACTGGACTGAATTGCTGTTTATTTGAATCACCCTAGTCAGGATTTGCTATATGCTGAAACAACAATATTACAAAAGGTTTGCCAAAATAGTTTTCTGACTTTCAGTTGAGCGTTCTACTAAAAACTTTGTACCATCTGTCATAGATCAAACTCGAACATAACACGAGCCTTCAAAATATATAACATCAACTAAAATATTCCACTGACAGTCTTAAAAAATAACTTGAAGTCTGCACCGTTGCTGTAAAAACAAGACTTGGCGTGTAATTCAGAGAGTTTTTCATGCATTTCAGAAGATTAGAGATTAAAGAATTCATACGCGTTAAACAATATGTAAGCAGTGACCTATCCTTCACGTTAGCAAAACCATCTATACATTTTTTTTATGACAGTGGTGTTAGGTCCAACTTGTGCGCACTTTAACTATTCTACCGAATACCTACTACCTCTCACCAGTACCTGTAGCAGCTGTCATGAGAAAATATACTTATTTATTTTATGATGAAATCAATAGGCTGAGAGAGATCACAAATTGCAATGAGCTTAGCAGAGGGGAGAGACTGTAAAACTTGATTAATTCAGCTCTTATAGAACCCTCATGAACCAGGCATATATTGGCAAGTGTAAAGCAAGATCGTACTAAAGAACGAAAAAATTCAGAAAATGCAAAACTTTTGTAAGTATGCAAAAGTAGACTGAAAGACAGTCTGTTCTTAGAAAATATTTTTTGTTTTGTGAAGCGGAATTCTCCTTTTGACTCTATCGTCATCTAAAGATTCTAGAACACAACAATATTAGTACTAGTACGGAATTGATCAAAAATAACAATCCCATTCCTAATCTCACGAGAAATTGACCACAAAACCCTTAAAAACCACAAATCTTGTTAATGTCCTTGGTCATCAAAAAATTACATTATAGAAAGTAAACATTGAGCATCTAGTAAAAAAAACACGTCTCGTGCACCTGTCCATCAATTAAGAATCCTCAACAAGAAAATCTTCTCCGAGGAATAAGAAAATCATCATAGCGTTTTGCAAAATTCAACAATCAACATCAATACTAAAATGCTACTAATGAAATCTAATCATATGATTGTAAAGAAGATGTGAATCGACAATAATCATGTTGGAGCTCAACAACAACAACATACCTAGTGAAATCCCACAATGTGGGTATGGGGAGGGTAGAGTGTATGTAGACCTTACTCCTACTTTGGAAGGTAGAGAAGCTGTTTTCGAAAAACCCTTGGCAATAATCATGTTGGACCTCGATCGCCTTTATTAGTAACGATGCTTATAACACCTTCACATATCATTACAAATGCTACATAAAACTAACATGGTTGATATAAAATACAAATAAAAAGAAACTAATACAAATATTGCCTATTTGCTCAATACTTTTAATGTTAATGTCTTGGCAAAATGAGTAGTACCAGACACATGCTGCTCCAAAATTGTTTTGTCATTCCTCTATAAACAAAGCAGTTTTACGAACATAGCATTCACGGTTGTACTTGTCAAATTAACACTAGAAAAGTGACAATTTGTTTTACAGGCCGCTAGATAAATGAATAATTAGCACTTGGAAAAGTGAATACCATTCATTAGCTCACTGTTTACAAAGGGCAGAGGGATATCATGGCTGCTGAACATGCTCCTTGATGAGGAACGAGAACAAATTTAATAAGCTGCCTTCCATGTTGAAAGTGCATAACTAATACGACCTTTCCATCCCTGCAGTAGCCATTCACTATCTACATCAATCACGAAATTCTTGTCATACACCTTGAATCGTTCTGTTGTCATTCTCATGATCTCCTCATCCAAAGGAAGCTGCCGAAAACCAGCCTTCATAATTCGGACTTGCCACTGCTTGTATGTTTCTGGCCTCTCAATTCTCTCAGCACCTTCGCACGCGATGACATTCATTGCCTCCTGACCAAGTATATTCTTTTCAACCAGCATTCTCTCGTGCACTTCCCGAGGAATAATAGCTTCAAGCATATCAAACAACGATGAGTAGTGAAAAAGAGCCTGGCGGAATCGCGTGATAAAGAATGGGGCATTATAAGCACCATTTACAGTCCCTTGTATGAAAACATCCGGATTCAACTTCCTGATAAGATTCAGAACAACATCTCTCGGACTATTTACCACGACAGTCTCATCAAGTAGATTCCTAAAACGGTACAAACAGTTTACCACAAGAACCTCACCCTTATTGATCTTAAGATCCTCAACTTTAACTGTTTCCCACTTCTGCGCTATAGCATTAAACTCAAAAGGAACTTTGAAGCTCTCAGCATAATTAGCTAACCGCCTCCCTGTTTCCTCAACCCTCTCTGCTGGTCGGAAACCAGGATGTGGAAAATCAATCCCGGTTATACGAAGCTTGGGAGGTCCACCTGGTCTAGAAGAGAGACGTTGTATGAGGCCAGGCCATTGGAAACCCCACATAATGCCAATATCTATAATATGTACTGTTGAAGCCTTTTCAGCTAGATTCATAATTGTCTTATTTGAGAAGAAGCTAGACATCGTCCTGAACGGGCAGGCAGCAAGCAGTAGGTGGTACGCTTTCAATACATCAGCTGCTGATACAGGCCGTGTAATAAGGGCTTTATAAATTTGAGTACCAGAACCAGCCATCCGTGCTTCAAGACCATCAGCAAAATAATATGCCAGCCTCTGCATCCCATCTCCCGTAGGAGAACAACTTTGCCTGATCTGCTTCAAAAATTCATTTGCTGTCCGTTGATTACCAGCAGCAACAGCTTGTGCACAATTTGTCAAGAGTGTTCTCAAGTCTACTACATCTCTTTTACCCCCTTTTTTCTTTCCTTGTAACTTTTTCTTACCATTAGATCCCTTTGAAGGGCCATTCTCTAATGCATTTTGCTTTGATATAGCCTGCAAGGTCTCGCGAAGAGCAGATTCGTTTTTTCCTGCACTGCATAGCAGCACCCTATCAAACATTTCTGACCGAACAGTTGATTCAGAAAACACTGCAGACTGCTTGTTATTTCTCCCTTCCGTTGAATCTATCACATCTTCATGAAGGTTGTTTTTCTTCCTTCTTGACCTTTCAGGAGATTGCTTTTCCCCATAATTATCAACCTTTACTACTGCATCTTTTCTCTCTTCATACTTCTCCTTTCCCACTACATTATACCTCACATCAGCAAGCAAGCTATTAGCCGTAGGAAGGAACTTACTTGCCTCCTCAACTCCTTTCTTAAACTGTATAATAGACTCTTTGTCACTAAATATGTCGGGAATCCTAAGTGTGCTCACAGAAGAATCCAAACGCACATCCGTTACAGTGCCTGACGAACTGTAGGATGACCGAGAAGTTGAATGCAAAGCAACACCATCGGGAACATGAGGCACATGTGACATGCCATCCTCACCATAATCAAGATTCCAATTATGGCACAGTAAACCATCACGACCATCATTTCCACTATAGTAAAAACTGCTATGGTCCGTAGTATAATGTCCATTTTGACCTAAATTGGAATGTTTCTGAACATGAGGAACATGTGACACGTCATCCTCACCGAAATCAAGATTCCAATTTGAGCACAATAAGCCATCACAAGCATCATTTCCGCTACAGTGAAAACTGCTATGGTCCGTAGTATAATGTTCATTTTGACCTAAACCGGATTGTATCTCGTGATTTAGGGGAGGAGGGTATGTCTCTCCGATAACATCATAAAATGATCTTTCTGCAGCATGAAGAGCTGCAGACTCTTGAAACATGCAAGTCTTTTCTTCGATGTCCTCTTCCATAAGCATCTGATTTATATACTTAAGCGCCACATCACTGAAATCATAATCCTCGTGAAAGTCATCTGCAGTTGACGGGACTAAAGTAATTGGTTCCACAACGGATTGAAATGGAGTAATGTCAACGTGATTATTGTTGACTAAATTATCACCAACTCTGAGGTTATTAACCATATTCGGATCAGGGAAAAATGAACGAGCTTCATTATTTGGTTCCACGACAGATTGAAATGGACTAATGTCAACCTTCCTGTTGACTAAATTATCACCAACTCTGAGATTATTAATCAGTTTCGGATCAGGGAAAAATGAACGAGCTTCAGTATTTGGTTCCACGACATATTGAAATGGACTAATGTCAACATGATTTCTGTTGACAAAATTATCACCAACTCTGAGGTTATTCATCAAATTCGGATCAGGGAAAAATGAACAAGCTTCATCCTCTAACTTAATTGCAGATCCTGCCTCGTATAGCCCCATCAAACCGTAATCAATTTTCATATAATCTGCAAGAATCAAATATTCAAAACCCTAAAACGTCAACTCCCAATAAAATGTCAATGATAAAAGTAGGCTAAAAGAAGAAATTTTCAGATCAACATGCTAATTACTCCCCTGTCCCCATTTATATGACACACTTTCCTTTTAATCAGTCCCAAAAAGAATGACACATTTCCTTATTCGGCAATAATTTAACTTTAAACTTTACTTTTTACGCTTAACGAGATGATTTATAACCACACAAATATATTTGACTTGTTTTAGACCATAAGATTTAAAAGTCTTCCTTTATTTCTTAAACTTTGTGGCAAGTCAAACTACATCATATAAATTGGGACGGAGGGAGTATACATCAAAATACAATACCTAGAACTTAAACCCTGAAAGAAATGAGAACTAAATAAAGTTTAAGATACATCACTAGGACCCAATTAACTATCAATTCAGCAAAATTCAAGTACTCGAAACCCAAAAATATCAACACCAAAATAAAATCCTTTTTCAATGATAAAAATAAGCTAAAGGAACAACTTTTCTGATCATCATGCCATTAACACATGAAAATACAATACCCATAAATTAAACCATGAAAGCAATGAAAATAGATTAAAGTATAAGCTATATCATCAGAATATAATTGACTATCAAAGTATCAATTCAGCAAAAATCAAGAATTCAAAACCCAAAAATGTCAACACAAACTAAAATCCCTTTTCAATGATAAAAAGGGTAAAAGAACAACTTTTCAGATCAGCATGCTAATAAATAATAATACATTAAAAATACAATACCCATAACTTACCATGAAAGAAATAAAAATCAATTTAAGTTTAAACTACATCACCAGAATTCAATTAACAATCAATTCAGTAAAAATCAAGTATTCAAAACCCCAAACTGTCAACACCAGAATAAAATCCCCTTTCAATGATAAAAGTAGGCTAAAAACAACTTTTTTTCTGATTAGCATGCTAATAATACATCAAAATACAATACCCAGAATTTAAACCCTCAAAGAACAAGTCCCAACAAGTGGGGTCTGGAGAGGGTACAATGTACTCAGACCTTACCCGGTAGAGAGGTTGTTTCCGATCAAACCCTTAAAGAAATGAAAATTAATTAAAAATCAATCATCAGTTCAGCAAAAATCAATTAGCATGCTAAAAATACATCAAAATACAATACCCAGAACTTAAACCCTCAAAGAACAACAACATACCCAGTGTAGTCCCAACAAGTGGTGTCTGGAGAGGGTAGAGTCTACGCAGACCTTACCCTACCTTGGCAGGTAGAGAGGTTGTTTCCAATCAAACACTTAAAGAAACAAAAATTAATTAAAAATCAATTATCAATTCAGCAAAAATCAATTTGCATGCTAATAATACATGGAAGTACAATACCCATAACTTAAACCCTAAAAGAAAAGAAAACTAATTAAAGTTTAAGCTATATCACCAGAATTCAGTGACTATCAATTCAGCAAAAAACAAGTATTCAAAACCCAAAAATGTCAACACCAAATAAAATCCTTTTTCAATGATAAAAGTGGACTAAAAGAACAACTTTTTTTATCAGCATGTTCAATATACTCCCTCCGTTCCAATTTATACGAGGATTGACCAATTTGGGAGTCAAACAACTCTTTATTTGACTCAATTTCATTCTTCGGAGTATTTTATACTAATAAAGTATACCTATTTGAAAACTACATAAAAAAAATACTACAAGTTTGCAGAATTAATAATTTACAATATATGAAAGAGTTGAGAAAATCATAATAAAAAAAAAGAGTTGTTTGACCCTCCAAACTGGTAACACTCTATAAATTCGAAGTACTTAAAAATACAATACCCAAAAACTTAAACCCTGAAAGAAAATGAAAATTAATTAAAAGTTTAAACTACATCACCAGAACTCAATTCACTATCAATTCAGCAAAAGACAACCTTATATTCCACACAAAAAATAAAAATTGAAACAATAAGCAGAGAAATACCCATTATTAACATACACTTGTATTTTGTAAAGAAATCAAATTCAAGCATAAAGCTAAACTCATGGTGGATGAATTTTCAAGAAAATTGCTATGTATCTCTGTGAATTATGTGTGTGTACAAGATTACTTGTGTGCGGTGAAGAAATGATGAACAGACAAGAATTACCTGTAATTCTGGTCAAAGAAGAGGGCAGATCATAAGGGGAAAAACAGAAAGGTATTGACTGCAAATGTTCAACTGTCCAGGTCTTTACCTGTAATTCTGGTCAAAGAAAGGGGCAGATCATAAGGGGAAAATCAGAAAGGTATTGACTGCAAATGTTCAACTGTCCAAGTCTTTACGGGAAGAAATATAAAAGGAAAAAAGGTGTCCACATGTCTATCTGCAGGTCTTTACGGGAAGAAATATAAAAGGAAAAAAGGTGTCCACATGTCTATCTGATTTTTTTTTCAGTCGTGACAATAGCTTAGTCAATTTTGGATAGTTTTACAGTTTTGGGTCGATTTTTGGTTAAAATCAAAATCAAGTCAATTTAATCTATTTTTTAATTATTAAAATTAAATCAAATCAAATATAATACATATCTATTGATTTAATTATTGTTGGTTTGGTTCGGTTTGACTCGGTTGTGTTAGACAAGACTTTTTATCCCTTTTCAACTTATAATTAATCTGTTATTATCCTTTTATTATGAAAATGATAATTTTCATGAAGTATGAAGAAAATATCTTAAGATCTATAGCTTTAATCAAGTGAATAAAGTTTATAAAAAATATAACTTTTTTAGGTAAATCTTATACTAGTTGTTTCTTAGAAAACATTCGTTTTGATTGATGAATTTCTTTTAAGAAATGAGTTTAATACGTAAAGTTCATTAACCTAATAGAAATAATGAAAATTCTGATGCAAATATAAACAACGTATTGAAAATTATTTATAAAAAATAATATATTGTGTACATATAATTACAAAGATTGTGTGTATTATTTTGTCGGTTTGATTCAATTTTTTCTTCGATTTATTTTTAATAAAGCCAAATCAAACTAAATATTATTGGGTTTCTAAATTCAAAACCAATCCAAACCAAACTCAAACAACTATCGGTTATTTAGTCGATTTGATTTGCGATTTGGTTCGATTTTTAATCAAACTGTGAACACCCCTAGTTTTACCTATCGGAAAAGGGCCTAAAATACCCTTGAACCATTAGAATTGGTACAAAAATATCCTTCATTTACCTTTGCGCTCTAAAATGCCCTGTCGTTAATCTATTGGACCTAATTTCCCTTATTTCTAACTGATTTATTTCATTTATTACGTGAAATAATGTAATTGATTAGCCATATAATTAATTAAAAAAAATAACTTCCATCCATTTAACCGAATCGACCCAACTAAATTTCACCGGCCCCAAATAAATCCCCCATTTAACCCCCAAAAGCTTCTCTCTCTCTCTTCATCTCTCTCATCGCCGTCTCCGCCACCGGCGCACATGCAATATCATTTTCTTCTTCACCTCCACCTCCTAGTACCCCCTTCCTACATCACATCCTTCTAACCCTAACCCTAATTTCTCCCTCTAATGCCTTTTTATTTCTCCCCGAGATTCCTTACTTTCTTCTTCACCACACCACCAATTCGCAACGATGACAACAAATTTTGGTTCAACGAACTCTCTATTTTCCTCGATCGTAACGCAATTTTATTCGACCATATCGGCAGTGAAGAAGATTATCTTGTTGAAAGAGAAGAAAATATATCGAAGCAATCGTCTTCGATGTTAACACGGACTGAGACTCTCCCGTCCCTTTGACAGCAATTTCTGCACTTGACGTCGGATCTCCTCATTTGAAAATTCTCTCTTTTATCATCTTTTCAATGACATAGAGCTTCGGTTCCCCTTCTTCCTAATGGACTACGAGGATTCTAAGACTGAGGACTCTTAGAAAGAAGGATTATCGTCTTGCGTACAGAGATAGATCACATCTCGACCAAATGACAATTCTTCAAGTTTGAAAGAGAAAAAGAGTGAAGATATGTGAAAAAAGATCACACCTATCGAAAGTCTTGCAAGAAACCTACATTAAGATAAGCGGGCTAGAAGCTAAAGTGAATTTTTTTGCCATCTTTTTCTTTGCTTTGACCACGACTTTGTTTGGAGCCATACGCTCGATCTTGTGATTATGTGATTATATCGTTAGAGGTCATGCGTGTATTATACCACTATGATTACAATATGGATTCAGACTACATTAAGTTCATGGTTGAAACCTCCTCCGGTATATATAGATTAACAGTTGGAAAAGCTATTCCCTTGTTTGATTCGATTGGTAAACCTCACGACGATGTTCATGTTCCTTGCGCAGTGGGGTTCTTAGTAGTTAAGCCGGGTGAAGATCCTGCTTCCAAGTCTGAATATTATATTGAAACATATTTCAGTGCGGGAGCTGCTATCGGTATTGGAAACGTCCTTAGTTCCTCGATTCATTCCGTGGCGCGAAATCCGTCATTGGAAACAATCCTTGAGAAAATTCTTAGGGCTTTTAGAAAATCTCAAATTCAATAAAAATAAAAATAGGAGACTGGAAATGAAAGTCTCTTTCTCGGATCTACTCTTCATCACACTGATGGAACAAAAATACGGGATTCGACGATATTGAAGTAGGCGGGTATTCAAATAAAGAGGAGCACCTTGCTATCATGAAAACGCCAATTGTTACCATAGTAGCTGCATGAATCAAAGCGGATACTATAGTGGGATCCTCCACGCGGCATTGCTCCATCAGGCTTTCGCCCATTGCGAAAAATTCCCCAATGCTGCCTCCCGTAGGAGTTTGGGATGTGTCTTAGTTCTAGTGTGGCTGATCATCCGGTAGAGTTTCACTTATCTGTGAATATCTCAATTCGTGATCGGACAAATGATATTATGAGAATTATGGGTGTTATGATATTCGATGTTGGATGTGGTGCTTTAACCGTTGCGGTTATGTACCTCATATGGTCTCTCTTCTGGCCTACAACCTTTGATTTTGAGGTTTCCGATGATGATTTCGATATTAGCTCTAAGAAGATGGGTTACGTGGTTCTTCGAATCCTTTAGATTTGAGCACCAAACCTTGAACCTGTTAAATGAATAAGTGTGAAATTGGTCACTATATCAATGGAAGAATTGACTGGTGGTTTTAGACATTGTTGGTTGGTGGTTCAATGGCTATTTAATGGTGGCTCGATGGCCGTTAGGGTGAGGGTTGTTACGGTTGTGGTTTTAATGGAGGAAAGGATGATGAAGATTAATGGTGGGTCACTGACGGGGACGGAGGCGCTACCGTCATCGTTTTAAGTCGGGGAGGGTTATGTGGATCCGGATTTTGGGTTGGGATATAATTAGTTTAGATTAATTTTAAAGCTAACCAATAACAACGCGTCACGTAATAAATAAAATTTTAATTATTTTTTTAAAGGGGACCATTAAAAATAAGGGAAATTTAGGCCCAATAAGTTGACGACAGAGAAATTTTAGAGCATAATTTACATCATTATAGTCCTCAATAAATGTGGGGTATCTATTATAAAGCAATTTTTTTTATATAAAATATGATATATAGCAGATTGATGACTACGCTTAAAAGTGACATCATGATACCCATGGACAATTGGCATCAGTTGTGGCCACAACCTTTAACAATATATATTTCTCAATCATTCCACTTCTTGTAATTCTACTTTTTCAAATATCCAACTTATAGCATATTCACCGATGTGAACTCTAAGCTATTGTTGATTTTTGTCATTACTATCAATTGGTTCTTTCACTTTTTAGACCAATGAACTTATACGTTCAATGAATCGTCTTATCTTTTCAAAGGGTTGTCTTTCAACAAACACATTTTATCATGAAAAGTCACAACCTTTCAAGTGACATTCGTTTACAAGATTAATGAACACGACCTTTAGTGAAATACATATGATAAACCACATCAAATTAGTAGTTCGATCAACTAGTCCTTACCAAGACCGAACGAGTTATGTAAAAATATCACTAACTGTCATACCAATACTGCATTGACATATATCGCGTGGTTGACATAATAGAATAATGTCAATAAATTAATATTTTTCTAATTCTACCAGAAATCGATATCTTTTACAATTTGTGGCATATTTTATGAAAACACAACCAATTATTTTCAATTCTATTTTTATCCTTTAGAGTTAGGAACTCACACTTTAGCTAAACACCCCACACTTTGAAATAATTCAAATTGGACTTTCTTTATTTTCAAATTTTCATATGGAATAGATAGTGTTTTGCAAGGGGCACTCGATTGAGTATTCTGCTAGTTGTAAGAATAGCGGTACCCAGCATTTCAAATATTTCATGTGTTGGAAATTTACTAAATGTGGAATTAAGTATATCCCATTAATTTATGACTCAAACAATTGGGGCCCGCACATCGGAAACGTCGTTTCCACACACGTGCACACGTAGTGCCAAGTATCTTAAATTTCATTAGTGAAAGAGATATTGGTACGTATACATTTGAGACATAGAATTATGGATGGTTATTGGCCAAATGACAAAGTATTCCAGATTGGTAAACGAAGGAAGAAGTGTACAAAGTGTAAAATGAAACGAGTCG
This sequence comes from Anisodus acutangulus, assembly GCA_029783415.1. NCBI lineage: Eukaryota > Viridiplantae > Streptophyta > Magnoliopsida > Solanales > Solanaceae > Anisodus > Anisodus acutangulus. The sequence goes on along the minus strand of CM056492.1, from coordinate 29,157,977 downwards.
GAAATCGCCGCGGAGCCGTGAAGGGCCGCTGCGCCATACCATTGGAGCCGCGACGCTAATTGGTTGGGCAGTCACTGGAGCCGCGACGCTTCGGAGGAAGAAAATGCGATGGGTAGTTGGAAAAATCTAACCTTTGGGCTGGTTTTGGAGCATTGATTCTCCATTACTTAGCACATGAATTCAGCCATTATTTGGCTGAATGTAACCCCTCAATCAAGTGCCATTACATGGCTATTGAAGGCCATTAGTTGACTAGTTGAGGGGTCTTCTACTTACACTATAAATTGAGGCCTTTGGCTCAATTGAACACAACACTCAACACTTAGAAAATACTCCAGATTTTCTGAATTCATCTTCTTCCTCTCTAGAAAAGTTACTATACTCAAAGTTCTTCAAGAGTAACACTTGAGTTTCATTTGCTCATTTGTTAAGTTGTTGTTGTATCTTGAGAGACTATTTCTCAACACCGTAAAAGGAGATATACGGGGCAATCATAACTTAAAAGACAGAGTGTCATCACCCGACTCCGCAAATCACACAAGCAGTTTGATAAGTTCTTGATTTCCAGTTTTATTGTAATAGTTACTTTATACTTTCTACCATTGTAATAGTTACTTACTTCCCGTTCCCTACAACAATTGTATCCCAACAATTTTAAGACAAGATTGTGTTGTAAGTACGTTAGAAAGATGACTGGAATAGATCAAACTGTTTCTGATTCTGATGCTGTTGCTCAAGGCAATCCCTCTGCCTTCCCCACTGCTCAAGGCACTCCTAATGCCTTCCGGTTGCTCAAGGCTCATCCAACGCCTTTACTTCCGCTCAAGGGAACATTGTCGTTCCTCCACCTGCTGAATTTCACCATGAACACCCTAAAAAGTTCATGGGATCAAACTTCAAGAGATGGCAATAGAAGATGATATTCTATCTACCTGCTATGGGAATGACACATTTCCTAACAGAAGATCCTACACAAGCTGGAGATGAAATGCACCCTTCGCCTTTTGAAATGGGTGAAGAGGGCCTTGGTATCCATGTCATTAATGGAATGAAGATGGTTCTTGATGCATGGAGTCATAGTGATTTCATGTGTAAGAATTACATATTGAACTATTTGTTTGACCCTCTATACACGGTGTATTGCACCGTAGGCACTGCCAAAGAGTTGTGGGAGAAGCTGCAAAAGAAGTACAACACACAAGATGCAGGTACTAAGAAATTCATCGTTGGGAAATTTTTGAAATTTCAAATGGTGGATAGTAAAATAGTGATGTCCCAAGTCCAGGAATTCCAAATGATTCTACATCACCTGGATTTGGAAGGAATGAAACCAAATGAGCAGTTTTTGGTGGCATCACTGATTGAAAAGTTACCTTCTTCATGAAATGAGTTTATGGGTTACTTAAAACTCAAGACAAATGAGATGACCTTTGAAGAACTTATTATCAAACTCCAAATTCAGGAAGATAGTAAGAAGGCCTTGCCTAGGGGTAAATAACCCGTTGAGGCAAAGGCAAATCTGGTTGAGGCCAAAGGGAACCCAAGCAAGAAGCGCAAGTTCCAGAAAAATGGCAAGACCCAAGCAGCGGAGAAGTTCAAAGGAAACTGTCACCACTGTGGGAAACCTGGTCACATTATCAAGGACTGTCGCAAGCTCAAGACTGAGCAACAAGAGAATGCCAAGGCTAAGGGCAAGGCACAAGTTAACGTCGTCAAAGACCAGTTTCTAGATGACATGATTGAGGAGTTCTCAGCGGTGGTGCTAGAAGCAAACCTTGTTGAGAATCCCATGCAATGGTGGATGGACACAAGTTCTACAAGACACATCTGTTCCAATACAGATGCCTTCTCCACTTATATACCGGTTACAAATAAGAAGTTGTTCATGGGCAACAACGCTTCCTCTGACGTGCTGGGGGTAGGAAAGGTAGTCCTGAAGATTACTTTTGGAAATGAGCCCACTCTGAAGGAAGTGATGCATGTTCCTGAGATTAGAAGAAATTTAATTTCAGGTCCTTTATTGGTTAATGCTGGTTTTAGGCTAGTGTTTGAGTCCAATAAATTTGTAGTCACTAAGAATGGAATATTTGTGGGAAGAGGATTCATCTATGAAGGCCTCTTCAAAGTTAACGCCATGTCTGTATTACGTACAAGATATAATATTGAAGCCTCTTCTTCTTACTTGCTTGAGTCCTCTAATTTATGCCATCATAGATTAGGACATGTCAACTACAAGTCCATCCAAAGGTTGGTAAAGTTGGAGTTATTGCCGTCTATCGACGTAAACCCTCAACATAAGTGTGAGGTGTGCATAGAGGCAAAACTCACAGAGCTTCCTTTTTGATCCGTCGAAAGGAATACCGCTCCTCTAAAACTTATTCACATAGAAATATGTGATTTGAAGTTTGCACAAACTAGATGGGGGAACAAGTACTTTGTGACATTCATTGATGATATCACAAGGTATTGTTACCTTTACTAGTTGAAAAGTAAGGATGAAGCCTTTGAAACGTTCCGACATTACAAAGCAGAAGTTGATAACCAACTAAGCATGTATATTAAATCCATTCGTAGCGATAGAGGGGGAGAATACATAGCGCCATTTGAGGAATATTGTGCCCAATCAGGCATTGTTCATCAAACGACGGCTCCATACTCACCTCAATCGAACGGTGTGGTAGAACGTAAGAACCGCACATTGAAGGAAATGATGAATGCCTTGCTTATCAATTCTGGTCTTCCCCAAAATATGTGGGGAGAAGCCGTCCTTACCGCTAATACAATTCTTAACGAAGTCCCACATAAAGGTAAGGACAAAACTCTATATGAATTATGGAAAGGAAAGAAACCCACCTATAAAATATATAAAGGTGTGGGATTGTCTGGCAAAGGTCGAAGTACCCAAGCCAAAACAGGTCAAGATTGGGCCTAAGACTGTAGATTGCATATTTATCGTGTCGCGCCCATTTTTAACCATGGTCAAAGTGGAGCACAATGTATTTAGTGATTCCTGGGTTAGATCAAGGAGTCGCCACCTAATTATTTTACGGTGAATTAGGACACCTAAATATTAAATAAATGCTGCAATATAAATCTAATTTTATGATCTGCGATATAGTGTTTCCCCAGTAGAAATCCTGATTGTAGTGCTATAACCCAAGAGTACAAAAGGCAAACGCTCGTGCCAATTCTTGTAATTTCATCGCTCAGACTTTGTTCTCTTGTTTCATTACATGTCACATATTATCGACAAATTTATTAGTTTGCATGATGAAAGAGAAAAGAAAATTATTTAAACAAAACGGATTTTAAAATAGCAAAAGCAATACAGATTTGTGATTTTGAGCTTTCAAAAGGTGGAGGCAAAACACATTAAGATGCATAGATGTGATTCAGGCCTCAATTTAAATCGTATTGTTTCATTAAGTTAGCGCTAATACAATTTGGGTAGGCATGATTGGAAAATAAAAGATGGGGTGTTCCGCCAGTTTTAGTCAACACGAATCAACCTTTGGGGAAATAAATAAGGCAAAATGAACCTCCTGAAAAATGAAGAAAATCAAATTAGTATAAGGTGAGTAATTATTGATTCAAATAATATGCACAGAGTGGAAAGCAGCAGAGAATAGCAAGCAGATTGTATGGAAATTATATGCGCGTCCTAATATACATGGGGCCTCTCTTATGCCAGAGGTGGGCCTAAACGCCAAATACACGAGATTACGATAGATTGATTCAAGCCACTAAATTGAAACACTTTCCGTTGGAAATAAAGGCTGAAATTTTCCAATTTCAACATGTCATGATTAGGCTTGGATCCGTCTATCATTATCACGCTACATATAATATGCTGATTTGTCGTTGGGTTGTGAGACCCGTCGACAATTTTGGTGGATTTGTTAACTGTGGAGTCGATGTCAAGGATCGACCCACCTATGGTGTATGCATGCATGACTTAAAATAAAGGGTGGTATAACTATATCTTAAATTTTCTAAGATTTGGATGACTAGACTCAAGGTTCCATAGCAGACTACTCGAGTGAGAAGGCTACGCGGCCACCGGATGGTCCAGACACTCCGCGCATATGCCAACTCTCCTAAAATTTAGTAATTTGAAAGAAATTTTGCGGGTGCGCAAAACACACCTCGCGTGTAATGTGTGATAGTGTCAATTTTCCAGAGTGGAAGAAATATGAGCAAAATGCCAATTTAAGGAAAGCAGTAAGAGAATATAGCAATTAAAGCAGTTATGCAAATTTTCACAAATGAAACATATCAAAGCATTAAATCAAATAATGAGTAAAAAGTAAAGCGCAATAATAATTATCCTGATTTTGCTATGGTTAAGAACCTGAAATGTCCCCAGTGGAGTCGCCATACTGTCGCGCCCATTTTTAACCATGGTCAAAGCGGATCACAACGTATTTGGTGATTCCTGGGTTAGATTAAGGAGTCGCCACCTAATTATTTTACGGTGAATTAAGACACCAAAATATTAAATAAATGCTGCAATATAACTCCAATTTTATGATCTGCGAAACTAATGAGATTCTAGGTAAGGGTTCTTTATTATCCTAAAGGGAAGGGGTTAGGCATCCTTTAAGATCCGCTAACTTGCGGTTATCCGATCAAACTCAGGTTAATTATTGTGCTAAGAAAAAATGCATGTTTAAAAATAGAAAGTTGAAATGATGTTGCAAGTAATTAATAAAAGGATGCATTTTGTACAAATATACATTTGTATGATATTAAAGAAAAAAGACATGTAAAGTTGAAAAAGTATGCATTTGTGACAATTAATAGTAAGGAGAAAAATGAATTATTTATAATGCCAAAGAAGTAATTTTTGGAAATCATTGAGTTGCATATTGAAAAAAGATAAACTTATTTGTACAATTAATAAAGTGAACAGAAGATGATCAAAGTTGTTTTTGAAAATTTTAAATATGCATGACGAGCCTAAAAATAAATAAACTAGCGGAGGATTTCTATGTTTAAATTAACCGAGCCTACAAATAAATAAGCTAGGGACGGGTTTCCAGTCTTAGACTACCCTACGAATTAATTCCAAATCTACCTATTCTAAGCATTTCAATAATTACATAAGTGCAATAAATAATATTACAATACAGAGCGATATGAAGATGAATTAAACAAAGTAAAAACAACAAATAAATAATCTCCGAGGAATATCTGCCTTCGTTGACTTTGTTCCTTGCAAGCTGTAAAAAACAAACGGTTAGAAACAGTTAAATGTAAATAACTTCTGATTCGTATCCAAAACAATGAATGTTTTGATCACGGAAGGCTCAGACTTAAATTTTGAAAAGACCATTCCAATCACGTGGTGGTCATTTTAATTGCCTCGCCTACTAAACATATTGGTCTCTCGGATGAAAAAGAAAGACCATTCCAATCACGTCGTGGCTGCAAACATATGACTCGATGGTCATTTTAATTGCGTCGCCTACTAAACATGTTGATCTCTCGGATGAAATAAAAAAAAGATTTAAGTTTCATCCTTGCCCAGAAGTTATATTTCCGTCTTTACAAACTGTGGAGGCTTCAAAATCGATGGATATTTTCATCGGCCAGTGTAGTATCATGTTCAAATCAGTCAATTATACCAAAGCAGCAAGCCGAAACCGAGAGGCATTTTCCGAAGGGACGCAGCCTCAAATTCAATTTCATCGGCCTAAGTGTAGTATTTGTTCAAATCAGTGAAATAATGCACAAACAGTAAAACCGAGAGGCATTTTCCGAAGGGACGCGACCTCAAATTCAATTTCATTGGCCTAAGTGTAATATTCTGTTCAAGTCAGTAGGCTTTTCAGAAATATTATGGATGTCCGATGCAGTCTTAAAGCAACTGTTTTCAGCCGAGAAAACAGCAGCGATTGGGTTCAAAAAATACCGCAGCAGTGGGCTTGAAAACACAGAAGCAGTGGGCTTGAAACATAGAAGTGGGCTGTCCGAAACAGTCTTAAACCAGCTGTTCTCAGCAACGAAAACAACAGCAATTTGGGCCAAAAACACAGCAGTGATAAACATCAAATATGCTCAAAAGTGCAACAATAATTTGACCAGAATGCTGTAATAATTGGCTCAAAAGTGGCAATGATTAAGCCCTTTTAAAAGCTTTAGAAGCAGCAACTGTTTTGCTCCCCAGAAAGGGGCACCAAAGAGCAGCAACTGTTAGTTGAAGATGCAGCAGCCATCTGCCTCAGAATGCAGTAATTTAATCCCAAAAATGCAGTAACCAGCAGACCAAAAGATAGCGATAGCAAGCCAAACGTAGCAACAGTTTTGAAGTCTCAACAACAATTGGCCTTGCAGATGCATGGATGATCTCAAAATACCAACAGTTATCTGCTTTGCAGTGCACCAACAACAAGTAGCAACAGTCCAATATAACAGACAAGTATATCCAGCGAGCCTAACAACCAAGCACAGTAGTAGATACAACAAGCTCGTTGAAGCATCACAAGCTTATTTGATATTTGAAACTCCCCGGGGTTATGCAAAGAAATGAGGGGTGAAGAATGAGTATTCAAAAATTACTTATATTTTAACAAAACAATAAACAGAACACTTGGTAGTTATCAGGGAGAAAAGATATCATACAACTCAGTACTTAAAAAGGAAATGAATTTAGAGATTGACAATCAAGCTAAACCACGAAGTTGAAAGACAAGAAATCAAAGGGGCTACCACCATCTATATTCCGATGCCGCAACAAGATCAAAAAGGTTTCTAGAACCTCAGGCATGGCATGCTATCATAAAAGGCTAAGCCCAAACCCAAATCATGCCTTGGCTTTCAGTCGACAAAGCAACACAATAGGAGTGTTCAGACAAGGCAACTATGAAAGAAAATATTCGACAGTAATATAACACGCCACAAACTAGTTCAAATACGCACAAAATGTTAATATAGATATCATTCAACTACTTAGTAAACATGGAATGATATAAGATAACTTAAAAGATGATAATATGGATGCATTTTAACACTTAGGCAAAACAAATGTGTAGTTAGCTTGACAAACATGTAAACTTAGAAAAATGAACAAGTGACCATTAAAAACAAGCATTTCCAAAGGTGCATGGTATTTTAAATTAGACTAAGCATACATGGTCCTATTCATCCTACCTCACCCAGCATGATGACGCTCAAGTAAGTAATGCAGTCATATAATTAACCTAATAGGCATACAGACTCAAAGTTAACCCAAGCCGGTCATATTTGTAAATACATGACAACTTAATCCAAACAAAATATGCATATCTTTAAAGTAGGTAAGGATAAGTGTGCAGCTGACTTAAATATCCATATAAAGGCAAACACTATAATTTAGACACAAGATGGAGCAATCCCACAATGACCTCATACAAACTAAGATTATCTGATACTAGAATGGACATACATCCTACTCAATTAAACAAAACATGACATATCACAACCCAAAAGGCATATGCATTAACATGATGATAGTCTTATATTAAAGCAAACAAGGATAAATGCAGAGTTTGTTCAAGCATATAAGGAGGGCAATTAGGCCTAATCAATTAACCTTTGGAAGATACTATCCTAAACATGCAGGAACATCATAGACATGCTCAATCCCATTTAGGATATATTATGCACACTACACTTATATTAGATATAGTATAGTTAACATGGTTATCAAGTAAACACTTGGTCTATGAATTATCATCCAAGGCATATTGAACTAAGTGTAAGAACTCAACAGAATAGTCATATTGATTTGGGATCTACCAACCAATTAAGGAAACCAATAAGCATACATGAGACTCAAACTCATACCCACAAATTCATTATAACAGATACTCGAAGACCTAACCCATTTTACTCCTAAATCATAAAAAAGGTCATATGAACAAATCATGCTAGCATATATCCAACTTGTAGAATAATTAAACTCTTGTTATTACTTAACAAAGAACCCAATAGGTAAGAAATCATCATGTCAATAACATTTAGAACATGGTATGGCATAATAGATGAGGTCATTCTATAAGACCTGAATTACCGAGCCATTATCACACAACAAAAATTGCCTCTAACATACTGCTTAGAATTCGAAACTCAACAAAGGACACACATGCTTCATTATTAGTTTAAACCATAAAAAAAGTGTAAACAGGTTTATAAACAGGAAAGTAAGGATTTAAAGCCAACATGTCTAAACACTACTCATTTGGACACGAAGAAAATATGCGAACAAGTTGACATACATCTAAATCCACAAAGAAACTAAATTGTATCCCTACTTAACATTGGATCTCAGACATGTAAAAGAACCAAAACATGACCACACATTCAGACCTTAATCACCATAGATCATGACCTTTAAAGTAGAACAAGGATCTTATCATAGTAATCATGCCAAAACATAACTAATTTGTATCATGACTTCACTAAACAAATACTGAACAACATTTACAACCCATTATACTAAATGTAATACAAATCATGAACTAAACAGGTGCAAACACTGTATGTATCAGACATAAAACATCTAGCTAATCATAACTCTTCTAAATTAGTACTAACAACATATGCCTCATATCATAATATACATTAGTTTAATAATACAAATAAAACATTTCTAAATCTTGATAGGTAATTAAACAAGGCTAACAACTTAATACACTTAGGCATTTAAACACAGCCACATAAATAATCAGTATGTAGTTAGCACCAAAACACAAAAAATACAAAAAATAAATCAAGAGGAATGTGTTTTACTGACCTTCTCCGGGCAGCGAACCGAGGCGTCGTCTCGAATCGTCGAGTCCGCTCGGAGAAGTGTGTTTATGCGATTGAACAGAAAATGAGCATGAGTGTTTTGTGGTTGTGTCTAGCCAGAACTGAGAGTAAAAGAAAATATTTTTTCGGAATCGAAACTTGTTCCAAATGACTTGTGAGAATAAAAAAAAGGTCCCTTTTTATGTCTGAAAAATTCCCCTTCAACAACCCACAAAGGGTTCTATTTATAGCCCCAATTGAGACCCTAATGGCTGAGGTTTGAATTTTGAATTCAAAACAAAGATTGAAAATGTCACGGTTTTCTTTTCATTTCGAAAACCGAGATGATAACAAAGGGGTACGGGTTCATGCTTTTACCCACCGAGTTCTTGAAGGTGTTCTAGAGGTCCACTGTAGCATGCATGCTTTGCAGGTCGATCTGACTCGGACGAGCTATTCAAAGCTCTATGGTTTTGCGAAAAATAGGAAAAATGGGACTGTGCGATGTGCGGGCTCGATTGTCGAGGGGACATGGTGGCAGTGGTATGGTGAGGGTGTTTGTCTGGCGGGTAAAAGGGGCGACGGTGTGAAAGACCGCTGGTTTTTGGAAAGGGGTGTCTGGCTTTTGGGTATTAGGTTTGGGGATGACCTCTTGAGGCATGGGTCGGTGAGAGGTGATGGGTAGGTTGGTGGTATCAGGCGGCGATGTTAGCGTATGGTGTGGCGACGTAGGTGTAGGGGCGTAAGGGTATGCGGCGAGTTGACCTACAGATGGGAGGGTTTTTGTTTTAAACGTTTTAGGGTTTTGTTTGGGTTTTGGGATGGAATGGGCGAAAATAAATGAGAGTTGTGGTTTGGGCCGGGGGAATTAGTTTTGGGCCACGGTTTGGGGTGTGCGTTTTGGGCTGTAATTTGTGGGTTGGGTAGAATGTTTTGGTGAGGGGGAATAAAATGGGGAGTTAGTTAAAATAAAAAGGAGTTTATTATTAAAAGTTGTTTTACAAAAGATGTAAATTATGAAGATAAAAATAATGATGTGCTAATTAATAAAAAATATAATATTTGCAAAATGCTTAATGCTTAAGATAAAAACGCGATGTCATTTTGCGAAAATAACATATCATAGAATATTAGGGTAAAACTATGTTTGTGATATTAAAAAGTGAATGATAGTAAAAATACAAATAATAATAATGATAATTATATTGAGAATAATAATAATATATATGTATATATATTAAAATTGTTTTGAGGTGTCAAAAATATTTAAAATTGTAAATAAATTGGAAAAGATGGGACAAAATTGGGTGTTAACAGATGCCCCTCTTTGGCCAGAAACGATGAGGAGTTTTCGGACAAAGACGTTGACTGGGTAGCCAATTTTGTCCTGATCATCAGAACTCGAAGGAAGATTAGGGATGCATGGGTAGAAATAGAATTCCGAGGGAGAAGATATTGAAAAATTTGGTGCGGATTCAAGAAATATTGCCCCAGTGTCGAGTTATAATGACACTGGTTGCAGATGTAAAAAAAAAATTCTTGGGGAAGAGCGGAACGACGTTCGAAGTAGGCTGCTGAGCAAAATTGCCTCGGTTCACCGTAAGAGATTGTTCCACATTATGATGAAGTTCCTGCAAATTAAAGCTCCTGCAAACTAAAGCTTAAGATAAAATTAGTGCATAACTGCTGAGAAAAAATGGTAGAGAATATGACTTGGGCACCTGACTGATATTAATATACCCGCATTATGAGGTGGGCGGCTGACTGAAATTAAATACCCGTATTATGAGGTGGGCGCATGAATGAAATTAAATACTCGTGTTATGAGGTGGGCGCCTGACTGAAATTAAAATACCCGCATTATGAGGTAGGCGCCTGAAATGACGTCGGTGTATTAACGTGTTGTGCTGAAAACGTCGTTGTAATGTTGTTGACGTCATTGTAATGTTGTAAAAGACAGTTGTTGTGCAGCCGTAACGTCATTGTAATGTTGTCGACGTCATTGTAATGCTGTAAAAGATAGTTGTTGTGCTGCCATAACGTCGAGGACGTTGTTGTAATGCTGTTTTGCTGTAAAAAATAGTTGTTGTGCTGAAGACGTCATTGTAATGTTGTTGACGTCGTTGTAATGTTGTAAAAGATAACTGTTGAGCTGAAGACGTCGAGGACATTGTTGTAATGTTGTTTTGCGGTAGAAGATAGATGTCGTGCTGAAGACGTCGTTGTAATGCTGTAAAAGACAATTCCACATTGTGTTGAATCTTCTGCCGATTCAAACTCCTGTGGACTATGAATTGAAATGTCATCTTTGCACGAACGAAAATGTGATGCAACGTCTTTGCCGTCGGTTTATTGTGTTGCAGTCCTCTGTGATTCGAAATAAAATCCTTGTGCAGACATAATGGTTGGGGCCCTGTAGGTCAAGATGATGTCTTCGTATAGATGCAAAACAGGAATGTGATCCTTGTGGTGAGCTGTGATGCCAAAATTCTTTGTGAAGTTGATCATAAGTGATGTGGCTTCCCTGCTTCTTTCAACCTGAAGAACATGTACTCAAAAAAAATTTATGAGTTTGGGGGAGGGGCGGTTGATTCGCGTTGACTTTGTAGCTTTGGCTCTCGATACTTGCAAGTCCTGTAGCCCCGTCTGGTTTCCAGTCTTGGCAAGCCGTTAATGAAAACATTTATTGAAAACAATTTGTTTATAAGAAAGTATGCATATCAATAAAAATTTATGTCGAATTCTAATGAAAATATTTGTTGAAAACAATTTGCTTATAGTAAAGTATGCATATATGTAAATGTTTGTCGAGCAGTGACATGCGGTGAAAAAAAGCAAACGTCTTATCCAAAAATCATTTTTCTAGATGAAGACTTAGTTGGCCGACATTTTTCCATGTCTATCGGCGTCTTCTTGCAGTGAACCCTAAATATTTTGCCTAGTTTCCGATATCTGAGGATGATGAACCTTTGAATGGACAAACTAGTCTTATGTGGGTTGTTTGACTGACTTATTGAGGCAATCAGATGAGTGTAGTGCTATGTGCAAAATAAGGGATTTTTTTAACGGTATGACCGAGGCCGATATAGGCCTCCCACCGAGGGAATCAGGTCATAACGTAGTTCGTTACAAAAGAGATTCGTAAGGGTTTTCAAAAATAGGACCGAAGCCGATGTGGCTGCCTACGTATCCCGATAAGGGAATCAGGTCATAACGTAGTTCATGCAGCGAAAGGAATTTGTAAGGGTTTTCTAAAAAATGGGACTGAAGCTGATGTGGCCGCCTACATATTCCGCCGAGGGAATCAGGTCATAACGTAGTTCATGCGGCGAAAGAGATTTATAAGGGTTTTTCTAAAAAAGGGGACCGAAGCTGATGTGGCCGCCTACGTATCCCGCCGAGGGAATCAGGTCATAACGTAGTTCACGCAAACCTACGTATCTGCATTGATATCTTTTGGCCATACTTCGCCGTCCATTTCAGCCAGGATTAGCGCTCCTCCAAGTAGCACTTGGTGAACCATGTAAGACCCTTCCCAGTTAGGTGTGAATTTTCCTTTAGATTCATCTTGGTGTGGGAATATGCGTTTTGACACCAACTACCCCGGTTTGAAAATCCTTGGATTTACCTTCTGTTCTGATAAAGTTGCCCCATACAAACTGCGTTGATCTGCTTTTCATCAATCAGTTTTCGTACATGATTTTGTATCCACTTAGCATCGAAAGATATAGTGTTTCCCCAGTAGAAGTCCTGATTGTAGTGCTATAACCCAAGAGTACAAAAGGCAAACACTCGTGCCATTGCTTGTAATTTCATCGCTCAGACTTTGTTCTCTTGTTTCATTACATGTCACATATTATCGACAAATTTATTAGTTTGCATGATGAAAGAGAAAAGAAAATTATTTAAACAAAACGGATTTTAAAATAGCAAAAGCAATGCAGATTTGTGATTTTGAACTTTCAAAAGGTGGAGGCAAAACACATTAAGATGCATAGATGTGATTCAGGCCTCAATTTAAATCGTATTGTTTCATTAAGTTAGCGCTAATACAATTTGGGTAGGCATGATTGGAAAATAAAAGATGGGGTGTTCCGCCAGTTTTAGTCAACACGAATCAACCTTTGGGGAAATAAATAAGGCAAAATGAACCTCCTGAAAAATGAAGAAAACCAAATTAGTATAAGGTGAGTAATTATTGATTCAAATAATATGCACAGAGTGGAAAGCAGCAGAGAATAGCAAGCAGATTGTATGGAAATTATATGCGCGTCCTAATATACATGGGGCCTCTCTTATGCCAGAGGTGGGCCTAAACGCCAAATACGCGAGATTACGATAAATTGATCCAAGCCACTAAATTGAAATGCTTTCCGTTGGAAATAAAGGCTGAAATTTTCCAATTTTGACATGTCATGATTAGGCTTGGATCCGTCTATCATTATCACGCTACATATAATATGCTGATTTGTCGTTGGGTTGTGAAACCCGTCGACAATTTTGGTGGATTTGTTAACTGTGGAGTCGATGTCAAGGATCGACCCACCTATGGTGTATGCATGCATGACTTAAAATAAAGGGTGGTATAGCTATATCTTAAATTTTCTAATATTTGGCTGACTAGACTCAAGGTTCCCGAGCGGACTACTCGAGTGAGAAGGCTACGCGGCCACCGGATGGTCCAGACACTCCGCGCATACGCCAACTCTCCTAAAATTTAGTAATTTGAAAGAAATTTTGCGGGTGCGCAAAACACACCTCGCGTGTAATGTGTGATAGTGTCAATTTTCCAGAGAGGAAGAAATATGAGCAAAATGCCAATTTAAGGAAAGCAGTAAGAGAATATAGCAATTAAAGCAGTTATGCAAATTTTCACAAATGAAACATATCAAAGCATTAAATCAAATAATGAGTAAAAAGTAAAGCGCAATAATAATTATCCTGATTTTGCTATGGTTAAGAACCTGAAATGTCCCCAGTGGAGTCGCCATACTGTCGCGCCCATTTTTAACCATGGTCAAAGCGGATCACAACGTATTTGGTGATTCCTGGGTTAGATTAAGGAGTCGCCACCTAATTATTTTACGGTGAATTAAGACACCAAAATATTAAATAAATGCTGCAATATAACTCCAATTTTATGATCTGCGAAACTAATGAGATTCTAGGTAAGAGTTCTTTATTATCCTAAAGGGAAGGGGTTAGGCATCCTTTAAGATCCGCTAACTTGCGGTTATCCGATCAAACTCAGGTTAATTATTGTGCTAAGAAAAAATGCATGTTTAAAAATAGAAAGTTGAAATGATGTTGCAAGTAATTAATAAAAGGATGCATTTTGTACAAATATACATTTGTATGATATTAAAGAAAAAAGACATGTAAAGTTGAAAAAGTATGCATTTGTGACAATTAATAGTAAGGAGAAAAATGAATTATTTATAATGCCAAAGAAGTAATTTTTGGAAATCATTGAGTTGCATATTGAAAAAAGATAAACTTATTTGTACAGTTAATAAAGTGAACAGAAGATGATCAAAGTTGTTTTTGAAAATTTTAAATATGCATGACGAGCCTAAAAATAAATAAACTAGCGGAAGATTTCTATGTTTAAATTAACCGAGCCTACAAATAAATAAGCTAGGGACGGGTTTCCAGTCTTAGACTACCCTACGAATTAATTCCAAATCTACCTATTCTAAGCATTTCAATAATTACATAAGTGCAATAAATAATATTACAATACAGAGCGATATGAAGATGAATTAAACAAAGTAAAAACAACAAATAAATAATCTCCGAGGAATATCTGCCTTCGTTGACTTTGTTCCTTGCAAGCTGTAAAAAACAAACGGTTAGAAACAGTTAAATGTAAATAACTTCTGATTCGTATCCAAAACAATGAATGTTTTGATCACGGAAGGCTCAGACTTAAATTTTGAAAAGATCATTCCAATCACGTGGTGGTCATTTTAATTGCCTCGCCTACTAAACATATTGGTCTCTCGGATGAAAAAGAAAGACCATTCCAATCACATCGTGGCTGCAAACATATGACTCGATGGTCATTTTAATTGCGCCGCCTACTAAACATGTTGATCTCTCGGATGAAATAAAAAAAAGATTTAAGTTTCATCCTTGCCCAGAAGTTATATTTCCGTCTTTACAAACTGTGGAGGCTTCAAAATCGATGGATATTTTCATCGGCCAGTGTAGTATCATGTTCAAATCAGTAAATTATACCAAAGAAGCAAGCCGAAACCGAGAAGCATTTTCCGAAGGGACACAGCCTCAAATTCAATTTCATCGGCCTAAGTGTAGTATTTGTTCAAATCAGTGAAATAATGCACAAACAGTAAAACCGAGAGGCATTTTCCGAAGAGACGCGACCTCAAATTCAATTTCATTGGCCTAAGTGTAATATTCTGTTCAAGTCAGTAGACTTTTCAGAAATATTATGGCTATCCGAAGCAGTCTTAAAGCAACTGTTTTCAGCCGAGAAAATAGCAGCGATTGGGTTAAAAAATACCGCAGCAGTGGGTTTGAAAACACAGAAGTAGTGGGCTTGAAACACAGTAGTGGGCTGTCCGAAACAGTCTTAAACCAGCTGTTCTCAGCCAAGAAAACAACAACAATTTGGGCCAAAAACACAGTAGTGATAAACATCAAATATGCTCAAATGTGCAACAATAATTTGACCTGAATGCTGTAATAATTGGCTCAAAAGTGGCAACGATTAAGCCTTTTTAAAATCTTTAGAAGCAGCAACTGTTTTGCCCCCCAGAAAGGGGCACCAAAGAGCAGCAACTGTTGGTTGAAGATGCAGCAGCCATTTGCCTCAGAATGCAGTATTTAATCCCAAAAATACAGTAACCAGGAGACCAAAAGATAGCGATAGCAAGCCAAACGTAGCAATAGTTTTGAAGTCTCAACAACAATTGGCCTTGCAGATGCATGGATAATCTCAAAATGCCAATACTCATCTGCTTTGCGGTGCACCAACAACAAGTAGTAACAGTCCATATCCAGCGAGCCTAACAACCAAGCACATCAGTAGATACAACAAGCTCGTTGAAGCATCACAAGCTTATTTGATATTTGAAACTCCCCGGGGTTATGCAAAGAAATGAGGGGTGAAGAATGAGTATTCAAAAATTACTTATATTTTAACAAAACAATAAACAGAACACTTGGTAGTTATCAGGGAGCAAAGATATCATACAACTCAGTACTTAAAAAGGAAATGAATTTAGAGATTGACAATCACGCTAAACCACGAAGTTGAAAGACAAGAAATCAAAGGGGCTACCACCATCCATATTCTGATGCCGCAACAAGATCAAAAAGGTTTCTAGAACCTCAGGCATGGCATGCTATCATAAGAGGCTAAGCCCAAACCCAAATCATGCCTTGGCTTTCAGTCGATAAAGCAATACAATAGGAGAGTTCAGACAATGCAACTATGAAATAAAACATTCGGCAGTAATATAACACGCCACAAACTAGTTCAAATACGCACAAAATGTTAATAAAGATATCATTCAACAACTTAGTAAACAGGGCATAATATAAGATAACTTAAAAGATGATAATATGGATGCATTTTAACACTTAGGCAAAACAAATGTGTAGTTAGCTTGACAAACATGTAAACTTAGAAAAATGAACAAGTGACCATTAAAAAGAAGCATTTACAAAGGTGCATGGTATTTTAAATTAGACTAAGCATACATGGTCCTATTCATGCTACCTCACCCAACATGATGACACTCAAGTAAGCAAAGCAGTCATATAATTAACCTAATAGGCATACAGACTCAAAGTTAACCCAAGTCGGGTATATTTGTAAATACATGACTGCTTAATCCAAACAAAATATGCATATCTTTAAAGTAGGTAAGGATTAAGTGTGCAGCTGACTTAAATAGCCATATAAAGGCAAACACTATAATTTAGACACAGGATGGAGCAATCCAACAATGACCTCATACAAACTAAGATTATATGGTACTAGACTGGACATACATCCTACTCTATTAAACAAAACATGACATATCACAACCCAAAAAACATATGCATTAACATGATGATAGTCTTATATTAAAGCAAACAAGGATAAATGCAGAGTTGGTTCAAGCATATAAGGAGGGCAATTAGGCCTGATTAATTAACCTTTGGAAGATACTATCCTAAGCATGCAGGAACATAAATACCAAAGACATGCTAAATCCCATTTAGGATATATTATGTACACTACACTTATATTAGATATAGTATAGTTAACATGGTTATCAAGTAAATACTTGGTCTATCAATTATCATCCCAGGCATATTGAACTAAGTGTAAGAACTCAATAGAATAGTCATATTGATTTGGGATCTACCAACCAATTAAGGAAACCAACAAGCATACATGAGACTCAAACCCATACCCACAAATTCATTATAACATATACTCGAAGACCTAACCCATTTTACTCCTAAATCATAAAAAAGGCCATATGATCAAATCATGCTAGCATATATCCAACTTGTAGAATAATTAAACTCTTGTTATTACTTAACAAAGAACCCAATAGGTAAGAAATAATCATGTCAATAACATTTAGAACATGGTATGGCATAATTGATGAGGTCATTCTATAAGACCTGAATTAACGAGCCATTATCACACAACAAAAATCGCCTCTAACATACTGCTTAGAATTCGAAACTCAACAAAGGACACACATGCTTCATTATTAGTTTAAACCATAAAAAAAAGTGTAAATAGGTTTATAAATAGGAAACTAAGGATTTAAAGCCAACATGTCTAAACACTACTTATTTGGACACGAAGAAAATATGCGAACAAGTTGACATACATCTAAATCCACAAAGAAACTAAACTTTATCCCTACTTAACATTGGATCTCAGACATGTAAAAGAACCAAAACATGACCACACATTCAGACCTTAATCACCATAGATCATGACCTTTAAAGTAGAACAAGGATCTTATCATATTAATCATGCCAAAACATAACTAATTTGTACCATGACTTCACTAAACAAATACTGAACAACATTTACAACCCATTATACTAAATGTAATACTAATCATGAACTAAACAGGTGAAAACACTGTATGTATCACATATAAGACATCTAGCTAATCATAAAACATCTAGCTAATCATAATACTTTGAATTGTTGTGACTTGATGAAAGTACCATGTTGGGATTGATCTAGTGTGTTAACTGAAGTGTTAAATCTTGATGGTTACCTTGCGCCTAGCCATGTGGTATTTTATACTTGTCTTGAACAAGAGGGTGAAATTTACTTAATGAGTTCTACAATCAATATGTGCTTGCGAGTGTGGCTTCTTAAGCTCCTATTTTTCCATTTGCTTACCCTCATTTTAGATTTTCTTAAAAGACCAATATTTTGACCTTTACTTAATGGACATTTTCATTGTTGAGTGTCTTAATGTTTTGTTATACCATAATACTGTTCCTTTTGAGATTGAGATGACTATCCTACCTTAGTGTTATGCTCTAGTGGTTGGCGTTTGTTTGTGATTTCTTTTGGTGTATGTAATCTCTCAAATTTGAGGATACATACTTTTCAAGAAGGGGAGAATGATGCAAGTCGAGCTTTATCAAAGATTTCTACACAAAGTCGAGATAAGGAGGTGTGATGTGATCCCTTTGGAAGGTTGTGACTTGTTTTGGGGGCTTGATTGATTTGAAAGTAATGGGTTATCCTATTAAAAAAATTGGCACAAATATGTCGTGGACAAATATAGAAGACTTCTCTTCCCACCTGTGCCTCTTTAACAAGAGATAAGTAATGCTCACAAGAATCTCATTCCATTAAAACCTCGTCAACCAAAGAAAAGAAAGATGATACCCCTCTTAAAGCTACATTGAATCTTGGAGTGAAGGGTTCTACTAAATTCTGAAAGAAAGAAAAGCAAGATTCTCCTTGTGAGACAAATTGAGCCTATTTGTATGAAGGTAAGATTACCGTAAGCCACATGGTGAATAATAAAAAGATTCCTTATGGATCCAAGTGTCTAATGAATTTAAGAGATAAAATATAGAGAGGAGTAAAAGAGTACAACGTGGCAACTCAAGAGTGGAAAAAGGAGAGGATGTGACAGAGTTGCAACAAATTCAATCTAACGTTTCTACTTTGTCATCTTGTTGTGAAGACTCTTTTGTAGGTACTCAAGGAAATGAATTTCTAAAGAAGTCTTAATATGAAGAACCCAATGCTTTAAAGAACATGTTGAGATCAATAAAGGTGAGAAGAACCTTTCATATGGGCTACAAGGTAAAATATACAATCTTAACACTTCAAGTGATTTAATTGATCATGATGAAAACTTGAGGGTAAATAAAGGTTTACCTTTTTGTAAAGCTGGTGATTTCTTGCATTGTTTTGAGTATCATGATCCTTTGTCATGTGATTATAATGTCATTATCGAGAGTGCTCATCCACTATTTGATTCTTTTGATGACCATATTGATTCTTCTTGTGAGCTTAATTTGTGTCCACCTAGTGTTTGACACTTGTGTTAAGAGTGCATTGCATGTGATAAGAGTGCTCATACACTAGTTGATCATTTTGAGGACCGAATTGACTCTTCTTGCAAGATCGATTTGTGGTGTTGACCGAGATATGTGGTTATTCTTCCGTTGTGACCCCGGTGATACTTTGAATTGTTGTGACTTGATGAAAGTACCATGTTGGGATTGATCTAGTGTGTTAACTGAAGTGTTAAATCTTGATGGTTACCTTGCGCCTAGCCATGTGGTATTTTATACTTGTCTTGAACAAGAGGGTGAAATTTACTTAATGAGTTCTACAATCAATATGTGCTTGCGAGTGTGGCTTCTTAAGCTCCTATTTTTCCATTTGCTTACCCTCGTTTTAGATTTTCTTAAAAGACCAACATTTTGACCTTTACTTAATGGACATTTTCATTGTTGAGTGTCTTGATGTTTTGTTATACCATAATACTGTTCCTTTTGAGATTGACATGACTATCCTACCTTAGTGTTATGCTCTACTGGTTGGCGTTTTCTTGTGATTTCTTTTGGTGTAGGTAATCTCTCAAATTTGAGGATACATACTTTTCAAGAAGGGGAGAATGATGCAAGTCGATCTTTATCAAAGATTTCTACACAAAGTCGAGATAAAGAGGTGTGATGTGATCCTTTTGGAAGGTTGTGACTTATTTTGGGGGCTTGATTGATTTAAAAGTCATGGGTTATCCTATTAAAAAAAGTGGCACAAGTATATCCTGGACAAATATAGAAGACTTCTCTTCCAACCCGTGCCTCTTCAACAAGAGATAAGTAATGCTCACAAGAATCTCCTTCCATTAAAACCTCATCAACCATAGAAAAGAAATATGATACCCCTCTTAAAGCTACATTGAATCTTGGAGTGAAGGGTTCTACTAAATTCTGAAAGAAAGAAAAGCAAGATTCTCCTTGTGAGACAAATTGAGCCTATTTGTAAGAAGGTAAGATTACCGTAAGCCACATGGTGAATAAGAAAAAGATTCCTTATGGATCCAAGTGGTCTAATGAATTTAAGATATAAAATATAGATAGGAGTAAAAGCGTATAACGTGGCAACTCAAGAGTGGAAAAAGGAGAGGATGTGACAGAGTTGCCACAAATTCAATCTAACGTTTCTACTTTGTCATCTTGTTGTGAAGACTCTTTTGTAGGTACTCAAGGAAATGAATTTCTAAAGAAGTCTTCATATGAAGAACCCAATGCTTTAAAGAACATGTTGAGATCAATAAAGGTGAGAAGAACCTTTCATATGGGCTACAAGGTAAAATATACAATCTTAACACTTCAAGTGATTTGAATGATCATGATGAAAACTTGAGTGTAAATAAAGGTTTACCTTTTTATAAAGCTGGTGATTTCTTGCATTGTTTTGAGTATCATGATCCTTTGTCATGTGATTATAATGTCATTATCGAGAGTGCTCATCCACTAGTTGATTCTTTTGATGACCATATTGATTCTTCTTGTGAGCTTAATTTGTGTCCACCTAGTGTTTGACACTTGTGATAAGAGTGCATTGCATGTGATAAGAGTGCTCATACACTAGTTGATCATTTTGAGGACCGAATTGACTCTTCTTGCAAGATCGATTTGTGTCCACCTAGTGTTGACACTTGTAACTTAAATGGTAGTACATTTTTATGTGATAGGGATGATTGTATACTAGTCCACTTTAATTCTGGTAATCATGTTAGTAAATCTTGTGAGCGTAACATGCTACCAACTAGTGTTGATCAATGTGCTTGTAATAGTAATCCATTAATGGAGGAATCTTATGATGTGCCTAATGAGCCTCCAACTAGCGATGATGTTGATGTAGTTGGTCATTTGAGTGAATGTGACACCCCACCCTTTTTTGTTTCATATCAAAATGGGTCTCTTGATTTTGCTTTAGTGTCATGTGATAAGACTCAAGATTGTGATGGTGATGTGTGTTATGTGAATAGTCATGTGAATGACAGTGCTCCGAAAGATGACATTTGACTTCTTGAAAATGAAATTACATAATTTGACACCTTATTGTTCACTTATTTTCTCTCTTTAATGTTTAATGTCTTATTTGATGATAATATGTCTATTGATAGTGAAATGCCTAGTGGAATGTGTTGTAATGTTGAAAGAGTTGCCACTTTGGGGGTACAAGGTGTTGGAAAATCCACTATGGAATGATGACGCTCCTCCCTATGATGAAGATGTTCCCTTAGGGGATGATAATACACTTGTGGTTAGACACAGGTAATAAATAAGAGAATACTAAATATACGGACCATATAATTTCTCAATTCTAACACAAGGTACTTATTAGATCGAATGTACTTATTCGGTCTAATATAATTATTTTTCCGTATCCAGACTAATTCCAATCCAAGCCATTTCATTAATAAATGTGACCAATTAACCAACCAACAAAACCGTGGCGCTTTTAGTCATAGGCTATATCACCCATACCTGATAGTCGCAGCTCTGCCAATTCCCTATTCTATTAAAGAATGAATGGGAATTGATCTGACAACAACTGGTTAAAATCAATCCCTTTCCATCTCTATGTTCGCTAAACTTGCTTCCTTTCTTGCTTTCTTGAAGCCGACCTTAATAACATCTCTTCCATTTTCGTAGATGGAAGATCCGGGGAATCAATTCAATTATATGATGGTATACCTAGATGCGGTGCTTGTCCCTAGAAGCAAAGGTAAAGACCAGGATATTGGGGATTCTGAATCTGACTGAACAGAAGGAGTGTTTTGAAAAGGAAGGTGCTAATTATTTGCAAATTGCTACTTATTCCTTGTGTGTTCAAAATCTTAGTCGCATACTCGATCTTGTTCATAAACCTAATAGTGAGGATACATGTGAGGACACTGTAGAAGAAGTTATTTTGCGTGACACATTTCTTTACTATCTATTTACATATGATGATTCTCATGCTTGTGTTAGGGGCATCTTATGTTGGGAGGGATTCTAATAGGGTATATAGTTGTTTTCTTTTTCAAGATATGTGGTTATTCTTCCGTTTCGACCCCGGTGATACTTTGAATTGTTGTGACTTGATGAAAGTACCATGTTGGGATTGATCTAGTGTGTTAACTGAAGTGTTAAATCTTGATGGTTACCTTGCGCCTAGCCATGTGGTATTTTATACTTGTCTTGAACAAGAGGGTGAAATTTACTTAATGAGTTCTACAATCAATATGTGCTTGCGAGTGTGGCTTCTTAAGCTCCTATTTTTCCATTTGCTTACCCTCATTTTAGATTTTCTTAAAAGACCAATATTTTGACCTTTACTTAATGGACATTTTCATTGTTGAGTGTCTTAATGTTTTGTTATACCATAATACTGTTCCTTTTGAGATTGAGATGACTATCCTACCTTAGTGTTATGCTCTAGTGGTTGGCGTTTGTTTGTGATTTCTTTTGGTGTATGTAATCTCTCAAATTTGAGGATACATACTTTTCAAGAAGGGGAGAATGATGCAAGTCGAGCGTTATCAAAGATTTCTACACAAAGTCGAGATTAGGAGGTGTGATGTGATCCCTTTGGAAGGTTGTGACTTGTTTTGGGGGCTTGATTGATTTGAAAGTAATGGGTTATCCTATTAAAAAAATTGGCACAAATATGTTGTGGACAAATATAGAAGACTTCTCTTCCCACCTGTGCCTCTTTAACAAGAGATAAGTAATGCTCACAAGAATCTCATTCCATTAAAACCTCGTCAACCAAAGAAAAGAAAGATGATACCCCTCTTAAAGCTACATTGAATCTTGGAGTGAAGGGTTCTACTAAATTCTGAAAGAAAGAAAAGCAAGATTCTCTTTGTGAAACAAATTGAGCCTATTTGTAAGAAGGTAAGATTACCGTAAGCCACATGGTGAATAAGAAAAAGATTCCTTATGGATCCAAGTGGTCTAATGAATTTAAGAGATAAAATATATAGAGGAGTAAAAGAGTACAACGTGGCAACTCAAGAGTGGAAAAAGGAGAGGATGTGACAGAGTTGCCACAAATTCAATCTAACGTTTCTACTTTGTCATCTTGTTGTGAGGACTCTTTTGTAGGTACTCAAGGAAATGAATTTCTAAAGAAGTCTTCATATGAAGAACCCAATGCTCTAAAAAACATGTTGAGATCAATAAAGGTGAGAAGAACCTTTTATATGGGCTACAAGGTAAAATATACAATCTTAACACTTCAAGTGATTTGAATGATCATGATGAAAACTTGAGTGTAAATAAAGGTTTACCTTTTATTAAAGCTGGTGATTTCTTGCATTGTTTTGAGTATCATGATCCTTTGTCATGTGATTATAATGTCATTATCGAGAGTGCTCATCCACTAGTTGATTCTTTTGATGACCATATTGATTCTTCTTGTGAGCTTAATTTGTGTCCACCTAGTGTTTGACACTTGTGATAAGAGTGCATTGCATGTGATAAGAGTGCTCATACACTAGTTGATCATTTTGAGGACCGAATTGACTCTTCTTGCAAGATCGATTTGTGTCCACCTAGTGTTGACACTTGTAACTTAAATGGTAGTACATTTTCCTGTGATAGGGATGATTGAATACTAGTCCACTTTAATTCTGGTAATCATGTTAGTAAATCTTGTGAGCGTAACATGCTACCAACTAGTGTTGATCAATGTGCTTGTAATAGTAATCCATTAATGGAGGAATCTTATGATGTGCCTAATGAGCCTCCAACTAGCGATGATGTTGATGTAGTTGGTCATTTGAGTGAATGTGACACCGCACCCTTTTTTGTTTTATATCAAAATGGGTCTCTTGATTTTGCTTAAGTGTCATGTGATAAGACTCAAGATTATGATGGTGATGTGTGTTATGTGAATTTTCATGTGAATGACAGTGCTCCGAAAGATGACATTTGACTTTTTGAAAATGAAATTACATAATTTGACACCTTATTGTTCACTTATTTTCTCTCTTTAATGTTTAATGTCTTATTTGATGATAATATGGCTATTGACAGTGAAATGCCTAGTGGAATGTGTTGTAATGTGGAAAGAGTTGCACTTTGGGGGTACAAGGTGTTAGAAAATCCACTATGGAATGATGACGCTCCTCCCTATGATGAAGATGTTCCCTTAGGAGATAATAATACACTTGTGGTTAGACACATGTAATAAATAAGAGAATAGTAAATATACGGACCATATAATTTCTCAATTCTAACACAAGGTACTTATTAAATCGAATGTACTTATTCGGTCTAATATAATTATTTTTCCGTATCCAGACTAATTCCAATCCAAGCCATTTCATTAATAAATGTGACCAATTAACCAACCAACAAAACCGTGGCGCTTTTAGTCATAGGCTATATCACCCATTCCTGATAGTCGCAGCTCTGTCAATTCCCTATTCTATTAAAGAATGAATGGGAATTGATCTGACAACAACTGGTTAAAATCCATCCATTTCCATCTCTATGTTCGCTAAACTTGCTTCCTTTCTTGCTTTCATGAAGCCGACCTTAAAAACATCTCTTCCATTTTCGTAGATGGAAGATTCGGGGAATCAATTCAATTATATGATGGTTTACCTAGATGCGGTGCTTGTCCCTCGAAGCAAAGGTAAAGACGAGGATATTGGGGATTCTGAATCTCACTGCACAGAAGGAGTGTTTTGAAAAGGAAGGTGATACTTATTTCCAAATTGCTACTTATTCCTTGTGTGTTCAAAATCTTAGTCGCATACTCGATCTTGTTCATAAACCTAATAGTGAGGATACATGTGAGGACACTGTGGAAGAAGTTATTTTGCGTGACACATTTCTTTACTATCTATTTACATATGATGATGCTCATGCTTGTGTTAGGGGCATCTTATGTTGAGAGGGATTCTAATAGGGTATATAGTTGTTGTCTTGATCGAGATATGTGGTTATTCTTCCGTTTTGACCCCGGTGATACTTTGAATTGTTGTGACTTGATGAAAGTACCAAGTTGGGATTGATCTAGTGTGTTAACTGAAGTGTTAAATCTTGATGGTTACCTTGCGCCTAGCCATGTGGTATTTTATACTTGTCTTGAACAAGAGGGTGAAATTTACTTAATGAGTTCTACAATCAATATGTGCTTGCAAGTGTGGCTTCTTAAGCTCCTATTTTTCCATTTGCTTACCCTCGTTTTAGATTTTCTTAAAAGACCAACATTTTGACCTTTACTTAATGGACATTTTCATTGTTGAGTGTCTTGATGTTTTGTTATAACATAATACTGTTCCTTTTGAGATTGACATGACTATCCTACCTTAGTGCTATGCTCTAGTGGTTGGCGTTTTCTTGTGATTTCTTTTGGTGTAGGTAATCTCTCAAATTTTAGGATACAAACTTTTCAAGAAGGGGAGAATGATGCAAGTCGATCTTTATCAAAGATTTCTACACAAAGTCGAGATAAGGAGGTGTGATGTGATCCCTTTGGAAGGTTGTGACTTGATTTGCGGGCTTGATTCATTTAAAAGTAATGGGTTATCCTATTAAAAAAAGTGGCACAAGTATGTCGTGGACAAATATAGAAGACTTCTCTTCCCACCCGTGCCTCTTCAACAAGAGATAAGTAATGCTCACAAGAATCTCCTTCCATTAAAACCTCATCAACCAAAGAAAAGAAAGATGATACCCCTCTTAAAGCTACATTGAATCTTGGAGTGAAGGGTTCTACTAAATTCTGAAAGAAAGAAAAGCAAGATTCTCATTGTGAGACAAATTGAGCCTATTTGTAAGAAGGTAAGATTACCGTAAGCCACATGGTGAATAAGAAAAAGATTCCTTATGGATCCAAGTGATCTAATGAATTTAAGAGATAAAATATATAGAGGAGTAAAAGAGTACAACATGGCAACTGAAGAGTGGAAAAAGGAGAGGATGTGACAGAGTTGCCACAAATTCAATATAACGTTTCTACTTTGTCATCTTGTTGTGAGGACTCTTTTGTAGGTACTCAAGGAAATGAATTTCTAAAGAAGTCTTCATATGAAGAACCCAATGCTTTAAAGAACATGTTGAGATCAATAAAGGTGAGAAAAACCTTTCATATGGGCTGCAAGGTAAAATATACAATCTTAACACTTCAAGTGATTTGAATGATCATGATGAAAACTTGAGTGTAAATAAAGGTTTACCTTTTATTAAAGCTGGTGATTTCTTGCATTGTTTTGAGTATCATGATCCTTTGTCATGTGATTATAATGTAATTATCGAGAGTGCTCATCCACTAGTTGATTCTTTTGATGACCATATTGATTCTTCTTGTGAGCTTAATTTGTGTCCACCTAGTGTTTGACACTTGTGATAAGAGTGCATTGCATGTGATAAGAGTGCTCATACACTAGTTGATCATTTTGAGGACCGAATTGAATCTTCTTGCAAGATCGATTCGTGTCCACCTAGTGTTGACACTTGTAACTTAAATGGTAGTACATTTTCCTGTGATAGGGATGATTGAATACTAGTCCACTTTAATTCTGGTAATCATGTTAGTAAATCTTGTGAGCATAACATGCTACCAACTAGTGTTGATCAATGTGCTTGTAATAGTAATCCATTAATGAAGGAATCTTATGATGTGCTTAATGAGCCTCCAACTAGCGATGATGTTGATGTAGTTGGTCATTTGAGTGAATGTGACACCCCACCCTTTTTTGTTTCATATCAAAATGGGTCTCTTGATTTTGCTTTAGTGCCATGTGAAAAGACTCAAGATTGTGATGGTGATGTGTGTTATGTGAATAGTCATGTGAATGACAGTGCTCCGAAAGATGACATTTGACTTTTTGAAAATGAAATTACATAATTTGACACCTTATTGTTCACTTATTTTCTCTCTTTAATGTTTAATGTCTTATTTGATGATAATATGGCTATTGACAGTGAAATGCCTAGTGGAATGTGTTGTAATGTGGAAAGAGTTGCCACTTTGGGGGTACAAGGTGTTGGAAAATCCACTATGGAATGATGACGCTCCTCCCTATGATGAAGATGTTCCCTTAGGAGATAATAATACACTTGTGGTTAGACACATGTAATAAATAAGAGAATACTAAATATACGGACCATATAATTTCTCAATTCTAACACAAGGTACTTATTAGATCGAATGTACTTATTCGGTCTAATATAATTATTTTTCCGTATCCAGACTAATTCCAATCCAAGCCATTTCATTAATAAATGTGACCAATTAACCAACCAACAAAACCGTGGCGCTTTTAGTCATAGGCTATATCACCCATTCCTGATAGTCGCAGCTCTGCCAATTCCCTATTCTATTAAAGAATGAATGGGAATTGATCTGACAACAACTGGTTAAAATCCATCCATTTCCATCTCTATGTTCGCTAAACTTACTTCCTTTCTTGCTTTTATGAAGCCGACCTTAAAAACATCTCTTCCATTTTCGTAGATGGAAGATTCGGGGAATCAATTCAATTATATGATGGTTTACCTAGATGCGGTGCTTGTCCCTCGAAGCAAAGGTAAAGACCAGGATATTTGGGATTCTGAATCTGACTGAACAGAAGGAGTGTTTTGAAAAGGAAGGTGCTACTTATTTGCAAGTTGCTACTTATTCCTTGTGTGCTCAAAATCTTAGTCGCATACTCAATCTTGTTCATAAACCTAATAGTGAGGATACATGTGAGGACACTGTGGAAGAAGTTATTTTGCGTGACACGTTTCTTTACTATTTACATATGATGATGCTCATGCTTGTGTTAGGGGCATCTTATGTTGAGAGGGATTCTATTAGGGTATATAGTTGTTGTCTTGATCGAGATATGTGGTTATTCTTCCGTTTTGACCCCGATGATACTTTGAATTGTTGTAACTTGATGAAAGTACCAAGTTGGGATTGATCTAGTGTGTTAACAGAAGTGTTAAATCTTGATGCTTACCTTGCGCCTAGCCATGTGGTATTTTATACTTGTCTTGAACAAGAGGGTAAAATTTACTTAATGAGTTCTACAATCAATATGTGCTTGCGAGTGTGGCTTCTTAAGCTCCTATTTTTCCATTTGCTTACCCTCGTTTTAGATTTTCTTAAAAGACCAACATTTTGACCTTTACTTAATGGACATTTTCATTGTTGAGTGTCTTGATGTTTTGTTATACCATAATACTGTTCCTTTTGAGATTGACATGACTATCCTACCTTAGTGCTATGCTCTAGTGGTTGGCGTTTTCTTGTGATTTCTTTTGATGTAGGTAATCTCCCAAATTTGAGGAAACATTCTTTTCAAGAAGGTGAGAATGATGCAAGTCGAGCTTTATCAAAGATTTCTACACAAAGTCGAGATAAGGAGGTGTGATGTGATCCCTTTGGAAGGTTGTGACTTGATTTGGGGGCTTGATTCATTTAAAAGTAATGGGTTATCCTAATAAAAAAAGTGGCACAAGTATGTCGTGGACAAATATAGAAGACTTCTCTTCCCACTCGTGCCTCTTCAACAAGAGATAAGTAATGCTCACAAAAATCTCATTCCATTAAAACCTCGTCAACCAAAGAAAAGAAAGATGATACCCCTCTTAAAGCTACATTGAAGCTTGGAGTGAAGGGTTCTACTAAATTCTGAAAGAAAGAAAAGCAAGATTCTCCTTGTGAGACAAATTGAGCCTATTTGTAAGAAGGTAAGATTACCGTAAGCCACATGGTGAATAAGAAAAAGATTCCTTATGGATCCAAGAGGTCTAACGAATTTAAGAGATAAAATATAGAGAGAATTAAAAGTGTACAACGTGGCAACTCAAGAGTGGAAAAAGGAGAGGATGTGACAGAGTTGCCACAAATTCAATCTAACATTTCTACTTTGTCATCTTGTTGTGAAGACTCTTTTGTAGGTACTCAAGGAAATGAATTTCTAAAGAAGTCTTCATATGAAGAACTCAATGCTTTAAAGAA
This sequence comes from Anisodus acutangulus, assembly GCA_029783415.1. Taxonomy (NCBI): domain Eukaryota; kingdom Viridiplantae; phylum Streptophyta; class Magnoliopsida; order Solanales; family Solanaceae; genus Anisodus; species Anisodus acutangulus. The sequence goes on along the minus strand of CM056492.1, from coordinate 29,128,720 downwards.
CATGTTGAGATCAATAAAGGTGAGAAGAACCTTTCATATGGGCTACAAGGTAAAATATACAATCTTAACACTTCAAGTGATTTGATTGATCATGATGAAAACTTGAGTGTAAATAAAGGTTTACCTTTTTGTAAAGCTGGTGATTTCTTGCATTGTTTTGAGTATCATGATCCTTTGTCATGTGATTATAATGTCATTATCGAGAGTGCTCATCCACTAGTTGATTCTTTTGATGACCATATTGATTCTTCTTGTGAGCTCAATCTGTGTCCACCTAGTGTTTGACACTTGTGATAAGAGTGCATTGCATGTGATAAGAGTGCTCATACACTAGTTGATCATTTTGAGGACCGAATTGACTCTTCTTGCAAGATCGATTTGTGTCCACCTAGTGTTGAGACTTGTAACTTAAATGGTAGTACATTTTTATGTGATAGGGATGATTGTATACTAGTCCACTTTAATTCTGGTAATCATGTTAGTAAATCTTGTGAGCGTAACAAGCTACAAACTAGTGTTGATCAATGTGGTTGTAATAGTTATCCATTAATGGAGGAATCTTATGATGTGCTTAATGAGCTTCCGACTAGCGATGATGTTGATGTAGTTGGTCATTTGAGTTAATGTGACACCCCACCCTTTTTTGTTTCATATCAAAATGGGTCTCTTGATTTTTCTTTAGTGCCATGTGATAAGACTCAAGATTGTGATGGTGATGTGTGTTATGTGAATAGTCACGTGAATGACAGTGCTCCGAAAGATGACATTTGACTTCTTGAAAATGAAATTACATAATTTGACACCTTATTGTTCAGTTATTTTCTCTCTTTAATGTTTAATGTCTTATTTGATGATAATATGGCTATTGACAGTGAAATGCCTAGTGGAATGTGTTGTAATGTTGAAAGAGTTGCCACTTTGGGGGTACAAGGTGTTCGAAAATCCACTATGGAATGATGACGCTCCTCCCTATGATGAAGATGTTCCCTTAGGGGATGATAATACACTTGTGGTTAGACACAGGTAATAAATAATAGAATACTAAATATACGGATCATATAATTTCTCAATTCTAACACAAGGTACTTATTAGATCGAATGTACTTATTCGGTCTAATATAATTATTTTTTCGTATCTAGACTAATTCCAATCCAATGCATTTCATTAATAAATGCGACCAATTAACCAACCAACAAAACCGTGGCGCTTTTAGTCATAGGCTATCACCCATTCCTGATAGTCGCAGCTCTGCCAATTCCCTATTCTATTAAAGAATGAATGGGAATTGATCTGACAACAACTGGTTAAAATCCATCCCTTTTCATCTCTATGTTCGCTAAACTTGCTTCCTTTCTTGCTTTCATTAAGCCGACCTTAAAAACATCTCTTCCATTTTCGTAGATGGAAGATCCGGGGAATCAATTCAATTAGATGATAGTTTACCTAGATGCGGTTCTTGTCCCTCGAAGCAAAGGTAAAGACCAGGATATTGGGTATTCTGAATATCACTACACAGAAGGAGTGTTTTGAAAAGGAAGGTGATACTTATTTGCAAATTGCTACTTATTCCTTATGTGTTCAAAATCTTAGTTGCATACTTGATCTTGTGATTTCTTTTGGTGTAGGTAATCTCTCAAATTTGAGGAAACATTCTTTTCAAGAATGGGAGAATGATGCAAGTCGAGCTTTATCAAAGATTTCTACACAAAGTCGAGATAAGGAGGTGTGATGTGATCCCTTTGGAAGGTTGTGACTTGATTTGGGGGCTTGATTAATTTAAAAGTAATGGGTTATCCTATTAAAAAAAGTGGCACAAGTATGTCGTGGACAAATATAGAAGACTTCACTTCCCACCCGTGCCTCTTCAACAAGAGATAAGTAATGCTCACAAGAATCTCATTCCATTAAAACCTCGTCAACCAAAGAAAAGAAAGATGATACCCCTCTTAAAGCTACATTGAAGCTTGGAGTGAAGGGTTCTACTAAATTTTGAAAGAAAGAAAAGCAAGATTCTCCTTGTGAGACAAATTGAGCCTATTTGTAAGAAGGTAAGATTACCGTAAGCCTCATGGTGAATAAGAAAAAGATTCCTTATGGATCCAAGAGGTCTAACGAATTTAAGAGATAAAATATAGAGAGGAGTAAAATAGTACAACGTGGAAACTCAAGAGTGGAAAAAGGAGAGGGTGTGACAGAGTTGCCACAAATTCAATCTAACGTTTCTACTTTGTCATCTTGTTGTGAAGACTCTTTTGTAGGTACTCAAGGAAATGAATTTCTAAAGAAGTCTTCATATGAAGAACCCAATGCTTTAAAGAACATGTTGAGATCAATAAAGGTGAGAAGAACCTTTCATATGGGCTACAAGGTAAAATATACAATCTTAACACTTCAAGTGATTTGATTGATCATGATGAAAACTTGAGTGTAAATATAGGTTTACCTTTTTGTAAAGCTGGTGATTTCTTGCATTGTTTTGAGTATCATGATCCTTTGTCATGTGATTATAATATCATTATCGAGAGTGCTCATCCACTAGTTGATTCTTTTGATAACCATATTGATTCTTCTTGTGAGCTTAATTTGTGTCCACCTAGTGTTTAACACTTGTGATAAGAGTGCATTGCATGTGATAAGAGTGCTCATACACTAGTTGATCATTTTGAGGACCGAATTGACTCTTATTACAAGATTGATTTGTGTCCACCTAATGTTGACACTTGTAACTAAAATGGTAGTACATTTTCCTGTGATAGGGATGATTGAATACTAGTCCACCTTAATTCTGGTAATCATGTTAGTAAATCTTGTGAGCGTAACAAGCTACCAACTAGTGTTGATCAATGTGCTTGTAATAGTTATCCATTAATGGAGGAATCTTATGATGTGCTTAATGAGCTTCCGACTAGCGATGATGTTGATGTAGTTGGTCATTTGAGTTAATGTGACACCCCACCCTTTTTTGTTTCATATCAAAATGGGTCTCTTGATTTTGCTTTAGTGCCATGTGATAAGACTCAAGATTGTGATGGTGATGTGTGTTATGTGAATAGTCACGTGAATGACAGTGCTCCGAAAGATGACATTTGACTTCTTGAAAATGAAATTACATAATTTGACACCTTATTGTTCAGTTATTTTCTCTCTTTAATGTTTAATGTCTTATTTGATGATAATATGGCTATTGTGATGAAATTCCTAGTGGAATGTGTTGTAATGTTGAAAGAGTTGCCACTTTGGGGGTACAAGGTGTTGGAAAATCCACTATGGAATGATGACGCTCCTCCCTATGATGAAGATGTTCCCTTAGGGGATGATAATACACTTGTGGTTAGACACAGGTAATAAATAATAGAATACTAAATATACGGATCATATAATTTCTCAATTCTAACACAAGGTACTTATTAGATCGAATGTACTTATTCGGTCTAATATAATTATTTTTTCGTATCTAGACTAATTCCAATCCAATGCATTTCATTAATAAATGCGACCAATTAACCAACCAACAAAACCGTGGCGCTTTTAGTCATAGGCTATCACCCATTCCTGATAGTCGCAGCTCTGCCAATTCCCTATTCTATTAAAGAATGAATGGGAATTGATCTGACAACAACTGGTTAAAATCCATCCCTTTTCATCTCTATGTTCGCTAAACTTGCTTCCTTTCTTGCTTTCATTAAGCCGACCTTAAAAACATCTCTTCCATTTTCGTAGATGGAAGATCCGGGGAATCAATTCAATTAGATGATGGTTAACCTAGATGCGGTTCTTGTCCCTCGAAGCAAAGGTAAAGACCAGGATATTGGGGATTCTGAATATCACTACACAGAAGGAGTGTTTTGAAAAGGAAGGTGATACTTATTTGCAAATTGCTACTTATTCCTTATGTGTTCAAAATCTTAGTCGCATACTTGATCTTGTGATTTCTTTTGGTGTAGGTAATCTCTCAAATTTGAGGAAACATTCTTTTCAAGAATGGGAGAATGATGCAAGTCGAGCTTTATCAAAGATTTCTACACAAAGTCGAGATAATGAGGTGTGATGTGATCCCTTTGGAAGGTTGTGACTTGATTTGGGGGCTTGATTAATTTAAAAGTAATGGGTTATCCTATTAAAAAAAGTGGCACAAGTATGTCGTGGACAAATATAGAAGACTTCACTTCCCACCCGTGCCTCTTCAACAAGAGATAAGTAATGCTCACAAGAATCTCATTCCATTAAAACCTCGTCAATCAAAGAAAAGAAAGATGATACCCCTCTTAAAGCTACATTGAAGCTTGGAGTGAAGGGTTCTACTAAATTTTGAAAGAAAGAAAAGCAAGATTCTCCTTGTGAGACAAATTGAGCCTATTTGTAAGAAGGTAAGATTACCGTAAGACACATGGTGAATAAGAAAAAGATTCCTTATGGATCCAAGAGGTCTAACGAATTTAAGAGATAAAATATAGAGAGGAGTAAAATAGTACAACGTGGCAACTCAAGAGTGGAAAAAGGAGAGGATGTGACAGAGTTGCCACAAATTCAATCTAACGTTTCTACTTTGTCATCTTGTTGTGAAGACTCTTTTGTAGGTACTCAAGGAAATGAATTTCTAAAGAAGTCTTCATAAGAAGAACCCAATGCTTTAAAGAACATGTTGAGATCAATAAAGGTGAGAAGAACCTTTCATATGGGCTACAAGGTAAAATATACAATCTTAACACTTCAAGTGATTTGATTGATCATGATGAAAACTTGAGTGTAGATAAAGGATTACCTTTTTGTAAAGCTGGTGATTTCTTGCTTTGTTTTGAGTATCATGATCCTTTGTCATGTGATTATAATGTCATTATCGAGAGTGCTCATCCACTAGTTGATTCTTTTGATGACCATATTGATTCTTCTTGTGAGCTTAATTTGTGTCGCCCCTAGTATTTGACACTTATGATAAGAGTGCATTGCATGTGATAAGAGTGCTCATACACTAGTTGATCATTTTGAGGACCGAATTGACTCTTATTACAGGATCGATTTGTGTCCACCTAGTGTTGACACTTGTAACTTAAATGGTAGTACATTTTCCTGTGATAGGGATGATTGAATACTAGTCCACTTTAATTCTGGTAATCATGTTAATAAATCTTGTGAGCGTAACATGCTACCAACCAGTGTTGATCAATGTGCTTCTAATAGTAATCCATTAATGGAGGAATCTTATGATGTGCTTAATGAGCCTCCAACTAGCGATGATGTTGATGTAGTTGGTCATTTGAGTGAATGTGACACCCCACCCTTTTTTGTTTCATATCAAAATGGGTCTCTTGATTTTGCTTTAGTGCCATGTGATAAGACTCAAGATTGTGATGTTGATGCGTGTTATGTGAATAGTCATGTGAATGACAGTGCTCCGAAAGATGACATTTGACTTCTTGAAAATGAAATTACATAATTTGACACCTTATTGTTTAGTTATTTTCTCTCTTTAATGTTTAATGTCTTATTTGATGATAATATGGCTATTGACAGTGAACTGCCTAGTGGAATGTGTTGTAATGTTGAAAGAGTTGCCACTTTGGGGGTACAAGGTGTTGGAAAATCCACTATGGAATGATGACGCTCCTCCCTATGATGAAGATGTTCCCTTAGGGGATGATAATACACTTGTGGTTAGACACAGGTAATAAATAATAGAATACTAAATATACGGACCATATAATTTCTCAATTCTAACACAAGGTACTTATTAGATCGAATGTACTTATTCGGTCTAATATAATTATTTTTTCGTATCCAGACTAATTCCAATCCAATGCATTTCATTAATAAATGCCACCAATTAACCAACCAACAAAACCGTGGCGCTTTTAGTCATAGGCAATCACCCATTCCTGATAGTCGCAGCTCTGCCAATTCCCTATTCTATTAAAGAATGAATGGGAATTGATCTGACAACAACTGGTTAAAATCCATCCATTTCCATCTCTATATTCGCTAAACTTGCTTCCTTTCTTGCTTTCATTAAGCCGACCTTAAAAACATCTCTTTCATTTACGTAGATGGAAGATCCAGGGAATCAATTCAATTAGATGATGGTTTACCTAGATGCGGTTCTTGTCCCTCGAAGCAAAGGTAAAGACCAGGATATTGGGGATTCTGAATATCACTACACAGAAGGAGTGTTTTGAAAAGGAAGGTGCTACTTATTTGCAAATTGCTACTCATTCCTTATGTGTTTAAAATCTTAGTCGCATACTTGATCTTGTGATTTCTTTTGGTGTAGGTAATCTCTCAAATTTGAGGAAACATTCTTTTCAAGAAGGGGAGAATGATGCAAGTCGAGCTTTATCAAAGATTTCTACACAAAGTCGAGATAAGGAGGTGTGATGTGATCCCTTTGGAAGGTTGTGATTTGATTTGGGGGCTTGATTATTTTAAAAGTAATGGGTTATCCTATTAAAAAAAGTGGCACAAGTATGTCGTGGACAAATATAGAAGACTTCTCTTCCCACCCGTGCCTCTTCAACAAGAGATAAGTAATGCTCACAAGAATCTCATTCCATTAAAACCTCGTCAACCAAAGAAAAGAAAGATGGTACCCCTCTTAAAGCTACATTGAAGCTTGGAGTGAAGGGTTCTACTAAATTCTGAAAGAAAGAAAAGCAAGATTCTCCTTGTGAGACAAATTGAACCTATTTGTAAGAAGGTAAGATTACCGTAAGCCACATGGTGAATAAGAAAAAGATTCCTTATGGATCCAAGAGGTCTAACGAATTTAAGATATAAAATATAGAGAGGAGTAAAAGAGTACAACGTGGCAATTCAAGAGTGGAAAAAGGAGAGGATGTGACAGAATTGCCACAAATTCAATCTAACGTTTCTACTTTGTCATCTCGTTGTGAAGACTCTTTTGTAGGTACTCAAGGAAATGAATTTCTAAAGAAGTCTTCATATGAAGAACCCAATGCTTTAAAGAACATGTTGAGATCAAAAAAGGTGAGAAGAACCTTTCATATGGGCTACAAGGTAAAATATACAATCTTAACACTTCAAGTGATTTGATTGATCATGATGAAAACTTGAGTGTAAATAAAGGTTTACCTTTTTTTAAAGCTGGTGATTTCTTGCATTGTTTTGAGTATCATGATCCTTTGTCATGTGATTATAATGTCATTATCGAGAGTGCTCATCCACTAGTTGATTCTTTTGATGACCATATTGATTCTTCTTGTGAGCTTAATTTGTGTCGCCCCTAGTGTTTGACACTTGTGATAAGAGTGCATTGCATGTGATAAGAGTGCTCATACACTAGTTGATCATTTTGAGGACCGAATTGACTCTTATTACAGGATCGATTTGTGTCCACCTAGTGTTGACACTTGTAACTTAAATGGTAGTACATTTTCCTGTGATAGGGATGATTGAATACTAGTCCACTTTAATTTTGGTAATCATGTTAATAAATCTTGTGAGCGTAACATGCTACCAACTAGTGTTGATCAATGTACTTCTAATAGTAATCCATTAATGGAGGAATCTTATGATGTGCTTAATGAGCCTCCAACTAGCGATGATGTTGATGTAGTTGGTCATTTGAGTGAATGTGACACCCCACCCTTTTTTGTTTCATATCAAAATGGGTCTCTTGATTTTGCTTTAGTGCCATGTGATAAGACTCAAGATTGTGATGTTGATGCGTGTTATGTGAATAGTCATGTGAAAGACAGTGCTCCGAAAGATGACATTTGACTTCTTGAAAATATAATTACATAATTTGACACCTTATTGTTCACTTATTTTCTCTCTTTAATGTTTAATGTCTTATTTGATGATAATATGACTATTGACAGTGAAATGCCTGGTGGAATGTGTTGTAATGTTGAAAGAGTTGCCACTTTGGGGGTACTAGGTGTTGGAAAATACACTATGGAATGATGACACTCCTCCCTATGATGAAGATGTTCCCTTAGGGGATGATAATACACTTGTGGTTAGACACAGGTAATAAATAAGGGAGTATTAAATATACGGACCATATAATTTCTCAATTCTAACACAAGGTACTTCTTAGATCGAATGTACTTATTCGGTGTAATATAATTATTTTTCCATATCCAGACTAATTCCAATCCAAGCCATTTCATTAATAAATGCGACCAATTAACCAACCAATAAAACCATGACGCTTTTAGTCATAGGCTATCACCCATTCCTGATAGTCGCAGCTTTGCCAATTCCCTATTCTATTAAAGAATGGATGGCAATTGATCTGACAACAACTGGTTAAAATCCATCCCTTTCCATCTCTATATTCGCTAAACTTGCTTCCTTTCTTGCTTTCATTAAGCCGACCTTAAAAACATCTCTTCCATTTACGTAGATGGAAGATCCAGGGAATCAATTCAATTAGATGATGGTTTACCTAGATGCGGTTCTTGTCCCTCTAAGCAAAGGTAAAGACCAGGATATTGGGGATTCTGAATATCACTACACAGAAGGAGTGTTTTGAAAAGGAAGGTGCTACTTATTTGCAAATTGCTACTCATTCCTTATGTGTTTAAAATCTTAGTCACATACTTGATCTTGTGATTTCTTTTGGTGTAGGTAATCTCTCAAATTTGAGGAAACATTCTTTTCAAGAAGGGGAGAATGATGCAAGTCGAGCTTTATCAAAGATTTCTACACAAAGTCGAGATAAGGAGGTGTGATGTGATCCCTTTGGAAGGTTGTGACTTGATTTGGGGGATTGATTAATTTAAAAGTAATGGGTTATCCTATTAAAAAAGTGGCACAAGTATGTCGTGGACAAATATAGAAGACTTCTCTTCCCACCCGTGCCTCTTCAACAAGAGATAAGTAATGCTTACAAGAATCTCATTCCATTAAAACCTCGTCAACCAAAGAAAATAAAGATGATACCCCTCTTAAAGCTACATTGAAGCTTGGAGTGAAGGGTTCTACTAAATTCTGAAAGAAAGAAAAGCAAGATTCTCATTGTGAGACAAATTGAGCCTATTTGTAAGAAGGTAAGATTACCGTAAGCCACATGGTGAATAAGAAAAAGATACCTTATGGATCCAAGAGGTCTAACGAATTTAAGAGATAAAATATAGAGAGGAGTAAAAAAGTACAACGTGGCAACTCAAGAGTGGAAAAAGGAGAGGATGTGACTGAGTTGCCACAAATTCAATCTAACGTTTCTACTTTGTCATCTTGATGTGAAGACTCTTTTGTAGGTACTCAAGGAAATGAATTTCTAAAGAAGTCTTCATATGAAGAACCCAATGCTTTAAAGAACATGTTGAGATCAATAAAGGTGAGAAGAACGTTTCATATGGGCTACAAGGTAAAATATACAATCTTAACACTTCAAGTGATTTGATTGATCATGATGAAAACTTGAGTGTAAATAAAGGTTTACCTTTTTGTAAAGCTGGTGATTTCTTGCATTGTTTTGAGTATCATGATCCTTTGTCATGTGATGATAATGTCATCATCGAGAGTGCTCATCCACTAGTTGATTCTTTTGATGACCAGATTGATTATTCTTGTGAGCTTAATTTGTGTCCATCTAGTATTTGACACTTTTGATAAGAGTGCATTGCATGTGATAAGAGTGCTCATACACTAGTTGATCATTTTGAGGACCGAATTGACTCTTCTTGCAAGATCGATTTGTGTCCACCTAGTGTTGACACTTGTAACTTAAATGGTAGTACATTTTCCTATGATAGGGATGATTGAATACTAGTCCACTTTAATTCTGGTAATCATGTTAGTAAATCTTGTGAGCGTAACAAGCTATCAACCAGTGTTGATCAATGTGCTTCTAATAGTAATCCATTAATAGAGGAATCTTGTGATGTGCTTAATGAGCCTCCAACTAGCGATGATATTGATGTAGTTGGTCATTTGAGTGAATGTGACACACCACCCTTTTTTGTTTTATATCAAAATGGGTCTCTTGATTTTGCTTTAGTGTCATGTGATAAGACTCAAGATTGTGATGGTGATGTGTGTTATGTGAATAGTCATGTGAATGACAAAGGTTCAAAGATGACATTTGACTTCTTGAAATTGAAATTACATAATTTGACTCCTTATTGTTCACTTATTTTCTATCTTTAATGTTTAATGTCTTATTTGATGATAATATGGCTATTGACAGTGAAATGCCTAGTGGAATGTGTTGTAATGTTGAAAGAGTTGCCACTTTGGAGGTACAAGGTGTTGGAAAATCCACTATGGAATGATGACGCTCCTCCCTTTGATGAAGATGTTCCCTTAGGGGATGATAATACACTTGTGGTTAGACACATGTAATAAATAAGAGAATACTAAATATACTACGGACCATATAATTTCTCAATTCTAACACAAGGTACTTATTAGATCGAATGTACTTATTCGGTCTAATATAATTATTTTGTCGTATCCAGACTAATTCCAATCCAAGCCATTTCATGAATAAATGTGACCAATTAACCAACCAACAAAATCGTGGCGCTTTTAGTCATAGGCTATCACCCATTCCGGATAGTCGCAGCTCTGCCAATTCCCTATTCTATTAAAGAATGAATGAGAATTGATCTGACAACAACTGGTTAAAATCCATCCCTTTCCATCTCTATGTTTGCCAAACTTGCTTCATTTCTTGCTTTCATGAAGCCGACCTTAAAAACATCTCATCCATTTTCGTAGATGGAAGATCCGGGGAATCAATTCAATTAGATGATGGTTACCTAGATGCGGTGTTTGTCCCTCGAAGCAAAGGTAAAGACCCGGATATTGGGGATTCTGAATCTGACTGCACATAAGGAGTGTTTTGAAAAGAAAGGTGCTACTTATTTGCAAATTGCTACTTATTCCTTATGTGTTCAAAATCTTAGTCGCATACTCGATCTTGTTCGTAAACCTAATAGTGAGGATACATGTGAGGACACTGTTGAAGAAGTTATTTTGTGTGACACCTTTCTTTACTATCTATTTACATATGATGATGCTCATGCTTGTGTTAGTGGCATCTTATGTTGAGAGGGATTCTAATAGGGTATATAGTTGTTGTCTTGATCGAGATATGTGGTTGTTCTTCCGTTTTGACCCTGGTGATACTTTGAATTGTTGTGACATGATGAAAGTACCATGTTGGGATTGATATAGTGTGTTAACTGGAGTGTTAAATCTTGATGATTACCTTGCGCCTAGCCATGTGGCATTTTATACTTGTCTTGAACAAGAGGGTGAAATTTACTTTATGAGTTCTACAATCCATATGTGCTTGCGAGTGTGGCTTCTAAATCTCCTATTTTTCCATTTGCTTACCCTCGTTTTAGATTTTCTTAAAAGACCAACATTTTGACCTTTACTTAATGAACATTTTCATTGTTGAGTGTCTTGATGTTTTGTTACACCATAATTCCTTTTGAGATTGAGATGACTATCCTACCTTAGTGCTACGATCTAGTGGTTGGCGTTTGATTGTGATTTCTTTTGGTGTAGGTAATCTCTCAAATTTGAGGAAATATTATTTTCAAGAAGGGGAGAATGATGCAAGTCGAGCTTTATCAAAGATTTCTACACAACGTCGAGATAAGGAGGTGTGATGTGATCCCTTTGGAAGGTTGTGACTTGTTTTGGGGGCTTGATTGATTTAAAAGTCATGGGTTATCTTATTAAAAAAAGTGGCACAAGTATGTCGTGGACAAATATAGAAGACTTCTTTTCCCACCCGTGCCTCTTCAACAAGAGATAAGTAATGCTCACAAGAATCTCATTCCATTAAAACCTCGTCAACCAAAGAAAAGAAAGACGATACCCCTCTTAAAGCTACATTGAAGCTTGGAGTGAATGGTTCTACTAAATTCTCCTTGTGAGACAAATTGAGCCTATTTGTAAGAAGGTAAGATTACCGTACCTTTCCACATGGTGAATAAGAAAAAGATTCCTTATGGAACCAAGAGGTCTAATGAATTTAAGGGATAAAATATAGAGATGAGTAAAAGAGTACAACGTGGCAACTCAAGAGTGGAAAAAGGAGAGGATGTGACAGAGCTGCCACAAATTCAATCTAACGTTTCTACTTTGGCATCTTGTTGTGAAGACTCTTTTGTAAGTATTCAAGGAAATGAATTTCTAAAGGAGTCTTCATGTGAAGAACCCAATGCTTTAAAGAACATGTTGAGATCAATAAAGGTGAAAAGAACCTTTCATATGGGCTACAAGGTAAAATATACAATCTTAACACTTCAAGTGATTTGAATGATCATGATGAAAACTTGAGTGTAAATAAAGGTTTACCTTTTTGTAATTCTGGTGATTTTTTGCATTGTTTTGAGTATCATGATCCTTTTTCATGTGATGATAATGTCATTGTCGAGAGTGCTCATCCACTAGTTGATTCTTTTGATGACCAGATTGATTCTTCTTGCGATGTTAATTTGTGTCCACCTAGTGTTTAACACTTTTGATAAGAGTGCATTGCATGTGATAAGAGTGCTCATACACTAGTTGATCATTTTGAGGACCGAATTGACTCTTCTTGCAAGATCGATTTGTGTCCACCTAGTGTTGACACTTGTAACTTAAATGGTAGTACATTTTCCTGTGATAGGGATGATTGAACACCAGTTCACTTTAATTCTGGTAATCATGTTAGTAAATCTTGGGAGCGTAACATGCTACCAACTAGTGTTGACACTTGTAACTTAAATGGTAGTACATTTTCCTATGATAGGGATGATTGAATACTAGTCCACTTTAATTCTGGTAATCATGTTAGTAAATCTTGTGAGCGTAACATGCTACCAACTAGTGTTGATCAATGTGCTTGTAATAGTAATCCATTAATGGAGGAATCTTGTGATGTGCTTAATGAGCCTCCAACTAGCGATGATATTGATGTAGTTGGTCATTTGAGTGAATGTGACACCCCACCCTTTTTTGTTTCATATCAAAATGGGTCTCTTGATTTTGCTTTAGTGTCATGTGATAAGACTCAAGATTGTGATGGTGATGTGTGTTATGTGAATAGTCATGTGAATGACAGTGCTCCGAAAGATGACATTTGACTTCTTGAAAATGAAATTACATAATTTGACACCTTATTGTTCACTTATTTTCTCTCTTTAATGTTTAATGTCTTATTTGATGATATACGGCTATTGACAGTGAAATGCCTAGTGGAATGTGTTGTAATGCTGAAAGAGTTGCCACTTTGGGGGTACAAGGTGTTGGAAAATCCACTATGGAATGATGACGCTCCTCCCTATGATGAAGATGTTCCCTTAGGGGATGATAATACACTTGTGGTTAGACACAGGTAATAAATAAGAGATAATTAAATATACGGACCATATAATTTCTCAATTCTAACACAAGGTACTTATTAGATCGAATGTAGTTATTCGGTCTAATATAATTATTTTGTCGTATCCAGACTAATTCCAATCCAAGCCATTTCATGAATAAATGTGACAAATTAACCAACCAACAAAACCGTGGCGCTTTTAGTCACAGGCTATCACCCATTCCTGATAGTCGCAGCTCTGCCAATTCCCTATTTTATTAAAGATTGAATGAGAATTGATCTGACAACAACTGGTTAAAATCCATCCCTTTCCATCTCTATGTTTGCCAAACTTGCTTCATTTCTTGCTTTCATGAAGCCGACCTTAAAACTATCTCATCCATTTTCATAGATGGAAGATCCGGGGAATCAATTCAATTAGATGATGGTTACCTAGATGCGGTGCTTGTCCCTCGAAAAAAAGGTAAAGACCAGGATATTGGGGATTCTGAATCTGACTGCACAAAAGGAGTGTTTTGAAAAGGAAGGTACTACTTATTTGCACATTGCTACTTATTCCTTATGTGTTCAAAATCTTAGTAACATACTCGTTCTTGTTCGTAAACCTAATAGTGAGGATACATGTGAGGACACTGTTGAAGAAGTTATTTTGTGTGATACCTTTCTTTACTATCTATTTACATATGATGATGCTCATGCTTGTGTTAGTGGAATCTTATGTTGAGAGGGATTCTAATATGGTATATAGTTGTTGTCTTGATCGAGATATGTGGTTATTCTTTCGTTTTGACCCCGGTGATACTTTGAATTGTTGTGACTTGATGAAATACCATGTTGGGATTGATCTAGTGTGTTAACTGAAGTGTTAAATCTTTACTTGCGCCTAGCCATGTGGCATTTTATACTTGTCTTGAACAAGAGGGTGAAATTTACTTTATGAGTTCTACAATCAATATGTGCTTGCGAGTGTGGCTTCTAAAGCTCCTATTTTTCCATTTGCTTACCCTCGTTTTAGATTTTCTTAAAAGACCAACATTTTGACCTTTACTTAATGGAAATTTTCATTGTTGAGTGTCTTGATGTTTTGTTATACCATAATTCCTTTTGAGATTGAGATGACTATGCTACCTTAGTGCTATGCTCTAGTAGTTGGCGTTTGGCTGTGATTTCTTTTGGTGTAGGTAATCTCTCAAATTTGAGGAAACATTCTTTTCAAGAATGGGAGAATGATGCAAGTCGAGCTTTATCAAAGATATCTGCACAAAGTCTAGATAAGGAGGTGTTATGTGATCCCTTTGGAAGGTTGTGACTTGTTTTGGGGGCTTGATTGATTTAAAAGTCATGGGTTATCCTATTAAAAAAAGTGGCACAAGTATGTCGTGGACAAATATAGAAGACTTCTTTTCCCACCCGTGCCTCTTCAACAAGAGATAAGTAATGCTCACAAGAATCTCATTCCATTAAAACCTCGTCAACCAAAGAAAAGAAAGATGATACCCCTCTTAAAGCTACATTGAAGCTTGGAGTGAATGGTTCTACTAAATTCTCCTTGTGAGACAAATTGAGCCTATTTGTAAGAAGGTAAGATTACCGTACCTTTCCACATGGTGAATAAGAAAAAGATTCCTTATGGAACCAAGAGGTCTAATGAATTTAAGGGATAAAATATAGAGATGAGTAAAAGAGTACAACGTGGCAACTCAAGAGTGGAAAAAGGAGAGGATGTGACAGAGCTGCCACAAATTCAATCTAACGTTTCTACTTTGTCATCTTGTTGTGAAGACTCTTTTGTAAGTCTTCATGTGAAGAACCCAATGCTTTAAAGAACATGTTGAGATCAATAAAGGTGAGAAGAACCTTTCATATGGGCTACAAGGTAAAATATATAATCTTAATACTTCAAGTGATTTGAATGATCATGATGAAAACTTGAGTGTAAATAAAGGTTTACCTTTTTGTAAAGCTGGTGATTTCTTGCATTGTTTTGAGTATCATGATCCTTTGTCATGTGATGATAATGTCATTGTCGAGAGTGCTCATCCACTAGTTGATTCTTTTGATGACCAGATTGATTCTTCTTGTGAGCTTAATTTGTGTCCACCTAGTGTTTGACACTTTTGATAAGAGTGCATTGCATGTGATAAGAGTGCTCATACACTAGTTGATCATTTTGAGGACCGAATTGACTCTTCTTGCAAGATCGATTTGTGTCCACCTAGTGTTGACACTTGTAACTTAAATGGTAGTACATTTTCCTGTGATAGGGATGATTGAACACTAGTTCACTTTAATTCTGGTAATCATGTTAGTAAATCTTGTGAGCGTAACATGCTACCAACTAGTGTTGATCAATGTGCTTGTAATAGTAATCCATTAATGGAGGAATCTTGTGATGTGCTTAATGAGCCTCCAACTAGCGATGATATTGATGTAGTTGGTCATTTGAGTGAATGTGACACCCCACCATTTTTTGTTTCATATCAAAACGGGTATCTTAATTTTTCTTTAGTGTCATGTGATAAGACTCAAGATTGTGATGGTGATGTGTGTTATGTGAATAGTCATGTGAATGACAGTGCTCCGAAAGATGACATTTGACTTCTTGAAAATGAAATTACATAATTTGACTCCTTATTGTTCACTTATTTTCTCTCTTTAATGTTTAATGTCTTATTTGATGATAATATGGCTATTGACAGTGAAATGCCTAGTGGAATGTGTTGTAATGTTGAAAGAGTTGCCACTTTGAGGGTACAAGGTGTTGGAAAATCCACTATGAAATGATGACGCTCCTCCCTTTGATGAAGATGTTCCCTTAGGGGATGATAATACACTTGTGGTTAGACACAGGTAATAAATAAGAGAATACTAAATATACGGACCATATAATTTCTCAATTCTAACACAAGGTACTTATTAGATCGAATGTACTTATTCGGTCTAATATAATTATTTTGTCGTATCCAGACTAATTCCAATCCAAGCCATTTCATGAATAAATGTGACCAATTAACCAACCAACAAAACCGTGGCGCTTTTAGTCATAGGCTATCACCCATTCCTGATAGTCGCAGCTCTGCCAATTCCCTATTCTATTAAAGAATGAATGAGAATTGATCTGACAACAACTGGTTATAATCCATCCTTTTTCATCTCTATGTTTGCCAAACTTGCTTCATTTCTTGCTTTCACAAAGTCGGCCTTAAAAACATCTCATCCATTTTCGTAGAACGAAGATCCGGGGAATCAATTCAATTAGATGATAGTTACCTAGATGCGGAGCTTGTCCCTCGAAGCAATGTTAAAGACCAGGATATTGGGGATTCTGAATCTCACTGCACAGAAGGAGTGTTTTGAAAAGGAAGGTGCTACTTATTTGCAAATTTCTACTTATTCCTTATGTGTTCAAAATCTTAGTGGCATACTCGATCTTGTTCGTAAACCTAATAGTGAGGATACATGTGAGGACACTGTTGAAGAAGTTATTTTGCGTGACATCTTTCTTTACTATCTATTTACATATGATGATGCTCATGCTTGTGTTAGTGACATCTTATGTTGAGAGGGATTCTAATAGGGTATATAGTTGTTGTCTTGATCGAGATATGTGGTTATTCTTCCGTTTTGACCCCGGTGATACTTTGAATTGTTGTGACTTGATGAAAGTACCATGTTGGGATTGATCTAGTGTGTTAACTGAAGCTCCTATTTTTCCATTTGCTTACCCTCATTTTAGATTTACTTAAAAGACCAACATTTTGACCTTTACTTAATGGACATTTTCATTGTTGAGTGTCTTGATGTTTTGTTATACCATAATTCCTTTTGAGATTGACAGGACTATCCTACCTTACTGCTATGCTCTAGTGGTTGACGTTTGCTTGTGATTTCTTTTGGTGTAGGTAATCTCTCAAATTTGAGGAAACATTCTTTTCAAAAAGGGGAGAATGATGCAAGTCGAGCTTTATCAAAGATTTCTACACAAAGTCGAGATAAGGAGGTGTGATGTGATCCCTTTGGAAGGTTGTGATTTGATTTGGGGGCTTGATTATTTTAAAAGTAATGGGTTATCCTATTAAAAAAAGTGGCACAAGTATGTCGTGGACAAATATAGAAGACTTCTCTTCCCACCCATGCCTCTTCAACCAGAGATAAGTAATGCTCACAAGAATCTCATTCCATTAAAACCTCGTCAACCAAAGAAAATAAATATGATACCCCTCTTAAAGCTACATTGAAGCTTGGAGTGAAGGGTTCTACTAAATTCTGAAAGAAAGAAAAGCAAGATTCTCCTTGTGAGACAAATTGAGCCTATTTGTAAGAAGGTAAGATTACCGTACCTTTCCACATGGTGAATAAGAAAAAGATTCCTTATGGAACCAAGAGGTCTAATGAATTTAAGGGATAAAATATAGAGATGAGTAAAAGAGTACAACGTGGCAACTCAAGAGTGGAAAAAGGAGAGGATGTGACAGAGCTGCCACAAATTCAATCTAACGTTTCTACTTTGTCATCTTGTTGTGAAGACTCTTTTGTAAGTCTTCATGTGAAGAACCCAATGCTTTAAAAAACATGTTGAGATCAATAAAGGTGAGAAGAACCTTTCATATGGGCTACAAGGTAAAATATATAATCTTAATACTTCAAGTGATTTGAATGATCATGATGAAAACTTGAGTGTAAATAAAGGTTTACCTTTTTGTAAAGCTGGTGATTTCTTGCATTGTTTTGAGTATCATGATCCTTTGTCATGTGATGATAATGTCATTGTCGAGAGTGCTCATCCACTAGTTGATTCTTTTGATGACCAGATTGATTCTTCTTGTGAGCTTAATTTGTGTCCACCTAGTGTTTGACACTTTTGATAAGAGTGCATTGCATGTGATAAGAGTGCTCATACACTAGTTGATCATTTTGAGGACCGAATTGACTCTTCTTGCAAGATCGATTTGTGTCCACCTAGTGTTGACACTCGTAACTTAAATGGTAGTACATTTTTCTGTGATAGGGATGATTGAATACTAGTTCACTTTAATTCTAGTAATCATGTTAGTAAATCTTGTGAGCGTAACATGCTACCAACTAGTGTTGATCAATGTGCTTGTAATAGTAATACATTAATGGAGGAATCTGGTGATGTTCTTAATGAGCCTCCAACTAGCGATCATATTGATGTAGTTGGTCATTTGAGTGAATGTAACACCCCACCCTTTTTTGTTTCATATCAAAATGGGTCTCTTGATTTTGCTTTAGTGTCATGTGATAAGACTCAAGATTGTGATGGTGATGTGTGTTAAGTGAATAGTCATGTGAATGACAGTGCTCCGAAAGATGACATTTGACTTCTTGAAAATGAAATTACATAATTTGACTCCTTATTGTTCACTTATTTTCTCTCTTTAATGTTTAATGTCTTATTTGATGATAATATGGCTATTGACAGTGAAATGCCTAGTGGAATGTGTTGTAATGTTGAAAGAGTTGCCACTTTGGGGGTACAAGGTGTTGGAAAATCCACTATGGAATGATGACGCTCCTCCCTTTGATGAAGATGTTCCCTTAGGGGATGATTATACACTTGTGGTTAGACACAGGTAATAAATAAGAGAATACTAAATATACGGACCATATAATTTCTCAATTCTAACACAAGGTACTTATTAGATCGAATGTACTTATTCGGTCTAATATAATTTTTTTTGTCGTATCCAGACTAATTCCAATCCAAGCCATTTCATGAATAAATGTGACCAATTAACCAACCAACAAAACCGTGGTGCTTTTAGTCATAGGCTATCACCCATTCCTGATAGTCGCAGCTCTGCAAATTCCCCATTCTATTAAAGAATGAATGAGAATTGATCTGACAACAACTGGTTAAAATCCATCCCTTTCCATCTCTATGTTTGCCAAACTTGCTTCATTTCTTGCTTTCACGAAGCCGGCCTTAAAAACTTCTCATCCATTTTCGTAGAACGAAGATCCGGGGAATCAATTCAATTAGATGATGGTTACCTAGATGCGGTGCTTGTCCCTCGAAGCAAAGTTAGAGACCAGGATATTGGGGATTCTGAATCTAACTGCACATAAGGAGTGTTTTGAAAAGGAAGGTGCTACTTATTTGCAAATTGCTACTTATTCCTTATATGTTCAAAATCTTAGTCGCATACTAGATCTTGTTCGTAAACCTAATAGTGAGGATACATGTGAGGACACTGTTGAAGAAGTTATTTTGTGTGACACCTTTCTTTACTATCTATTTACATATGATGATGCTCATGCTTGTGTTAGTGGCATCTTATGTTGAGAGGGATTCTAATAGGGTATATAGTTGTTGTCTTGATCGAGATATGTGGTTATTCTTCCGTTTTGACCCCGGTGATACTTTGAATTGTTGTGACTTGATGAAAGTACCATGTTGGGATTGATCTAGTGTGTTAACTGAAGTGTTAAATCTTGATGGTTACCTTGCGCCTAGCCATGTGGCATTTTATACTTGTCTTGAACAAGAGGGTGAAATTTACTTTATGAGTTCTACAATCAATATGTGCTTGCGAGAGTGGCTTCTATAGCTCCTATTTTTCCATTTGCTTACCCTCATTTTAGATTTACTTAAAAGACCAACATTTTGACCTTTACTTAATGGACATTTTCATTGTTGAGTGTCTTGATGTTTTGTTATACCATAATTCCTTTTGAGATTGACAGGACTATCCTACCTTACTGCTATGCTCTAGTGGTTGACGTTTGCTTGTGATTTCTTTTGGTGTAGGTAATCTCTCAAATTTGAGGAAACATTCTTTTCAAAAAGGGGAGAATGATGCAAGTCGAGCTTTATCAAAGATTTCTACACAAAGTCGAGATATGGAGGTGTGATGTGATCCCTTTGGAAGGTTGTGACTTATTTTGGGGGCTTGATTGATTTAAAAGTCATGGTTATCTTATTAAAAAAATTGGCACAAGTATGTCGTGGATAAATATAGAAGACTTCTTTTCCCACCCGTGCCTCTTCAACAAGAGATAAGTAATGCTCACAAGAATCTCATTCCATTAAAATCTCGTCAACCAAAGAAAAGAAAGATGATACCCCTCTTAAAGCTACATTGAAGTTTGGAGTGAATGGTTCTACTAAATTCTGAAAGAATGAAAAGCAAGATTCTCCTTGTGAGACAAATTGAGCCTATTTGTAAGAAGGTAAGATTACCGTACCTTTCCACATGGTGAATAAGAAAAAGATTCCTTATGGAACCAAGAGGTCTAATGAATTTAAGGGATAAAATATAGAGATGAGTAAAAGAGTACAACGTGGCAACTCAAGAGTGGAAAAAGGAGAGGATGTGACAGAGCTGCCACAAATTCAATCTAACGTTTCTACTTTGTCATCTTGTTGTGAAGACTCTTTTGTAAGTCTTCATGTGAAGAACCCAATGCTTTAAAAAACATGTTGAGATCAATAAAGGTGAGAAGAACCTTTCATATGGGCTACAAGGTAAAATATATAATCTTAACACTTCAAGTGATTTGAATGATCATGATGAAAACTTGAGTGTAAATAAAGGTTTACCTTTTTGTAAAGTCGGCGATTTCTTGCATTGTTTTGAGTATCATGATCCTTTGTCATGTGATGATAATGTCATCGTCGAGAGTGCTCATCCACTAGTTGATTCTTTTGATGACCAGATTGATTCTTCTTGTGAGCTTAATTTATGTCCACCTAGTGTTTGACACTTTTGATAAAAGTGCATTGCATGTGATAAGAGTGCTCATATACTAGTTGATCATTTTGAGGACCGAATTGACTGTTCTTGCAAGATCGATTTGTGTCCACCTAGTGTTGACACTTGTAACTTAAATAGTAGTACATTTTCGTATGATAGGGATGATTGAACACTAGTTCACTTTAATTCTGGTAATCATGTTAGTAAATCTTGTGAGCGTAACATGCTACCAACTAGTGTTGATCAATGTGCTTGTTATAGTAATCCATTAATGGAGGAATCTTGTGATGTGCTTAATGAGACTCCAACTAGCGATGATATTGATGTAGTTGGTCATTTGAGTGAATGTGACACCCCACCCTTTTTTGTTTCATATCAAAATGGGTCTCTTGATTTTGCTTTAGTGTTATGTAATAAGACTCAAAATTGTGATGGTGATGTGTGTTATGTGAATAGTCACGTGGATGACAGTGCTCTGAAAAGATGACATTTGACTTCTTGAAAATGAAATTACATAATTTGACTCTTTAATGTTCACTTATTTTCTCTTTTTAATGTTTAATGTCTTATTTGATGATAATATGGCTATTGGCAGTGAAATGCCTAGTGGAATGTGTTGTAATGTTGAAAGAGTTGCCACTTTGGGGGTACAAGGTGTTGGAAAATCCACTATGGAATGATGACGCTCCTCCCTTTGATGAAGATGTTCCCTTAGGGGATGATAATACACTTGTGGTTAGACACATGTAATAAATATGAGAATACTAAATATACGGACCACATAATTTCTCAATTCTAACACTAGGTACTTATTAGATCGAATGTAGTTATTCGATCTAATATAATTATTTTGTCGTATCCAGACTAATTCCAATCCAAGCCATTTCATGAATAAATGTGACCAATTAACCAACCAACAAAACCGTGGCGCTTTTAGTCATAGACTATCACCCATTCCTGATAGTCGCAGGTCTGCAAATTCCCTATTCTATTAAAGAATGAATGAGAATTGATCTGACAACAACTGGTTAAAATCCATCCCTTTCCATCTCTATGTTTGCCAAACTTGCTTCATTTCTTGCTTTCATGAAGCCGGCCTTAAAAACATCTCATCCATTTTCGTAGATGGAAGATCCGGGGAATCAATTCAATTAGATGATGGTTACCTAGATGCGGTGCTTGTCCTTCGAAGCAAAGGTAAAGACCAGGATATTGGGGATTCTTAATCTAACTGTACATAAGGAGTGTTTTGAAAAGGAAGGTACTCCTTATTTGCAAATTAATACTTATTCCTTATGTGGTCAAAATCTTAGTCGCATACTCGATCTTGTTCGTAAACCTAATAGTGAGGATACATGTGAGGACACTGTTGAAGAAGTTATTTTGTGTGACACCTTTCTTTACTATCTATTTACATATGATTATGCTCATGCTTGTGTTAGGGGCATCTTATGTTGAGAGGGATTCTAGTAGGGTATATAGTTGTTGTCTTGATCGAGATATGTGGTTATTCTTCCATTTTGACCCCGGTGATACTTTGAATTGTTGTGACTTGATGAAAGTACCATGTTGGGATTGATCTAGTGTGTTAACTGAAGTGTTAAATCTTGATGGTTACCTTGCGCCTAGCCATGTGGTATTTTATACTTGTCTTGAACAAGAGGGTGAAATTTACTTTATGAGTTCTACAATCAATATGTGCTTGCGAGTGTGGCTTCTTAAGCTCCTATTTTTCCATTTGCTTACCCTCGTTTTAGATTTTCTTAAAAGACCAACATTTTGACCTTTACTTAATGGACATTTTCATTGTTGAGTGTCTTGATGTTTTGTTATACCATAATTCCTTTTGAGATGGAGATGACTATCCTACCTTAGTGTTATGCTCTAGTGGTTGGCGTTTGCTTGTGATTTCTTTTGGTGTAGGTAATCTCTCTAATTTGAGGAAACATTCTTTTCAAGAAGGGGAGAATGATGCAAGTCGAGCTTTATCAAAGATTTCTACACAAAGTCGAGATAAGGAGGTGTGATGTGATCCCTTTGGAAGGTTGTGACTTGTTTTGGGGACTTGATTGATTTAAAAGTCATGGGTTATCATATTAAAAAAAGTGGCATAAGTAAGTCGTGGACAAATATAGAAGACTTCTCTTCCCACCCGTGCCTCTTCAACAAGAGATAAGTAATGCTCACAAGAATCTCCTTCCATTAAAACCTCATCAACCAAAGAAAAGAAAGATGATACCCCTCTTAAAGATACATTGAATCATGGAGTGAAGGGTTCTTCTACTAAATTCTGAAAGAAAGAAAAGCAAGATTCTCCTTGTGAGACAAATTGAGCCTATTTGTAAGAAGGTAAGATTACCGTACCTTTCCACATGGTGAATAAGAAAAAGATTCCTTATGGAACCAAGAGGTCTAATGAATTTAAGGGATAAAATATAGAGATGAGTAAAAGAGTACAACGTGGCAACTCAAGAGTGGAAAAAGGAGAGGATGTGACAGAGCTGCCACAAATTCAATCTAACGTTTCTACTTTGTCATCTTGTTGTGAAGACTCTTTTGTAAGTCTTCATGTGAAGAACCCAATGCTTTAAAGAACATGTTGAGATCAATAAAGGTCATATGGGCTACAAGGTAAAATATATAATCTTAACACTTCAAGTGATTTGAATGATCATGATGAAAACTTGAGTGTAAATAAAGGTTTACCTTTTTGTAAAGCCGGCGATTTCTTGCATTGTTTTGAGTATCATGATCCTTTGTCATGTGATGATAATGTCATCGTCGAGAGTGCTCATCCACTAGTTGATTCTTTTGATGACCAAATTGATTCTTCTTGTCATCTTAATTTGTGTCCACCTAGTGTATGGCACTTGTGATAAGAGTGCATTGCATGTGATAAGAGTGCTCATACACTAGTTGATCATTTTGAGGACCGAATTGACTCTTCTTGCAAGATCGATTTGTGTCCACCTAGTGTTGACACTTGTAACTTAAATGGTAGTTGTATTTTCCTATGATAGGGATGATTGAACACTAGTTCACTTTAATTCTGGTAATCATGTTAGTAAATCTTGTGAGCGTAACATGATACCAACTAGTGTTGATCAATCTGCTTGTAATTGTAATCCATTAATGGAGGAATCTTGTGATGTGCTTAATGAGCCTCCAACTAGCGATGATGTTGATGTAGTTGGTCATTTGAGTTAATGTGACACCCCACCTTTTTTGTTTCATATCAAAATGGGTCTCTTGATTTTGCTTTAGTGTCATGTGATAAGACTCAAAATTGTGATGGTGATGTGTGTTATGTGAATAGTCACGTGGATGATAGTGCTCCGGAAAGATGACATTTGACTTCTTGAAAATGAAATTACATAATTTGACTCCTTATTTTCACTCTTTAATGTTTAATGTCTTATTTGATGATAATATGGCTATTGACAGTGAAATGCCTAGTGGAATGTGTTGTAATGTTGAAAGAGTTGCCACTTTGGGGGTACAAGGTGTTGGAAAATCCACTAGGGAATGATGACGCTCCACCCTATGATGAAGATGTTCCCTTAGAGGATGATAATACACTTGTGGTTAGACACAGGTAATAAATAAGAGAATACTAAATATACGGACCATATAATTTCTCAATTCTAACACAAGGTACTTATTAGATCGAATGTACTTATTCGGTCTAATATAATTATTTTGCCGTATCCAGACTAATTCCAATCCAAGCCATGTCATGAATAAATGTGACCAATTAACCAACCAACAAAACCGTGGCACTTTTAGTCATAGTCTATCACCCATTCCTGATAGTCGCAGCTCTGCCAATTCCCTATTCTATTAAAGAATGAATGGGAATTGATCTGACAACAACTGGTTAAAATCCATCCCTTTCCATCTCTATGTTCGCTAAACTTGCTTCCTTTCTTGCTTTCATGAAGCCGACCTTAAAAACATCTCATCCATTTTCGTAGATGGAAGATCCGGGGAATCAATTCAATTAGATGATGGTTTACCTAGATGCGGTGCTTGTCCCTCGAAGCAAAGGTAAAGACCAGGATATTGGGGATTCTGAATCTCACTGCACAGAAGGAGTGTTTTGAAAAGGAAGGTGCTACTTATTTGCAAATTGCTACTTATTCCTTGTGTGTTCAAAATCTTAGTCGCATACTCAATCTTGTCCATAAACCTAATAGTGAGGATACATGTGAGGACATTGTAGAAGAAGTTATTTTTAGTGACACATTTCTTTACTATCTATTTACATATGATGATGCTCATGCGTGTGTTAGGGGCATCTTATGTTGAGAGGGATTCTAATAGGGTATATATTTGCTGTCTTGATCGAGATATGTGGTTATTCTTCCGTTTTGACCCCGGTGATACTTTGATTTATTGTGACTTGATGAAAGTACCATCTTGGGATTGATCTAGGGTGTTAACTGAAGTGTTAAATCTTGATGGTTACCTTGCGCCTAGCCATGTGGTATTTTAGACTTGTCTTGAACAAGAGGGTGAAATTTACTTTATGAGTTCTACAATCAATATGTGCTTGCGAGTGTGGCTTCTTAAGCTCCTATTTTTCCATTTGCTTACCCTCGTTTTAGATTTTCTTGAAAGACCAACATTTTGACCTTTACTTAATGGACATTTTCATTGTTGAGTGTCTTGATGTTTTGTTATACCATAATACTGTTCCTTTTGAGATTGAGATGACTATCCTACCTTAGTGCTATGCTCTAGTGGTTGGCGTTTGCTTGTGATTTCTTTTGGTGTAGGTAATCTCTCAAATTTGAGGATACATACTTTTCAAGAAGGGGAGAATGATGCAAGTCGAGCTTTATCAAAGATTTCTACACAAAGTCGAGATAAGGAGGTGTGATGTGATCCCTTTGGAAGGTTGTGACTTGTTTTGGGGGCTTGATTGATTTAAAAGTCATGGGTAACTCCTATTAAAAAAAGTGGCACATGTATATCCTAGACAAATATAGAAGACTTCTCTTCCCACCCGTGCCTCTTCAACAAGAGATAAGTAATGCTCACAAGAATCTCATTCCATTAAAACCTCATCAACTAAAGAAAAGAAAGATGATACCCCTTTCAAAGCTACATTGAATCTTGGAAGGGTTATTCTACTAAATTCTGAAAGAAAGAAAAGCAAGATTCTCCTTGTGAGACAAATTGAGCCTATTTGTAAGAAGGTAAGATTACCGTACCTTTCCACATGGTGAATAAGAAAAAGATTCCTTATGGAACCAAGAGGTCTAATGAATTTAAGAGATAAAATATAGAGATGAGTAAAAGATTACAACGTGGCAACTCAAGAGTGGGAAAAGGAGAGGATGTGACAGAGTTGCCACAAATTCAATCTAACGTTTCTACTTTGTCATCTTGTTGTGAAGACTCTTTTGTAAGTCTTCATGTGAAGAACCCAATGCTTTAAAGAACATGTTGAGATCAATAAAGGTGAGAAGAACCTTTCATATGGGCTACAAGGTAAAACATATAATCTTAACACTTCAAGTGATTTGAATGATCATGATGAAAACTTGAGTGTAAATAAAGGATTACCTTTTTGTAAAGGCGGCGATTTCTTGCATTGTTTTGAGTATCATGATCCTTTGTCATGTGATGATAATGTCATTGTCGAGTGCTCATCCACTAGTTGATTCTTTTAATGACCATATTGATTCTTCTTGTGATCTTAATTTGTGTCCACCTAGTGTATGACACTTGTGATAAGAGTGCATTGCATGTGATAAGAGTGCTCATACACTAGTTGATCATTTTGAGGACCGAATTGACTCTTCTTGCAAGATCGATTTGTGTCCACCTAGTGTTGACACTTGTAACTTAAATGGTAGTTGTATTTTCCTGTGATAGGGATGATTGAACACTAGTTCACTTTAATTCTGGTAATCATGTTAGTAAATCTTGTGAGCGTAACATGCTACCAACTAGTGTTGATCAATGTGCTTGTAATAGTAATCCATTAATGGAGGAATCTTGTGATGTGCTTAATGAGCCTCCAACTAGCGATGATGTTGATGTAGTTGGTCATTTGAGTGAATGTGACACCACACCTTTTTTTGTTTCATATCAAAATGGGTCTCTTGATTTTGCTTTAGTGTCATGTGATAAGACTCAAAATTGTGATGGTGATGTGTGTTATGTGAATAGTCACGTGGATGACAGTGCTCCGAAAAGATGACATTTGACTTCTTGAAAATGAAATTACATAATTTGACTCCTTATTGTTCACTTATTTTCTCTCTTTAATGTTTAATGTCTTATTTGATGATAATATGGCTATTGACAGTGAAATGCCTAGTGGAATGTGTTGTAATGTTGAAAGAGTTGCCACTTTGGGGGTACAAGGTGTTGGAAAATCCACTAGGGAATGATGACGCTCCACCCTATGATGAAGATGTTCCCTTAGGGGATGATAATACACTTGTGGTTAGACACAGGTAATAAATAAGAGAACACTAAATATACGGACCATATAATTTCTCAATTCTAACACAAGGTACTTATTAGATCGAATGTACTTATTCGGTCTAATATAATTATTTTGCCGTATCCAGACTAATTCCAATCCAAGCCATTTCATGAATAAATGTGACCAATTAACCAACCAACAAAACCGTGGCGCTTTTAGTCATAGTCTATCACCCATTCCTGATAGTCGCAGCTCTGCCAATTCCCTATTCTATTAAAGAATGAATGGGAATTGATCTGACAACAACTGGTTAAAATCCATCCCTTTCCATCTCTATGTTCGCTAAACTTGCTTCCTTTCTTTCTTTCATGAAGCCGACCTTAAAAACATCTCATCCATTTTCGTAGATGGAAGATCCGGGGAATCAATTCAATTAGATGATGGTTTACCTAGATGCGGTGCTTGTCCCTCGAAGCAAAGGTAAAGACCAGGATATTGGGGATTCTGAATCTCACTGCACAGAAGGAGTGTTTTGAAAAGGAAGGTGCTACTTATTTGCAAATTGCTACTTATTCCTTGTGTGTTCAAAATCTTAGTCGCATACTCAATCTTGTTCATAAACCTAATAGTGAGGATACATGTGAGGACACTGTAGAAGAAGTTATTTTGCGTGACACATTTCTTTACTATCTATTTACATATGATGATGCTCATGCTTGTGTTAGGGGCATCTTATGTTGAGAGGGATTCTAATAGGGTATATAGTTGTTGTCTTGATCGAGATATGTGGTTATTCTTCCATTTTGACCCCGGTGATACTTTGAATTGTTGTGACTTGATGAAAGTACCATGTTGGGATTGATCTAGTGTGTTAACTGAAGTGTTAAATCTTGATGGTTACCTTGCGCCTAGCCATGTGGTATTTTATACTTGTCATGAACAAGAGGGTGAAATTTACTTTATGAGTTCTACAATCAATATGTGCTTGCGAGTCCTATTTTTCCATTTGCTTACCCTCGTTTTAGATTTTCTTGAAAGTCCAACATTTTGACCTTTACTTAATGGACATTTTCATTGTTGAGTGTCTTGATGTTTTGTTATACCATAATACTGTTCCTTTTGACATTGAGATGACTATCCTACCTTAGTGCTATGCTCTAGTGGTTGGCGTTTGCTTGTGATTTCTTTTGGTGTAGGTAATCTCTCAAATTTGAGGATACATACTTTTCAAGAAGGGGAGAATGATGCAAGTCGAGCTTTATCAAAGATTTCTACACAAAGTCGAGATAAGGAGGTGTGATGCGATCCCTTTGGAAGGTTGTGACTTGTTTTGGGGGCTTGATTGATTTAAAAGTCATGGGTAACTCCTATTAAAAAAAAGTGGCACAAGTATATCCTGGACAAATATAGAAGACTTCTCTTCCCACCCGTGCCTCTTCAACAAGAGATAAGTAATGCTCACAAGAATCTCCTTCCATTAAAACCTCATCAACTAAAAAAAAAAAAGATGATACCACTTTCAAAGCTACATTGAAGATTGGAAGGGTTCTACTAAATTCTGAAAGAAAGAAAAGCAAGATTCTCCTTGTGAGACAAATTGAGCCTATTTGTAAGAAGGTAAGATTACCGTACCTTTCCACATGGTGAATAAGAAAAAGATTCCTTATGGAACCAAGAGGTCTAACGAATTTAAGAGATAAAATATAGAGAGGAGTAAAAGAGTACAACGTGGCAACTCAAGAGTGGAAAAAGGAGAGGATGTGACAGAGTTGCCACAAATTCAATCTAACGTTTCTACTTTGTCATCTTGTTGTGAAGACTCTTTTGTAGGTACTCAAGGAAATGAATTTCTAAAGAAGTCTTGATATGAAGAACCCAATGCTTTAAAGAACATGTTGAGATCAATAAAGGTGAGAAGAACCTTTCATATGGGCTACAAGGTAAAATATATAATCTTAACACTTCAAGTGATTTGAATGATCATGATGAAAACTTGAGTGTAAATAAAGGTTTACCTTTTTGTAAAGCTGGTGATTTCTTGCATTGTTTTGAGTATCATGATCCTTTGTCATGTGATGATGATGTCATTATCGAGAGTGCTCATCCACTAGTTGATTCTTTTGATGACCAGATTGATTCTTCTTGTGAGCTTAATTTGTGTCCACCTAGTGTATGACACTTTTGATAAGAGTGCATTGCATGTGATAAGAGTGCTCATACACTAGTTGATCATTTTTAGGGCCGAATTGACTCTTCTTGCATGATCGATTTGTGTCCACCTAGTGTTGACACTTGTATCTTAAATAGTAGTTATATTTTCCTGTGATAGAGATGATTGAACACTTGTTCACTTTAATTCTGGTAATCATGTTTGTAAATCTTGTGAGCGTAACATGCTACCAACTAGTGTTGATCAATGTGCTTGTAATAGTAATCAATTAATGGAGGAATCTTGTGATATTCTTAATGAGCATCCAACTAGCGATGATGTTGATGTAGTTGGTCATTTGAGTGAATGTGACTCCCCACCTTTTTTTGCTTCATATCAAAATGGGTCTCTTGATTTTGCTTTAGTCTCATGTGATAAGACTCAAAATTGTGATGGTGATGCATGTTATGTGAATAGTCACGTGGATGACAGTGCTCTGAAAAGATGATATTTGACTTCTTGAAAATGAAATTACATAATTTGACTCCTTATTGTTCACTTATTTTCTCTATTTAATGTTTAATGTCTTATTTGATGATAATATGGCTATTGACAGTGAAATGCCTAGTGGAATGTGTTGTAATGTTGAAAGAGTTGCCACTTTGGGGGTACAAGGTGTTGGAAAATCCACTAGGGAATGATGACGCTCCACCCTATGATGAAGATGTTCCCTTAGGGGATGATAATACACTTGTGGTTAGACACATGTAATAAATAAGAGAACACTAAATATACGGACCATATAATTTCTCAATTCTAACACAAGGTACTTATTAGATCGAATGTACTTATTCGGTCTAATATAATTATTTTGCCGTATCCAGACTAATTCCAATCCAAGCCATTTCATGAATAAATGTGACCAATTAACCAACCAACAAAACCGTGGCGCTTTTAGTCAAAGTCTATCACCCATTCCTGATAGTCGCGGCTCTGCCAATTCCCTATTCTATTAAATAATGAATGTGAATTGATCTTACAACAACTGGTTAAAATCCATCCCTTTACATCTCTAAGTTCGCTAAACTTGCTTCCTTTCTTTCTTTCATGAAGCCGACCTTAAAAACATCTCATCCATTTTAGTTGATGGAAGATCCGGGGAATCAATTCAATTAGATGATGGTTTACCTAGATGCGGTGCTTGTCCCTCGAAGCAAAGGTAAAGACCAGGATATTGGGGATTCTGAATCTCACTGCACAGAAGGAGTGTTTTGAAAAGGAAGGTGCTACTTATTTGCAAATTGCTACTTATTCCTTGTGTGTTCAAAATCTTAGTCGCATACTCGATCTTGTTCATAAACCTAATAGTGAGGATACATGTGAGGACACTATAGAAGAAGTTATTTTGTGTGACACATTTCTTTACTATCTATTTACATATGATGATGCTCATGCTTGTGTTAGGGGCATCTTATGTTGAGAGGGATTCTAATAGGGTATATAGTTGTTGTCTTGATCGAGATATGTGGTTATTCTTCCGTTTTGACCCCGGTGATACTTTGAATTGTTGTGACTTGATGAAAGTACCATGTTGGGATTGATCTAGTGTGTTAACTGAAGTGTTAAATCTTGATGGTTACCTTGCGCCTAGCCATGTGCTATTTTATACTTGTCATGAACAAGAGGGTGAAATTTACTTTATGAGTTCTACAATCAATATGTGCTTGCGAGTGTGGCTTCTTAAGCTCCTATTTTTCCATTTGCTTACCCTCGTTTTAGATTTTCTTAAAAGACCAACATTTTGACCTTTACTTAATGGACATTTTCATTGTTGAGTGTCTTGATGTTTTGTTATACCATAATACTATTCCTTTTGAGATTGAGATGACTATCCTACCTTAGTGCTATGCTCTAGTGGTTGGCGTTTGCTTGTGATTTCTTTTGGTGTAGGTAATCTCTCAAATTTGAGGATACATACTTTTCAAGAAGGGGAGAATGATGCAAGTCGAGCTTTATCAAAGATTTCTACACAAAGTCGAGATAAGGAGGTGTGATGTGATCCCTTTGGAAGGTTGTGACTTGTTTTGGGGGCTTGATTGATTTAAAAGTCATGGGTAACTCCTATTAAAAAAAAGTGGCACAAGTATATCCTGGACAAATATAGAAGACTTCTCTTCCCACCCGTGCCTCTTCAACAAGAGATAAGTAATGCTCACAAGAATCTCCTTCCATTAAAACCTCATCAACCAAAGAAAAGAAAGATGATACCCCTCTCTTAAAGCTACATTGAATCTTGGAGTGAAGGGTTCTACTAAATTCTGAAAGAAAGAAAAGCAAGATTCTCCTTGTGAGACAAATTGAGCCTATTTGTAAGAAGGTAAGATTACCGTACCTTTCCACATGGTGAATAAGAAAAAGATTCCTTATGGAACCAAGAGGTCTAATGAATTTAAGAGATAAAATATAGAGATGAGTAAAAGAGTACAACGTGGCAACTCAAGAGTGGAAAAAGGAGAGGATGTGACAGAGTTGCCACAAATTCAATCTAACGTTTCTACTTTGTCATCTTGTTGTGAAGACTCTTTTGTAGGTACTCAAGGAAATGAATTTCTAAAGAAGTCTTCATATGAAGAACCCAATGCTTTAAAGAACATGTTGAGATCAATAAAGGTGAGAATAACCTTTCATATGGGCTACAAGGTAAGATATATAATCTTAACACTTCAAGTGATTTGAATGATCATGATGAAAACTTGAGTGTAAATAAAGGTTTACCTTTTTGTAAAGCTGGTGATTTCTTGCATTGTTTTGAGTATCATGATCCTTTGTCATGTGATTATAATGTCATTATCGAGAGTGCTCATCCACTAGTTGATTCTTTTGATGACCATATTGATTCTTCTTGTGAGCTTAATTTGTGTCCACCTAGTGTTTGACACTTGTGATAAGAGTGCATTGCATGTGATAAGAGTGCTCATACACTAGTTGATCATTTTGAGGACCGAATTGACTCTTCTTGCAAGATCGATTTGTGTCCACCTAGTGTTGACACTTGTAACTTAAATGGCAGTACATCTTCCTGTGATAGAGATGATTGAATACTAGTGCACTTTAATTCTGGTAATCATGTTAGTAAATCTTGTGAGCGTAACATGCTACCAACCAGTGTTGATCAATGTGCTTGTAATAGTAATCCATTAATGGAGGAATCTTATGATGTGCTTAATTGAACCTCCAACTAGCGATGATGTTGATGTAGTTGGTCATTTGAGTGAATGTGACACCCCACCTTTTTTTTTCATATCAAAATGGGTCTCTTGATTTTGCTTTAGTGTCATGTGATAAGACTCAAGATTGTGATGGTGATGTGTGTTATGTGCATAGTCATGTGAATGACAGTGCTCCGAAAGATGACATTTGACTTCTTGAAAATGAAATTACATAATTTGACTCCTTATTGTTCACTTATTTTCTCTCTTTAATGTTTAATGTCTTATTTGATGATAATATGGCTATTGACAGTGAAATGCCTAGTGGAATGTGTTGTAATGTTGAAAGAGTTGCCACTTTGGGGGTACAAGGTGTTGGAAAATCCACTATGGAATGATGACGCTCCACCCTATGATGAAGATGTTCCCTTAGGGGATGATAATACACTTGTGGTTAGACACAGGTAATAAATAAGAGAATACTAAATATACGGACCATATAATTTCTCAATTCTAACACAAGGTACTTATTAGATCGAATGTACTTATTCGGTCTAATATAATTATTTTGTCGTATCCAGACTAATTCCAATCCAAGCCATTTCATGAATAAATGTGACCAATTAACCAACCAACAAAACCGTGGCGCTTTTAGTCATAGTCTATCACCCATTCCTGATAGTCGCAGCTCTGCCAATTCCCTATTCTATTAAAGAATGAATGGGAATTGATCTGACAACAACTGGTTAAAATCCATCCCTTTCCATCTCTATGTTCGCTAAACTTGCTTCCTTTCTTTCTTTCATGAAGCCGACCTTAAAAACATCTCATCCATTTTCGTAGATGGAAGATCCGGGGAATCAATTCAATTAGATGATGGTTTACCTAGATGCGGTGCTTGTCCCTCGAAGCAAAGGTAAAGACCAGGATATTGGGGATTCTGAATCTGACTGCACATAAGGAGTGTTTTGAAAAGGAAGGTGCTACTTATTTGCAAATTGCTACTTATTCCTTGTGTGTTCAAAATCATAGTCGCATACTCGATCTTGTTCATAAACCTAATAGTGAGGATACATGTGAGGACACTGTAGAAGAAGTTATTTTACGTGACACATTTCTTTACTATCTATTTACATATGATGATGCTCATGCTTGTGTTAGGGGCATCTTATGTTGCGAGGGATTCTAATAGGGTATATAGTTGTTGTCTTGATCGAGATATGTGGTTATTCTTCCGTTTTGACCCCGGTGATACTTTGAATTGCTGTGACTTGATGAAAGTACCATGTTGGGATTGATCTAGTGTGTTAACTGAAGTGTTAAATCTTGATGGTTACCTTGCGCCTAGCCATGTGGTATTTTATACTTGTCTTGAACAAGAGGGTGAAATTTACTTTATGAGTTCTACAATCAATATGTGCTTGCGAGTGTGGCTTCTTAAGCTCCTATTTTTCCATTTGCTTACCCTCGTTTTAGATTTTCTTAAAAGACCAACATTTTGACCTTTACTTAATGGACATTTTCATTGTTGAGTGTCTTGATGTTTTGTTATACCATAATATTGTTCCTTTTGAGATTGAGATGACTATCCTACCTTAGTGCTATGCTCTAGTGGTTGGCGTTTGCTTGTGATTTCTTTTGGTGTAGGTAATCTCTCAAATTTGAGGATACATACTTTTCAAGAAGGGGAGAATGATGCAAGTCGAGCTTTATCAAAGATTTCTACACAAAGTCGAGATAAGGAGGTGTGATGTGATCCCTTTGGAAGGTTGTGACTTGTTTTGGGGGCTTGATTGATTTAAAAGTCATGGGTAACTCCTATTAAAAAAAGTGGCACAAGTATATCCTGGACAAATATAGAAGACTTCTCTTCCCACCCGTGCCTCTTCAACAAGAGATAAGTAATGCTCACAAGAATCTCCTTCCATTAAAACCTCATCAACCAAAGAAAAGAAAGATGATACCCCTCTTAAAGCTACATTGAATCTTGGAGTGAAGGGTTCTTCTACTAAATTCTGAAAGAAAGAAAAGCAAGATTCTCCTTGTGAGACAAATTGAGCCTATTTGTAAGAAGGTAAGATTACCGTACCTTTCCACATGGTGAATAAGAAAAAGATTCCTTATGGAACCAAGAGGTCTAACGAATTTAAGAGATAAAATATAGAGAGGAGTAAAAGAGTACAACGTGGCAACTCAAGAGTGGAAAAAGGAGAGGATGTGACAGAGTTGCCACAAATTCAATCTAACGTTTCTACTTTGTCATCTTGTTGTGAAGACTCTTTTGTAGGTACTCAAGGAAATGAATTTCTAAAGAAGTCTTGATATGAAGAACCCAATGCTTTAAATAACATGTTGAGATCAATAAAGGTGAGAATAACCTTTCATATGAGCTACAAGGTAAAATATATAATCTTAACACTTCAAGTGATTTGAATGATCATGATGAAAACTTGAGTGTAAATAAAGGTTTACCTTTTTGTAAAGCTGGTGATTTCTTGCATTGTTTTGAGTATCATGATCCTTTGTCATGTGATTATAATGTCATTATCGAGAGTGCTCATCCACTAGTTGATTCTTTTGATGACCATATTGATTCTTCTTGTGAGCTTAATTTGTGTCCACCTAGTGTTTGACACTTGTGATAAGAGTGCATTGCATGTGATAAGAGTGCTCATACACTAGTTGATCATTTTGAGGACCGAATTGACTCTTCTTGCAAGATCGATTTGTGTCCACCTAGTGTTGACACTTGTAACTTAAATGGCAGTACATTTTCCTGTGATAGAGATGATTGAATACTAGTCCACTTTAATTCTGGTAATTATGTTAGTAAATCTTGTGAGCGTAACATGCTACCAACCAGTGTTGATCAATGTGCTTGTAATAGTAATCCATTAATGGAGGAATCTTATGATGTGCTTAATTGAGCCTCCAACTAGCGATGATGTTGATGTAGTTGGTCATTTGAGTGAATGTGACACCCCACCCTTTTTTGTTTCATATCAAAATGGGTCTCTTGATTTTGCTTTAGTGTCATGTGATAAGACTCAAGATTGTGATGGTGATGTGTGTTATGTGAATAGTCATGTGAATGACAGTGCTCCGAAAGATGACATTTGACTTCTTATTGTTCACTTATTTCCTCTCTTTAATGTTTAATGTCTTATTTGATGATAATATGGCAATTGACAGTGAAATGCCTAGTGGAATGTGTTGTAATGTTGAAAGAGTTTCCACTTTGGGGGTACAAGGTGTTGGAAAATCCACTATGGAATGATGACGCTCCTCCCTATGATGAAGATGTTCCCTTAGGGGATGATAATACACTTGTGGTTAGACACAGGTAATAAATAAGAGAATACTAAATATACGGACCATATAATTTCTCAATTCTAACACAAGATACTTATTAGATCGAATGTACTTATTCAGTCTAATATAATTATTTTTCCGTATCGAGACTAATTCCAATCCAAGCCATTTAATTAATAAATGTGACCAATTAACCAACCAACAAAACCGTGGCGCTTTTATTCATAGGCTATCACCTATTCCTGATAGTCGCAGCTCCGCCAATTCCCTATTCTATTAAAAAATGAACGGGAATTGATCTTACAACAACTGGTTAAAATCCATTCCTTTCCGTCTCTATGTTCGCTAAACTTGCTTCCTTTCTTTCTTTCATGAAGCCGACCTTAAAAACATCTCTTCCATTTTCGTAGATGGAAGATCCGGGGAATCAATTCAATTATATGATGGTTTACCTAGATGCGGTGCTTGCCCCTCGAAGCAAAGGTAAAGACAAGGATATTGGGGGATTCTGAATCTCACTGCACAGAAGGAGTGTTTTGAAAAGGAAGGTGCTACTTATTTGCAAATTGCTACTTATTCCTTGTGTGTTCAAAATCTTAGTCGCATACTCGATCTTGTTCATAAACCTAATAGTGAGGATACATGTGAGGACACTGTAGAAGAAGTTATTTTGCGTGACACATTTCTTTACTATCTATTTACATATGATGATGCTCATGCTTGTGTTAGGGGCATCTTATGTTGAGAGGAATTCTAATAGGGTATATAGTTGTTGTCTTGATCGAGATATGTGGTTATTCTTCCGTTTTGACCCCGGTGATACTTTGAATTGCTGTGACTTGATGAAAGTACCATGTTGGGATTGATCTAGTGTGTTAACTGAAGTGTTAAATCTTGATGGTTACCTTGCGCCTAGCCATGTGGTATTTTATACTTGTCTTGAACAAGAGGGTGAAATTTACTTTATGAGTTCTACAATCAATATGTGCTTGCGAGTGTGGCTTCTTAAGCTCCTATTTTTCCATTTGCTTACCCTCGTTTTAGATTTTCTTAAAAGACCAACATTTTGACCTTTACTTAATGGACATTTTCATTGTTGAGTGTCTTGGTGTTTTGTTATACCATAATACTGTTCCTTTTGAGATTGAGATGACTATCCTACCTTAGTGCTATGCTCTAGCGGTTGGCGTTTTCTTGTGATTTCTTTTGGTGTAGGTAATCTCTCAAATTTGAGGATACATACTTTTCAAGAAGGGGAGAATGATGCAAGTCGAGCTTTATCAAAGATTTCTACACAATGTCGAGATAAGGAGGCGTGATGTGATCCCTTTGGAAGGTTGTGACTTGTTTTGAGGCCTTGA
Source organism: Anisodus acutangulus (assembly GCA_029783415.1). NCBI lineage: Eukaryota > Viridiplantae > Streptophyta > Magnoliopsida > Solanales > Solanaceae > Anisodus > Anisodus acutangulus. Next base: position 29,091,240 of record CM056492.1, on the reverse strand, counting down.
TTGATTTAAAAGTCATGGGTTATCCTATTAAAAAAAAGTGGCACAAGTATATCCTGGACAAATATAGAAGACTTCTCTTCCCACCCGTGCCTCTTCAACAAGAGATAAGTAATGCTCACAAGAATCTCCTTCCATTAAAACCTCATCAACCAAAGAAAAGAAAGATGATACCCCTCTATTAAAGCTACATTGAATCTTGGAGTGAAGGGTTCTACTAAATTCTGAAAGAAAGAAAAGCAAGATTCTCCTTGTGAGACAAATTGAGCCTATTTGTAAGAAGTTAAGATTACCGTACCTTTCCACATGTTGAATAATAAAAAGATTCCTTATGGAACCCAGAGGTCTAACGAATTTAAGAGATAAAATATAGAGAGGAGTAAAAGAGTACAACGTGGCAACTGAAGAGTGGAAAAAGGAGAGGATGTGACAGAGTTGCCACAAATTCAATCTAACGTTTCTACTTTGTAATCTTGTTGTGAAGACTCTTTTGTAGGTACTCAAGGAAATGAATTTCTAAAGAAATATTGATATGAAGAACCCAATGCTTTAAAGAACATGTTGAGATCAATAAAGGTGAGAATAACCTTTCATATGGGCTACAAGGTAAAATATATAATCTTAACACTTCAAGTGATTTGAATGATCATGATGAAAACTTGAGTGTAAATAAAGGTTTACCTTTTTGTAAAGCTGGTGATTTCTTGCATTGTTTTGAGTATCATGATCCTTTGTCATGTGATTATAATGTCATTATCGAGAGTGCTCATCCACTAGTTGATTCTTTTGATGACCATATTGATTCTTCTTGTGAGCTTAATTTGTGTCCACCTAGTGTTTGACACTTGTGATAAGAGTGCATTGCATGTGATAAGAGTGCTCATACACTAGTTGATCATTTTGAGAACCGAATTGACTCTTCTTGCAAGATCGATTTGTGTCCACCTAGTGTTGACACTTGTAACTTAAATGGCAGTACATTTTTGCTGTGATAGGGATGATTGAATACTAGTCCACTTTAATTCTGGTAATCATGTTAGTAAATCTTGTGAGCGTAACATGCTACCAACCAGTGTTGATCAATGTGCTTGTAATAGTAATCCATTAATGGAGGAATCTTATGATGTGCTTAATTGAGCCTCCAACTAGCGATGATGTTGATGTAGTTGGTCATTTGAGTGAATGTGACACCCCACCCTTTTTTGTTTCATATCAAAATGGGTCTCTTGATTTTGCTTTAGCGTCATGTGATAAGACTCAAGATTGTGATGGTGATGTGTGTTATGTGAATAGTCATGTGAATGACAGTGCTCCGAAAGATGACATTTGACTTCTTGAAAATGAAATTACATAATTTGACTCCTTATTGTTCACTTATTTTCTCTCTTTAATGTTTAATGTCTTATTTGATGATAATATGGCTATTGACAGTGAAATGCCTAGTGGAATGTGTTGTAATGTTGAAAGAGTTGCCACTTTGGGGGTACAAGGTGTTGGAAAATCCACTATGGAATGATGACGCTCCTCCCTATGATGAAGATGTTCCCTTAGGGTATGATAATACACTTGTTGTTAGACACATGTAATAAATAAGAGAATACTAAATATACGGACCATATAATTTCTCAATTCTAACACAAGGTACTTATTAGATCGAATGTACTTATTCGGTCTAATATAATTATTTTTCCGTATCCAGACTAATTCCAATCCAAGCCATTTCATTAATAAATGTGACCAATTAACCAACCAACAAAACCGTGGCGCTTTTAGTCATAGGCTATCACCCATTCCTGATAGTCGCAGCTCTGCCAATTCCCTATTCTATTAAAGAATGAATGGGAATTGATCTGACAACAACTGGTTAAAATCCATCCCTTTCCATCTCTATGTTCGCTAAACTTGCTTCCTTTCTTGCTTTCATGAAGCCGACCTTAAAAACATCTCTTCCATTTTCGTAGATGGAAGATCCGGGGAATCAATTCAATTATATGATGGTTTACCTAGATGCGGTGCTTGTCCCTCGAAGAAAAGGTAAAGACCAGGATATTGGGGATTCTGAATCTCACTGCACAGAAGGAGTGTTTTGAAAAGGAAGGTGCTACTTATTTGCAAATTGCTACTTATTCCTTGTGTGTTCAAAATCATAGTCGCATACTCGATCTTGTTCATAAACCTAATAGTGAGGATACATGTGAGGACATTGTAGAAGAAGTTATTTTACGTGACACATTTCTTTACTATCTATTTACATATGATGATGCTCATGTTTGTGTTAGGGGCATCTTATGTTGCGAGGGATTCTAATAGGGTATATAGTTGTTGTCTTAATCGAGATATGTGGTTATTCTTCCGTTTTGACCCCGGTGATACTTTGAATTGCTGTGACTTGATGAAAGTACCATGTTGGGATTGATCTAGTGTGTTAACTGAAGTGTTAAATCTTGATGGTTACCTTGCGCCTAGCCATGTGGTATTTTATACTTATCTTGAACAAGAGGGTGAAATTTACTTTATGAGTTCTACAATCAATATGTGCTTGTGAGTGTGTCTTCTTAAGCTCCTATTTTTCCATTTGCTTACCCTCGTTTTAGATTTTCTTAAAAGATCAACATTTTGACCTTTACTTAATGGACATTTTCATTGTTGAGTGTCTTGATGTTTTGTTATACCATAATACTGTTCCTTTTGAGATTGAGATGACTATCCTACCTTAGTGCTATGCTCTAGTGGTTGGCGTTTGCTTGTGATTTCTTTTGGTGTAGGTAATCTCTCAAATTTGAGGATACATACTTTTCAAGAAGGGGAGAATGATGCAAGTCGAGCTTTATCAAAGATTTCTACACAAAGTCGAGATAAGGAGGCGTGATGTGATCCCTTTGGAAGGTCGTGACTTATTTTGGGGGCTTGATAGATTTAAAAGTCATGGGTTATCCTATTAAAAAAAGTGGCACAAGTATATCCTGGAAAAATATAGAAGACTTCTCTTTCCACCCGTGCCTCTTCAACAAGAGATAAGTAATGCTCACAAGAATCTCCTTCCATTAAAACCTCATCAACCAAAGAAAAGAAAGATGATACCCCTCTTAAAGCTACATTGAATCTTGGAGTGAAGGGTTGTACTAAATTCTGAAAGAAAGAAAAGCAAGATTCTCCTTGTGAGACAAATTGAGCCTATTTGTAAGAAGGTAAGATTACCGTACCTTTCCACATGGTGAATAAGAAAAAGACTCCTTATGGAACCAAGAGGTCTAATGAATTTAAGAGATAAAATATAGAGATGAGTAAAAGAGTACAACGTGGAAACTCAAGAGTGGAAAAAGGAGAGGATGTGACAGAGTTGCCACAAATTCAATCTAACCTTTCTACTTTGTCATCTTGTTGTGAAGACTCTTTTGTAGGTACTCAAGGAAATGAATTTCTAAAGAAGTCTTCATATGAAGAACCCAATGCTTTAAAGAACATGTTGAGATCAATAAAGGTGAGAAGAACCTTTCATATGGGCTACAAGGTAAAATATATAATCTTAACACTTCAAGTGATTTGAATGATCATGATAAAAACTTGAGTGTAAATAAAGGTTTACCTTTTTGTAAAGCTGGTGATTTCTTGCATTGTTTTGAGTATCATGATCCTTTGTCATGTGATGATAATGTCATTGTCGAGAGTGCTCATCCACTAGTTGATTCTTTTGATGACCAAATTGATTCTTCTTGTGATCTTAATTTGTGTCCACCTAGTGTATGCCACTTGTGATAAGAGTGCATTGCATGTGATAAGAGTGCTCATACACTAGTTGATCATTTTGAGGACCGAATTGACACTTCTTGCACGATCAATTTGTGTTCACCTAGTGTTGACACTTGTAACTTAAATGGGAGTACATTTTCCTGTGATAGGGATGATTGAATAGTAGTCCACTTTAATTCTGGTAATCATGTTAGTAAATCTTGTGAGCGTAACATGCTACCAACCAGTGTTGATCAATGTGCTTGTAATAGTAATTCATTAATGGAGGAATCTTATGATGTGCTTAATTGAGCCTCCAACTAGCGATGATGTTGATGTAGTTGGTCATTTGAGTGAATGTGACACCCCACCCTTTTTTGTTTCATATCAAAATGGGTCTCTTGATTTTGCTTTAGTGTTATGTGATAAGACTCAAGATTGTGATGGTGATGTGTGTTATGTGAATAGTCATGTGAATGACAGTGCTCCGAAATATGACATTTGACTTCTTGAAAATGAAATTATATAATTTGACTCCTTATTGTTCACTTATTTCCTCTCGTTAATGTTGAATGTCTTATTTGATGATAATATGGCTATTGACAGTGAAATGCCTAGTGGAATGTGTTGTAATGTTGAAAGAGTTGCCACTTTGGGGGTACAAGGTGGTGGAAAATCCACTATGGAATGATGACGCTCCTCCCTATGATGAAGATGTTCCCTTAGGGTATGATAATACACTTGTTGTTAGACACATGTAATAAATAAGAGAATACTAAATATACGGACCATATAATTTCTCAATTCTAACACAAGGTACTTATTAGATCGAATGTACTTATTCGGTCTAATATAATTATTTTTCCGTATCCAAACTAATTCCAATCCAAGCCATTTCATTAATAAATGTGACCAATTAACCAACCAACAAAACCGTGGCGCTTTTAGTCATAGGCTATCACCCATTCCTGATAGTCGCAGCTCTGCCAATTCCCTATTCTATTAAAGAATGAATGGGAATTGATCTGACAACAACTGGTTAAAATCCATCCCTTTTCGTCTCTATGTTCGCTAAACTTGCTTCCTTTCTTGCTTTCATGAAGCCGACCTTAAAAACATCTCTTCCATTTTCGTAGATGGAAGATCCGGGGAATCAATTCAATTATATGATGGTTTAACTAGATGCGGTGCTTGTCCCTCGAAGAAAAGGTAAAGACCAGGATATTGGGGATTCTGAATCTCACTGCACAGAAGGAGTGTTTTGAAAAGGAAGGTGCTACTTATTTGCAAATTCTACTTATTCCTTGTGTGTTCAAAATCTTAGTCGCATACTCGATCTTGTTCATAAACCTAATAGTGAGGATACATGTGAGGACACTGTAGAAGAAGTTACTTTACGTGACACATTTCTTTACTATCTATTTACATATGATGATGCTCATGCTTGTGTTAGGGGCATCTTATGTTGAGAGGGATTCTAATAGGGTATATAGTTGTTGTCTTGATCGAGATATGTGGTTATTCTTCCGTTTTGACCCCGGTGATACTTTGAATTGTTGTGACTTGATGAAAGTACCATGTTGGGATTGATCTAGTGTGTTAACTGAAGTGTTAAATCTTGATGGTTACCTTGCGCCTAGCCATGTGGTATTTTATACTTGTCTTGAACAAGAGGGTGAAATTTACTTTATGAGTTCTACAATCAATATGTGCTTGCGAGTGTGGCTTCTTAAGCTCCTATTTTTCCATTTGCTTACCCTCGTTTTAGATTTTCTTAAAAGACCAACATTTTGACCTTTACTTAATGGACATTTTCATTGTTGAGTGTTGTGATGTTCTGTTATACCATAATACTATTCCTTTTGAGATTGAGATGACTATCCTACCTTAGTGCTATGCTCTAGCGGTTGGCGTTTGCTTGTGATTTCTTTTGGTGTAGGTAATCTCTCAAATTTGAGGATACATACTTTTCAAGAAGGGGAGAATGATGCAAGTCGAGCTTTATCAAAGATTTCTACACAGAGTCGAGATAAGGAGGCGTGATGTGATCCCTTTGGAAGGTTGTGACTTGTTTTGAGGGCTTGATTCATTTAAAAGTCATGGGTTATCCTATTAAAAAAAGTGGCACAAGTATATCCTGGACAAATATAGAAGACTTCTCTTCCCACCCGTGCCTCTTCAACAAGAGATAAGTAATGCTCACAAGAATCTCCTTCCATTAAAACCTCATCAACCAAAGAAAAGAAAGATGATACCCCTCTCTTAAAGCTACATTGAATCTTGGAGTGAAGGGTTCTACTAAATTCTGAAAGAAAGAAAAGCAAGATTCTCCTTGTGAGACAAATTGAGCCTATTTGTAAGAAGGTAAGATTGCCGTACCTTTCCACATGGTGAATAAGAAAAAAATTCCTTGTGGAACCAAGAGGTCAAACGAATTTAAGAGATAAAATATAGAGAGGAGTAAAAGAGTACAACGTGGCAACTGAAGAGTGAAAAAAGGAGAGGATGTGACAGAGTTGCCACAAATTCAATCTAACGTTTCTACTTTGTCATCTTGTTGTGAAGACTCTTTTGTAGGTACTCAAGGAAATGAATTTCTAAAGAAGTCTTGATATGAAGAACCCAATGCTTTAAATAACATGTTGAGATCAATAAAGGTGAGAATAACCTTTCATATGGGCTACAAGGTAAAATATATAATCTTAACACTTCAAGTGATTTGAATGATCATGATGAAAACTTGAGTGTAAATAAAGGTTTACCTTTTTGTAAAGCTGGTGATTTCTTGCATTGTTTTGAGTATCATGATCCTTTGTCATGTGATTATAATGTCATTATCGAGAGTGCTCATCCACTAGTTGATTCTTTTGATGACCATATTGATTCTTCTTGTGAGCTTAATTTGTGTCTACCTAGTGTTTGACACTTGTGATAAGAGTGCATTGCATGTGATAAGAGTGCTCATACACTAGTTGATCATTTTGAGGACCGAATTGACTCTTCTTGCAAGATCGATTTGTGTCCACCTAGTGTTGACACTTGTAACTTAAATGGTAGTACATTTTCCTGTGATAGGGATGATTGAATACTAGTCCACTTTAATTCTGGTAATCATGTTAGTAAATCTTGTGAGCGTAACATGCTACCAACCAGTGTTGATCAATGTGCTTGTAATAGTAATCCATTAATGGAGGAATCTTATGATGTGCTTAATTGAGCCTCCAACTAGCGATGATGTTGATGTAGTTGGTCATTTGAGTGAATGTGACACCCCACCCTTTTTTGTTTCATATCAAAATGGGTCTCTTGATTTTGCTTTAGTGTCATGTGATAAGACTCAAGATTGTGATGGTGATGTGTGTTATGTGAATAGTCATGTGAATGACAGTGCTCCGAAAGATGACATTTGACTTCTTGAAAATGAAATTACATAATTTGACTCCTTATTGTTCACTTATTCTCTCTCTTTAATGTTTAATGTCTTATTTGATGATAATATGGCTATTGACAGTGAAATGCCTAGTGGAATGTGTTGTAATGTTGAAAGAGTTGCCACTTTGGGGGTACAAGGTGATGGAAAATCCACTATAAAATGATGACGCTCCTCCCTATGATGAAGATGTTCCCTTAGGGGTTGATAATACACTTGTGGTTAGACACAGGTAATAAATAAGAGAATACTAAATATACGGACCATATAATTTCTCAATTCTAACACAAGGTACTTATTAGATCGAATGTACTTATTCGGTCTAATATAATTATTTTTCCGTATCCAGACTAATTCCAATCAAAGCCATTTCATTAATAAATGTGACCAATTAACCAACCAACAAAACCGTGGCGCTTTTAGTCATAGGCTATCACCCATTCCTGATAGTCACAGCTCTGCCAATTCCCTATTCTATTAAAGAATGAATGGGAATTGATCTGACAACAACTGGTTAAAGTCCATCCCTTTCCGTCTCTATGTTCGCTAAACTTGCTTCCTTTCTTGCTTTCATGAAGCCGACCTTATAAACATCTCTTCCATTTTCGTAGATGGAAGATCCGGGGTATCCATTCAATTATATGATGGTTTACCTAGATGCGGTGCTTGTCCCTCAAAGCAAAGGTAAAGACCAGGATATTGGGGATTCTTAATCTCAATGCACAGAAGGAGTGTTTTGAAAAGGAAGGTGCTACTTATTTACAAATTGCTACTTATTCCTTGTGTGTTCAAAATCTTAGTCGCATACTCGATCTTGTTCATAAACCTAATAGTGAGGATACATATGAGGACACTGTAGAAGAAGTTATTTTGCGTGACACATTTCTTTACTATCTATTTACATATGATGATGCTCATGCTTGTGTTAAGGGCATCTTATGTTGAGAGGGATTCTAATAGGGTATATAGTTGTTGTCTTGATCGAGATATGCGGTTATTCTTCCGTTTTGACCCCGGTGATACTTTGAATTGCTGTGACTTGATGAAAGTACCATGTCGGGATTGATCTAGTGTGTTAACTGAAATGTTAAATCTTGATGGTTACCTTGCGCCTAGCGATGTGGTATTTTATACTTGTCTTGAACAAGAGGGTGAAATTTACTTTATGAGTTCTACAATCAATATGTGCTTGCGAGTGTGGCTTCTTAAGCTCCTATTTTTCTATTTGCTTACCCTCATTTTAGATTTTCTTAAAAGACCAACATTTTGACCTTTACTTAATGGACATTTTCATTGTTGAGTGTTGTGATGTTCTGTTATACCATAATACTGTTCCTTTTGAGATTGAGATGATTATCCTACCTTAGTGCTATGCTCTAGTGGTTGGCGTTTGCTTGTGATTTCTTTTGGTGTAGGTAATCTCTCAAATTTGAGGATACATACTTTTCAAGAAGGGGAGAATGATGCAAGTCGAGCTTTATCAAAGATTTCTACACAGAGTCGAGATAAGGAGGCGTGATGTGATCCCTTTGGAAGGTTGTGACTTGTTTTGAGGGCTTGATTGATTTAAAAGTCATGGGTTTTCCTATTAAAAAAAGTGGCACAAGTATATCCTGGACAAATATAGAAAACTTCTCTTCCCACCCGTGCCTCTTCAAGAAGAGATAAGTAATGCTCACAAGAATCTCCTTCCATTAAAACCTCATCAACCAAAGAAAAGAAAGATGATACCCCTCTCTTAAAGCTACATTGAATCTTGGAGTGAAGGGTTCTACTAAATTCTGAAAGAAATAAAAGCAAGATTCTCCTTGTGAGACAAATTGAGCCTATTTGTAAGAAGGTAAGATTACCGTACCTTTCCACATGGTGAATAAGAAAAAGATTCCTTATGGAACCAAGAGGACTAACGAATTTAAGAGATAAAACATAGAGAGGAGTAAAAGAGTACAACGTGGCAACTGAAGAGTGGAAAAAGGAGAGGATGTGACAGAGTTGCCACAAATTCAATCTAACGTTTCTACGTAGTCATCTTGTTGTGAAGACTCTTTTGTAGGTACTCAAGGAAATGAATTTCTAAAGAAGTCTTGATATGAAGAACCCAATGCTTTAAAGAACATGTTGAGATCAATAAAGGTGAGAAGAACCTTTCATATGGGCTACAAGGTAAAATATATAATCTTAACACTTCAAGTGATTTGAATGATCATGATGAAAACTTGAGTGTAAATAAAGGTTTACCTTTTTGTAAAGCTGGTGATTTCTTGCATTGTTTTGAGTATCATGATCCTTTGTCATGTGATTATAATGTCATTATCGAGAGTGCTCATCCACTAGTTGATTCTTTTGATGACCATATTGATTCTTCTTGTGAGCTTAATTTGTGTCCACCTAGTGTTTGACACTTGTGATAAGAGTGCATTGCATGTGATAAGAGTGCTCATACACTAGTTGATCATTTTGAGGACCGAATTGACTCTTCTTGCAAGATCGATTTGTGGTGTTGACACTTGTAACTTAAATGGTAGTACATTTTCCTGTGATAGGGATGATTGAATACTAGTCCACTTTAATTCTGGTAATCATGTTAGTAAATCTTGTGAGCGTAACATGCTACCAACTAGTGTTGATCAATGTGCTTGTAATAGTAATCCATTAATGGAGGAATCTTATGATGTGCTTAATGAGCCTCCAACTAGCGATGATGTTGATGTAGTTGGTCATTTGAGTGAATGTGACACCCCACCCTTTTTTGTTCATATCAAAATGGGTCGCTTGATTTTGCTTTATCGTCATGTGATAAGACTCAAGATTGTGATGGATTACTTCACCATGGCCGACGTCGCTAATTATTGCATTTCTAATCCCAGAAACACAAATTTATGATATTTTTTTCGAATTCAGTGGGTATTAGCACATAGATTTTCTAGAATCCTGTCGCCGTTTTCTTATTGGACTGAAATTCACCCGGTCCATCAGAAACAGGATGGTTATCGACACCCATTACTTCGACATGGCCAACATCACTTATTATTGCATTTCTAAGTCAAGAAACTCTAATTCTTGATTTTTAGCACTTTCAGTGGGTATTAGCACACATATTTTCTAGAATCTGGTCGACGGTCTCTGATTGAGGTGAAATTCGCTTGGTCCACCACAAACAGGCTGGTGATCGACACCCATCACTTCTTCATGGCTGACGTCGCGTATTATTGCATTTCAAAGCTAAGAAACTCAATTCTTGATTTTTTGCACTTTCGGTGGGTATTAGCACACATATTTTGTATAATCCGATCGACGATCTCTGATTGGCCTGAAATTGAATGGGTCCATCACAAACAGGCTGGTGATCGACACCCATCACTTCTTCATGGCTAACGTCGCGTATTATTGCATTTCAAAGCCAAGAAACTCAAATTCTTGATTTTTTGCACTTCTTTTCTTGAATCTTGTCATCGATCTATGATTTTCCTGAAATTCACCCGGTCTATTAAAAATAGGCTTGTGATCAACACCCATTTTTTCTTCATGGCCGACATCGCTTATAATTGTATTTCTAAGCGAAGCAACTCAAATTTGTGATTTTTTACACTTTCGGTGGGTAATCCACATAGATTTTCTAGAATCCGGTCGACGGTCTCTGTTTGGCCTGAAATTCACCCGATCTATCAAACACAGGATGGTGATCGACACTCCTAACTTCGTCATGGACGATGTCGCTTATTATTGCATTTCTAAGCCAAGAAACTCAAATACGTGATTTTTTGGACTTTCGGTGGGTATTAGCGCACAAATTTTCTAGAATCTGATCGACGGTCACTGATTGGTCAAAAATCACCTAGTCCATCAAAAACGGGCTGGTGATTGACACACAATACTTTGTCATGGCCGACGTCGCTTATTATTGCATATCTAAGCCTAGAAACTCAAATTCGTGATTTTTCGCAATTTCGGTAGACATTAGCACACACATTTTCTAGAATCCGATCGACGGTCTCTGATTAGCCTAAAATTTCCCAGTCCATCACAAACGGGTTGGTGATTGAAACAAATTACTTTGTCATGGTCGACGTCGCTTATTATGGCATTTCTAAGCCCAGAAACTCAAATTCATGATTTCTTATGAATTCGGTGGGTAAATGCACACTGATTTTCTAGAATCCTGTCGACGGTCTCTAATTGACCTGAAATTCACCCGGTCTATCAAGAACAGGCTGATGATCGACATATATTACTTCACCATGGCCGACGTCGCTTATTATTGCATTTCTAATCCCAGAAATATAAATTCATGATATTTTTTCCGAATTCAGTGGGTAGCACATAGTTTTTGTAGAATCCTGTCGCCATTTTCTGATTGGACTGAAATTCACCCTGTCCATCAGAAACAGGATGGTTATCGACACCCATTACTTCGTCATGGCCAACATCACTTATTATTGCATTTCTAAGCCAAGATACTCTAATTCGTGATTTTTAGCACTTTCGGTGGGTATTAGCACACATATTTTCTAGAATCTGGTCGACGATCTCTGATTGACGTGAAATTCGCTTGGTCCACCACAAACAGGCTGGTGATCGACACCTATCACATCTTCATGGCTGACGTCGCGTATTATTGTATTTCAAAGCTAAGAAACTCAATTCTTGATTTTTTGCACTTATTTTCTTGAATCTTGTCATCAATCTATGATTTGCCTGAAATTCACCCGGTCTATCAAAAATAGGCTTGTGATCGACACCCATTTTTTCTTCATGGCTGACATCGCTTATAATTGTATTTCAAAGCTAAGCAACTCAAATTTGTGATTTTTTGCACTTTCGGTGGGTATTACCACATAGATTTTCTAGAATTCGATCGACGGTCTCTGTTTGGCCTGAAATTCACCCGATCTATCACACACAGGATGGTGATCGACACTCCTAACTTCGTCATGGACGAAGTCGCTTATTATTGCATTTCTAAGCCAAGAAACTCAAATACGTGATTTTTTGCACTTTCGGTGGGTAATGCACACAAATTTTCTAGAATCTGATCGACGGTCTCTGATTGGTAAAAAATCACCTAGTCCATCAAAAACGGGCTGGTGATTGTCACACAATACTTTTTCATGGCCGACGTCGCTTATTATAGCATTGCTAAGCCAAAAAACTCAAATTCGTGATTTTTTGCACTTTCGATGGTTACTAGACACATATATTCTAGAATCCGGTCGAAGGTCTCTGATTAGCCTAAAATCTCCCAGTCCATCACAAACGGGATGGTGATTATCACAAATTACTTTGTCATGGTCGACGTCGCTTATTATTGCATTTCTAAGCCCAGAAACTCACTTTCGTGATTTCTTATGAATTCGGTGGGTATTAGCACACTGATTTTCTAGAATCCAGTCGACGGTCTCTAATTGACCTGAAATTCACCCGGTCTATCAAGAACAGGCTGATGATCGACATATATTACTTCACCATGGCCGACGTCGCTTATTATTGCATTTCTAATCCCAGAAACACAAATTCATGATATTTTTTCCGAATTCAGTGGGTATTAGCACATAGATTTTCTAGAATCCTGTCGCCGTTTTCTGATTGGACTGAAATTCACCCGGTCCATCAGAAACAGGATGGTTATCGACACCCATTACTTCGTCATGGCCAACATCACTTATTATTGCATTTCTAAGTCAAGAAACCCTAATTCTTGATTTTTAGCACTTTCGGTGGGTATTAGCACACATATTTTCTAGAATCTGGTCGACGGTCTCTGATTGAGGTGAAATTCGCTTGGTCCACCACAAACAGGCTGGTGATCGACACCCATCACTTCTTCTTGGCTTACGTCGCGTATTATTGCATTTCAAAGCTAAGAAACTCAATTCTTGATTTTTTGCACTTTCGGTGGGTATTAGCACACATATTTTCTATAATCCGATCGACGATCTCTGATTGGCCTGAAATTGACTGGGTCCATCACAAACAGGCTGGTGATCGACACCCATCACTTCTTCATGGCTAACGTCGCGTATTATTGCATTTCAAAGCCAAGAAACTCAAATTCTTGATTTTTTGCACTTATTTTCTTGAATCTTGTCATCGATCTATGATTTGCCTGAAATTCACCCGGTCTATTAAAAATAGGCTTGTGATCGACACCCATTTTTTCTTCATGGCCGACATCGCTTATAATTGTATTTCTAAGCTAAGCAACTCAAATTTGTGATTTTTTACACTTTCGGTGGGTAATCCACATAGATTTTCTAGAATCCGGTCGACGGTCTCTGTTTGGCCTGAAATTCACCCGATCTATCAAACACAGGATGGTGATCGACACTCCTAACTTCGTCATGGACGATGTCGCTTATTATTGCATTTCTAAGCCAAGAAACTCAAATACGTGATTTTTTGGACTTTCGGTGGGTATTAGCGCACAAATTTTCTAGAATCTGATCGACGGTCACTGATTGGTCAAAAATCACCTAGTCCATCAAAAACGGGCTGGTGATTGACACACAATACTTTGTCATGGCCGACGTCGCTTATTATTGCATATCTAAGCCTAGAAACTCAAATTCGTGATTTTTCGCAATTTCGGTAGACATTAGCACACACATTTTCTAGAATCAGGTCGACGGTCTCTGATTGGCTTGAAATTCACCAGGTCAATAAAAAACAGGCTGGTGCTCTACACCCATTACTTCTTCATGTTTGACGTCACGTATTATTGCATTTCTAAGCCAAAAAACTCAAATTCGTGATTTTTTGCACTTTCGATGGTTACTAGACACATATATTCTAGAATCCGGTCGACGGTCTCTGATTAACCTAAAATCTCCCAGTCCATCACAAACGGAATGGTGATTGACACAAATTACTTTGTCATGGTCGACATTGCTTATTATGGCATTTCTAAGCCCAGAAACTCAAATTCGTGATTTCTTATGAATTCGGTGGGTAAATGCACACTGATTTTCTAGAATCCAGTCGACGGTCTCTAATTGACTTGAAATTCACCCGGTCTATCAAGAATAGGCTGATGATCGACATATATTACTTCACCATGGCCGACGTCGCTTATTATTGCATTTCTAATCCCAGAAACACAAATTCATGATATTTTTTCCGAATTCAGTGGGTATTAGCACATAGATTTTCTAGAATCCTGTCGTCGTTTTCTGATTGGACTGAAATTCACTCGGTCCATCAGAAACAGGATGGTTATCGACACCCATTACTTCGCCATGGCCAACATCACTTATTATTGCATTTCTAAGCCAAGAAACTCTAATTCGTGATTTTTCGCACTTTCGGTGGGTATTAGCACACATATTTTCTAGAATCTGGTCGATGATCTCTGATTGACGTGAAATTCGCTTGGTCCACCACAAACAGGCTGGTGATCGACACCTATCACATCTTCATGGCTGACGTCGCGTATTATTGTATTTCAAAGCTAAGAAACTCAATTCTTGATTTTTTGCACTTATTTTCTTGAATCTTGTCATCAATCTATGATTTGCCTGAAATTCACCCGGTCTATCAAAAATAGGCTTGTGATCGACACCCATTTTTACTTCATGGCCGACATCGGTTATAATTGTATTTCAAAGCTAAGCAACTCAAATTTGTGATTTTTTGCACTTTCGGTGGGTTTTACCACATAGATTTTCTAGAATTCGATCGACGGTCTCTGTTTGGCCTGAAATTCACCCGATCTATCACACACAGGATGGTGATCGACACTCCTAACTTCGTCATGGACGAACTCGCTTAGTATTGCATTTCTAAGCCAAGAAACTCAAATACATGATTTTTTGCACTTTCGGTGGTATTAGCACACAAATTTTCTAGAATCTGATCGACGGTCTCTGATTGGTAAAAAATCACCTAGTCCATCAAAAATGGGCTGGTGATTGTCACACAATACTTTGTCATGGCCGACGTCGCTTATTATAGCATTGCTAAGCCAAAAAATTCAAATTCGTGATTTTTTGCACTTTCGATGGTTACTAGACACATATATTCTAGAATCCGGTCGAAGGTCTCTGATTAGCCTAAAATCTCCCAGTCCATCACAAACGGGATGGTGATTGACACAAATTACTTTGTCATGGTCGACGTCGCTTATTATTGCATTTCTAAGCCCAGAAACTCAAATTCGTGATGTCTTACGAATTCGGTGGGTATTAGCACACTGATTTTCTAGAATCCAGTCGACGGTCTCTAATTGACCTGAAATTCACCCGGTCTATCAAGAACAGGCTGATGATCGACATATATTACTTCACCATGGCCGACGTCGCTTATTATTGCATTTCTAATCCCAGAAACACAAATTCATGATATTTTTTCCGAATTCAGTGGGTATTAGCACATAGATTTTCTAGAATCCTGTCGTCGTTTTCTGATTGGACTGAAATTCACCCGGTCCATCAGAAACAGGATGGTTATCGACACCCATTACTTCGTCATGGCCAACATCACTTATTATTGCATTTCTAAGCCAAGAAACTCTAATTCGTGATTTTTAGCACTTTCGGTGGGTATTAGCACACATATTTTCTAGAATCTGGTCGACGGTCTCTGATTGAGGTGAAATTCGCTTGGTCCACCACAAACAGGCTGGTGATCGACACCCATCACTTCTTCATGGCTGACGTCGCGTATTATTGCATTTCAAAGCTAAGAAACTCAATTCTTGATTTTTTGCACTTTCGGTGGGTATTAGCACACATATTTTCTATAATCCGATCGACGATCTCTGATTGGCCTGAAATTGACTGGGTCCATCACAAACAGGCTGGTGATCGACACCCATCACTTCTTCATGGCTAACGTCGCGTATTATTGCATTTCAAAGCCAAGAAACTTAAATTCTTGATTTTTTGCACTTTCGGTGGGTATTAGCACACGGATTTTCTTGAATCTTGTCATCAATCTATGATTTGCCTGAAATTCACCCAGTCTATGAAAAATAGGCTTGTGATCGACACCCATTTTTTCTTCATGGCCGACATCGCTTATAATTGTATTTCTAAGCTAAGCAACTCAAATTTGTGATTTTTTACACTTTCGGTGGGTAATCCACATAGATTTTCTAGAATCCGGTCGACGGTCTCTGTTTGGCCTGAAATTCACCCGATCTATCAAACACAGGATGGTGATCGACACTCCTAACTTCGTCATGGACGATGTCGCTTATTATTGCATTTCTAAGCCAAGAAACTCAAATACGTGATTTTTTGGACTTTCGGTGGGTATTAGCGCACAAATTTTCTAGAATCTGATCGACGGTCACTGATTGGTCAAAAATCACCTAGTCCATCAAAAACGGGCTGGTGATTGACACACAATACTTTGTCATGGCCGACGTCGCTTATTATTGCATATCTAAGCCTAGAAACTCAAATTCGTGATTTTTCGCAATTTCGGTAGACATTAGCACACACATTTTCTAGAATCAGGTCGACGGTCTCTGATTGGCCTGAAATTCACCAGGTCAATAACAAACAGGCTGGTGCTCTACACCCATTACTTCTTCATGTTTCACGTCACGTATTATTGCATTGCTAAGCCAAAAAACTCAAATTCGTGATTTTTTGCACTTTCGATGGTTACTAGACACATATATTCTAGAATCCGGTCGAAGGTCTCTGATTAGCCTAAAATCTCCCAGTCCATCACAAACGGGATGGTTATTGACACAAATTACTTTGTCATGGTCGACGTCACTTATTATTGCATTTTTAAGCCCAGAAACTCAAATTCGTGATGTCTTACGAATTCGGTGGGTATTAGCACACTGATTTTCTAGAATCCAGTCAACGATCTCTAATTGACCTGAAATTCACCCGATCTATCAAGAACAGGCTGATGATCGACATATATTACTTCACCATGGCCGACGTCGCTTATTATTGCATTTCTAATCCCAGAAACACAAATTCATGATATTTTTTCCGAATTCAGTGGGTATTAGCACATAGATTTTCTAGAATCCTGTCGCCGTTTTCTGATTGGACTGAAATTCACCCGGTCCATCAGAAACAGGATGGTTATCGACACCCATTACTTCGTCATGGCCAACATCACTTATTATTGCATTTCTAAGCCAAGAAACTCTAATTCGTGATTATTAGCACTTTCAGTGGGTATTAGCACACATATTTTATAGAATCTCGTCGACGGTCTCTAATTGATGTGAAATTCGCTTGGTCCACCACAAACAGGCTGGTGATCGACACCCATCACTTTTTCATGGCTGACGTCGCGTATTATTGCATTTCAAAGCTAAGAAACTCAATTCTTAATTTTTTGCACTTTCGGTGGGTATTAGCACACATATTTTCTATAATCCGATAGACGATCTCTGATTGGCCTAAAATTGACTGGGTCCATCACACACAGGCTGGTGATCGACACCCATCACTTCTTCATGGCTAACGTCGCGTATTATTGCATTTCAAAGCCAAGAAACTCAAATTCTTGATTTTTTGCACTTATTTTCTTGAATCTTGTCATCAATCTATGATTTGCCTGAAATTCACCCGGTCTATCAAAAATAGGCTTGTTATCGACACCCATTTTTTCTTCATGGCCGACATCGCTTATAATTGTATTTCAAAGATAAGCAACTCAAATTTGTGATTTTTTGCACTTTCGGTGGGTATTACCACATAGATTTTCTAGAATTCGATCGACGGTCTCTGTTTGGCCTGAAATTCACCCGATCTGTCACACACAGGATGGTGATCGACACTCCTAACTTCGTCATGGGCGAAGTCGCTTATTATTGCATTTCTAAGCCAAGAAACTCAAATACGTGATTTTTTGCACTTTCGGTGGGTATTAGAACACAAATTTTCTAGAATCTGATCGACGGTCTCTGATTGGTCAAAAATCACCTAGTCCATCAAAAACGGGCTGGTGATTGTCACACAATACTTTGTCATGGCCGACGTCGCTTATTATAGCATTGCTAAGCCAAAAAACTCAAATTCGTGATTTTTTGCACTTTCAATGGTTACTAGACACATATATTCTAGAATCCGGTCGAAGGTCTCTGATTAGCCTAAAATCTCCCAGTCCATCACAAACGGGATGGTGATTGACACAAATTACTTTGTCATGGTCGACGTCGCTTATTATTGCATTTCTAAGCCCAGAAACTCAAATTCGTGATGTCTTACGAATTCGGTGGGTATTAGCACACTGATTTTCTAGAATCCAGTCGACGGTCTCTAATTGACCTGAAATTCACCCGGTCTATCAAGAACAGGCTGATGATCGACATATATTACTTCACCATGGCCGACGTCGCTTATTATTGCATTTCTAATCCCAGAAACACAAATTCATGATATTTTTTCCGAATTCAGTGGGTATTAGCACATAGATTTTCTAGAATCCTGTCGTCGTTTTCTGATTGGACTGAAATTCACCCGGTCCATCAGAAACAGGATGGTTATCGACACCCATTACTTCGTCATGGCCAACATCACTTATTATTGCATTTCTAAGCCAAGAAACTCTAATTCGTGATTTTTAGCACTTCCGGTGGGTATTAGCACACATATTTTCTAGAATCTGGTCGACGATCTCTGATTGACGTGAAATTCGATTGGTCCACAACAAACAGGCTGGTGATCGACACCCATCACATCTTCATCGCTGACGTCACGTATTATTGTATTTCAAAGTTAAGAAACTCAATTCTTGATTTTTTGCACTTTCGGTGGGTATTAGCACACATATTTTGTATAATCCGATCGACGATCTCTGATTGGCCTGAAATTGAATGGGTCCATCACAAACAGGCTGGTGATCGACACCCATCACTTCTTCATGGCTAACGTCGCGTATTATTGCATTTCAAAGCCAAGAAACTCAAATTCTTGATTTTTTGCACTTTCGGTGGGTATTAGCACACGGATTTTCTTGAATCTAGTCATCGATCTATGATTTTCCTGAAATTCACCCGGTCTATTAAAAATAGGCTTGTGATCGACACCCATTTTTTCTTCATGGCGGACATCGCTTATAATTGTATTTCTAAGCTAAGCAACTCAAATTTGTGATTTTTTGCACTTTCGGTGGGTATTACCACATAGATTTTCTAGAATCCGGTGGACGGTCTCTGTTTGGCCTGAAATTCACCCGATCTATAACACACAGGATGGTGATCGACACACCTAACTTCGTCATGGACGATGTCGCTTATTATTGCATTTCTAAGCCAAGAAACTCAAATTCGTGATTTTTTGCACTTTCGGTGGATATTAGCACACAAATTTTCTACAATCCGAACGACGGTCTCTGATTGGTCAAAAATCACCTAGTCCATCAAAAACGGGCTGGTGATTGACACACAATACTTCGTCATGGCCGACGTCGCTTATTATTGCATATCTAAGCCTAGAAACTCAAATTCGTGATTTTTTGCAATTTCGGTAGACATTAGCACACACATTTTCTAGAATCAGGTCGGCGGTCTCTGATTGGCCTGAAATTCACCAGGTCAATAACAAACAGCCTGGTGCTCTACACCCATTATTTCTTCATGTGTGACGTCACGTATTATTGCATTGCTAATCCAAAAAACTCAAATTCGTGATTTTTTGCACTTTCGATGGTTACTAGACACATATATTCTAGAATCCGGTCGACGGTCTCTGATTAGCCTAAAATCTTCCAGTCCATCACAAACGGGATGGTGATTGACACAAAATACTTTGTCATGGTCGACGTCGCTTATTATTGCATTTCTAAGCCCAGAAACTCACTTTCGTGATTTCTTACGAATTCGGTGGGTATTAGCACACTGATTTTCTAGAATCCAGTCGACGGTCTCTAATTGACCTGAAATTCACCCGGTCTATCAAGAACAGGCTGATGATCGACATATATTACTTCACCATGGTCGACGTCGCTTATTATTGCATTTCTAATCCCAGAAACACAAATTCATGATATTTTTTCCGAATTCAGTAGGTATTAGCACATAGATTTTCTAGAATCGTGTCGCCGTTTTCTGATTGGACTAAAATTCACCCGGTCCATCACAAACAGGATGGTGATCGAAACCCATTACTTCGTCATGGCCAACATCACTTATTATTGCATTTCTAAGCCAAGAAACTCTAATTCGTGATTTTGTGCACTTTCGGTGGGTAGTAGCACACGAATTTTCTAGAATCCGGTCGACGGTCTCTAATTGGCGTGAAATTCACTAGGTCTACCATAAACAGGCTGGTGATCGACACCCATTACTTCTTCATGGCGTACATCGCGTATTATTGCATTTCAAAGACAAGAAACTTAATTCTCGATTTTTTGCACTTTCGGTGGTTATTAGCACACATATTTTCTAGAATCCGGTCAAGGTGTCTGATTGGCCTAAAATTCACCGGGTCCATCACAAACAGGCTGGTGATCGACACCCATCATTTCTTCATGGCTGACGTTGCATATTATTACATTTCAAAGCCAAGAAACTCAAATTCTTAATTTTTTGCACTTTCGGTGGGTATTAGCACACGGATTTTCTTGAATCTTGTCATCGATCTATGATTTTCCTGACATTCTCCCGGTCCATGAAAAATAGGCTTGTGATCGACACCCATTTTTTCTTCATGGCCGACATCGCTTATAATTGCATTTCTAAGCTAAGCAACTCAAATTTGTGATTTTTTACACTTTCGGTGGGTATTACCACATAGATTTTCTAGAATCCGGTCGACGGTCTCTGTTTGGCCTGAAATTCACCCGATCCATCACACACAGGATGGTGATCGACACTCATAACTTCATCATGGACGATGTCGCTTATTATTGCATTTCTAAGCCAAGAATCTCAAATTCGTAATTTTTTGCACTTTCGGTGGGTATTAGCACACAAAATTTCTAGAATCCGATCGACGGTCTCTGATTGGTCTAAAATCACCCAGTCCATCAAAAATGGGCTGGTGATTGACACACATTACTTTATCACGGCCGACGTCGATTATTATTGTATTTCTAAGCCTAGAAACTCAAATTCGTGATTTTTTGCAATTTCGGTGGACATTAGCACACACATTTTCTAGAATCAGGTCGACGGTCTCTGATTGGCCTGAAATTCACCAGGTCAATAACAAACAGGCTGGTGATCTACACCCATTACTTCTTCATGTCCGACGTCATGCATTGTTGCATTGCTAAGCCAAGAAACTCAAATTCTGGTTACTAGACACATATATTCTAGAATCCGGTGGACGGTCTCTGATTAGCGTAAAATCACCCAGTCCATCACAAACGTGATGGTGATCAACACAAATTACATTCTCAAGGCCGACGTCGCTTATTATTAAATTTCTAAGCCCAGAAACTCAAATTCGTGATTTCTTACGAATTCGGTGGGTATTAGCACACGGATTTTCTAGAATGCAGTCGACGGTCTATAATTGACCAAACATTCACCCGGTCTATCAATAACAGGCTGATGATCGATGCATATTACATTACCATGGCCGACGTCGCTTATTATTGCATTTCTAATCCCAAAAACACAAATTCATTATTTTTTTTTGTGCAAATTCGGTGCGTATTAACACATTGATTTTCTAGAATTCTGTCGCCGTTCTCTGATTGGACTGAAATTCATCCAGTCCATCACAAACAGGATGGTTATCGACACCCATTACTTCGTCATCGCCAAGATCACTTATTATTGCATTTCTAAGCCAAGAAACTCTAATTCGTGATTTTTAGCACTTTCGGTGGGTATTAGCAAACATATTTTCTAGAATCCGGTCGATAGTCTCTAATTGACGTGAAATTCGTTTGGTCCACCACAAACAGGCTGGTGATCGACACCCATCACTTCTTCATGGCTGACGTCGCGTATTATTGCATTTCAAAGCTAAGTAACTCAATTCTTGATTTTTTGCACTTTCGGTGGGTATTAACACACATATTTTCTATAATCCGATCGACGGTCTCTGATTGGCCTGAAATTGACTGGGTCCATCACGAACAGGCTGGTGATCGACACCCATCATTTCTTCATGGCTGACGTCGCGTATTATTGCATTTCAAAGCCAAGAAAGTCAAATTCTTGATTTTTTGCACTTTCTGTGGGTATTAGCACACGAATTTTGTTGAATCTTGTCATCGATCTATGATTTGTCTGAAATTCACCTGGTCCATGAAAAATAGGCTTGTGATCGACACCCATTTTTTCTTCATGGCCGACATCACTTATAATTGTATTTCTAAGATAAGCAACTCAAATTTGTGATGTTTTACACATTCGATGGGTATTACCACATAGATTTTCTAGAATCCGGTCGACGGTCTCTGTTTGGCCTGAAATTCACCCGATCCATCACACACATGATGGTGATCGACACTCCTAACTTCATCATGGACTATGTCTCTTATTATTGCATTTCTAAGCCAAGAAACTCAAATTCGTGATTTTTTGCACTTTCGGTGGGTATTAGCACACAAATTTTCAAGAATCTGATCGACGATATCTGATTGGTCTAAAATCACCCAGTCCATCAAAAACGGGCTGGTGATTGACACACAATACTTCGTCATGGCCGACGTCTCTTATTATTGCATTTCTAAGCCTAAAAACTCAAATTCGTGATTTTTTGCACTTTCGATGGTTACTAGACACATATATTCTAGAATCTGTTCGACGGTCTCTTATTAGCCTAAAATCACCCAGTCCATCACAAACGGGACGGTGATTGACACAAATTACTTTGTCATGGCCTACGTCGCTTATTATTAAATTTCTAAGCCCAAAAACACAAATTCATTATTTTTTTTGCGAAATCGGTGGGTAGCACATTGATTTTCTAGAATCCAGTCGACGGTCTATAATTGACCTAAAATTCACCCGGTCTATCAATAACTGGCTGATGATTGACACAAATTACTTTGTCATGGCCTACCTCGCTTATTATTAAATTTCTAAGCCCAAAAACACAAATTCATTATTTTTTTTGCGAATTCGGTGGGTAGCACATTGATTTTCTAGAATTCTGTCGCCGTTCTCTGATTGCACTGAAATTCAACCGGTCCATTACAAACAGGATGGTGATAGAAACCCATTACTTCGTCATGGCCAACATCACTTATTATTGCATTTCTAAGCCAAGAAACTCTAATTCGTGTTTTTTTGCACTTTAGGTGGGTATTAGCACATATATTTTCTAGATTCCGGCGGTGGTCTCTGATTGGCGTGAAATTCACTAGGTCTACCATAAACAGGTTGTTGATCGACACCCATCACTCTTCATGGTTGAAGTCGCGTATTATTGCATTTAAAAGCCAAGAAACTCAATTCTTGATTTTTTGCACTTTCGGTGGGTATTAGCACACATATTTTCTAGAATCCGGTCGACGGTTTCTGATTGGCCTGAAATTCAATAGGTCTATCACAAACAGGCTGGTGATCGACACCCATCACTTCTACATGGCTTACGTCGCGTAATATTGCATTTCAAAGCCAAGAAACTCAAATTCTTGATTTTTTGCACTTTCGGTGGGTATTATCACACAGATTTTCTTGAATCTTGTCATCGATCTATGATTTTCCTGAAATTCACCCGGTCCATGAAAAATAGGCTTGTAATCGATACCCATTTATTCTTCGTGGCCGACATCGCTTATAATTGCATTTCTAAGCTAAGCCACTCAAATTTGTGATTTTTTACACTTTCGGTTGGTATTACCACATATATTTTCTAGAATCCGGTCGACGGTCTCTGTTTGGCCAGAAATTCACCCTATGCATCACACACAGGATGGTGATCGACACTCATAACTTCATCATGGACGATGTCGCTTATTGTTGCATTTCTAAGCCAAGAATCTCAAATTCGTAATTTTTTGCACTTTCGGAATGCACACAAATTTTCTAGAATCCGATCGACGGTCTCTGATTGGTCTAAAATCACCTAGTCCATCAAAAATGGGCTGGTGATTGACACACATTTCTTCGTCATGGCCGACGTCGCTTATTATTGCATTTCTAAGCCTAGAAACTCAAATTCGTGATTTTTTGCAATTTCGGTGGACATTAGCACACACATTTTCTAGAATCAGGTCGACGGTCTCTGATTGGCCTGAAATTCACCAGGTCAATAACAAACAGGTTGGTGATCTACACCCATTACTTCTTCATGTCTGACGTCACGTATTATTGCATTGCTAAGCCAAAAAACTCAAATTCGTGATTTTTTGCACTTTCGATGGTTACTAGACACATATATTCTAGAATCCGGTCGACGGTCTCTGATTAGCCTAAAATCACCCAGTCCATCACAAACGGGATGGTGATTGACACAAATTACTTTGTCATGGCCGACGTCGCTTATTATTAAATTTCTAAGCCCAGAAACTCAAATTCGTGATTTCTTACGAATTCGGTGGGTATTAGCACACATATTTTCTAGAATACAATCGACGGTCTATAATTGACCTAAAATTCACCCGGTCTATCAATAACAGGCTGATGATCGGCACATATTACATTACCATGGCCGACGTCGCTTATTTTTGTATTTCTAATCCCAAAACCACAAATTCATTATTTTTTTTTGCAAATTCGGTGGGTTAGCACATTGATTTTCTAGAATTCTGTTGCCGTTCTCTCATTAGACTGAAGTTCACCCAGTCCATCACAAACAGGATGGTGATCGAAACCCATTACTTCGTCATGGCCAACATCACTTATTATTGCATTTCTAAGCCAAGAAACTCTAATTCGTGATTTTTTGCACTTTCGGTGGGTATTAGCACATAAATTTTCTAGAATCCGGCGATGGTCTCTGATTGGCGTGAAATTCACTAGGTCTACCATAAACATGGTGGTGATCGACACCCATCACTTCTTCATGGATGATGTCGCGTATTATTGCATTTCAAAACCAAGAAACTCAATTCTTGATTTTTTGCACTTTCGGTGGGTATTAGCACACATATTTTCTAGAATCCGATCGACGGTTTCTTATTCGCCTGAAATTCACTAGGTCTATCACAAACAGGCTGGTTATTGACACCCATCAATTATTCATGGCTGACGTCGCGTAATATTGAATTTCAACGCCAAGAAACTCAAATTCTTGATTTTTTGCACTTTCGGTGGGTATTAGCACACAAATTTTCTTGAATCTTGTCATCGATCTATGATTTGCCTGAAATTCAGCCGGTCCATGAAAAATAGGCTTGTGATCGACACCCATTTTTTCTTCATGGCCGACATCGCTTATAATTGCATTTCTAAGCTAAGCAACTCAAATTTGTGATTTTTTACACTTTCGGTGGGTATTACCACATAGATTTTCTAGAATCCGATCGACGGTCTCTGTTTGGCCTGAAATTCACCCGATCCATCACACACAGGATGGTGATCGACACTCATAACTTCATCATGGACGATGTCGCTTATTATTGCATTTCTAAGCCAAGAATCTCAAATTCGTAATTTTTTGCACTTTCGGTGGATATTAGCACACAAATTTTCTAGAATCCGATCGACGGTCTCTGATTGGTCTAAAATCACCCATTGCATCAAAAATGGGCCGGTGATTGACTCACATTACTTCGTCACGGCCGACGTCGCTTATTATTGCATTTCTAAGCCTAGAAACTCAAATTCGTGATTTTTTGCAATTTCGGTGGACATTAGCACACACATTTTCTAGAATCAGGTCGACGGTCTCTGATTGGCCTGAAATTCACCAGGTCAATAACAAACAGGCTGGTGATCCACACCCATTACTTCTTCATGTCCGACGTCACGTATTATTGCATTGCTAAGCCAAGAAACTCAAATTCGTGATTTTTTGCACTTTCGATGGTTACTATATACATATATTCTAGAATCCGGTCGACGGTCTTTGATTAGCCTAAAATCACCCAGTCCATCACAAACGGGATGGTGATTGACACAAAT
Organism: Anisodus acutangulus; assembly: GCA_029783415.1. Classification (NCBI taxonomy): domain Eukaryota; kingdom Viridiplantae; phylum Streptophyta; class Magnoliopsida; order Solanales; family Solanaceae; genus Anisodus; species Anisodus acutangulus. Next base: position 29,065,141 of record CM056492.1, on the reverse strand, counting down.
TACTTTGTCATGGCCGACGTCGCTTATTATTAAATTTCTAAGCCCAGAAACTCAAATTCGTGATTTCTTACGAATTCGGTGGGTATTAGCACACAGATTTTCTAGAATCCAGTCGACGGTCTATAATTGACCTAAAATTCACCCGATCTATTAATAATAGGCTGATGATCGACACATATTACATTACCATGGCCGACGTCGCTTATTATTGCATTTCTAATCCCAAAAACACAAATTCATTATTTTTATTGCGAATTCAGTACGTATTAGCACATTGATTTTTTAGAATTCTGTCGCCGTTCTCTGATTGGACTAAAATTCACCCGGTCCATCAAAAACAGGATGGTGATCCAAACCCATTACTTTGTCATGGCAAACATCACTTATTATTGCATTTCTAAGCCAAGAAACTCTAATTCGTGATTTTTTGCACTTTCGGTGGGTATTAGCACATAAATTTTCTAGAATCCGGTGACGGTCTCTGATTGGCGTGAAATTTACTGGGTCTACCATAAACAGGCTGGTGATCGACACCCATCACTTATTCATGGCTGACATCGCATATTATTGCATTTCAAAGCCAAGAAACTCAATTCTTGATTTTTTGCACTTTCGGTGGGTATTAGCACACATATTTTCTAGAATCCGGTCGACGGTTTCTGATTGGCCTGAAATTCAATAGGTCTATCACAAACAGGCTGGTGATCGACACCCATCACTTCTACATGGCTTACGTCGCGTATTATTGCATTTCAAAGCCAAGAAACTCAAATTCTTGATTTTTTGCACTTTCGGTGGGTATTATCACACAGATTTTCTTGAATCTTGTCATCGATCTATGATTTTCCTGAAATTCACCCGGTCCATGAAAAATAGGCTTGTGATCGACACCCATTTTTTCTTCATGGCCGACATCGCTTATAATTGCATTTCTAAGCTAAGCTACTCAAATTTGTGATTTTTTACACTTTTGGTGGGTATTACCACATAGATTTTCTAGAATCCGGTCGACGGTCTCTGTTTGGCCTGAAATTCACCCGATCCATCACACACAGGATGGTGATCGACACTCATAATTTCATCATGGACGATGTCACTTATAATTGCATTTCTAAGCCAAGAATCTCAAATTCGTAATTTTTTGCACTTTCAGTGGGTATTAGCACACAAATTTTCTAGAATCAGATCGACGGTCTCTGATTGGTCTAAAATCACCCATTCTATAAAAAATGGGCCGGTGATTGACTCATATTACTTCGTCACGGCCAACGTCGCTTATTATTGCATTTCTAAGCCTAGAAACTCAAATTCGTGATTTTTTGCAATTTCGGTGGACATTAGCACACACATTTTATAGAATCAGGTCGACGGTCTCTGAATGGCCTGAAATTCACCAGGTCAATAACAAACAGGCTAGTGATCCACACCCATTACTTCTTCCTGTCCGACGTCACGTATTATTGCAATGCTAAGCCAAGAAACTCAAATTCGTGATTTTTTGCACTTTCGATGGTTACTAGATACATATATTCTAGAATCCGGTCGACGGTCTCTGATTAGCCTAAAATCACCCAGTCCATCACAAAAGGGATGGTGATTGACACAAATTACTTTGTCATGGCCGACGTCGCTTATTATTAAATTTCTAAGCTCAGAAACTCAAATTCGTGATTTCTTACGAATTCGGTGGGTATTAGCACACAGATTTTCTAGAATGCAGTCGACGGTCTATAATTGACCTAAAATTCACCCGGTCTATCAATAACAGGCTGATGATCGACACATATTACATTACCATGGCCGACGTCGCTTATTATTGCATTTCTAATCCCAAAAACACAAATTCATTATTTTTTTTTGTGCAAATTCGGTGCGTATTAACACATTGATTTTCTAGAATTCTGTCGCCGTTCTCTGATTGGACTGAAATTCACCCGGTCCATCACAAACAGGATGGTGATCGAAACCCATTACTTCGTCATGGCCAACATCACTTATTATTGCATTTCTAAGCCAAGAAACTCTAATTCGTGATTTTTTGCACTTTCGGTGGATATTAGCACATAAATTTTCTAGAATCCGGCGACGGTCTCTGATTGGCGTGAAATTCACTGGGTCTACCATAAATAGGGTGGTGATCGACACCCATCACTTCTTCATGGATGACGTCGCGTATTATTGCATTTCAAAGCCAAGAAACTCAATTCTTGATTTTTTGCACTTTCGGTGGGTATTAGCACACATATTTTCTAGAATCCGGTCGACGGTGTCTGATTGGCCTGAAATTCACTGGGTCTATCAAAAACAGGCTGGTGATCGACACCCATCATTTCTTCATGGCTGACGTCGCGTATTATTGCAGTTCAAAGCCAAGAAACTCAAATTCTTGATTTTTTGCACTTTCGGTGGGTATTAGCACACGGATTTTCTTGAATCTTGTCATCGATCTATGATTTGCCTGAAATTCACCCGGTCCATGAAAAATAGGCTTGTGATCGACACCCATTTTTTCTTCATGGCCGACATCGCTTATAATTGCATTTCTAAGCTAAGCTACTCAAATTTATGATTTTTTACACTTTCGGTGGGTATTTCCACATAGATTTTCTAGAATCCGGTCGACGGTCTCTGTTTAGCCTGAAATTCACCCGATCCATCACACACAGGATGGTGATCGACACTCATAACTTCATCATGGACGATGTCGCTTATTATTGCATTTCTAAGCCAAGAATCTCAAATTCGTAATTTTTTTGCACTTTCGGTGGATATTAGCACACAAATTTTCTAGAATCCGATCGACGGTCTCTGATTGGTCTAAAATCACCCATTGCATCAAAAATGGGCCGGTGATTGACTCACATTACTTCGTCACGGCCGACATCGCTTATTATTTCATTTCTAAGCCTAGAAACTCAAATTCGTGATTTTTTGCAATTTCGGTGGACATTATCACACACATTTTCTAGAATCAGGTCGACGGTCTATGATTGGCCTGAAATTCACCAGGTCAATAACAAACAGGCTAGTGATCCACACCCATTACTTCTTCATTTCCGACGTCACGTATTATTGCATTGCTAAGCCAATAAACTAAAATTCATGATTTTTTGCACTTTCGATGGTTACTAGATACATATATTGTAGAATCCGGTCGACGGTCTTTAATAGCCTAAAATCACCCAGTCCATCACAAAAGGGATGGTGATTGACACAAATTACTATGTCATGACCGACGTCGCTTATTATTAAATTTCTAAGCTCAGAAACTCAAATTCGTGATTTCTTACGAATTCGGTGGGTATTAGCACACAGATTTTTTAGAATCCAGTAGACGGTCTATAATTGACCTAAAATTCACCCGGTCTATCAATAACAGGCTGATGATCGACACATTACATTACCATGGCCGACGTCGCTTATTATGGCATTTCTAATCCCAAAAACATAAGTTCATTATTTTTTTTGCGAATTCGGTGCGTCTTAGCACATTGATTTTCTAGAATTCTATCGACGTTCTCTGATTGGACTGAAATTCACCCGGTCCATCACAAATAGGATGGTGATCGAAACCCATTACTTCACCGTGGCCAACATCACTTATTATTGCATTTCTAAGCCAAGAAACTCTAATTCGTGATTTTTTGCACTTTCGGTGGGTATTAGCACATAAATTTTCTAGAATCCGGCGACGGTCTCTGATTGGCGTGAAATTCACTGGGTCTACCATAAACAGGCTGGTGATCGACACCCATCACTTATTCATGGCTGACGTCGCGTATTATTGCATTTCAAAGCCAAGAAACTCAATTCTTGATTTTTTGCACTTTCGGTGGGTATTAGCACACAGATTTTCTTGAATCCGGTCGACGGTTTCTGATTGGCCTGAAATTCACTAGGTCTATCACAAACAGGCTGGTGATCGACACCCATCACTTCTTCATGGCTGACGTCGCGTATTATTGCATTTCAAAGCCAAGAAACTCAAATTCTTGATTTTTTGCACTTTCGGTGGGTATTAGCACACGGATTTTCTTGAATCTTGTCATCGATCTATGATTTGCCTGAAATTCACCCGGTCCATGAAAAATAGGATTGTGATCGACACCCATTTTTTCTTCATGGCCGACATCTCTTATAATTGCATTTCTAAGCTAAGCAACTCAAATTTGTGATTTTTTACACTTTCGGTGGGTATTACCGCATAGATTTTCTAGTATCCGGTCAACGGTCTCTGTTTGGTATGAAATTCACCCGATCCATCACACACAGGATGGTGATCGACACTCATAACTTCATCATGGACGATGTCGCTTATTATTGCATTTCTAAGCCAAGAATCTCAAATTCATAATTTTTTGCACTTTCGGTGGATATTAGCACACAAATTTTCTAGAATCCGATCGACGGTCTCTGATTGGTCTAAAATCACCCATTGCATCAAAAATGGGCCGGTGATTGACTGACATTACTTCGTCACGGCCGGCGTCGCTTATTATTGCATTTCTAAGCCTAGAAACTCAAATTCGTGATTTTTTGCAATTTCGGTGGACATTATCACACACATTTTCTAGAATCAGGTCGACGGTCTATGATTGGCCTGAAATTCACCAGGTCAATAACAAACAGGCTAGTGATCCACACCCATTACTTCTTCATTTCCGACGTCACGTATTATTGCATTGCTAAGCCAAGAAACTAAAATTCGTGATTTTTTGCACTTTCGATGGTTACTAGATACATATATTGTAGAATCCGGTCGACGGTCTTTGATAGCCTAAAATCACCCAGTCCATCACAAAAGGGATGGTGATTGACACAAATTACTATGTCATGGCCGACGTCGCTTATTATTAAATTTCTAAGCTCAGAAACTCAAATTCGTGATTTCTTACGAATTCGGTGGGTATTAGCACACAGATTTTCTAGAATGCAGTCGACGGTCTATAATTGACCTAAAATTCACCCGGTCTATCAATAACAGGCTGATGATCGACATATATTACATTACCATGGCCGACGTCGCTTATTATTGCATTTCTAATCCCAAAAACACAAATTCATTATTTTTTTTGCGAATTCGGTGCGTCTTAGCACATTGATTTTCTAGAATTCTGTCGACGTTCTCTGATTGGACTGAAATTCACCCGGTCCATCACAAATAGGATGGTGATCGAAACCCATTACTTCGCCATGGCCAACATCACTTGTTATTGCATTTCTAAGCCAAGAAACTCTAATTCGTGATTTTTTGCACTTTCGGTGGGTATTAGCACATAAATTTTCTAGAATCAGGTCGACGGTCTCTGATCGATTTGAAATTCACTGGGTCTACCATAAACTGGGTGGTGATCGACACCCATCACTTCTTCATGGTTGACGTCGCGTATTATTGCATTTCAAAGCCAAGAAACTCAATTCTTGATTTTTTGCACTTTCGGTGGGTATTAGCACACATATTTTCTAGAATCCGGTCGACGGTGTCTGATTGGCCTGAAATTCACTGGGTCTATCAAAAATAGGCTGGTGATCGACACCCATCATTTCTTCATGGCTGACGTTGCGTATTATTGCAGTTCAAAGCCAAGAAACTCAAATTCTTGATTTTTTGCACTTTCGGTGGGTATTAGCACACATATTTTCTTGAATCTTGTCATCGATCTATGATTTGCCTGAAATTCACCCGGTCCATGAAAAATAGGCTTGTGATCGACACCCATTTTTTCTTCATGGCCGACATCGCTTATAATTGAATTTCTAAGCTAAGCTACTCAAATTTGTGATTTTTTACACTTTCGGTGGGTATTACCACATAGATTTTCTAGAATCCGGTCGACGGTCTCTGTTTGGCCTGAAATTCACCCAATCCATCACACACAGGATGGTGATCGACACTCATAACTTCACCTTGGACGATGTCGCTTATTATTGCATTTCTAACCCAAGAATCTCAAATTCGTAATTTTTTGCACTTTCGGTGGGTAAATTTTCTAGAATCCGATCGACGGTCTTTGATTGGTTTAAAATCACCCATTGCATCAAAAAGCGGTGGTGATCGACACCCATTTTTTCTTCATGTCCGACGTCATGTATTATTGCATTGCTAAGACAAGAAACTCAAATACGTGATTTTTTGCACTTTCGATGGTTACTAGACACATATATTCTAGAATCCGGTCGACGGTCTCTAATTAGCCTAAAATCATCGAGTCCATCACAAACGGGATGGTGATTGACACAAATTACTTTTTCATGGCCGACGTCACTTATTGTTAAATTTCTAAGCCCAGAAACTCAAATTCGTGATTTCCACAGATTTTTTAGAATCCAGTAGACGGTCCATAATTGACCTAAAATTCACCCGGTCTATCAATAAAAGGCTGATGATCGACACATTACATTACCATGGCCGACGTCGCTTATTATTGCATTTCTAATCCCAAAAACACAAATTCATTATTTTTTTTGCGAATTCGGTGCGTCTTAGCACATTGATTTTCTAGAATTCTGTCGACGTTCTCTGATTGGACTGAAATTCACCCGGTCCATCACAAATAGGATGGTGATCGAAACCCATTACTTCGCCATGGCCAACATCACTTGTTATTGCATTTCTAAGCCAAGAAACTCTAATTCGTGATTTTTTGCACTTTCGGTGGGTATTAGCACATAAATTTTCTAGAATCCGGCGACGGTCTCTGATTGGCGTGAAATTCACTGGGTTTACCATAAACAGGGTCGTGATCGACACCCATCACTTCTTCATGGCTGACGTCGCGTATTATTGCATTTCAAAGCCACGAAACTCAATTCTTGATTTTTTGCACTTTCGGTGGGTATTAGCACACATATTTTCTAGAATCTGGTCGACGGTGTCTAATTGGCCTGAAATTCACTGGGTCTATCAAAACCAGGCTGGTGATCGACACCCGTCATTTCTTCATGGCTGACGTCGCGTATTATTGCAGTTCAAAGCCAAGAAACTCAAATTCTTGATTTTTTGCACTTTCGGTGGGTATTAGCACACAAATTTTCTTGAATCTTGTCATCGATCTATGATTTGCCTGAAATTCACCCGGTCCATGAAAAATAGGCTTGTAATCGACACCCATTTTTTCTTCATGGCCGACATCGCTTATAATTGCATTTCTAAGCTAAGATACTCAAATTTGTGATTTTTTACACTTTCGGTTGGTATTACCACATAGATTTTCTAGAATCCGGTCGACGGTCTCTGTTTGGCCTGAAATTCACCCGATCCATCACACACAGGATGGTGATCGACACTCATAACTTCATCATGGACGATGTCGCTTATTATTGCATTTCTAACCCAAGAATCTCAAATTCGTAATTTTTTGCACTTTCGGTGGGTTAATGCACACAAATTTTCTAGAATCAGATCGACGGTCTCTAATTGGTCTAAAATCACCCATTGCATCAAAAATTGGCCGGTGATTGACACACATTACTTCGTCACGGCCGACGTCGCTTATTATTGCATTTCTAAGCCTAGAAACTCAAATTCGTGATTTTTTGCAATTTCGGTGGACATTAGCACACACATTTTCTAGAATCAGGTCGACGGTCTCTGATTGGCCTGAAATTCACCAGGTCAATAACAAACAGGCTAGTGATCCACACCCATTACTTCTTCATGTCCGACGTCACGTATTATTGCATTGCTAAGCCAAGAAACTCAAATTCGTGATTTTTTGCACTTTCGATGGTTACTAGACACATATATTCTAGAATCCGGTCGACGGTCTCTGATTAGCCTAAAATCACCCAGTCCATCACAAACGGGATGGTGATTGACACAAATTACTTTGTCATGGCCGACGTCGCTTATTATTAAATTTCTAAGCCCAGAAACTCAAATTCGTGATTTCTTACGAATTCGGTGGGTATTAGCACACAGATTTTCTAGAATGCAGTCGACGGTCTATAATTGACCTAAAATTCACCCGGTCTATCAATAACAGGCTGATGATCGACACATATTACATTACCATGGCCGACGTCGCTTATTATTGCATTTCTAATCCCAAAAACACAAATTCATTATTTTTTAGCGAATTCGGTGCGTATTAGCACATTGATTTTCTAGAATTCTGTCGCCGTTCTCTGATTGGACTGAAATTCACCCGGTCCATCACAAACAGGATGGTGATCGAAACCCATTACTTCGTCATGGCCAACATCACTTATTATTGCATTTCTAAGCCAAGAAACTCTAATTCGTGATTTTTTGCACTTTCGGTGGGTATTAGCACACATATTTTCTAGAATCCGGTCGACGGTGTCTGATTGGAGTGAAATTCACTGGGTCTACCACAAACAGGCTGGTGATCAACACCCATCACTTCTTCATGGTTGACGTTGCGTATTATTGCATTTCAAAGCCAAGAAACTCAATTCTTGATTTTTTGCACTTTCGGTGGGTTAAGCACACAGATTTTCTTGAATCCGATCGACGGTTTCTGATTGGCCTTAAATTCACTAGGTCTATCACAAACAGGCTAGTGATCGACACCCATCATTTCTTCATGGCTGACGTCGCGTATTATTGCAGTTCAAAGCCAAGAAACTCAAATTCTTGATTTTTTGCACTTTCGGTGGGTATTAGCACACGGATTTTCTTGAATCTTGTCATCGATCTATGATTTGCCTGAAATTCACCCGGTCCATGAAAAATAGGCTTGTGATCGACACCCATTTTTTCTTCATGGCCGACATCGCTTATAATTGCATTTCTAAGCTAAGCTACTCAAATTTGTGATTTTTTACACTTTCGGTGGGTATTACCACATAGATTTTCTAGAATCCGATCGACGGTCTCTGTTTGGCCTGAAATTCACCCAATCCATCACACACAGGATGGTGATCGACACTCATAACTTCACCTTGGACGATGTCGCTTATTATTGCATTTCAAAGCCAAGAATCTCAAATTCGTAATTTTTTGCACTTTCGGTGGGTATTAGCACACAAATTTTCTAGAATCCGATCGACGGTCTCTGATTGGTCTAAAATCACCCATTGCATAAAAAATGGGCCGGTGATTGACACACATTACGCCATCGAGCTTATTATTGCATTTCTAAGCCTAGAAACTCAAATTCGTGATTTTTGCAATTTCTGGACATTAGCACACACATTTTATAGAATCGGTCGACGGTCTCTGATCATTCACCAGTCAATAACGCGCTAGTGATCCACACCCATTACTTCTTCATTGTCACGTATTATTGCAATGCTAAGCCAAAAAACTCAAATTTGTGATTTTTGGCACTTTCGATGGTTACTAGACACATATATTCTAGAATCCGGTCGACGGTCTCTGATTAGCCTAAAATCACCCAGTCCATCACAAAAGGGATGGTGATTGACACAAATTACTATGTCATGGCCGACGTCGCTTATTATTAAATTTCTAAGCTCAGAAACTCAAATTCGTGATTTCTTACGAATTCGGTGGGTATTAGCACACAGATTTTCTAGAATGCAGTCGACGGTCTATAATTGACCTAAAATTCACCCGGTCTATCAATAACAGGCTGATGATCGACATATATTACATTACCATGGCCGACGTCGCTTATTATTGCATTTCTAATCCCAAAAACACAAATTCATTATTTTTTTTGCGAATTCGGTGCGTCTTAGCACATTGATTTTCTAGAATTCTGTCGACGTTCTCTGATTGGACTGAAATTCACCCGGTCCATCACAAATAGGATGGTGATCGAAACCCATTACTTCGCCATGGCCAACATCACTTGTTATTGCATTTCTAAGCCAAGAAACTCTAATTCGTGAATTTTTTGCACTTTCGGTGAGTATTAGCACACAAATTTTCTAGAATCCGGTCGACGGTCTCTGATTGGCGTGAAATTCACTGGGTCTACCACAAACAGGCTGGTGATCAACGCCCATCACTTCTTCATGGCTTACATCGCGTATTATTGCATTTCAAAGCCAAGAAACTCAATTCTTGATTTTTTGCACTTTCGGTGGGTATTATCACACATATATTCTATAATCCGATCTATGGTCTCTGATTGGCCTGAAATTGACTGGGTCCATCACAAACAGGCTGGTGATCGACACCCATCACTTCTTCACGGCTGACGTCGCGTATTATTGCATTTCAAAGCCAAGAAACTTAAATTCTTGATTTTTTGCACTTTCGGTGGGTATTAGCACACGGATTTTCTTGAATCTTGTCATCGATCTATGATTTGCCTGAAATTCACCCGGTCCATGAAAAATAGGCTTGTGATCGACACCCATTTTTTCTTCATGGCCGACATCGCTTATAATTGCATTTCTAAGCTAAGCTACTCAAATTTGTGATTTTTTACACTTTTGGTGGGTATTACCACATAGATTTTCTAGAATCCGGTCGACGGTCTCTGTTTGGCCTGAAATTCACCCGATCCATCACACACAGGATGGTGATCGACACTCATAATTTCATCATGGACGATGTCACTTATAATTGCATTTCTAAGCCAAGAATCTCAAATTCGTAATTTTTTGCACTTTCAGTGGGTATTAGCACACAAATTTTCTAGAATCAGATCGACGGTCTCTGATTGGTCTAAAATCACCCATTCCATAAAAAATGGGCCGGTGATTGAGACACATTACTTCGTCACGACCTACGTCGCTTATTATTGCATTTCTAAGCCTAGAAACTCAAATTCGTGATTTTTTGCAATTTCGGTGGACATTAGCACACAAATTTTCTAGAATCAGGTCGACGGTCTCTGATTGGCCTGAAATTCACCAGGTCAATAACAAACAGGGTAGTGATCCACACCCATTACTTCTTCATGTCCGACGTCACGTATTATTGCCTTGCTAAGCCAAGAAACTCCAATTCGTCATTTTTTGCACTTTCGATAGTTACTAGACACATATATTCTAGAATCCGGTCGCCAGTCTCTGATTAGCCTAAAATCACCCAGTCCATCACAAACGGGATGGTGATCGACACAAATTACTTTGTCATGGCCGACGTCGCTTATTATTAAATTTCTAAGCCCAGAAACTCAAATTCGTGATTTCTTACGAATTCGGTGGGTATTAGCACACAGATTTTCTAGAATGCAGTCGACGGTCAATAATTGACCTCAAATTCACCCGGTCTATCAATAATAGGCTGATCATCGACACATATTACATTACCATGGTCGACGTCGCTTATTATTGCATTTCTAAGCCCAAAAACACAAATTCATTAATTTTTTTGCGAATTCGGTGGGTAGCACATTGATTTTCTAGAATTCTGTCGCCGTTCTCTGATTGCACTGAAATTCAACCGGTCCATTACAAACAGGATGGTGATAGAAACCCATTACTTCGTCATGGCCAACATCACTTATTATTGCATTTCTATGCCAATAAACTCTAATTCGTGATTTTTTGCAACTTTAGGTGGGTATTAGCACACAAATTTTCTATAATCCGATCGACGGTCTCTGATTAGCGTGAAATTCACTGGGTCTACCATAAACAGGCTGGTGATCGACACCCTTCATTTCTTCATGGTTGACGTCACATATTATTGCATTTCAAAGCCAAGAAACTCGATTCTTGATTTTTTGCAGTTTCGGTGGGTATTAGCACACAGATTTTCTAGAATCCGGCGGTGGTTTCTGATTGGCCTTAAATTCACTAGGTCTATCACAAACAGGCTAGTGATCGACACCCATCATTTCTTCATGGCTGACGTCGCGTATTATTGCATTTCAAAGCGAAGAAACTCAAATTCTTGATTTTTGCACTTTCGTGGGTATTAGCACACAAATTTTCTTGAATCTTGTCATCGATCTATGATTAGCCTGAAATTCAGCCAGTCCATGAAAAATAGGCTTGTGATCGACACCCATTCTTTCTTCATGGCCGACATCGCTCATAATTTTATGTCTAATCTAAGCAACTCAAATTTGTGATTTTTTACACTTTCGGTGGGTATTACCGCATAGATTTTCTAGAATCCGGTCGACGGTCTCTGTTTGGCCTGAAATTCACCCGATCCATCACACACAGGATGGTGATCGACACGCATAACTTCATCATGGACGATGTCGCTTATTATTGCATTTCTAAGCCAAGAATCTCAAATTTGTAATTTTTTGCACTTTCGGTGGGTAGTAGCACACAAATTTTCTAGAATCGATCGACGGTCTCGATTGGTCTAAAATCACCCATTGCATCAAAAATGGGCTGGTGATCTACACCCATCACTTCTTCATGTCCGACGTCACATATTGTTGCATTGCTAAGCCAAGAAACTCAAATTCGTGATTTTTTGCACTTTCGATGGTTACTAGACACATATATTCTAGAATCTGTTCGACGGTCTCTGATTAGCCTAAAATCACCCAGTCCATCACAAACGGGATGGTGATTGACACAAATTACTTTGTCATGGCCGACGTCGCTTATTATTAAATATCTAAGCCCAGAAACTCAAATTCGTGATTTCTTACGAATTCGGTGGGTATTAGCACACAGATTTTCTAGAATCCAGTCGACGGTCTATAATTGACCTAAAATTCACCCGGTCTATCAAAAATAGGCTGATGATCGACACATATTACATTACCATGGCCGACGTCGCTTATTATTGCATTTCTAATCCCAAAACCACAAATTCATTATTTTTTTTTTTGAATTCGGTGGGTATTAGCACATTGATTTTCTAGAATTCTGTCGCCGTTCTCTCATTAGACTGAAATTCACCCGGTCCATCACAAACAGGATGGTGATAGAAACCCATTACTTCGTCATGGCCAACATCACTTATTATTGCATTTCTAAGCCAAGAAACTCTAATTCGTGAATTTTTTGCACTTTCGGTGGGTATTAGCACACAAATTTTCTAGAATCCGGTCGACGGTCTCTGATTGGCGTGAAATTCACTGGGTCTACCATAAACAGGTTGTTGATCGACACCCATCACTTCTTCATGGCTGACGTCGCGTATTATTGCATTTCAAAGCCAAGAAACTCAATTCTTGACTTTTTTCACTTTCGGTGGGTATTATCACACATATTTTCTAGAATCCGGTCGACGGTCTCTGATTGGCGTGAAATTCACTGGGTCTACCACAAACAGGCTGGTGATCGACACCCATCATTTCTTTATGGCGGACGTCGCATATTATTGCATTTAAAAGCCAAGAAACTCAATTCTTTATTTTTTGCACTTTCGGTGGGTATTAGCACACATATTTTCTTGAATCTTGTCATCGATCTATGATTTGCCTGAAATTCACCCGGTCCATGAAAAATAGGCTTGTGATCGACACCCATTTTTTCTTCATGGCCGACATCGCTTATAATTGAATTTCTAAGCTAAGCTACTCAAATTTGTGATTTTTTACACTTTCGGAGGGTATTACCACATAGATTTTCTAGAATCCGGTCGACGGTCTCTGTTTCGCCTGAAATTCACCCAATCCATCACACACAGGATGGTGATCGACATTCATAACTTCATCATGGACGATGTCGCTTATTATTGCATTTCTAAGCCAAGAATCTCAAATTCGTAATTTTTTGCACTTTCGGTGGGTATTAGCACACAAATTTTCTAGAATCCGATCGACGGTCTCTGATTGGTCTAAAATCACCCATTGCATAAAAAATGGGCCGGTGATTGACACACATTACTTCGTCACGGCCGACGTCGCTTATTATTGCATTTCTAAGCCTAGAAACTCAAATTCGTGATTTTTTGCAATTTCGGTGGACATTAGCACACACATTTTATAGAATCAGGTCGACGGTCTCTGAATGGCCTGAAATTCACCAGGTCAATAACAAACAGGCTAGTGATCCACACCCATTACTTCTTCCTGTCCGACGTCACGTATTATTGCAATGCTAAGCCAAGAAACTCAAATTCGTGATTTTTTGCACTTTCGATGGTTATTAGACACATATATTCTAGAATCCGGTGGACGGTCTCTGATTAGCCTAAAATCACCCAGTCCATCAAAAAAGGGATGGTGATTGACACAAATTACTTTCTCATGGCGGACGTCGCTTATTATTAAATTTCTAAGCTCAGAACCTCAAATTCGTGATTTCTTACGAATTCGGTGGGTATTAGCACACAGATTTTCTAGAATGCAGTCGACGGTCTATAATTGACCAAAACTTCACCCGGTCTATCAATAACAGGCTGATGATCGATGCATATTACATTACCTTGGCCGATGTCGCTTATTATTGCATTTCTAATCCCAAAAACAGAAATTCATTATTTTTTTGTGCAAATTCGGTGCGTATTAACACATTGATTTTCTAGAATTCTGTCGTCGTTCTCTGATTGGACTGAAATTCACCCGGTCCATCACAAACAGGATGGTGATCGAAACCCATTACTTCGTCATGGCCAACATCACTTATTATTGCATTTCTAAGCCAAGAAACTCTAATTCGTGATTTTTTGCACTTTCGTTGGATATTAGCACATAAATTTTCTAGAATCCGGCGACGGTCTCTGATTGGCGTGAAATTCACTGGGTCTACCATAAACAGGGTGGTGATCGACACCCATCACTTCTTCATGGATGACATCGCGTATTATTGCATTTCAAAGCCAAGAAACTCAATTCTTGATTTTTTGCACTTTCGGTGGGTATTAGCACACATATTTTCTAGAATCCGGTCGACGGTGTCTGATTGGCCTGAAATTCACTGGGTCTATCAAAACCTGGCTGGTGATCGACACCCATCACTTCTTCATGGGTGACGTCGCGTATTATTGCATTTCAAAGCCAAGAAACTCAATTCTTGATTTTTTGCACTTCGGTGGGTATTAGCACACGAATTTTCTTGAATCTTGTCATCGATCTATGATTTTCCTGAAATTTTCCCGGTTCATGAAAAATAGGCTTGTGATCGACACCCATTTTTTCTTCATGGCCGACATCGTTATAATTTCATTTCTAAGCTAAGCTACTCAAATTTATGATTTTTTACACTTTCGGTGGGTATTTCCACATAGATTTTCTAGAATCCGGTCGACGGTCTCTGTTTAGCCTAAAATTCACCCGATCCATCACACACAGGATGGTGATCGACACTCATAACTTCATCATGGACGATGTCGCTTATTATTGCATTTCTAAGCCAAGAATCTCAAATTCATAATTTTTTGCACTTTCGGTCGGTATTAGCACACAAATTTTCTAGAATCCGATCGACGGTCTCTGATTGGTCTAAAATCACCCAGTCCATCAAAAATGGGATGGTGATTGACACACATTACTTCGTCACGTCCGACATCGATTATTATTGCATTTCTAAGCCTAGAAATTCAAATTCGTGATTTTTTGCAATTTCGGTGGACATTAGCACACACATTTTCTAGAATCAGGTCGACGGTCTCTGATTGGCCTGAAATTTACCAGGTCAATAACAAACACGCTGGTGATCTACACCTATTACTTCTTCATGTCCGACATCACGTATTATTGCATTGCTAAGCCAAGAAACTCAAATTCGTGATTTTTTGCACTTTCGATGGTTACTAGACACATATATTCTAGAATTCGGTCGACGGTCTCTGATTAGCCTAAAATCACCGAGTCCATCACAAACGGGATGGTGATTGACGCAAATTACTTTGTCAGGGCCGACGTCGCTTATTATTAAATTTCTAAGCCCAGAAACTCAAATTCGTTATTTCTTACGGATTCGGTGGGTATTAGCACACAGATTTTCTAGAATGCAGTCGATGGTCTATAATTGACATAAAATTCACCCTGTCTATCAATAACAGGCTGATGATCGACACATATTACATTACCATGGCCGACGTCGCTTATTATTGCATTTATAATCCCAAAAACACAAATTCATTATTATTTCTTTTGCGAATTCGGTGCGTATTAGCACATTGATTTTCTAGAATTCTGTCGCCGTTCTCTGATTGGACTGAAATTCACCCGATCCATCACAAACATGATGGTGATCGAAACCCATTACTTCGTCATGGCCAACATCACTTATTATTGCATTTCTAAGCCAAGAAACTCAAATTCGTGATTGTTTGCAATTTCGGTGGGTATTAGCACATATATTTTCTAGAATCCGGCGACGGTCTCTGATTGGCGTTAAATTCACTGGGTCTACCATAAACAGGCTGGTGATCGACACCCATCGCTTATTCATGGCGGACGTCGCATATTATTGCATTTAAAAGCCAAGAAACTCAATTCTTGATTTTTTGCACTTTCGGTGGGTATTAGCACACATATTTTCTAGAATCCGATCGACGGTGTCTAATTGGCCTAAAATTCACTAGGTCCATCACAAATAGGCTGGTGATCGACACCCATCATTTCTTCATGGCTGACGTCACGTATTATTGCATTTAAAAGCAAAGAAACTCAATTCTTGATTTTTTGCACTTTCGGTGGGTATTATCACACAGATTTTCTTGATTCTTGTCATCGATCTATGATTTGCCTGAAATTCACCCGGTCCATGAAGAATAGGCTTGTAATCGATACCCATTTTTTCTGCATGGCCGACATCGCTTATAATTGCATTTCTAAGCTAAGCCACTCAAATTTGTGATTTTTACACTTTCGGTTGGTATTACCACATAGATTTTCTAGAATTCGGTCGACGGTCTCTGTTTCTCCTGAAATTCATCTGATCCATTACACACAGGATGGTGATCGACACTCATAACTTCATCATGGACGATGTCGCTTATTATTGCATTTCTAAGCCAAGAATCTCAAATTCGTAATTATTTGCACTTTCGGTGGGTATTAGCACACAAAATTTCTAGAATCCGATCGATGGTCTCTGATTGGTCTAAAATCACCTAGTGCATCAAAAATGGGCTGATGATTGACACACATTACTTCGTCATGGCCGACGTCGCTTATTATCATATTTCTATGCCTAGAAACTCATATTCGTGATTTTTTGCAATTTCGTGGACATTAGCACACACATTTTCTAGAATCAGGTCGACGGTCTCGATTTGTCTGAAATTCACCTGGTCCATGAAAAATAGGCTTGTGATCGACACCCATTTTTTCTTCATGGCCGACGTCTCTTATTATTGCATTTCTAAGCCTAAAAACTCAAATTCGTGATTTTTTGCACTTTCGATGGTTACTAGACACATATATTCTAGAATCTGTTCGACGGTCTCTTATTAGCCTAAAATCACCCAGTCCATCACAAACGGGATGGTGATTGACACAAATTACTTTGTCACGGCCTACCTCGCTTATTATTAAATTTCTAAGCCCAAAAACACAAATTCATTATTTCCGGTGGGTATTAGCACACAGATTTTCTAGAATGCAGTCGACGGTCAATAATTGACCTCAAATTCACCCGGTCTATCAATAATAGGCTGATCATCGACACATATTACATTACCATGGTCGACGTCGCTTATTATTAAATTTCTAAGCCCAAAAACACAAATTCATTATTTTTTTTGCGAATTCGGTGGGTAGCACATTGATTTTCTAGAATTCTGTCGCCGTTCTCTGATTGCACTGAAATTCAACCGGTCCATTACAAACAGGATGGTGATAGAAACCCATTACTTCGTCATGGCCAACATCACTTATTATTGCATTTCTAAGCCAAGAAACTCTAATTCGTGTTTTTTTGCACTTTAGGTGGGTATTAGCACATATATTTTCTAGATTCCGGCGGTGGTCTCTGATTGGCGTGAAATTCACTGGGTCTACCATAAACAGGCTGGTGATCGACACCCATCACTTCTTCATGGCTGATGTCGCGTATTATTGCATTTCAAAGCCAAGAAACTCAATTCTTGATTTTTTGCACTTTTGGTGGGTATTAGCACACATATTTTCTAGAATCTGGTCGACAGTGTCTGATTGGCCTGAAATATACTGGGTCTATCAAAAACAGGGTGGTGATCGACACCCATCATTTCTTCATGGCTGACGTCGCGTATTATTGCATTTCAAAGCCAAGAAAGTCAAATTCTTGATTTTTGCACTTTCGATGGGTATTAGCACATGGATTTTCTTGAATCTTGTCATCGATCTATGGTTTGTCTGAAATTCACCTGGTCCACGAAAAATAGGCTTGTGATCGACACCCATTTTTTCTTCATGGCCGACGTCTCTTATTATTGCATTTCTAAGCTAAGATACTCAAATTTGTGATTTTTTACACTTTCGGTTGGTATTACCACATAGATTTTCTAGAATCCGGTCGACGGTCTCTGTATGGCCTGAAATTCACCCAAACCATCACACACAGGATGGTGATCGACACTCATAACTTCATTATGGACGATGTCGCTTATTATTGCATTTGTAACCCAAGAATCTCAAATTCATAATTTTTTTGCACTTTCGGTGGGTTAATGCACCCAAATTTTCTAGAATCAGATCGACGATCTCTGATTGGTCTAAAATCACCCATTGCATGAAAAAAGGGCCGGTGATTGACACCCATCACTTCTTCATGGCTGACGTCGAGTATTATTGCATTTCAAAGCCAAGAAACTCAATTCTTGATTTTTTACACTTTCGATGGTTACTAGACACATATATTCTAGAATCCGGTCGACGGTCTCTGATTAGCCTAAAATCTCCCAATCCTTCACAAACGGGATGGTGATTGACACAAAATACTTTGTCATGGTCGAAGTCGCTTATTATTGCATTTCTAAGCCCACAAACTCAAATTCATGATTTCTTACGAATTCAGTGGGTATTAGCACACAAATTTTTTAGAATCCAGTCGACGGTGTCTAATTGACCTGAAATTCACTTAGTCTATCAAGAACAGGCTGATGATCGACATATATTACTTCACCATGGCCACGTCGCTTATTATTGCATTTCTAATCCCAGAAACACAAATTCATGATATTTTTTCCGAATTCAGTGGGTATTAGGACATACATTTTCTAGAATCTTGTAGCCGTTTTCTGATTGGACTGAAATTCACCCGGTCCATCACAAACAGGATGGTGATCGAAACCCATTACTTCGTCATGGCCAACATCACTTATTATTGCATTTCTAAGCCAAGAAACTCTAATTCGTGATTTTTTGCACTTTCGTTGGATATTAGCACATAAATTTTCTAGAATCCGGCGACGGTCTCTGATTGGCGTGAAATTCACTGGGTCTACCATAAACAGGGTGGTGATCGACACCCATCACTTCTTCATGGATGACATCGCGTATTATTGCATTTCAAAGCCAAGAAACTCAATTCTTGATTTTTTGCACTTTCGGTGGGTATTAGCACACATATTTTCTAGAATCCGGTCGACGGTGTCTGATTGGCTTGAAATTCACTGGGTCTATAAAAAACAGGCTGGTGATCGACACCTATCATTTCTTCATGGCTGACGTCGCGTATTATTAGCACACTGATTTTCTTGAATCTTGTCATCGATCTATGATTTGCCTGAAATTCACCCGGTCCATGAAAAATAGGCTTGTGATCGACACCCATTTTTTCTTCATGGCCGACATCGCTTATAATTGCATTTCTAAGCTAAGCTACTCAAATTTGTGATTTTTTACACTTTTGGTGGGTATTACCACATAGATTTTCTAGAATCCGGTCGACGGTCTCTGTTTGGCCTGAAATTCACCCGATCCATCACACACAGGATGGTGATCGACACTCATAACTTCATTATGGACGATGTCGCTAATTATTGCATTTCTAACCCAAGAATTTCAAATTCATAATTGTTTTGCACTTTCGGTGGTATTAGCACACAAATTTTGTAGAATCCGATCGACGGTTTCTGATTGGTCTAAAATCAACCAGTCCATCAAAAATGGGCTGGTGATTGACACACAATACTTCGTCATGGCCGACGTCGCTTACTATTGCATTTCTAAGCCTAGAAACTCAAATTTGTGATTTTTTGCACTTTCGATAGTTACTAGACACATATATTCTAGAATCCGGTCGCCAGTCTCTGATTAGCCTAAAATCACCCAGTCCATCACAAACGGGATGGTGATCGACACAAATTACTTTGTCATGGCCGACGTCGCTTATTATTAAATTTCTAAGCCCAGAAACTCAAATTCGCGATTTCTTAGGAATTCGGTGGGTATTATTAGCACACAGATTTTCTAGAATGCAGTCGACGGTCTATAATTGACCTAAAATTCACCCGGTCTATCAATAACAGGATGATGATCGAAACATATGACAATACCATGGCCGACGTCGCTTATTATTGCATTTCTAATCCCAAAAACACAAATTCATTATTTTTTGCACTTTCGGTGGATATTAGCACACAAATTTTCTAGAATCCGATCGACGGTCTCTGATTGGACTAAAATTCACCCGAGCCATCACAAACAGGATGGTGATCGAATCCCATTACTTCGTTATGGCCAACATCACTTATTATTGCATTTCTAAGCCAAGAAACTCTTATTCGTGATTTTTCGCACTTTCAGTGGATATTAGCACATAAATTTTCTAGAATCCGGCGACGGTCTTTGATTGGCGTGAAATTCACTGGGTCTACAATAAACAAGGTGGTGATCGACACCCATTATTTCTTCATGGCTGACGTCGCGTATTATTGCATTTAAAATCCAAGAAACTCAATTCTTGATTTTTGCACTTTCAGGGGGAGGGGGGGTATTAGCGCACAAATTTTCTAGAATCTGGTCGACAGTGTCTGATTGGCCTGAAATATACTGGGTCTATCAAAAACAGGGTGGTGATCGACACCCATCATTTCTTCATGGCTAACGTCGCGTATTATTGCATTTCAAAGCCAAGAAAGTCAAATTCTTGATTTTTTGCACTTTCGGTGGGTATTAGCACACGAATTTTTTGAATCTTGTCATCGATCTATGATTTGCCTGAAATTCACCTGGTCCATGAAAAATAGGCTTGTGATCGACACCCATTTTTTCTTCATGGCCGACGTCTCTTATTATTGCATTTCTAAGCTAAGCTACTCAAATTTGTGATTTTTTACACATTCGGTGGGTATTACCACATAGATTTTCTAGAATCCGATCGACGGTCTCTGTTTGGCCTGAAATTCACCCGATCCATAGCACACAGGATGGTGATCGACACTCATAACTTCATCATGGTCGATGTCGCTTATTATTGCATTTCTAAGCCAAGAATCTCAATTCGTAATTTTTTCCACTTTCGGTGGGTATTAGCACACAAATTTTCTAGAATCCGATCGACGGTCTCTGATTGGTCTAAAATCACCCAGTCCATCAAAAATGGGCTGGTGATTGACACACAATACTTCATCATGGCCGACGTCGCTTATTATTGCATTTCTAAGCCTAGAAACCAAATTCGTGATTTTTTGCAATTTCGGTTGACATTAGCACACACATTTTCTAGAATCAGGTCGACGGTCTCTAATTGGCCTGAAATTCACCAGGTCAATAACAAACAGGCTGGTGATCTACACCCATTACTTCTTCATGTCCGACGTCACGTATTGTTGCATTGCTAAGCCAAGAAACTCAAATTCGTGATTTTTTGCACTTTCGATGGTTACTAGACACATATATTCTAGAATCTGTTCGACGGTCTCTGATTAGCCTAAAATCACCCAGTCCATCACAAACGGGATGGTGATTGACACAAATTACTTTGTCATGGCCGACGTCGCTTATTATTAAATATCTAAGCCCAGAAACTCAAATTCGTGATTTCTTACGAATTCGGTGCGTATTAGCACACATATTTTCTAGAATTCAGTCGACGGTCTATAATTGACTTGAAATTCTCCAAGGTCTATCAAGAACAAGCTGATGATCGACACATATTACTTTACCATGGCAGACGTCGCTTATTATTGCATTTCTAATCCCAAAAACACATATTCATTATTTTTTTTGCGAATTCGGTGGGTATTAGCACATTGATTTTCTAGAATTCTGTCGTCGTTCTATGATTGGACAGAAATTCACCCGGTCTATCACAAACAGGATGGTGATAGAAACCCATTACTTCGTCATGGCCAACATCACTTATTATTGCATTTCTAAGCCAAGAAACTCTTATTCGTGATTTTTCGCACTTTCAGTGGATATTAGCACATAAATTTTCTAGAATCCGGCGACGGTCTTTGATTGGCGTGAAATTCACTGGGTCTACAATAAACAAGGTGGTGATCGACACCCATCACTTCTTCATGGATGACGCCGCGTATTATTGCATTTCAAAGCCAAGAAACTCAATTCTTGATTTTTTGCACTTTCGGTGGATATTAGCACACATATTTTCTAGAATCCGATCGACGGTTTCTTATTGGCCTGAAATTCACCAGGTCTATCAAAAATAGGCTGGTTATCGACACCCATCACTTCTTCATGGCTGACATCATGTATTATTGCATTTCAAAGCCAAGAAACTTAAATTCTTGATTATTTATACTTTCGGGGGGTATTAGCACACGGATTTTCTTGAATCTTGTCATCGATCTATGATTTGCCTGAAATTCACCTGGTCCATGAAAAATAGGCTTGAGATCGACACCCATTTTTTCTTCATGGCCGACATCGCTTATTATTGCATTTCTAAGCTAAGCTACTCAAATTTGTGATTTTTACACTTTCGTGGGTATTACCACATAGATTTTCTAGAATCCGGCCGACGGCTTGGCTGAAATTCACCCGATCCATCACACACATGATGGTGATCGACACTATTCATCATGGACTATGTCTCTATTATTGCATTTCTAAGCCAAGAAACTCAAAGATGCACTTTCGGTGATCGTCATCTGTTAATTCATCAGATGGTGATCGACACTCATAACTTCATCATGGACGATGTCGCTTATTGTTGCATTTCTAAGCCAAGAATCTCAAATTCGTAATTTTTTGCACTTTCGGAATGCACACAAATTTTCTAGAATCCGATCGACGGTCTCTGATTGGTCTAAAATCACCTAGTCCATCAAAAATGGGCTGGTGATTGACACACATTTCTTCATCATGGCCGACGTCGACTATTATTGCATTTCTAACCCTAGAAACTCAAATTCGTGATTGTTTGCAATTTCGGTGGGTATTAGCACACATATTTTCTAGAATCCGATCGACGGTGTCTGATTGGCCTAAAATTCACTAGGTCCATCACAAATAGGCAGGTGATCGACACCCATTATTTCTTCATGGCTGACGTCGCGTATTATTGCATTTAAAATCCAAGAAACTCAATTCTTGATTTTTGCACTTTCGGTGGGTATTAGAACAGAAATTTTCTAGAATTCGATCGACGGTCTCGGATTAGCCTAAAATCACCCAGTCCATCACAAACGGGATGGTAATTGACACAAATTACTTTGTCATGGCCGATGTCACTTATTATTAAATATCTAAGCCCAGAAACTCAAATTCGTGATTTCTTACGAATTCGGTGGGTATTATTAGCAAACAAATTTTCTTGAATCCAGTAGACGGTCTATAATTGACCTAAAATTCACCCGATCTATCAAAAATAGGTTGATGATTGGCTCATATTACATTACCATGGCCGACGTCGCTTATTATTGCATTTCTAATCCCAAAAACACAAATTCATTATTTTTTAGCGAATTCGGTGCGTATTAGCACATTGATTTTCTAGAATTCTGTCGCCGTTCTCTGATTGGACTGAAATTCAACCGGTCCATCACAAACAGGATGGAGATCGAAACCCATTACTTCGTCATGGCTAACATCACTTATTATTGCATTTCAAAGCCAAGAAACTCTAATTCGTTATTTTTTGCACTTTCGGTGGGTATTAGCACACAAATTTTCTAGAATCCGGTCGACGGTCTCTATTTGGCGTGAAATTCACTGGGTCTACCATAAACAGGTTGGTGATCGACACCCATCATTTCTTCATGGCTGACGTCGCGTATTATTGCATTTCAAAGCCAAGAAACTCAATTCTTGATTTTTTGCACTTTCGGTGGGTATTAGCACACAAATTTTCTAGAATCCGGTCGACGGTTTCTGATTGGCCAAAAATTCACTAGGTCTATCCTAAACAGGCTGGTTATCGACACCCATCACTTCTTCATGGCTGACGACGTATTATTGCATTTCTAAGCCAAGAAACTCTAATTCGTGTTTTTTTGCACTTTCGGTGGGTATTAGCACATATATTTTCTAGAATCCGGCGACGGTCTCTGATTGGCGTGAAATTCACTCAAAAATAGTGATGATCGACACCATTTTTTCTTCATACATCACGTCATTATTTATTGCAGTTCAAAGCCAAGAAACTCAAATTCTTGATTTTTTGCACTTTCGGTGGGTATTAGCACACGGATTTTCTTGAATCTTGTCATCGATCTATGATTTGCCTGAAATTCACCCGGTCCATGCAAAATAGGCTTGTGATCGACACCCATTTTTCTTCATGGCCGACATCGCTTATAATTGAATTTCTAAACTAAGCTACTCAAATTTGTGATTTTTTACACTTTCGGTGGATATTACCACATAGATTTTCTAGAATCCGGTCGACGGTCTCTGTTTGGCCTGAAATTCACCCAATCCATCACACACAGGATGGTGATCGACACTCATAACTTCATCATGGACGATGTCGCTTATTATTGCATTTCTAAGCCAAGAATCTCAAATTCGTAATTTTTTGCACTTTCGGTGGGTATTAGCACACAAATTTTCTAGAATCCGATCGACGGTCTCTGATTGGTTTAAAATCACCCAGTCCATCAAAAATGGGCTGGTGATTGACACACATTTCTTCATCATGGCCGACGTCGCCTATTATTGCATTTCTAACCCTAGAAACTCAAATTCGTGATTGTTTGCAATTTCGGTGGGTATTAGCACACATATTTTCTAGAATCCGATCGACGGTGTCTGATTGTACTAAAATTCACTAGGTCCATCACAAATAGGCTGATGATCGACACCCATCATTTCTTCATGGCTGACGTCACGTATTATTGCATTTAAAAGCAAAGAAACTCAATTCTTGATTTTTTGCACTTTCGGTGGGTATTAGCACACATATTTTCTAGAATCCGGTCGACGGTCTCTGATTAGTCTAAAATCTCCCAGTGCATCACAAACGGGATGGTGATTCACACAAATTAGTTTGTCATGGCCGATGTCGCTTATTATTAAATTTCTAAGCCCAGAAACTCAAATTCGTGATTTTTTACGAATTCAGTGGTATTAGCACACAGATTTTCTAGAATCCAATCGACGGTCTATAATTGACCTAAAATTCACCCAGTCTATCAAGAACAGGCTGATAATCAACACATATTACATTACCATGGCCTACGTCGCTTAATATTGCATTTCTAAGCCTAGAAACTCAAATTCGTTATTTTTTGCAATTTTGGTGGGTATTAGCACACATATTTTCTAGAATCCGGTCGCCTTTCTCTCATTAGACTGAAATTCAACCGGTCCATCATAAACAGGTTGTTGATCGACACCCATCACTTCTTCATGGCTGACATCGCGTATTATTGCATTTCAAAGCCAAGAAACTCAATTCTTGATTTTTTGCACTTTCGGTGCATATTAGCACACATATTTTCTAGAATCCGGTCGACGGTGTCTGATTGGCGTGAAATTCACTGGGTCTACCACAAACAGGCTGGTGATCAACACCCATCACTTCTTCATGGCTGACGTCGCGTATTATTGCATTTCAAAGCCAAGAAACTCAATTCTTGATTTTTTGCACTTTCGGTGGGTATTAGCACACATATTTTCTAGAATCCGGTCGACGGTTTCTGATTGGTCTGAAATTCAATAGGTCTATCAAAAATAGGCTGGTGATCGACACCCATCACTTCTACATGGCTGACGTCGCGTATTATTGCATTTCAAAGCCAAGAAACTCAAATTCTTGATTTTTTGCACTTTCGGTGGGTATTAGCACACAGATTTTCTTGAATCTTGTCATCGATCTATGATTTGCCTGAAATTCACCCGGTCCATGAAAAATAGGCTTGTGATCGACACCCATTTTTTCTTCATGGCCGACATCGCTTATAATTGCATTTCTAAGCTAAGCTACTCAAATTTGTGATTTTTTACACTTTCGGTGGGTATTACCACATAGATTTTCTAGAATCCGGTCGACGGTCTCTGTTTGGCCTGAAATTCACCCAATCCATCACACACAGGATGGTGATCGACACTCATAACTTCATCATGGACGATGTCGCTTATTATTGCATTTCTAAGCCAAGAATCTCAAATTCGTAATTTTTTGCACTTTCGGTGGGTATTAGCACACAAATTTTCTAGAATCCGATCGACGGTCTCTAATTGGTATAAAATCACCCATTGCATCAAAAATGGGCCGGTGATTGACACACATTACTTCATCACGGCCGACGTCGCTTATTATTGCATTTCTAAGCCTAGAAACCAAATTCGTGATTTTTTGCAATTTCGGTTGACATTAGCACACACATTTTCTAGAATCAGGTCGACGGTCTCTGATTGGCCTGAAATTCACCAGGTCAATAACAAACAGGCTGGTGATCTACACCCATTACTTCTTCATGTCCGACGTCACGTATTGTTGCATTTCTAAGCCAAGAAACTCAAATTCATGATTTTTTGCACTTTCGATGGTTACTAGACACATATATTGTAGAATCTGTTCGACAGTCTCTGATTAGCCTTAAATCACCCATTCCATCACAAACGAGATGGTGATTGACACAAATTACTTTGTCATGGCCAACGTTTCTTATTATTGCATTTCTAAGCCCAGAAACTCAAATTCATGATTTTTTGCAATCTCGGTGGGTATTAGCACACAAATTTTCTAGAATCCGGTCAACGGTCTCTGATTGTCGTAAAATTCACTTAGTCTATCAAGAACAGGCTGATGATCGACATATATTACTTCACCATGGCCGACGCCGCTTATTATTGCATTTCTAATCCCAGAAACACAAATTCATTATTTTTTTGTGCAAATTCGGTGGGTATTAGCACATTGATTTTCTAGAATCTTGTCGACCGTCTCGATTGGACTGAAATTCACCCGGTCCATCACAAATAGGATGGTGATCGAAACCCATTACTTCGCCATGGCCAACATCACTTGTTATTGCATTTCTAAGCCAAGAAACTCTAATTCGTGATTTTTTGCACTTTCGGTGGGTATTAGCACACATATTTTCTAGAATTTGGTCGACGGTGTCTAATTGGCCTGAAATTCACTGGGTCTATCAAAACCAGGCTGGTGATCGACACCCATCACTTCTTCATGGCTGACGTCGCGTATTATTGCATTTCAAAGCCACGAAACTCAATTCTTGATTTTTTGCACTTTCGGTGGGTATTAGCACACATATTTTCTAGAATCTGGTCGACGGTGTCTAATTGGCCTGAAATTCACTGGGTCTATCAAAACCAGGCTGGTGATCGACACCCGTCATTTCTTCATGGCTGACGTCGCGTATTATTGCAGTTCAAAGCCAAGAAACTCAAATTCTTGATTTTTTGCACTTTCGGTGGGTATTAGCACACGGATTTTCTTGAATCTTAGCATCGATCTATGATTTGCCTGACATTCTCCCGGTCCATGAAAAATAGGCTTGTGATCGACACCCATTTTTTCTTCATGGCCGACATCGCTTATAATTGCATTTCTAAGCTAAGCTACTCAAATTTATGATTTTTTACACTTTCGGTGGGTATTTCCACATAGATTTTCTAGAATCCGGTCGACGGTCTCTGTTTAGCCTGAAATTCACCCGATCCATCACACACAGGATGGTGATCGACACTCATAACTTCATCATGGACGATGTCGCTTATTATTGCATTTCTAAGCCAAGAATCTCAAATTCGTAATTTTTTGCACTTTCGGTGGATATTAGCACACAAATTTTCTAGAATCCGATCGACGGTCTCTGATTGGTCTAAAATCACCCATTGCATCAAAAATGGGCCGGTGATTGACTCACATTACTTCGTCACGGCCGACGTCGCTTATTATTGCATTTCTAAGCCTGGAAACTCAAATTCGGGATTTTTTTGCAATTTCTGTGGGTATTAGCACACATATTTTCTAGAATCAGGTCGACGGTGTCTGATTGGCCTGAATTTCACTAGGTCCATAACAAACAGGCTGGTTATCGACACCCATCACTTCTTCATGGCTGACGACGTATTATTGCATTTCTAAGCCAAGAAACTCAAATTCGTGATTGTTTGCAATTTCGGTGGGTATTAGCACATATATTTTCTAGAATCCGGCGACGGTCTTTGATAGCCTAAAATCACCCAGTCCATCACAAAAGGGATGGTGATTGACACAAATTACTATGTCATGGCCGACGTCGCTTATTATTAAATTTCTAAGCTTAGAAACTCAAATTCGTGATTTCCACAGATTTTTTAGAATCCAGTAGACGGTCTATAATTGACCTAAAATTCACCCGGTCTATCAATAAAAGGCTGATGATCGACACATTACATTACCATGGCCGACGTCGCTTATTATGGCATTTCTAATCCCAAAAACATAAGTTCATTATTTTTTTTGCGAATTCGGTGCGTCTTAGCACATTGATTTTCTAGAATTCTATCGACGTTCTCTGATTGGACTGAAATTCACCCGGTCCATCACAAATAGGATGGTGATTGAAATCCAATACTTCATCAACATCACTTCTTACTGCATTTCTAAGCCAAGAAACTCTAATTCGTAATTTTTTGCACTTTCGGTTGGTAGTAGCACACAAAATTTCTAGAATCCGATCGACGGTCTCTTATTGGTCTAAAATCATCCAGTCCATCATAAAATAGGATGGTGATTGACACACATTACTTCGTCACGGCCGACGTCGATTATTATTGCATTTCAAAGCCAAGAAACTCAATTCTTGATTTTTTGCACTTTCGGTGGGTATTAGCACACGAATTTTCTTGAATCTTGTCATCGATCTATGATTTGCCTGAAATTCACCTGGTCCATGAAAAATAGGCTTGTGATCGACACCCATTTTTTCTTCATGGCCGACGTCGCTTATTATTGCATTTCTAAGCCTAGAAACCAAATTCGTGATTTTTTGCAATTTCGGTGGGTATTACCACATAGATTTTCTAGAATCCGGTCAACGGTCTCTGTTTGGCCTGAAATTCACCCAATCCATCACACACAGGATGGTGATCGACACTCATAACTTCACCTTGGACGATGTCGCTTATTATTGCATTTCTAACCCAAGAATCTCAAATTCGTAATTTTTTGCACTTTCGGTGGGTATTAGCACACAAAGTTTCTAGAATCCGATCGACGGTCTCTAATTGGTCTAAAATCACCAATTGCATCAAAAATGGGCCTGTGATTGACACACATTACTTCATCACGGCCGACGTCGCTTATTATTGCATTTCTAAGCCTAGAAACTCAAATTCGTGATTTTTTGCAATTTCGGTGGACAATAGCACACACATTTTCTAGAATCAGGTCGACGGTCTCTGATTGGCGTGAAATTCACTGGGTCTACCATAAACAGGTGGTGATCGACACCCATCACTTCTTCATGGATGACGTCACGTATTATTGCATTTCAAAGCCAAGAAACTCAATTCTTGATTTTTGCACTTTCGATGGGTATTAGACACATATTTTCTAGAATCCGGTCGACGGTCTCTGATTTGCCTAAAATCACCCAATCCATCACAAACGGGATGGTGATCGACATGTATTACATCGTCATGGCCGACGTCTCTTATTATTGCATTTCTAAGCCAAGAAACTCAAATTCGTGATTTTTAGCACTTTCGGAGGGTATTACCACACAGATTTTCTAGAATGCGGTCGACGGTCTATAATTGACCTAAAATTCACCCGGTCTATCAATAACAGGCTGATGATCGATACATATTACATTACCATGGCCGACGTCGCATATTATTGCATTTATAATCCCAAAAACACAGATTCATTATTATTTTTTTTGCGAATTCGGTGGGTATTAGCACATTGATTTTCTAGAATTCTGTCGCCGTTCTCTCATTAGACTGAAATTCACCCAGTCCATCACAAACAGGATGGTGCTAGAAACCCATTACTTCGTCACGGCCGACGTCGCTTATTATTGCATTTCTAAGCCTAGAAACTCAAATTCGTGATTTTTTGCAATTTTGGTGGACAATAGCACACACATTTTCTAGAATCAGGTCGACGGTCTCTGATTGGCGTGAAATTCACTAGGTCTGCCATAAACAAGGTGGTGATCGACACCCATCACTTCTTCATGGATGACGTCGCGTATTATTGCATTTCAAAGCCAAGAAACTCAATTCTTGATTTTTTGCACTTTCGGTGGGTATTAGCACACATATTTTCTAGAATCCGGTCGACGGTGTCTGATTGGCCTGAAATTCACCCAATCCATCACACACAGGATGGTGATCGACACTCATAACTTCATCATGGACGATGTCGCTTATTATTGCATTTCTAAGACAAGAATCTCAACTTCGTACTTTTTTGCACTTTCGATGGGTATTAGCACACAAATTTTCTAGAATCCGATCGACGGTCTCTGATTGGTCTAAAATCACCCATTGCATCAAAAATGGGCGTGATTGACACCCATCATTTCTTCATGTCTGACGTCGCGTATTATTATAGTTCAAAGCCAAGAAACTCAAATTCTTGATTTTTTGCACTTTCGGTGGGTAAGCACACGGATTTTCTTGAATCTTGTCATCGATCTATGATTTGCTTGAAATTCACCCGGTCCATGAAAAATAGGCTTGTGATCGACACCCATTTTTTTTCTTGGACGACATCGCTTATAATTGCATTTCTAAGCGAAGCAACTCAAATTTGTTATTTTTTACACTTTCGGTGGGTATTACCAGATAGATTTTCTAGAATCCGGTCGACGGTCTCTGTTTGGCCTGAAATTCACCCAATCCATCACACACAGGATGGTGATCGACACTCATAACTTCATCATGGACGATGTCGCTTATTATTGTATTTCTAAGCCAAGAATCTCAACTTCGTAATTTTTTGCACTTTCGGTGGGTATTAGCACACAAATTTTCTAGAATCCGATCGACGGTCTCTGATTGGTCTAAAATCACCCATTGCATCAAAAATGGGACGGTGATTGACACACATTACTTCGTCACGGCCGACGTCGCTTATTATTGCATTTCTAAGCCTAGAAACTCAAATTCGTGATTTTTTGCAATTTCGGTGGACAATAGCACACACATTTTCTAGAATCAGGTCGACGGTCTCTGAATGGCGTGGAATTCACTGGGTCTACCATAAACAGGATGATGATCGACACCCATTACTTTGTCATACCCGACGTCACGTATTATTGCATTTCTAAGCCAAGAAACTCAAATTCGTGATTTTTGTACTTTCGATGGGTATTAGCACACATGTTTTCTAGAGTCAGGTCGAAGGTCTCCGATTGGCCTGAAATTTACTCAGTCCTTTACAAAATGGTTGATGATCTACACCCATTACTTCGTCATGGCCGACGTCGCTTATTATTGCATTTCTAAGCCAAGAAACTCAAATTCATGATTTTTTGTACTCTCGAAGGGTATTAGCACACAAATTTTCTAGAATCCGGTCGACGATCTCTGATTGGTATAAATTCACCCATTGCATCAAAAATAGGCTTGTGATCGACACATATTACATTACCATGGCCTACGTCGCTTAATATTGCTTTTCTAAGCCTAGAAACTCAAATTCGTGATTTTTTGCAATTTCGGTGGGTATTACCACACATATTTTCTAGAATCCGATCGACGGTCTCTGTTTGGCCTGAAATTCACCCGATCTATGACACACAGGATGGTGATCGACGCTCCTAACTTCGTCATGGACGATGTCTCTTATTATTGCATTTCTAAGCCAAGAAACTCAAATTCATGATTTTTTGCACTTTCGGTGGGTATTAGCATACAAAAATTCTAGAATCCGATCGACGGTCTCTGATTGGTCTAAAATCACCAGTCCATCAAAAACGGGCTTGTGATTGACACACAGTACTTCGTCATGGTCGACGTCGCTTATTATTGAATATCTAAGCCTAGAAACTCAAATACGTGATTTTTTGCAATTTCGGTGGTATTAGCACACAGATTTTCTTGAATCTTGTCATCGATCTATGATTTTCCAGAAATTCACCCGGTCTATGAAAAATAGGCTTGTAATCGACAGCCATTTTTTCTTCATGGCCGACATCGCTTATAATAGCATTTCTAAGCTAAGATACTCCAATTTGTGATTTTTTACACTTTCGGTTGGGATTACCACATAGATTTTCTAGAATCCGGTCGGCAGTCTCTGTTTGGCCTGAAATTCACCCAATCCATCACACACAGGATGTCGATCGACACTCATAACTTCACCTTGGACGATGTCGCTTATTATTGCATTTCTAAGCCAAGAATCTCAAATTCGTAATTTTTTGCACTTTCGGTGGGTATTAGCACTCAAATTTTCTAGAATCCGATCGACGGTCTCTGATTGGTCTAAAATCACCCATTGCATCAAAAATGGTCCGGTGATTGACACACATTACTTCGTCACGGCCGACGTCGCCTATTATTGCATTTCTAAGCCTAGAAACTCAAATTCGTGATTTTTTGCAATTTTGGTGGACAATAGCACACACATTTTCTAGAATCAGGTCGACGGTGTATGATTGGCCTGAAATTCACTGGGTCTATCAAAAATAGGCTGGTGATCGACACCCATCATTTCTTCATGGCTGACGTCACGTATTATTGCATTTAAAAGCAAAGAAACTCAATTCTTGATTTTTTGCACTTTCGGTGGGTATTAGCACACATATTTTCTAGAATCCGGTCGACGGTTTCTGATTGGCCTGAAATTCACCCAATCCATCACAAACGGGCTGGTGATCGACACCCATCATTTCTTCATGGCTGACGTTGCGTATTATTGCAGTTCAAAGCCAAGAAACTCAAATTCTTGATTTTTTGCACTTTCGGTGGGTATTAGCACACGGATTTTCTAGAATCCGATCGACGGTCTCTAATTGGTATAAAATCACCCATTGCATAAAAAATGGGCCGGTGATTGACACACATTACTTCATCACGGCCGACGTCGCTTATTATTGCATTTCTAAGCCTAGAAACTCAAATTCGTGATTTTTTGCAATTTTGGTGGACAATAGCACACACATTTTCTAGAATCAGGTCGACGGTCTCTGATTGGCGTGAAATTCACTAGGTCTACCATAAACAGGGTGGTGATCGACACCCATCACTTCTTCATGGATGACGTCGCGTATTATTGCATTTCAAAGCCAAGAAACTCAATTCTTGATTTTTTGCACTTTCGGTGGGTATTACCACATAGATTTTCTAGAATCCGGTCGACGGTCTCTGTTTGGCCTGAAATTCACCCGATCCATCACACACAGGATGGTGATCGACACTCATAACTTCATCATGGACGATGTCGCTTATTATTGCATTTCTAAGCCAAGAATCTCAAATTCGTAATTTTTTGCACTTTCGGTGGGTAGTAGCACACAAAATTTCTAGAATCCGATCGACGGTCTCTTATTGGTCTAAAATCATCCAGTCCATCATAAAATAGGATGGTGATTGACACACATTACTTCGTCACGGCCGACGTCGATTATTATTGTATTTCTAAGCCTAGAAACTCATATTCGTGATTTTTTGCAATTTCGGTGGACATTAGCACACACATTTTCTAGAATCAGGTCGACGGTCTCTAATTGGCTTGAAATTCACTGGGTCTACCATAAACACGGTGGTGATCGACACCCATCATTTCTTCATGGCTGACGTCGCGTATTATTGCATTTTTAAACCTAGAAACTCAAATTTGTGATTTTTTGCACTTTCGATGCTTATTAGCACACATATTTTCTAGAATCCGGTCGACGGTCTCCAATTAGCCTAAAATTCACCCGGTCCATCACAAACTGGCTAGTGATCGACACCCATTACTTCATCATGGTTGACGTAACTTATTATTGCAGTTCTAAGCCAAGAAACTCAAATTCGGGATTTTTTGCACATTCGGTGGTTATTAGCGCACATATTTTCTACAATCCGGTCGACGGTCTCTAATTGGTATAAAATCACCCATTGCATCAAAAATGGGCCGGTGATTGACACACATTACTTCATCACGGACGCCGCTTATTATTGCATTTCAAAGCCTAGAAACACAAATTTGTGATTTTTGCAATTTTGGTGGACAATAGCACACACATTTTCTAGAATCGTGTCGACGGTCTCGATTGGCGTGAAATTTCAGGTCTACATAAACAAGGTGATCGACACCCATCACTTCTTCATGGATGACGTCGCAGATATTGCATTTCAAAGCCAAGAAACTCAATTCTTGATTTTTACACTTTCGGTGGGTATTACCACATAGATTTTCTAGAATCCGGTCGACGGTCTCTGTTTGGCCTGAAATTCACCCAATCCATCACAAACAGGATGGTGATCGACACTCATAACTTCATCATGGACGATGTCGCTTATTATTGCATTTCTAAGCCAAGAATCTCAACTTCGTAATTTTTTGCACACTTTCGATGGGTATTAGCACACAAATTTTCTAGAATCCGATCGACGGTCTCTGATTGGTCTAAAATCACCCATTGCATAAAAAATGGGCGGGTGATTGACACACATTACTTCATCACGGCCGACGTCGCTTATTATTGCATTTCTAAGCCTAGAAACTCAAATTCGTGATTTTGCAATTTCGGTGGACAATAGCACACACATTTTCTAGAATCAGGTCGACGGTCTCTGATTGGCGTGAAATTCACTGGGTCTACAATAAACAAGGTGGTGATCGACACCCATCACTTCTTCATGGATGACGTTGCGTATTATTGCATTTCAAAGACAAGAAACTCAATTCTTGATTTTTTGCACTTTCGGTGGGTATTAGCACACATATTTTCTAGAATCCGGTCGACGGTGTCTGATTGGACTGAAATTCACCCGATCCATCACACATAGGATGGTGATCGACACTCATAACTTCATCATGGACGATGTCGCTTATTATAGCATTTCTAAGCTAAGCTACTCAAATTTGTGATTTTTTACACTTTCGGTGGGTATTAGCACACAAATTTTCTAGAATCTTGTCATCGATCTCTAATTGGTATAAAATCACCCATTGCATCAAAAATGGGCCGGTGATTGACACACATTACTTCATCATGGCCGACGTCGCTTATTATTGCATTTCTAAGCCTAGAAACTCAAATTCGTGATGTTTTGCAATTTCGGTGGACAATAGCACACACATTTTCTAGAATCAGGTCGACGGTCTCTAATTGGCGTGAAATTCACCAGTCTACCATAAACAAGGTGGTGATCGACACCCATTTTTTCTTCATGGCTGACGTCGCGTATTATTGCATTTAAAAGCCAAGAAACTCAATTCTTGATTTTTGCACTTTCGGTGGGTATTACCACATAGATTTTCTAGAATCCGGTCGACGGTCTCTGTTTGGCCTGAAATTCACCCTATCCATCACACACAGGATGGTGATCGACACTCATAACTTCATCATGGACGATGTCGCTTATTATTGCATTTCTAAGCCAAGAATCTCAACTTCGTACTTTTTTGCACTTTCGATGGGTATTAGCACACAAATTTTCTAGAATCCGATCGACGGTCTCTGATTGGTCTAAAATCACCCATTGCATCAAAAATGGGCCGGTGATTGACACACATTACTTCATCACGGCCGACGTCGCTTATTATTGCATTTCTAAGCCTAGAAACTCAAATTCGTGATTTTTTGCAATTTTGGTGGACAATAGCACACACATTTTCTAGAATCAGGTCGACGGTCTCTGATTGGCGTGAAATTCAATGGGTCTACAATAAACAAGGTGGTGATCGACACCCATCACTTCTTCATGGATGACGTCGCGTATTATTGCATTTCAAAGCCAAGAAACTCAATTCTTGATTTTTTGCACTTTCGGTGGGTATTAGCACACATATTTTCTAGAATCCGGTCGACGGTGTCTGATTGGCCTGAAATTCACCCAATCCATCACACACAGGATGGTGATCGACACTCATAACTTCATCATGGACGATGTCGCTTATTATTGCATTTCTAAGCCAAGAATCTCAACTTCGTACTTTTTTGCACTTTCGATGGGTATTAGCACACAAATTTTCTAGAATCCGATCGACGGTCTCTGATTGGTCTAAAATCACCCATTGCATAAAAAATGGGCCGGTGATTGACACACATTACTTCATCACGGCCGACGTCGCTTATTATTGCATTTCTAAGCCTAGAAACTCAAATTCGGGATTTCTTGAATCTTGTCATCGATCTATGATTTTCCTGAAATTCAGCAGGTCCATGAAAAATAGGCTTGTGATCGACACCCATCACTTCTTCATGGATGACGTCGCGTATTATTGCATTTCAAGGCCAAGAAACTCAATTCTTGATTTTTTGCACTTTCGGTGGGTATTACCACATAGATTTTCTAGAATCCGGTCGACGGTCTCTGTTTGGCCTGAAATTCACCCTATCCATCACACACAGGATGGTGATCGACACTCATAACTTCATCATGGACGATGTCGCTTATTATTGCATTTCTAAGCCAAGAATCTCAACTTCGTACTTTTTTGCACTTTCGATGGGTATTAGCACACAAATTTTCTAGAATCCGATCGACGGTCTCTGATTGGTCTAAAATCACCCATTGCATCAAAAATGGGCCGGTGATTGACACACATTACTTCATCACGGCCGACGTCGCTTATTATTGCATTTCTAAGCCTAGAAACTCAAATTCGTGATTTTTTGCAATTTTGGTGGACAATAGCACACAAATATTCTACAATCCAGTCGACGGTCTATAATTGACCTAAAATTCACCCGGTCTATCAAAAATAGGCTGGTGATTGACACCCATCATTTCTTCATGGCTGACGTCGCGTATTATTGCATTTCAAAGCCAAGAAACTCAATTCTTGATTTTTTGCACTTTCGGTGCATATTAGCACACATATTTTCTAGAATCCGGTCGACGGTGTCTGATTGGCGTGAAATTCACCCTATCCATCACACACAGGATGTGATCGACACTCATAACTTCATCATGGACGATGTCGCTTATTATTGCATTTCTAAGCCAAGAATCTCAACTTCGTAATCTTTTACACTTTCGATGGGTATTAGCACACAAATTTTCTAGAATCTTGTCATCGATCTCTAATTGGTATAAAATCACCCATTGCATCAAAAATGGGCCGGTGATTGACACACATTACTTCATCACGGCCGACGTCGCTTATTATTGCATTTCTAAGCCTAGAAACTCAAATTCGTGATTTTTTGCAATTTCGGTGGACAATAGCACACACATTTTCTAGAATCAGGTCGACGGTCTCTAATTGGCGTGAAATTCACTGGGTCTACCATAAACAGGGTGGTGATCGACACCCATCACTTCTTCATGGATGACGTCGCGTATTATTGCATTTCAAAGCCAAGAAACTCAATTCTTGATTTTTTGCACTTTCGGTGGGTATTACCACATAGATTTTCTAGAATCCGGTCGACGGTCTCTGTTTGGCCTGAAATTCACCCAATCCATCACACACAGGATGGTGATCGACACTCATAACTTCATCATGGACGATGTCGCTTATTATTGCATTTCTAAGCCAAGAATCTCAACTTCGTACTTTTTTGCACTTTCGATGGGTATTAGCACACAAATTTTCTAGAATCCGATCGACGGTCTCTGATTGGTCTAAAATCACCCATTGCATCAAAAATGGGCCGGTGATTGACACACATTACTTCATCACGGCCGACGTCGCTTATTATTGCATTTCTAAGCCTAGAAACTCAAATTCGTGATTTTTTGCAATTTCGGTGGACAATAGCACACACATTTTCTAGAATCAGGTCGACGGTCTCTGATTGGCGTGAAATTCACTGGGTCTACAATAAACAAGGTGGTGATCGACACCCATCACTTCTTCATGGATGACGTCGCGTATTATTGCATTTCAAAGCCAAGAAACTCAATTCTTGATTTTTTGCACTTTCGGTGGGTATTACCACATAGATTTTCTAGAATCCGGTCGACGGTCTCTGTTTGGCCTGAAATTCACCCAATCCATCACACAGGATGGTGATCGACACTCATAACTTCATCATGGACGATGTCGCTTATTATTGCATTTCTAAGCCAAGAATCTCAACTTCGTAATTTTTTACACTTTCGATGGGTATTAGCACACAAATTTTCTAGAATCCGATCGACGGTCTCTAATTGGTATAAAATCACCCATTGCATCAAAAATGGGCCGGTGATTGACACACATTACTTCATCACGGCCGACGTCGCTTATTATTGCATTTCTAAGCCTAGAAACTCAAATTCGTGATTTTTTGCAATTTCGGTGGACAATAGCACACACATTTTCTAGAATCAGGTCGACGGTCTCTGATTGGCGTGAAATTCACTGGGTCTACCATAAACAGGGTGGTGATCGACACCCATCACTTCTTCATGGATGACGTCGCATATTATTGCATTTCAAAGCCAAGAAACTCAATTCTTGATTTTTTGCACTTTCGGTGGGTATTACCACATAGATTTTCTAGAATCCGGTCGACGGTCTCTGTTTGGCCTGAAATTCACCCAATCCATCACACACAGGATGGTGATCGACACTCATAACTTCATCATGGACGATGTCGCTTATTATTGCATTTCTAAGCCAAGAATCTCAACTTCGTAATTTTTGCACTTTCGATGGGTATTAGCACACAAATTTTCTAGAATCCGATCGACGGTCTCTAATTGGTATAAAATCACCCATTGCATCAAAAATGGGCCTGATTGACACACATTACTTCATCACGGCCGACGCCGCTTATTATTGCATTTCTAAGCCTAGAAACTCAAATTCGTGATTTTTGCAATTTCGTGGACAATAGCACACACATTTTCTAGAATCAGTCGACGGTCTGATTGGCGTGAAATTCAATGGGTCTACAATAAACAAGGTGGTGATCGACACCCATCACTTCTTCATGGATGACGTCGCGTATTATTGCATTTCAAAGCCAAGAAACTCAATTCTTGATTTTTTGCACTTTCGGTGGGTATTACCACATAGATTTTCTAGAATCCGGTCGACGGTCTCTGTTTGGCCTGAAATTCACCCAATCCATCACACACAGGATGGTGATCGACACTCATAACTTCATCATGGACGATGTCGCTTATTATTGCATTTCTAAGCCAAGAATCTCAACTTCGTACTTTTTTGCACTTTCGATGGGTATTAGCACACAAATTTTCTAGAATCCGATCGACGGTCTCTGATTGGTCTAAAATCACCCATTGCATCAAAAATGGGCCGGTGATTGACACACATTACTTCATCACGGCCGACGTCGCTTATTATTGCATTTCTAAGCCTAGAAACTCAAATTCGTGATTTTTTGCAATTTCGGTGGACAATAGCACACACATTTTCTAGAATCAGGTCGACGGTCTCTGATTGGCGTGAAATTCACTGGGTCTACCATAAACAGGGTGGTGATCGACACCCATCACTTCTTCATGGATGACGTCGCGTATTATTGCATTTTAAAGCCAAGAAACTCAATTCTTGATTTTTTGCACTTTCGGTGGGTATTACCACATAGATTTTCTAGAATCCGGTCGACGGCCTCTGTTTGGCCTGAAATTCACCCAATCCATCACACACAGGATGGTGATCGACACTCATAACTTCATCATGGACGATGTCGCTTATTATTGTATTTCTAAGCCAAGAATCTCAACTTCGTAATTTTTTGCACTTTCGATGGGTATTAGCACACAAATTTTCTAGAATCCGATCGACGGTCTCTAATTGGTGTAAAATCACCCATTGCATAAAAAATGGGCCGGTGATTGACACACATTACTTCATCACGGCCAACGTCGCTTATTATTGCATTTCTAAGCCTAGAAACTCAAATTCGTGATTTTTTGCAATTTCGGTGGACAATAGCACACACATTTTCTAGAATCAGGTCGACGGTCTCTAATTGGCGTGAAATTCACTGGGTCTACCATAAACAGTGTAGTGATCGACACCCATCACTTCTTCATGGATGACGTCGTGTATTATTGCATTTCAATGCCAAGAAACTCAATTCTTGATTTTTTGCACTTTCGGTGGGTATTACCACATAGATTTTCTAGAATCCAGTCGGCGGTCTCTGTTTGGCCTGAAATTCACCCTATCCATCACACACAGGATGGTGATCGACACTCATAACTTCATCATGGACGATGTCGCTTATTATTGCATTTCTAAGCCAAGAATCTCAACTTCGTACTTTTTTGCACTTTCGATGGGTATTAGCACACAAATTTTCTAGAATCCGATCGACGGTCTCTGATTGGTCTAAAATCACCCATTGCATAAAAAATGGGCCGGTGATTGACACACATTACTTCATCACGGCCGACGTCGCTTATTATTGCATTTCTAATCCCAAAACCACAAATTCATTATTTGTTTTTTGCAAATTCGGTGGATATTAGCACATTTCTAAGCCAAGAAACTCTAATTCGTGAATTTTTTGCACTTTCGGTGGGTATTAGCACACAAATTTTCTAGAATGTGGTCGATGGTCTTTGATTGGCGTGAAATTCACTGGTCTACCATAAACAGGTTGTTGATTGACACCCATCACTTCTTCATGGCTGACATCGCGTATTATTGCATTTCAAAGCCAAGAAACTCAATTCTTGATTTTTTGCACTTTCGGTGGGTATTACCACATAGATTTTCTAGAATCCGGTCGACGGTCTCTGTTTGGCCTGAAATTCACCCAATCCATCACACAGGATGGTGATCGACACTCATAACTTCATCATGGACGATGTCGCTTATTATTGCATTTCTAAGCCAAGAATCTCAACTTCGTAATTTTTTACACTTTCGATGGGTATTAGCACACAAATTTTCTAGAATCCGATCGACGGTCTCTAATTGGTATAAAATCACCCATTGCATCAAAAATGGGCCGGTGATTGACACACATTACTTCATCATGGCCGACGTCGCTTATTATTGCATTTCTAAGCCTAGAAACTCAAATTCGTGATTTTTTGCAATTTCGGTGGACAATAGCACACACATTTTCTAGAATCAGGTCGACGGTCTCTAATTGGCGTGAAATTCACTGGGTCTACCATAAACAGGGTGGTGATCGACACCCATCACTTCTTCATGGATGACGTCGCGTATTATTGCATTTCAAGGCCAAGAAACTCAATTCTTGATTTTTTGCACTTTCGGTGGGTATTACCACATAGATTTTCTAGAATCCGGTCGACGGTCTCTGTTTGGCCTGAAATTCACCCAATCCATCACGCAGGATGGTGATCGACACTCATAACTTCATCATGGACGATGTCGCTTATTATTGCATTTCTAAGCCAAGAATCTCAAATTCGTAATTTTTTGCACTTTCGGTGGGTATTAGCACACAAATTTTCTAGAATCCGATCGACGGTCTCTAATTGGTATAAAATCACCCATTGCATCAAAAATGGGCCGGTGATTGACACACATTACTTCATCACGGCCGACGTCGCTTATTATTGCATTTCTAAGCCTAGAAACTCAAATTCGTGATTTTTTGCAATTTCGGTGGACAATAGCACACACATTTTCTAGAATCAGGTCGACGGTCTCTGATTGGCGTGAAATTCACCGTCTACCATAAACAAGGTGGTGATCGACACCCATCACTTCTTCATGGATGACGTCACGTATTATTGCATTTCAAAGCCAAGAAACTCAATTCTTGATTTTTGCACTTTCGGTGGGTATTACCACATTGATTTTCTAGAATCAGGTCGACGGTCTCTGTTTGGCCTGAAATTCACCCAATCCATCACACACGGGATGGTGATCGACACTCATAACTTCATCATGGACGATGTCGCTTATTATTGCATTTCTAAGCCAAGAATCTCAAATTCGTAATTTTTGCACTTTCGATGGGTATTAGCACACAAATTTTCTAGAATCCGATCGACGGTCTCTAATTGGTCTAAAATCACCCATTGCATCAAAAATGGGCGGTGATTGACACACATTACTTCATCATGGCCGACGCCGCTTATTATTGCATTTCTAAGCCTAGAAACTCAAATTCATGATTTTTGCAATTTTGGTGACAATAGCACACACATTTTCTAGAATTCGACGGTCTCGATTGGCGGAAATTCACCGTCTACCATTGGTGATCGACAATCACTTCTTCGTGACGTCACATTTCACCTCAAGGATGGTGATAGATTTTCTAGAACCCGATTATGCAATCCATCAATCGACTACTTCATCATCATGTCGCTTATTATTGCATTTCTAAGCCAAGAAATCTCAATTCGTAATTTTTGCAACTTTAGGTGGGTATTAGCACACAAATTTTCTAGAATCCGATCGACGGTCTCTGATTGGCGTGAAATTCACTGGGTCTACCATAAACAGGCTGGTGATCGACACCCATCACTTCTTCATGGCTGATGTCGCGTATTATTGCATTTCAAAGCCAAGAAACTCAATTCTTGA
This sequence comes from Anisodus acutangulus, assembly GCA_029783415.1. NCBI lineage: Eukaryota > Viridiplantae > Streptophyta > Magnoliopsida > Solanales > Solanaceae > Anisodus > Anisodus acutangulus. The sequence goes on along the minus strand of CM056492.1, from coordinate 29,022,451 downwards.
TTTTTTGCACTTTCTGTGGGTATTAGCACACGAATTTTGTTGAATCTTGTCATCGATCTATGATTTGTCTGAAATTCACCTGGTCCATGAAAAATAGGCTTGTGATCGACACCCATTTTTTCTTCATGGCCGACGTCTCTTATTATTGCATTTCTAAGCCTAAAAACTCAAATTCGTGATTTTTTGCACTTTCGGTGGGTTCGGTCGACGGTCTCTGTTTGGCCTGAAATTCACCCAATCCATCACACACAGGATGGTGATCGACACTCATAACTTCATCATGGACGATGTCGCTTATTATTGCATTTCTAAGCCAAGAATCTCAACTTCGTAATTTTTTACACTTTCAATGGGTATTAGCACACAAATTTTCTAGAATCCGATCGACGGTCTCTGATTGGTCTAAAATCACCCATTGCATCAAAAATGGGCCGGTGATTGACACACATTACTTCATCACGGCCGACGTCGCTTATTATTGCATTTCTAAGCCTAGAAACTCAAATTCGTGATTTTTTGCAATTTCGGTGGACAATAGCACACACATTTTCTAGAATCAGGTCGACGGTCTCTAATTGGCGTGAAATTCACTGGGTCTACCATAAACAGGGTGGTGATCGACACCCATCACTTCTTCATGGATGACGTCGCGTATTATTGCATTTCAAAGCCAAGAAACTCAATTCTTGATTTTTTGCACTTTCGGTGGGTATTAGCACACATATTTTCTAGAATCCGGTCGACGGTGTCTGATTGGCCTGAAATTCACCCAATCCATCACACACAGGATGGTGATCGACACTCATAACTTCATCATGGGTAACGCGTATTATTTCATTTTTAAGCCAAGTAAATCAAATTCATGATTTTTTGAACTCTCGAAGGGTATTAGCACACTAATTTTCTAGAATCTTGTCATCGATCTATGATTTGTATAAATTCACCCATTGCATCAAAAATGGGCTTGTGATTGACACCCATTTTTTCTTCATGGCTGACATCGCTTATTATTGCATTTCTATGCCCAGAAACTAAAATTAGTAATTTTTGCACTTTCGGTGGGTATTACGACATAGATTTTCTAGAATCCGGTCGACGGTCTCTGTTTGGCCTGAAATTCACCCAATCCATCACGCAGGATGGTGATCGACACTCATAACTTCATCATGGACGATGTCGCTTATTATTGCATTTCTAAGCCAAGAATCTCAAATTCGTAATTTTTTGCACTTTCGGTGGGTATTAGCACACAAATTTTCTAGAATCCGATCGACGGTCTCTGATTGGTCTAAAATCACCCATTGCATCAAAAATGGGCCGGTGATTGACACACATTACTTCATCACGGCCGACGTCGCTTATTATTGCATTTCTAAGCCTAGAAACTCAAATTCGTGATTTTTTGCAATTTCGGTGGACATTAGCACACACATTTTCTAGAATCAGGTCGACGGTCTCTGATTGGCGTGAAATTCACTGGGTCTACCATAAACAGGGTGGTGATCGACACCCTTCACTTCTTCATGGTTGACGTCGCGTATTATTGCATTTAAAGCCAAGAAACTCAATTCTTGATTTTTTACACTTTCGGTGGGTTAGCACACATATTTTCTTGAATCCTGTCGACGGTTTCTGATTGGCCTGAAATTCACTAGGTCTATCACAAACATGCTGGTGATCGACACCCATCACTTTTTCATGGCTGACGTCGCGTATTATTGCATTTCAAAGCCAAGAAACTCAAATTCTTGATTTTTTGCACTTTCGGTGGGTATTAGCACACAAATTTTCTTGAATCTTGTCATCGATCTATGATTTGCCTGAAATTCACCCGGTCCATGAAAAATAGGCTTGTAATCGACACCCATTTTTTCTTCATGGCCGACATCTCTTATAATTGCATTTCTAAGCTAAGATACTCAAATTTGTGATTTTTTACACTTTCGGTTGGTATTACCACATAGATTTTCTAGAATCCGGTCGACGGTCTCTGTTTGGCCTGAAATTCACCCGATCCATCACACACAGGATGGTGATCGACACTCATAACTTCATCATGGACGATGTCGCTTATTATTGCATTTCTAAGCCAAGAATCTCAACTTCGTACTTTTTTGCACTTTCGATGGGTATTAGCACACAAATTTTCTAGAATCCGATCGACGGTCTCTGATTGGTCTAAAATCACCCATTGCATAAAAAATGGGCCGGTGATTGACACACATTACTTCATCACGGCCGACGTCGCTTATTATTGCATTTCTAAGCCTAAAAACTCAAATTCGTGATTTTTTGCAATTTTGGTGGACAATAGCACACACATTTTCTAGAATCAGGTCGACGGTCTCTGATTGGCGTGAAATTCACTGGGTCTACAATAAACAAGGTGGTGATCGACACCCATCACTTCTTCATGGATGACGTCGCGTATTATTGCATTTCTAAGCCAAGAAACTCTAATTCGTGTTTTTTTGCACTTTAGGTGGGTATTAGCACATATATTTTCTAGATTCCGGCGGTGGTCTCTGATTGGTCTGAAATTCACTGGGTCTATCAAAAACAGGCTGGTGATTGACACCCATCATTTCTTCATGGATGACGTCGCGTATTATTGCAGTTCAAATCCAAGAAACTCAATTCTTGATTTTTTGCACTTTCGGTGGGTATTAGCACACATATTTTCTAGAATCTTGTCATCGATCTATGATTTGCCTGAAATTCAGCCGGTCCATGAAAAATAGGCTTGTGATCGACACCCATTTTTTCTTCATGGCCGACATCGCTTATAATTGCATTTCTAAGCTAAGCAACTCCAATTTGTGATTTTTTACACTTTCGGTGGGTATTACCACATTGATTTTCTAGAATCCGGTCGACGGTCTCTGTTTGGCCTGAAATTCACCCAATCCATCACACACAGGATAGTGATCGACACTCATAACTTCATCATGGACGATGTCGCTTATTATTGCATTTCTAAGCCAAGAATCTCAAATTCGTAATTTTTTGCACTTTCGGTGGGTATTAGCACACAAATTTTCTAGAATCCGATCGACGGTCTCTGATTGGTCTAAAATCACCCATTGCATCAAAAATGGGCCGGTGATTGACACACATTACTTCGTCACGGCCGACGTCGCTTATTATTGCATTTCTAAGCCTAGAAACTCAAATTCGTGATTTTTTGCAATTTCGGTGGACAATAGCACACACATTTTCTAGAATCAGGTCGACGGTCTCTGAATGGCGTGAAATTCACTGGGTCTACCATAAACAAGGTGGTGATCGACACCCATCACTTCTTCATGGATGACGTCGCGTATTATTGCATTTCAAAGCCAAGAAACTCAATTCTTGATTTTTTGCACTTTCGGTGGGTATTAGCACACATATTTTCTAGAATCCGGTCGACGGTGTCTGATTGGCCTGAAATTCACCCAATCCATCACAACGGATGGTGATCGACACCCATAACTTCATCATGGCGATGTCGCTTATTATTGCATTTCTAAGCCAAGAATCTCAAATTCTTGATTTTTGCACTTTCGATGGGTATTAGCACACAAATTTTCTAGAATCCGTCATCGGTCTCTAATTGGTATAAAATCACCCATTGCATCAAAATGGGCGATTGACACATTACTTCATCACGGCGCTTATTATTGCATTTCTAAGCCTAGAAACTCAAATTGTGATTTTGCGACAATAGCACACATTTTCTAGAATCAGTCGGTCTCATGGCGTGAAATTCATCTACCATAAACAGGGTGGTGATCGACACCCATCACTTCTTCATGGATGACGTCGCGTATTATTGCATTTCAAAGCCAAGAAACTCAATTCTTGATTTTTTGCACTTTCGGTGGGTATTACCACATAGATTTTCAAGAATCCGGTCGACGGTCTCTGTTTGGCCTGAAATTCACCCAATCCATCACACACAGGATGGTGATCGACACTCATAACTTCATCATGGACGATGTCGCTAATTATTGCATTTCTAAGCCAAGAATCTCAACTTCGTAATTTTTTGCACACTTTCGATGGGTATTAGCACACAAATTTTCTAGAATCCGATCGACGGTCTCTGATTGGTCTAAAATCACCCATTGCATCAAAAATGGGCCGGTGATTGACACACATTACTTCATCACGGCCGACGTCGCTTATTATTGCATTTCTAAGCCTAGAAACTCAAATTCGTGATTTTTTGCAATTTCGGTGGACAATAGCACACACATTTTCTAGAATCAGGTCGACGATCTCTGATTGGCGTGAAATTCACTGGGTCTACAATAAACAGGCTGGTGATTGACACCCATCATTTCTTCATGGCTGACGTCGCGTATTATTCCATTTCAAAGCCAAGAAACTCAAATTCTTGATTTTTTGCACTTTCGGTGGGTATTAGCACACGAATTTTCTTGAATCCGATCGACGGTCTCTGTTTGGCCTGAAATTCACCCGATCCATCACACACAGGATGTTGATCGACACTCATAACTTCACCATGGACGATGTCGCTTATTATTGCATTTCTAAGCCAAGAATCTCAAATTCGTAATTTTTAGCACTTTCGGTGGGTATTAGCACACAAATTTTCTAGAATACAGTCGACGGTCTATAATTGACCTAAATTCACCCGGTCTATCAATAACAGGCTGATGATCGACACATATTACATTACCATAGACGACGTCGCTTATTATTGCATTTCTAATCCCAAAACAACAAATTCTTATTTTTTTTTGCGAATTCGGTGGGTATTAGCACATTGATTTTCTAGAATTCTGTCGCCATTCTCTGATTAGACTGAAATTCACCCGGTCCATCACAAATAGGATGGTGATCGAAACCCATTATTTTGTCATGGCCAACATCACTTATTATTGCATTTCTAAGCCTAAAAACTCAAATTCGTGATTTTTTGCAATTTTGGTGGACAATAGCACACACATTTTCTAGAATCAGGTCGACGGTCTCTGATTGGCGTGAAATTCACTGGGTCTACAATAAACAAGGTGGTGATCGACACCCATCACTTCTTCATGGATGACGTCGCGTATTATTGCATTTCAAAGCCAAGAAACTCAATTCTTGATTTTTTGCACTTTCGGTGGGTATTACCACATAGATTTTCTAGAATCCGGTCGACGGTCTCTGTTTGGCCTGAAATTCACCCAATCCATCACACAGGATGGTGATCGACACTCATAACTTCATCATGGACGATGTCGCTTATTATTGCATTTCTAAGCCAAGAATCTCAACTTCGTAATTTTTTACACTTTCGATGGGTATTAGCACACAAATTTTCTAGAATCCGATCGACGGTCTCTAATTGGTATAAAATCACCCATTGCATCAAAAATGGGCCGGTGATTGACACACATTACTTCATCATGGCCGACGTCGCTTATTATTGCATTTCTAATCCTAAAAACTCAAATTCGTGATTTTTGCAATTTCGTGGACAATAGCACACACATTTTCTAGAATCGGTCGACGGTCTCTGATTGGCGTGAAATTCACCCGGTCCATAAAAATACGGTGGTGATCGACACCCATCACTTCTTCATGGATGACGTCGCGTATTATTGCATTTCAAAGCCAAGAAACTCAATTCTTGATTTTTACACTTTCGGAGGGTATTACCACATAGATTTTCTAGAATCCGGTCGACGGTCTCTGTTTCGCCTGAAATTCACCCAATCCATCACACACAGGATGGTGATCAACATTCATAACTTCATCATGGACGATGTCGCTTATTATTGCATTTCTAAGCCAAGAATCTCAAATTCGTAATTTTTTGCACTTTCGGTGGGTATTAGCACACAAATTTTCTAGAATCCGATCGACGGTCTCTAATTGGTATAAAATCACCCATTGCATCAAAAATGGGCCGGTGATTGACACACATTACTTCATCACGGCCGACGTCGCTTATTATTGCATTTCTAAGCCTAGAAACTCAAATTCGTGATTTTTTGCAATTTCGGTGGACAATAGCACACACATTTTCTAGAATCAGGTCGACGGTCTCTGATTGGCGTGAAATTCACTGGGTCTACCATAAACAGGGTGGTGATCGACACCCATCACTTCTTCATGGATGACGTCGCGTATTATTGCATTTCAAGGCCAAGAAACTCAATTCTTGATTTTTTGCACTTTCGGTGGGTATTACCACATAGATTTTCTAGAATCCGGTCGACGGTCTCTGTTTGGCCTGAAATTCACCCTATCCATCACACACAGGATGGTGATCGACACTCATAACTTCATCATGGACGATGTCGCTTATTATTGCATTTCTAAGCCAAGAATCTCAACTTCGTACTTTTTTGCACTTTCGATGGGTATTAGCACACAAATTTTCTAGAATCCGATCGACGGTCTCTGATTGGTCTAAAATCACCCATTGCATCAAAAATGGGCCGATGATTGACACACATTACTTCATCACGGCCGACGTCGCTTATTATTGCATTTCTAAGCCTAGAAACTCAAATTCGTGATTTTTTGCAATTGCACACACATTTTCTAGAATCAGGTCGACGGTCTCTGATTGGCGTGAAATTCACTGGGTCTACCATAAACAGGGTGGTGATCGACACCCATCACTTCTTCATGGATGACGTCGCGTATTATTGCATTTCAAAGCCAAGAAACTCAATTCTTGATTTTTTGCACTTTCGGTGGGTATTACCACATAGATTTTCTAGAATCCGGTCGACGGTCTCTGTTTGGCCTGAAATTCACCCAATCCATCACACAGGATGGTGATCGACACTCATAACTTCATCATGGACGATGTCGCTTATTATTGCATTTCTAAGCCAAGAATCTCAACTTCGTAATTTTTTACACTTTCGATGGGTATTAGCACACAAATTTTCTAGAATCCGATCGACGGTCTCTAATTGGTATAAAATCACCCATTGCATCAAAAATGGGCCGGTGATTGACACACATTACTTCATCACGACCGACGTCGCTTATTATTGCATTTCTAAGCCTAGAAACTCAATTTCGTGATTTTTTGCAATTTCGGTGGACAATAGCACACAGATTTTCTTGAATCCGATCGACAGTTTCTAATTGGCCTGAAATTCACTAGGTCTATCACAAACAGGCTGGTGATCGACACCCATCACTTCTTCATGGATGACATCGCGTATTATTGCATTTCAAAGCGAAGAAACTCAAATTCTTGATTTTTTGCACTTTCTTGGGTATTACCACATAGATTTTCTAGAATCCGGTCGACGGTCTCTGTTTGGCCTGAAATTCACCCAATCCATCACAAACAGGATGGTGATCGACACTCATAACTTCATCATGGACGATGTCGCTTATTATTGCATTTCTAAGCCAAGAATCTCAACTTCGTAATTTTTTGCGCACTTTCGATGGGTATTAGCACACAAATTTTCTAGAATCCGATCGACGGTCTCTGATTGGTCTAAAATCACCCATTGCATCAAAAATGGACCGGTGATTGACACACATTACTTCATCACGGCCGACGTCGCTTATTATTGCATTTCTATGCCTAGAAACTCAAATTCGTGTTTTTTGCAATTTCGGTGGACAATAGCACACACATTTTCTAGAATCAGGTCGACGGTCTCTGATTGGCGTGAAATTCACTGGGTCTACAATAAACAAGGTGGTGATCGACACCCATCACTTCTTCATGGATGACGTCGCGTATTATTGCATTTCAAAGACAAGAAACTCAATTCTTGATTTTTTTGCACTTTCGGTGGGTATTACCACATAGATTTTCTAGAATCCGATCGACGGTCACTGTTTGGCCTGAAATCCACCCAATCCATCACACACAGGATGGTGATCGACACTCATAACTTCACCATGGACGATGTCGCTTATTATTGCATTTCTAACCCAAGAATCTCAAATTCGTAATTTTTTGCACTTTCGGTGGGTAAATTTTCTAGAATCCGATCGACGGTCTCTGATTGGTTTAAAATCACCCATTGCATCAAAAATGGGACCCACATTACTTTGTCACGGCCGACGTCGCTTATTATTGCATTTCTAAGCCTAGAAACTCAAATTCGTGATTTTTTGCAATTTCGGTGGACAATAGCACACACATTTTCTAGAATCAGGTCGACGGTCTCTGATTGGCGTGAAATTCACTGGGTCTACCATAAACAGGGTGGTGATCGACACCCATCACTTCTTCATGGATGACGTCGCGTATTATTGCATTTCAAAGCCAAGAAACTCAATTCTTGATTTTTTGCACTTTCGGTGGGTATTACCACATAGATTTTCTAGAATCCGGTCGACGGTCTCTGTTTGGCCTGAAATTCACCCAATCCATCACACAGGATGGTGATCGACACTCATAACTTCATCATGGACGATGTCGCTTATTATTGCATTTCTAAGCCAAGAATCTCAACTTCGTAATTTTTTACACTTTCGATGGGTATTAGCACACAAATTTTCTAGAATCCGATCGACGGTCTCTAATTGGTATAAAATCACCCATTGCATCAAAAATGGGCCGGTGATTGACACACATTACTTCATCACGGCCGACGTCGCTTATTATTGCATTTCTAAGCCTAGAAACTCAAATTCGTGATTTTTTGCAATTTCGGTGGACAATAGCACACACATTTTCTAGAATCAGTCGACGGTCTCGATTGGCGTGAAATTCACCGGGTCTACCATAAAAATAGGTGGTGATCGACACCCATCACTTCTTCATGGATGACGTCGCGTATTATTGCATTTCAAAGCCAAGAAACTCAATTCTTGATTTTTACACTTTCGGTGGGTAAATTTTCTAGAATCAGATCGACAGTCTCTGATTGGTCTAAAATCACCCGATCCATCACACATAGGATGGTGATCGACACTCATAACTTCATCATGGACGATGTCGCTTATTATAGCATTTCTAAGCTAAGCTACTCAAATTTGTGATTTTTTACACTTTCGGTGGGTATTAGCACCCAAATTTTCTAGAATCAGATCGACGGTCTCTGATTGGTCTAAAATCACCCATTCCATAAAAAATGGGCCGGTGATTGAGACACATTACTTCGTCACGGCCTACGTCGCTTATTATGGCATTTCTAAGCCTAGAAACTCAAATTCGTGATTTTTTGCAATTTCGGTGGACAATAGCACACACATTTTCTAGAATCAGGTCGACGGTCTCTGATTGGCCTGAAATTCACTAGGTCTACCATAAACAGGGTGGTGATCGACACCCATCACTTCTTCATGGATGACGTCGCGTATTATTGCATTTCAAGGCCAAGAAACTCAATTCTTGATTTTTTGCACTTTCGGTGGGTATTACCACATAGATTTTCTAGAATCCGGTCGACGGTCTCTGTTTGGCCTGAAATTCACCCAATCCATCACGCAGGATGGTGATCGACACTCATAACTTCATCATGGACGATGTCGCTTATTATTGCATTTCTAAGCCAAGAATCTCAACTTCGTAATTTTTTACACTTTCGATGGGTATTAGCACACAAATTTTCTAGAATCCGATCGACGGTCTCTAATTGGTATAAAATCACCCATTGCATCAAAAATGGGCCGGTGATTGACACACATTACTTCATCACGGCCGACGTCGCTTATTATTGCATTTCTAAGCCTAGAAACTCAAATTCGTGATTTTTTGCAATTTTGGTGGACAATAGCGCACACATTTTCTAGAATCAGGTCGACGGTCTCTGATTGGCGTGAAATTCACTGGGTCTACAATAAACAAGGTGGTGATCGACACCCATCACTTCTTCATGGATGACGTCGCGTATTATTGCATTTCAAAGCCAAGAAACTCAATTCTTGATTTTTTGCACTTTCGGTGGGTATTACCACATAGATTTTCTAGAATCCGGTCGACGGTCTCTGTTTGGCCTGAAATTCACCCAATCCATCACACACAGGATGGTGATCGACACTCATAACTTCATCATGGACGATGTCGCTTATTATTGCATTTCTAAGCCAAGAATCTCAACTTCGTAATTTTTTGCACTTTCGATGGGTATTAGCACACAAATTTTCTAGAATCCGATCGACGGTCTCTAATTGGTATAAAATCACCCATTGCATCAAAAATGGGCCGGTGATTGACACACATTACTTCATCACGGCCGACGTCGCTTATTATTGCATTTCTAAGCCTAGAAACTCAAATTCGTGATTTTTTGCAATTTTGGTGGACAATAGCACACACATTTTCTAGAATCAGGTCGACGGTCTCTGATTGGCGTGAAATTCACTGGGTCTACCATAAACAGGGTGGTGATCGACACCCATCACTTCTTCATGGATGACGTCGCGTATTATTGCATTTCAAAGCCAAGAAACTCAATTCTTGATTTTTTGCACTTTCGGTGGGTATTACCACATAGATTTTCTAGAATCCGGTCGACGGTCTCTGTTTGGCCTGAAATTCACCCAATCCATCACACACAGGATGGTGATCGACACTCATAACTTCATCATGGACGATGTCGCTTATTATTGTATTTCTAAGCCAAGAATCTCAACTTCGTAATTTTTTGCACTTTCGATGGGTATTAGCACACAAATTTTCTAGAATCCGATCGACGGTCTCTAATTGGTGTAAAATCACCCATTGCATAACAAATGGGCCGGTGATTGACACACATTACTTCATCACGGCCAACGTCGCTTATTATTGCATTTCTAAGCCTAGAAACTCAAATTCGTGATTTTTTGCAATTTCGGTGGACAATAGCACACACATTTTCTAGAATCAGGTCGACGGTCTCTGATTGGCGTGAAATTCACTGGGTCTACCATAAACAGGGTGGTGATCGACACCCATCACTTCTTCATGGATGACGTCGCGTATTATTGCATTTCAAAGCCAAGAAACTCAATTCTTGATTTTTTGCACTTTCGGTGGGTATTAGCACACATATTTTCTAGAATCCGGTCATCGATCTATGATTTGTCTGAAATTCACCCAATCCATCACAAATATGGTGATCGACACCCATAACTTCATCATGGACGATGTCGCTTATTATTGCATTTCTAAGATAAGAATCTCAAGTTTGTGATTTTTTACACTTTCGGAGGGTATTACCACATAGATTTTCTAGAATCCGATCGACGGTCTCTGTTTCGCCTGAAATTCACCCAATCCATCACACACAGGATGGTGATCGACATTCATAACTTCATCATGGACGATGTCGCTTATTATTGCATTTCTAAGCCAAGAATCTCAAATTCGTAATTTTTTGCACTTTCGGTGGGTATTAGCACACAAATTTTCTAGAATCCGATCGACAGTCTCTGATTGGTCTAAAATCACCCATTGCATAAAAAATGGGCCGGTGATTGACACACATTACTTCGTCACGGCCGACGTCGCCTATTATTGCATTTCTAAGCCTAGAAACTCAAATTCGTGATTTTTTGCAATTTTGGTGGACAATAGCACACACATTTTCTAGAATCAGGTCGACGGTCTCTGATTGGCGTGAAATTCACTAGGTCTGCCATAAACAAGGTGGTGATCAACACCCATCACTTCTTCATGGATGACGTCGCGTATTATTGTATTTCTAAGCCAAGAATTTCAAATTCGTAATTTTTTGCACTTTCGGTGGGTATTAGCACTCAAATTTTCTAGAATCCGATCGACGGTCTCTGATTGGTCTAAAATCACCCATTCAAAATGGGCGGTGATTGACATCACTTCATCACTACGCGTCGCGTATTATTGCAGTTCAAAGCCAAGAAACTCAAATTCTTGATTTTTTGCACTTTCGTTGGGTATTAGCACACATATTTTCTTGAATCTTGTCATCGATCTATGATTTGCCTAAAATTCACCCGGTCCATGAAAAATAGGCATGTGATCGACACTCATAACTTCATCATGGACGATGTCGCTTATTATTGTATTTCTAAGCCAAGAATCTCAACTTCGTAATTTTTTGCACTTTCGATGGGTATTAGCACACAAATTTTCTAGAATCCGATCGACGGTCTCTGTTTGGCCTGAAATTCACCCAATCCATCACACACAGGATGGTGATCGACACTCATAACTTCATCATGGACGATGTCGCTTATTATTGCATTTCTAAGCCAAGAATCTCAACTTCGTACTTTTTTGCACTTTCGATGGGTATTAGCACACAAATTTTCTAGAATCCGATCGACGGTCTCTGATTGGTCTAAAATCACCCATTGCATCAAAAATGGGCCGGTGATTGACACACATTACTTCATCACGGCCGACGTCGCTTATTATTGCATTTCTAAGCCTAGAAACTCAAATTCGTGATTTTTTGCAATTTCAGTGGACAATAGCACATACATTTTCTAGAATCAGGTCGACGGTCTCTGATTGGCGTGAAATTCACTGGGTCTACCATAAACAGGGTGGTGATCGACACCCATCACTTCTTCATGGATGACGTCGCGTATTATTGCATTTCAAAGCCAAGAAACTCAATTCTTGATTTTTTGCACTTTCGGTGGGTATTACCACATAGATTTTCTAGAATCCGGTCGACGGTCTCTGTTTGGCCTGAAATTCACCCAATCCATCACACAGGATGGTGATCGACACTCATAACTTCATCATGGACGATGTCGCTTATTATTGCATTTCTAAGCCAAGAATCTCAACTTCGTAATTTTCTACACTTTCGATGGGTATTAGCACACAAATTTTCTAGAATCCGATCGACGGTCTCTAATTGGTATAAAATCACCCATTGCATCAAAAATGGGCCGGTGATTGACACACATTACTTCATCACGGCCGACGTCGCTTATTATTGCATTTCTAAGCCTAGAAACTCAAATTCGTGATTTTTTGCAATTTCGGTGGACAATAGCACACACATTTTCTAGAATCAGGTCGACGGTCTCTGATTGGCGTGAAATTCACTGGGTCTACCATAAACAGGGTGGTGATCGACACCCATCACTTCTTCATGGATGACGTCGCGTATTATTGCATTTCAAGGCCAAGAAACTCAATTCTTGATTTTTTGCACTTTCGGTGGGTATTACCACATAGATTTTCTAGAATCCGATCGACGGTCTCTGTTTGGCCTGAAATTCACCCTATCCATCACACACAGGATGGTGATCGACACTCATAACTTCATCATGGACGATGTCGCTTATTATTGCATTTCTAAGCCAGGAATCTCAACTTCGTACTTTATTGCACTTTCGATGGGTATTAGCACACAAATTTTCTAGAATCCGATCGACGGTCTCTAATTGGTATAAAATCACCCATTGCATCAAAAATGGGCCGGTGATTGACACACATTACTTCATCACGGCCGACGTCGCTTATTATTGCATTTCTAAGCCTAGAAACTCAAATTCGTGATTTTTTGCAATTTTGGTGGACAATAGCACACACATTTTCTAGAATCAGGTCGACGGTCTCTGATTGGCGTGAAATTCACTGGGTCTACCATAAACAGGGTGGTGATCGACACCCATCACTTCTTCATGGATGACGTCGCGTATTATTGCATTTCAAGGCCAAGAAACTCAATTCTTGATTTTTTGCACTTTCGGTGGGTATTACCACATAGATTTTCTAGAATCCGGTCGACGGTCTCTGTTTGGCCTGAAATTCACCCTATCCATCACACACAGGATGGTGATCGACACTCATAACTTCATCATGGACGATGTCGCTTATTATTGCATTTCTAAGCCAAGAATCTCAACTTCGTAATTTTTTACACTTTCGATGGGTATTAGCACACAAATTTTCTAGAATCCGATCGACGGTCTCTGATTGGTCTAAAATCACCCATTGCATCAAAAATGGGCCGGTGATTGACACACATTACTTCATCACGGCCGACGTCGCTTATTATTGCATTTCTAAGCCTAGAAACTCAAATTCGTGATTTTTTGCAATTTCGGTGGACAATAGCACACACATTTTCTAGAATCAGGTCGACGGTCTCTGATTGGCGTGAAATTCACTGGGTCTACCATAAATAGGGTGGTGATCGACACCCATCACTTCTTCATGGATGACGTCGCGTATTATTGCATTTCAAGGCCAAGAAACTCAATTCTTGATTTTTTGCACTTTCGGTGGGTATTACCACATAGATTTTCTAGAATCCGGTCGACGGTCTCTGTTTGTCCTGAAATTCACCCAATCCATCACACAGGATGGTGATCGACACTCATAACTTCATCATGGACGATGTCGCTTATTATTGCATTTCTAAGCCAAGAATCTCAACTTCGTAATTTTTTACACTTTCGATGGGTATTAGCACACAAATTTTCTAGAATCCGATCGACGGTCTCTAATTGGTATAAAATCACCCATTGCATCAAAATGGGCCGGTGATTGACACACATTACTTCATCACGGCCGACGTCGCTTATTATTGCATTTCTAAGCCTAGAAACTCAAATTCGTGATTTTTTGCAATTTTGGTGGACAATAGCGCACACATTTTCTAGAATCAGGTCGACGGTCTCTGATTGGCGTGAAATTCACCCGTCTACCATAAACAAGGTGGTGATCGACACCCATCATTTCTTCATGGGTGACGTCGCGTATTATTGCATTTAAAAGCCAAGGAACTCAATTCTTGGTTTTTACACTTTAGGTGGGTATTACCACATAGATTTTCTAGAATCTGGTCGACAGTCTGTGTTTGGCCTGAAATTCTCCCAATCCATCACACACAGGATGGTGATCGACACTCATAACTTCATCATGGACGATGTCGCTTATTATTGCATTTCTAAGCCAAGAATCTCAAATTCGTAATTTTTTGCACTTTCGGTGGGTATTAGCACACAAATTTTCTAGAATCCGATCGACGGTCTCTGATTGGTCTAAAATCACCCATTGCATAAAAAATGGGTCGGTGATTGACACACATTACTACATCACGGCCGATGTCGCTTATTATTGCATTTCTAAGCCTAGAAACTCAAATTCGTGATTTTTTGCAATTTCGGTGGACATTAGCACACAAATTTTCTAGAATCAGGTCGACGGTCTCTGATTGGAGTGAAAATCACTGGGTCTACCATAAACAAGGTGGTGATCAACACCCATCACTTCTTCATGGATGACGTCGCGTATTATTGCATTTCAAAGCCAAGAAACTCAATTCTTGATTTTTTGCACTTTCGGTGGGTACCACATAGATTTTCTAGAATCCGGTCGACGATCTCTGTTTGGCCTGAAATTCACCCAATCCATCACACACAGGATGGTGATCGACACTCATAACTTCATCATGGACGATGTCGCTTATTATTGCATTTCTAAGCCAAGAATCTCAACTTCGTAATTTTTTACACTTTCGATGGGTATTAGCACACAAATTTTCTAGAATCCGATCGACGGTCTCTAATTGGTCTAAAATCACCCATTGCATCAAAAATGGGCCGGTGATTGACACACATTACTTCATCACGGCCGACGTCGCTTATTATTGCATTTCTAAGCCTAGAAACTCAAATTCGTGATTTTTTGCAATTTCGGTGGACAATAGCACACACATTTTCTAGAATCAGTCGACGGTCTCGATTGGCGTGAAATTCACCGGTCTACCATAAACAGGGTGGTGATCGACACCCATCACTTCTTCATGGATGACGTCGCGTATTATTGCATTTCAAAGCCAAGAAACTCAATTCTTGATTTTTTGCACTTTCGGTGGGTATTACCACATAGATTTTCTAGAATCCGGTCGACGGTCTCTGTTTGGCCTGAAATTCACCCAATCCATCACACACAGGATGGTGATCGACACTCATAACTTCATCATGGACGATGTCGCTTATTATTGCATTTCTAAGCCAAGAATCTCAACTTCGTAATTTTCTACACTTTCGATGGGTATTAGCACACAAATTTTCTAGAATCCGATCGACGGTCTCTAATTGGTATAAAATCACCCATTGCATCAAAAATGGGTCGGTGATTGACACATTACATTATCATGGCCGACGCCGCTTATTATTGCATTTCTAAGCCTAGAAACTCAAATTCGTGATTTTTGCAATTTCGTGGACAATAGCACACACATTTTCTAGAATCAGGTCGACGGTCTCTCGATTGGCGTGAAATTCACCGGGTCTACCATAAACAGGGTGGTGATCGACACCCATCACTTCTTCATGGATGACGTCAGTATTATTGCATTTCAAAGCCAAGAAACTCAATTCTTGATTTTTTGCACTTTCGGTGGGTATTACCACATAGATTTTCTAGAATCCGGTCGACGGTCTCTGTTTGGCCTGAAATTCACCCAATCCATCACACAGGATGGTGATCGACACTCATAACTTCATCATGGACGATGTCGCTTATTATTGCATTTCTAAGCCAAGAATCTCAACTTCGTAATTTTTTACACTTTCGATGGGTATTAGCACACAAATTTTCTAGAATCCGATCGACGGTCTCTAATTGGTATAAAATCACCCATTGCATCAAAAATGGGCCGGTGATTGACACACATTACTTCATCACGACCGACGTCGCTTATTATTGCATTTCTAAGCCTAGAAACTCAAATTCGTGATTTTTTGCAATTTCGGTGGACAATAGCACACACATTTTCTAGAATCAGGTCGACGGTCTCTGATTGGCGTGAAATTCACTGGGTCTACCATAAACAGGGTGGTGATCGACACCCATCACTTCTTCATGGATGACGTCGCGTATTATTGCATTTCAAAGCCAAGAAACTCAATTCTTGATTTTTTGCACTTTCGGTGGGTATTGCCACATAGATTTTCTAGAATCCGGTCGACGGTCTCTGTTTGGCCTGAAATTCACCCAATCCATCACACACAGGATGGTGATCGACACTCATAACTTCATCATGGACGATGTCGCTTATTATTGCATTTCTAAGCCAAGAATCTCAACTTCGTAATTTTTTACACTTTCAATGGGTATTAGCACACAAATTTTCTAGAATCCGATCGACGGTCTCTGATTGGTCTAAAATCACCCATTGCATCAAAAATGGGCCGGTGATTGACACACATTACTTCATCACGGCCGACGTCGCTTATTATTGCATTTCTAAGCCTAGAAACTCAAATTCGTGTTTTCTGCAATTTCGGTGGACATTAGCACACATTTTCTAGAATCAGGTCGACGGTCTCTGATTGGCCTAAAATTCACCGGGTCTACCATAAACAAGGTGGTGATCGACACCCATCACTTCTTCATGGATGACGTCACGTATTATTGCATTTCAAAGCCAAGAAACTCAATTCTTGATTTTTGCACTTTCGGTGGGTATTACCACATTGATTTTCTAGAATCAGGTCGACGGTCTCTGATTGGCCTGAAATTCACCCTATCCATCACACACAGGATGGTGATCGACACTCATAACTTCATCATGGACGATGTCGCTTATTATTGCATTTCTAAGCCAAGAATCTCAACTTCGTAATTTTCTACACTTTCGATGGGTATTAGCACACAAATTTTCTAGAATCCGATCGACGGTCTCTAATTGGTATAAAATCACCCATTGCATCAAAAATGGGCCGGTGATTGACACACATTACTTCATCACGGCCGACGTCGCTTATTATTGCATTTCTAAGCCTAGAAACTCAAATTCGTGATTTTTTGCAATTTTGGTGGACAATAGCGCACACATTTTCTAGAATCAGGTCGACGGTCTCTGATTGGCGTGAAATTCACTGGGTCTACAATAAACAAGGTGGTGATCGACACCCATCACTTCTTCATGGATGACGTCGCGTATTATTGCATTTCAAAGCCAAGAAACTCAATTCTTGATTTTTTGCACTTTCGGTGGGTATTACCACATAGATTTTCTAGAATCCGGTCGACGGTCTCTGTTTGGCCTGAAATTCACCCAATCCATCACACAGGATGGTGATCGACACTCATAACTTCATCATGGACGATGTCGCTTATTATTGCATTTCTAAGCCAAGAATCTCAACTTCGTAATCTTTTACACTTTCGATGGGTATTAGCACACAAATTTTCTAGAATCCGATCGACGGTCTCTAATTGGTATAAAATCACCCATTGCATCAAAAATGGGCCGGTGATTGACACACATTACTTCATCACGGCCGACGTCGCTTATTATTGCATTTCTAAGCCTAGAAACTCAAATTCGTGATTTTTTGCAATTTCGGTGGACAATAGCACACACATTTTCTAGAATCAGGTCGACGGTCTGTGATTCGCGTGAAATTCACTCGGTCCTTGAAAAATAGGTGGTGATCGACACCCATCACTTCTTCATGGATGACGTCGCGTATTATTGCATTTCAAAGCCAAGAAACTCAATTCTTGATTTTTTACACTTTCGGTTGGTATTACCACATAGATTTTCTAGAATCCGGTCGACGGTCTCTGTTTGGCCTGAAATTCACCCGATCCATCACACACAGGATTGAGTTTCTTGGCATTCAAATGTAATAATACACGATGTCGGCCATGAAAGAGTAAGAGGTGTCGATCACTAACCTGTTTGTGATTGACCCGGTGAATTTCAGGCCAATCAAACACCGTCGACCTGATTCTAGAAAATCTGTGTACATATCGGAGTTTCTAGGCTCAAAAATGAAATAATATGTGACGTCTACCATGATGAAGTAATGAGTGTCGATCACCATGATGAAGTAATGAGTGTCGATCACATTGAATTTTAAGATGCTATTCGAATCAGAGCGTAAGCTAGTGATGTATTCAGCTATTAGAATTTTTCTATCGGGGTATAGTACTCAAGACGCTTCGCTTAGCAGAACGCTGCTTGTATTGCTATCCCACAATTTGGTTTTACAGTTTAGGTTGCTCCAAAGACATTTTAGTAGGATCTTCACACGCAAAAAATTAAAAATTACAATCAGTTTTGATAATGATCGAGTGACATTACTTGTTCAGCTCGAAAGGAGAAACCCCTTAAATATATGCATAACGACTCTTCTTTATATATCCTTGATCCAATATTTCTTTATAATACCCACCGAATTTGTAAAAATCATGAATTTGAGTTTCTTGGCTTAGAAATGCAATAATAAGCGACGACGGCCAAGACGAAGTTATGAGTGTCGATCACCATCCTGTTTGTGATGGATCGGGTGAATTTCTGGCCAATCAAAGACCGTCGACCGTATTCTAAAAAATTTGTGCTAATACCCACCGAAAGTGTAAAAAATCACGAATTTGAGTTTTTGGGCTTAGAAATGCAATAATAAGCGATGTCGGCCATGACGAAGTAATAAGTGTCGATCACTAGCCTGTTTGTAATGGATCAGGTGAATTTCAGGCCAATCAGAGACCGGCGGTAGGATACCCACCGAATTTGCAAAAAAAATGACGAATTTGAGTTTCTGGGCTTAGAAATGCAATAATAAGCGACGTCGACCATGACGAAGTAATAGGTGTCGATCACTAGCCTGTTTGTGATGAATCGATTGAATTTCAGGCCAATCAGGGACCGACGTCTGGATTCTAGAAATTGGTGTGCTAATACCACCGAAAGTACAAAAATCACAAATTTGAGTTTCTGGGCTTAGAAATGCAATAATAAGCAACGTCGGCCATGATGAAGTAACGGGTGTCGATCACTAGCCTGTTTGTGATGGATCAGGTGAATTTCAGGTAAATCAAAGACCGGGGTCATAATTCTAGAAAATCATGTGCTAATTGCTACGAAATGAAAACTAATTAGCTTTGCCCCGATTGTGCAATTATTTTTTCTGAATACTAATCGAAATACCCCCAAAATAAAATACTTTAATTACCTATCCCACGTCCTTTCTAAACTAATTACTCGACGTACCCCCTCGCCCAAAACTATTTACTCGACATATCCCCTTACCCAAATCTCTTCCTCTGTGATATCATCCTAGTATATTTATATATCATGATAGTATTATGAAGGACTAAGAGAAGGACTGAAGTAGTCCTCTATGATACCATCTCAGTTTATTTTTAGACATGATGGTATCATGGTCCTGAGGAGTGTCCCATTGAAGGACGGAAGCTGTCCTCCATTATACATCACAGTATATGTATATAAGATTATGGTATCAGAAAGTGTTTTTTTTCGAGAAAAGTGTGACTTTTTTTAATAAATGAACATGATCATCCATGATACTACCTTAGTAAATTTATATACCATGATGATATCATGGAGGACTAAGAGAATGACTGAAGCAGTCTTTCAGGATATCGTTTCAGTATATTTATATACCATAGTAGTAACATAATTGAGGGGGCATCTCGTGTAAATAATTTTGATTTTTTCGGAGGATACGGAAGTAATAGGGGTATGAGCGGATAGTTGTTTTGGTTTGAGGGTGCACAGACGAAACTTCCCGTATTTTTTAACCATTGTCTAGTTATGTTTTCCCCCCTATATACATTCCTTATAAATTGTGAAAAGATGATGAGCCCAATAGTGAATTTTCAAAGTCCAGTTGAGTATGGGCAAAACAAAGATTCGGGTCGAAGCTTTCACCACGTAAAATCCCAATCCTATCCAAATTATTAGCTTGTTAATCAGAAATATTACAACATAATCTCGATATGACAGTGTGAATTAATTTTAAAATATTGTCCAAAAAGTTTGAAATAATTATTTTATTTTATCGATTTAATTCTTTGTTAGTTAAGAGAAACGATATTCAACATAGTTGCAAGAAGTGGTGCAAACATGTTGAGATGGCCGAGTTGGTCTAAGGCGCCAGATTAAGGTTCTGGTCCGAAAGGGCGTGGGTTCAAATCCCACTCTCAACATTTCTTTCTTTTTTACCTTCCAAGAATATTTTTTTGATATAAATATGAAGATATGATGGTTGTTATATATAGAACTGGGACTTCTGCAGCTTGATTTAATATAATGACACTAGTAGTACACTTTTTTGAGTGTTTGAGGTGGTGCTGGGTAACTTTTTGAACTGAAACAACATTAATGTTAAAGTAGTTCAAGTGTTTGGCAAGCTCCTATTAAAATACACTATGTATAATGATAGTTCCTTCTTGCTTCTTCTGATAAGAATTTGAAGGTCAGTGTGAGGTACAGGTGTCAACTCAAATTGACAAATCATAAGCGGAATCGGAGTCACAATACATATCCTACTTCTTTAATTTATTAGTTTCTTGAATGATTGATGCGGTATGGCCAATTTATTTATACACTCCTTGGTGTCTTATCACAATTTATATGCGTATACATCTTATCAAAGGTCATGAATGGAAGCGTATCAGTATATTTAATCTTGCAAGGTGGTCGTTTTGTATTCACATTGAATTTTAAGATGCTATTCGAATCAGAGCATAAGCTAGTGATGTATTCAGCTATTAGAATTTTTCTATCGGGGTATAGTACTCAAGATGCTTCGCTTAGCAGAACGCTGCTTGTATTGCTATCCCACAATTTGGTTTTACAGTTTAGGCTGCTCCAAAGACATTTTAGTGGGATCTTCACAGACAAAAAATTAAAAATTACAATCAGTTTTGATAATGATCGAGTGACATTACTTGTTCAGCTCGAAAGTAGAAACCCCTTAAATATATGCATAACGACTCTTCTTTATATATCCTTGATCCAATATTTCTTTATAATACCCACCGAATTTGTAAAAATCACGAATTTGAGTTTATGGGGTTAGAAATGCAATAATAAGTGACGTCAGTCATGACAAAGTTATGGATGTCGATCACAAGCCAGTTTGTGATGGACTGGGTGAATTTCAGTCCAATCAGAGAACGGCGACATGATTCTAGAAAATCACTAAGCTAATATCCACCGAATTCGCAAAAAAAAATCACAAATTTGAGTTTCTTGGCTTAAAAATGCAATAATAAGCGACGTCGGCCTTGACGAAGTAATATGTGTCGATCATCAGCCTATTTGTGATAGACGGGATGAATTTCAGGTCAATTAGAGACTGTCGACAGGATTCTAGAAAATCATGTGCTAATAATACCCACCGAATTCGTAAAAAATCAGAAATTTGAGTTTCTGAGATTAGAAATGCAATAATAAGCGACGTCGGACATGAAGAAGTTATGGGTGTCGATCACAAGCCAGTTTGTGATGGACCGGGTGAATTTCAACGTAATAAGAGACCGTCGACTGGATTCTAGAAAATCTGTGTGCTAATATCCACCGAAAGTCCAAAAATCACTAATTTGAGTTTTTTGACTTAGAAATTAAATAATATGCGATGTCGGCCATGGCGAAGTAATGCGTATCGATCATCAGCCTATTTGTGATGGACCGGGTGAATTTCAGGCAATCAGAGACTGTCGAACGTATTCTAGAAAATATGTGCTAATACCTACCGAAAGTGTAAAAAATCAGGAATTTGAGTTTATTGGCTTAGAAATGCAATAAAATGCGACGTCGGCAATGAAGAAGTAATGGGTGTCAATCACCAGCCTGTTTGTGATGGACCGGGTGAATTTTGGCCCAATCAGAGATCGTCGACCGGATTCTAGAAATTGGTGTGCTATACCCACCGAAAGTACAAAAAATCACGAATTTGAGTTTCTGGGCATAGAAATGCAATAATATGTGACGTCGACCATGATAAAGTTATGGGTGTCGATCACCATCCTGTTTGTGATGGACCGGGTGAATTTCAGTCCAATCAGAGAACGACAACAGGATTCTAGAAAATTGATGTGATAATACCGACCGAATTCGCAAAAAAATGACGAATTTGAGTGTCTGGGCTTAGAAATGCAATAATAAGTGACGTCGGCCATGATGAAGTAATGAGTGTCGATCACTAGACTATTTGTGATGGACCGGATGAATTTCAGGCAAATCAGAGACCTGGATCAGGATTCTAGAAACTCATGTGCTAATACCCACTGAATTTGTAAAAAATCACGAATTAGAGTTTCTGGATTAAGAAATGCAATAATAAGCGATGTCGGACATGACGAAGTTATAGGTGTCGATTACAAGCCAGTTTGTGATGGACCGAGTGAATTTCAGGTCAATAAGATACTGGAGTCAGGATTTTAGAAAATCTATGTGCTAATACAATGAAATTCACACAAAAATTACGAATTTGAGTTTCTGGGTTAGAAATGCAATAATAAGCGACGTCGGCCATGACGAAGCTATGGGTGTCGATCACAATCCAGTTTGTGATGGACCGGGTGAATTTCAAGTCAATAAGAGACCGTCGACTGGATTCTAGAAAATTTGTGTGCTAATATCCACCGAATTCGCAAAAAATCACGAATTGGAGATTCTAGGCTTAGAAATGAAATAATACATGATGTCTGCCATGATGAAATAATGGGTGTCGATCATCAGCCTATTTGTGATGGATCGGGTGCATTTTAGGCCAATCATAGACCGTCGATCGGATTCTAGAAAATCTGTGTTTTAATACCCCCGAAAGTGCAAAAAATCATGAATTTGAGTTTCTTGGCTTAGAAATGCAATAATAAGGGACGTCGGCCATGACGAAGTTATGAGTGTCGATCACCATCCTGTTTGTGATGGATTGGGTGAATTTCTGGCCAATCAGAGATCGTCGACCGTATTCTAGAAAATATGTGCTAATACCCGCCAAAAGTGTAAAAATTCACGAATTTGAGTTTCTGGGCTTAGAAATGCAATAATAAGCGATGTCGGCCATGACGAAGTAATAGGTGTCGATCACTAGCATGTTTGTGATGGATCGGGTGAATTTCAGGCCAATCAGAGACTGGGGTCAGGATTCTAGAAAATCATGTGCTAATATCCACTGAATTCATAAAAAATCACGAATATGAGTTTTTGGACATAGAAATACAATAATAAGCGAGTTGGCCATGATGAAGTAATGTGTGTCAATCATCAGCCAATTTGTGATGGACCGGGTGAATTTCAGGTCAATTAGAGACTGTCGACAGGATTCTAGAAAATCATGTGCTAATACCCACCTAATTCGTAAAAATTCACTAATTTGAGTTTATGGGCTTAGATATGCAATAATAAACAATGTCAGTCATGACAAAGTACTGAGTGTCGATCACCATCCTGTTTGTGATGGACTGAGTGAATTGTATGTCAAACATAGGACGTCTACCGGATTCTAGAATATATGTGTGCTAATTACCATCGAAAGTATAAAAAATCACGAATTTGAGTTTCTTGGCTTTCAAATGCAATAATACACGATGTCGGCTATGAAAAAGTAATAGGTATCGATCACCAACCTGTTTGTGATTGACCGGGTGAATTTCAGGCCAATCAAAGACCGTCGACCTGATTCTAGAAAATCTGTGTGCTAATACACGCCAAAATTATAAAAAAACACGAATTGGAGTTTCTAGGCTTAGAAATAAAATAATACGTGACGTCTGCCATGATGAAGTAATGGGCGTCGATCACCAACCTGTTTGTGATGGATCGGGTGCATTTTAGGCCAATCATAGACCGTCGATCGGATTCTAGAAAATATGTGTTCTAATACCCACCGAAAGTGTAAAAAATCATGAATTTTAGTTTCTTGGCTTAGAAATACAATAATAAGTGACGTCGGCCATGACGAAGTTATGAGTGTCAATCACCATTCTGTTTGTGATGGATCGGGTGAATTTCTGGCCAATCAGCGACCGTCGACCGTATTCTAGAAAATCTGTGCTAATACCCACCGAAAATGTAAAAAATCACGAATTTGAGTTTCTAGGCTTACAAAATGCAACAATAAGCGATATCGGACATGCCGAAGTTATAGGTGTCGATCACAAGCCAGTTTGTGATGGACCGGGTGAATTTCAAGCCAATAAGAGACCATCGATTGGATTTTAGAAAATCCGTGTGCTAATATCTTGCGTTGGTACGGAAATGGGATCCCTAATAGCCGGAGACAAAAGATTCATATGAGAAAACATAAGTAAATGGGCCTCTACTTGAGCCTCCAAGGATAAATGTACATGAACAGCCATTTGATCTCCATAAAAATCGTCATTGAATCCCTTGTAAACTAATGGATGTAAACAAATAGCGCGCCCTTCCACTAAAACGGGCTGGAATGCATTAATCCACCGAAAGTATAAAAAATCACGAATTTGAGATTCTTGGCATAGAAATGCAATAATATGCGACGTCGACCATGACGAAGTTATGGGTTTCGATCACCATCCTATTTGTGATGGACCGAGTGAATTTCAGTACAATTTAGAGAACGGCGACAAGATTCTAGAAAATTGATGTGATAATATCAACCGAATTCGCAAAAAATGACGAATTTGAGTTTCTCGGCTTAGAAAAGCAATAATAAGCGACGTTGGCCATGAAGAAGTAATGGGTGTTGATCACTAGCCTATTTGTGATGGATTGGGTGAATTTTAGGCAAATCCGAGAACGGGGTCAAGATTCTAGAAAATCATGTGCTAATACCCACCGAATTTGTAAAGAATCACGAATTTGAGTTTCTACGCTTAGAAATGCAATAATAAGCGACCTCCGCCATGACGAAGTAATGGGTGTCGATCACAAGCCAGTTCGTGATGGACCGGGTGAATTTCAAGCCAATAAGAGACTGTCGACTGGATTCTAGAAAATCTGTGTGCTAATATCCACCGAATTCGCAAAAAAAATCACGATTTGAGTTTCTTGGCTTAGAAATGCAATAATAAGCGACGTCAGAAATGACGAAGTAATATCTGTTGATCATCAACCTGCTTGTGATAGACCGGGTGAATTGTAGGTCAATTAGAGACCATCGATAGGATTCTAGAAAGTCATGTGCTAATACCCACCGGATTCGTAAAAAAACAGAAATTTGAGTTTCTTGGCTTAGAAATGCAATAATAAGCGACATAGGACATGACAAAATTATGGGTGTCGATCACAAGCCAGTTTGTGATGGATCGGGTGAATTTCAAGCCAATCGGAGACCATTGAGTGGATTCAAGAAAATTTGTGTACTAATACCCACCGAAAGTTCAAAAAATCACGAATTTGAATTTTTTGGCTTAGAAATTAAATAATACGCGACGTCGGCAATGGCGAAGTAATGCGTGTCGATCACTAGCGTATTTGTGATGGACTGGCTGAATTTCATGCAATCAGAGATCGTGGAACGTATTCTAGAAAATCTGTGCTAATACCCACCGAAAGTGGAAAAAATCATGAATTTGAGTTTATTGGCTTAGAAATGCAATAAAATGCGACGTCGGGCATGAAGAAGTAATGGGTGTCGATCACCAGCCTGTTTGTGATGGACTGGGTGAATTTCAGCCCAATCAGAGACCGTCGACCGGATTCTAGAAATTGGTGTGCTAATATCCACGGAAAGTATAAAAAATTACGAATTTGAGTTTTTGGGCTTAGAAATGCAATAATATGCGACGTCGACCATGACGAAGCTATGGGTGTCGATCACCATCCTGTTTGTTATGGACAGGGTGAATTTCAGTCCAATCAGAGAACGGCGACATGATTCTAGAAAATCGATGTGATAATACCCACCGAATTCACAAAAAATGACGAATTGGAGTTTCTGGACTTGAAATGCAATAATAAGCGACATCGGCCATGACGAAGTAATAGGTGTCTATCACTAGTCTGTTTGTGATGGATCGGGTGAATTTAAGGCAAATCATAGACTGGGATCAGGATTTTAGAAAAGCATGTGCTAATACGCACCGAATTTGTAAAGAATCACGAATTTGAGTGTCTGGATTTCGAAATGCAATAATAAGCGATGTCGGACATGACAAAGTTATGGGTGTCGATCACAAGACAATTTTGTGATGGAATGGGTGAATTTCAAGCCAATAAGAGACCGTCGATTGGATTCTAGAAAATATGTGTGCTAATATCCACCGAATTTGCAAAAAAATGACGAATTTGAGTTTTTGTCTTAGAAATGCAATTATAAGCGACGTCGACCATGACGAAGTGATGGGTGTCGATTACAAGCCAGTTTATGATGGACCGGGTGAATTTCAAGCCAATAAGAGACCGTCGACTAGATTCTAGAAAATCTGTGTGCTAATATCCACCGAATTAAACAAATCACAAATTTTACTTTCTTGGCTTAGATATACAATAATTAGCGACGTCGGCCAAGACGAAGTAATATGTGTCGATCATTATCCTGTTTGTGATAGACCGGGTGAATTTCAGGTCAGTTAGAGACCGTCGACAGGATTCTAAAAAATCATGTGCTATTAACCCACCGAATTAGTAAAAAAATCTCAAATTTGAGTTTCTGGGCTTAGAAATGCAATAATAAGCGACGTCGGACATTACCAAGTAATATGTGTCGATCACTAGCCTATTTGTAATGGGTCGGGTGAATTTCAGGCCAATGAGAGATCGGAGTCAGGATACTAGAAATTCATGTGCTAATACCCACTGAATTCTTAAAAAATCACGAATTTGAGTTTCTAGGCATAGAAATACAATAATAAGCGAGTCGGCCATGACGAAGTAATGTGTGTCAATCACCAGCCAGTTTGTGATGGACCGGGTGAATTTCAGGCCATTAGAGACCGTCGACCAAATTCTAAAAAATATGTGTGCTAATATCCATCGAAAGTGCAAAACATCACAAATTTAAGTTTCTTGGCTTAGAAATGCAATAATAAGTGACGTCGGCCATGAAGAAAAAAGGGTGTCGATCACAAGCCTATTTTTTATGGAGCGGGTGAATGTCATGCAAATCAAAGATCGGCGACAAGATTCAAGCAAATCCGTGTGCTAATACCCACCGAAAGTGCAAAAAATAACGAATTTGAATTTCTTGGTTTTAAAATGAAATAATACGCGATATCAGCCATGAAGAAGTAATGGGTGTCGATCACCAACCTGTTTGTGATGGACCCGGTGAATTTCAGGCCAAATAGAGACTGTCGACCGGATTCTAGAAAATCTGTGTGCGAATACCCACCGA
Organism: Anisodus acutangulus; assembly: GCA_029783415.1. NCBI lineage: Eukaryota > Viridiplantae > Streptophyta > Magnoliopsida > Solanales > Solanaceae > Anisodus > Anisodus acutangulus. Next base: position 28,994,503 of record CM056492.1, on the reverse strand, counting down.
AAGTGCATAAAATCATGAATTAGAGTTTCTTGGCTTAGAAATGCAATAATAAATGATGTCGGCCATGACGAAGTAATGGGTGTCGATCACCATCCTATTTGTGATAGACCAGATGAACTTTAGTCCAACGAGAGAACATCAACAAGATTCTAGAAAATCTATGTGCTAATACCCACCGAATTAGTATAAAAAATCAAGAATTTGAGTTTCTGGCTTAAAAATGCATTAATAAGCGAAGTCGGCCATGACGAAGTAATATGTGTCAGTCATTAGCCTGTTTGTGATAGACCGGGTGAATTTCAGGTCAATTACAAACCGTCGACATTATTCTAGAAAATCATGTGCTAATACCCACTGAATTCGTAAAAAATCTCAAATTTGAGTTTCTGGGCTTAGAAATGCAATAATAAGCGACGACGAACATGACTAAGTTATGGGTATCGATCACAAACTAGTTAATGATGGACCGGGTAAATTTCATGCCAATAAGAGACTGTCGACCGGATTCTATAAAATCAAGGTGCTAATACCCATCGAAAGTGCAAAAAATCACGAATTTGAGTTTCTGGGCTTAGAATTGCAATAATATGCGACGTCGGCCAAGACAAAGTAATGAGTGTCGATCACCATCCTATTTTTGATGGACCGGTTGAATTTTAGGTCAATCATAGTCCGTCGACAGGATTCTATAATATCTATGTGCTAATAACCATCGAAAGTATAAAAAATAACGAATTTGAGTTTCTTGGCTTTGAAATACAATAAGCCGTGACGTAGGCCATAAAGAAGTAATGTGTGTTGATCACCATTATGTTTGTGATGGACGAGTGAATTTTAGGCTAATCAGAGACCGTCGATCGAATTTTATAAAATATGTGTGCTAATATACACCGAAAGTGCAAAAAATCATGAATTAGAGTTTTTTGGCTTATAAATGTAATAATAAGCGACGTCAGCCATGACGAAGTAATAGGTGTCGATCACCATCCTCTTTGTGATGGACCGGGTGAATTTTCGGCCACTCAGAGATCGGCGGCAGGATTCTAGAAAATCATGTGCTAATACCCACTGAATTCATAAAAAATCACGAATTTGAGTTTCTGGGCTTAGAAATACAATAATAAGCGATGTCCGCCATGACAAAGTAACGTGTGTCAATCACCAGCCCATTTGTAATGGACCGGGTGAATTTTAGGCAAATCAAAGACTGTCGACCGAATTCTTGAAAATCTTTGTGCATTTACCCATCGAAAGTGTGAAAAATCACAAATTTGAGTTTCTTGGCTTAGAAATGCAATAATAAGCGATTTCGTCCATGAATAAAAAATGAGTGTCTACCACAAGCCTATTTTTCATGCACCGGGTGAATTTCCGGCAAATCAAAGACCGATGACAAGATTCAAGAAAATCCGTGGCCTAATACCCACCGAAAGTGCGAAAAATCACGAATTTGAAATTCTTGGATTTGAAATGCAATAATACGCGAAGTCAGCCATGAAGAAGTAATGGGTGTCGATCACGAGCCTGTTTGTGATGGACCGAATGAATTTTAGGTCAATCATAGGCCGTCGACCGAATTCTGGAACATCTGTGTGCTAATAACCATCGAAAGTGCAAAAAATCACGAATTTGTGTTTCGGGGCTTATAAATGCAATAATAAGCGACGTCGGCCATGACAAAGTAATAGGTGTCGATCACTAGCCTATTTGTGATGGATCGGGTGAATTTCAGGACAAAAAGAGACCAGGGTCAGGATTCTAGAAAATCATATGCTAATACCCACCGAATTCGTAAAAAATCACGAATTTGAGTTTCTAAGCTTAGAAATGCAATAATATGCAACGCCGGTCAAGAAAAAGTAATGAGTGTCGATCACCATCCTGTTTGTGATAGACCGGGTGAATTTTATGTCAAACATAGGACGTCGACCGGATTCTAGAATATCTGTGTGCTAATTACCATCGAAAGTATAGAAAATCAGGAATTTGAATTTCTTGTCTTTAAAATGCAATAATACACAACGTCGGCCATGAAGAAGTATTGTGTGTCGATCACCAGCCTGTTTGTGATTGACCGGGTGAATTTCAGGACAATCAAAGACCGTCGACCTGATTCTAGAAAATCTATGTGCTAATACCCACCGAAATTGCAAAAAATCATGAATTGGAGTTTCTAGGCTTAGAAATGAAATAATACGTGACGTCTGTAATGATGAAGTATGGGTGTCAATCACCAACCTGTTTGTGATGGATCGGGTGCATTTTAGGCCAATCATAGACCGTCGATCGAATTCTAGAAAATTTGTGTTCATTACCACTGAAAGTGCAAAAAAATCACGAATTTGAGTTTCTTGGCTTAGAAATGCAATAATAAGCAATGTCGGCCATGACGAATTTATGAGTGTCGATCACCATCCTGTTTGTGATGGATGTGGTGAATTTCTAGCCAATCAGAGACCGTCGACCGTATTCTAGAAAATTTGTGCTAATACCCACCGAAAGTGTAAAAAATCACAAATTTGAGTTTCTGGGCTTAAAAATTCAATAATAAGCGATGTTGGACATGATGAAGTAATAGGTGTGGATCACTAGCCTGTTTGTGATAGATCGGGTGAATTTCAGGCCAATCAGAGACCGGGGTCAAGATTCTAGAAAATCCTGTGCTAATATCCACTGAATTCATAAAAAATCACGAATATGAGTTTCTGGACATAGAAATACAATAATAAGCGAGTTGGCCATGACGAAGTAATGTGTGTCAATCACCAGCAAGTTTGTGATGGACCGGGTGAATTTCAGGCCCATCAGAGACCGTCGACCGAATTCTAAAAAATCTGTGTGCTAATACCCAACGAAAATGCAAAAAATCACAAATTTGAGTTTCTTAGCTTAGAAATGCAATAATAAGTGACATCAGCAATGAATAAAAAAGAGTGTCGATCACAAGCCTATTTTTCATGGACCGGATGAATTTCAGGCAAATCAAAGACCGGTGACAAGATTCAAACAAATTCGTGTGCTATCCACCGAAGTGCACAAAATAACGAATTTGAGTATCTTGGCTTTCAAATGTAATAATACGCGACGTCAGCCATAAAAAAGTAATAGGTGTCGATCACCAACCTGTTTATGATGGACCCAGTGAATTTCAGGCCAATCAGAGACCGTCGACCGGATTCTAGAAAATCTGTGTGCTAATACTAACCGAAAGTGCAAAAAATTATGAATTAGAGTTTCTTGGCTAAGAAATGAAATAATATGTGACGTATGCCATGACGAAGTAATGGGTGTCGATCACCAGCCTGTTTGTGATGGATCGGGTGCATTATAGGCCAATCATAGACCATCAATCGGATTCTAGAAAATCTGTGTTCTAATACCCACCGAAAGTGCAAAAAATCATGAATTTGAGCTTCTTGGCTTAGAAATGTAATAATAAGATACGTCGGCCATGACGAAGTTATGAGTGTCGATCATCATCCAGTTTGTGATGGATCGGGTGAATTTCTGGCTAATCAGAGACCGTCGACAGTATTCTAGAAAATTTGTGCTAATAACCACCAAAAATGTAAAAAATCACGAATTTGAGTTTCTTGGCTTAGAAATGCAATATTATGCGACATCGGCCGGGAAGAAGTAATCGTTGTTGATCACCATCCTGTTTGTGATGGATCGGGTGAATTTCAGTCCAATCAGAGACCAGCGGCAGGATACCCACCGAATTCGAAAAAAAATGACAAATTTGAGTTTTTGGGCTTAGAAATGCAATAATAAGAGACGTCGACCATGACGAAGTAATAGGTGTTGATCACTAGTCAGTTTGTGATGGATTGGTTGAATTTCAGGCCAATCAGGTATCGACGTCAGGATTATAGAAATTGGTGTGCTAATACCCACCGAAAGTATAAAAAATCACTAATTTGAGTTTCTAAGTTTAGAAATGCAATAATAAGTGACGTCGGCCATGACAAAGTAATGAGTGTCGATCACTAACCTGTTTATGATAGATCAGGTGAATTTCAAGCAAATCAAAGATTGGGGTCATAATTCTAGAAAATCATGTGCTAATACCCACCGAATTTGTAAAAAATCACGAATTTGAGTGTATGGGCTTAAAAATGCAATAATAAGCGACGTCAGTCATGACGAAGTTATGGATGTCAATCACAAGACAGTTTGTGATGGACCGGGTGAATTTCAGTCCAATCAGAGAACGGCGACATGATTCTAGAAAATCACTATGCTAATATCCACCGAATTCGCAAAAACAAAATCACGAATTTGAGTTTCTTGGCTAAAAAATGCAATAATAAGCGACGTCGGCCATGACGAAGTAATAGGTGTCGATCATCAGCCTGTTTGTAATAGACGGGGTGAATTTCAGGTCAATTATAGACCGTCGACAGGATTCTAGAAAATCATGTGCTAATACCCACCGAATTCGTAAAAAATAAGAAATTTGAGTTTCTGAGCTTAGAAATGCAATAATAAGCGACGTCGGACATGAAGAAGTTATGGGTGTCGATCACAAGCCAGTTTGTGATGGACCGGGTGAATTTCAAGGCAATAAGAGACCGTCGACTGGATTCTAGAAAATATGTGTGCTAATATCCACCGAAAGTCCAAAAAAATCACGAATTTGAGTTTTTTGGCTTAGAAATTAAATAATACGCGATGTCGGCCATGGCGAAGTAATGCGTATCGATCATCAGCCTATTTGTGATGGACCGGGTGAATTTCAGGCAATCAGAGACTGTCGAACGTATTCTAGAAAATATGTGCTAATACCTACCGAAAGTGAAAAAATCAAGAATTTGAGTTTATTGGCATAGAAATGCAATAAAATGCGACGTCGGCAATGAAGAAGTAATGGGTGTCGTCACCAGCTTGTTTGTGATGGATCGGGTGAATTTCGACCCAATCAGAGACCGTCGACCGGATTCTATAAATTGGTGTGCTATACCCACCGAAAGTACAAAAAATCACGAATTTGAGTTTCTGGGCATAGAAATGCAATAATATGTGACGTCGACCATGATAAAGTTATGGGTGTCGATCACCATCCTGTTTGTGATGGACCGGGTGAATTTCAGTCCAATCAGAGAACGACGACAGGATTCTAGAAAATCGATGTGATAATACCCACCGAATTCGCAAAAAAATGACGAATTTGAGTGTATGGGCTTAGAAATGCAATAATAAGTGACGTCGGCCATGATGAAGTAATGAGTGTCGATCACTAGACTATTTGTGATGGACCGGATGAATTTCAGGCAAATCAGAGACCTGGATCAGGATTCTAGAAACTCATGTGCTAATACCCACTGAATTTCTAACAAATCACGAATTTGAGTTTCTGGATTAAGAAATGCAATAATAAGCGACGTCGGACATGATGAATTTATGGGTGTCGATTACAAGCCAGTTTTTGATGGACCGGGTGAATTTCAGGACAATAAGATACCGGAGTCAGGATTCTAGAAAATCTATGTGCTAATACAACGAAATTCACAAAAAAATTACGAATTTGAGTTTCTGGGGTTAGAAATGCAATAATAAGCGACGTCGACCATGACGAAGCTATGGGTGTCGATCACAATCCAGTTTGTGATGGACCGGGTGAATTTCAAGCCAATAAGAGACCGTCGACTGGATTCTAGAAAATCTGTGTGCTAATATCCACCGAATTCGCAAAAAATCACGAATTGGAGATTCTAGGCTTAGAAATGAAATAATACATGATGTCTGCCATGATGAAATAATGGGTGTCGATCACCAGCCTATTTGTGATGGATTGGGTGCATTTTAGGCCAATCATAGACCGTCGATCGGATTCTAGAAAATCTGTGTTTTAATACCCCCCGAAAGTGCAAAAAATCATGAATTTGAGTTTCTTGGCTTAGAAATGCAATAATAAGGGACGTCGGCCATGACGAAGTTATGAGTGTCGATCACCATCCTGTTTGTGATGGATCGGGTGAATTTCTGGCCAATCAGAGATCGTCGACCGTATTCTAGAAAATATGTGCTAATACCCGCCAAAAGTGTAAAAAATCACGAATTTAAGTTTCTGGGCTTAGAAATGCAATAATAAGCGATGTCCGCCATGACGAAGTAATAGGTGTCGATCACTAGCCTATTTGTGATGGATCGGGTGAATTTCAGGCCAATCAGAGACTGGGGTCAGGATTCTAGAAACTCCTGTGCTAATATCCACTGAATTCATAAAAAATCACGAATATGAGTTTTTGGACATAGAAATACAATAATAAGCGAGTTGGCCATGACGAAGTAATGTGTGTCAATCACCAGCCAATTTGTGATGGACCGGGTGAATTTCAGGTCAATTAGAGACTGTCGACAGGATTCTAGAAAATCATGTGCTAATACCCACCTAATTCGTAAAAAATCACAAATTTGAGTTTCTGGGCTTAGAAATGCAATAATAAACAACGTCAGTCATGACAAAGTACTGAGTGTCAATCACCATCCTGTTTGTGATGGACCGAGTGAATTGTATGTCAAACATTGGACGTCTACCGGATTCTAGAATATATGTGTGCTAATTACCATCGAAAGTATAAAAAATCACGAATTTGAGTTTCTTGGCTTTCAAATGCAATAATACACGATGTCGGCTATGAAAAAGTAATAGGTATCGATCACCAACTTGTTTGTGATTGACCGGGTGAATTTCAGGCCAATCAAAGACCGTCGACCTGATTCTAGAAAATCTGTGTGCTAATACACGCCAAAATTATAAAAAAACACGAATTGGAGTTTCTAGTCTTAGAAATGAAATAATACGTGACGTCTGCCATGATGAAGTAATGGGCTTCGATCACCAACCTGTTTGTGATCGATCGGGTGCATTTTAGGCCAATCATAGACCGTCGATCGGATTCTAGAAAATATGTGTTCCAATACCCACCGAAAGTGTAAAAAATCACGAATTTTAGTTTCTTGGCTTAGAAATACAATAATAAGCGACGTCGGCCATGACGAAGTTATGAGTGTCAATCACCATTCTGTTTGTGATGGATCGGGTGAATTTCTGGCCAATCAGCGACCGTCGACCGTATTCTAGAAAATCTGTGCTAATACCCACCGAAAATGTAAAAAATCATGAATTTGAGTTTCTAGGCTTACAAAATGCAACAATAAGCGATATCGGACATGCCGAAGTTATGGGTGTCGATCACAAGCCAGTTTGTGATGGACCGGGTGAATTTCAAGCCAATAAGAGACCATCGATTGGATTTTAGAAAATCCGTGTGCTAATATCTTGCGTTGGTACGGAAATGGGATCCCTAATAGCCGGAGACAAAAGATTCATATGAGAAAACATAAGTAAACGGGCCTCTACTTGAGCCTCCAAGGATAAATGTACATGAACAACCATTTGATCTCCATAAAAATCGTCATTGAATCCCTTGTAAACTAATGGATGTAAACAAATAGCGCGCCCTTCCACTAAAACGGGCTGGAATGCATTAATCCACCGAAAGTACAAAAAATCATGAATTTGAGATTCTTGGCATAGAAATGCAATAATATGCGACGTCGACCATGACGAAGTTATGGGTGTCGATCACCATCCTATTTGTGATGGACCGAGTGAATTTCAGTACAATTCAGAGAACGGCGACAAGATTCTAGAAAATCGATGTGATAATATCCACCGAATTCGCAAAAAATGACGAATTTGAGTTTCTCGGCTTAGAAAAGCAATAATAAGCGACGTTGGCCATGAAGAAGTAATGGGTGTTGATCACTAGCCTATTTGTGATGGATTGGGTGAACTTCAGGCAAATCCGAGAACGGGGTCAAGATTCTAGAAAATCATGTGCTAATACCCACCGAATTTGTAAAGAATCACGAATTTGAGTTTATACGCTTAGAAATGCAATAATAAGCGACATCGGCCGTGACGAAGTAATGGGTGTCGATCACAAGCCAGTTCGTGATGGACCGGGTGAATTTCAAGCCAATAAGAGACTGTCGACTGGATTCTAGAAAATCTGTGTGCTAATATCCACCGAATTCGCAAAAAAAATCACGATTTGAGTTTCTTGGCTTAGAAATGCAATAATAAGCGACGTCAGAAATGACGAAGTAATATGTGTCGATCATCAACCTGCTTGTGATAGACCGGGTGAATTGCAGGTCAATTAGAGACCATCGATAGGATTCTAGAAAGTCATGTGCTAATACCCACCGGATTCGTAAAAAATCACAAATTTGAGTATCTGGGCTTAGAAATGCAATAATAAGCGACATATGACATGACAAAATTATGGGTGTCGATCACAAGCCAGTTTGTGATAGACCGGGTGAATTTCAGGCCAATCGAGAGCGTTGAGTGGATTCTACAAAATTTGTGTGCTAATACCCATCGAAAATTCAAAAAATCACGAATTTGAGTTTTTTGGCTTAGAAATTAAATAATACGCGACGTCGGCCATGGCGAAGTAATGCGTGTCGATCACTAGCGTATTTGTGATGGACCGGCTGAATTTCATGCAATCAGAGACCGTGGAACGTATTCTAGAAAATATGTGCTAATACCCACCGAAAGTGTAAAAAATCATGAATTTGAGTTTATTGACTTAGAAATGAAATAAAATGCGACGTCGGCCATGAGGAATTAATGGGTGTCGATCACCAGCCTGTTTGTGATGGACCGGGTGAATTTCAGCCCAATCAGAGACCGTCGACCGGATTCTAGAAATTGGTGTGCTAATATCCACGGAAAGTATAAAAAATTACGAATTTGAGTTTCTGGGCTTAGAAATGCAATAATATGCGACGTCGACCATGACGAAGTTATGGGTGTCGATCACCATCCTGTTTGTTATGGACAGGGTATATTTCAGTCCAATCAGAGAACGACGACATGATTCTAGAAAATCGATGTGATAATACCCACCGAATTCGCAAAAAAATGACGAATTGGAGTTTCTGGGCTTAGGAATGCAATAATAAGCGACGTCGGCCATGATGAAGTAATAGGTGTCGATCACTATCCTGTTTGTGATGGACCGGGTGAATTTAAGGCAAATCATAGACCGGGATCAGGATTTTAGAAAATCATGTGCTAATACGCACCGAATTTGTAAAGAATCACGAATTTGAGTGTCTGGATTTTGAAATGCAATAATAAGCGATGTCGGACATGACGAAGTTATGAGTGTCGATCACAAGATAATTTGTGATGGACTGGGTGAATTTCAAGCCAATAAGAGACCGTCGACTGGATTCTAGAAAATATGTGTGCTAATATCCACCGAATTTGCAAAAAAATGACGAATTTGAGTTTTTCTCTTAGAAATGCAATTATAAGCGACGTCGGCCATGATGATGTAATGGGTGTTGATTATAAGCCAGTATATGATGGACCGGGTGAATTTCAAGCCAATAAAAGACCGTCGACTGGATTCTAGAAAATCTGTGTGCTAATATCCACCGAATTAAACAAATCACAAATTTTACTTTCTTGGCTTATATATACAATAATTAGAGATGTCGGCCAAGATGAAGTAATATGTGTCGATCATTATCCAGTTTGTGATAGACCGGGTGAATTTCAGGTCAATTAGAGACCGTCGACAGGATTCTAAAAAATCATGTGCTAATACCCACCGAATTAGTAAAAAAATCTCAAATTTGAGTTTCTAGGCTTAGAAATGCAATAATAAGTGACGTCGGACATTACGAAGATATGGGTGTCGATCACAAGCTAGTTTGTGATGGACCGGGTGAATTTCAAGCCAATAAGAGATCATCGACTGGATTCTAGAAAATATGTGTGCTAATAATATCCACCGAAAGTGCAAAAAATCATGAATTTGAGTTTCTGGGCTTAGAAATGCAATAATATGTGACGTCGGCCATGACAAAGTAGTGAGTGTGGATCACCATCCTATTTATGATGGACCGAGTGAATTTTAGGTCAACCATAGGCCGTCGACCGAATTCTAGAATATATGTGTGCTAATAACATTGAAAGTGCAAAAAATCACGAATTTGAGTTTCTTGGATTTGAAATGCAATAATACGCGACGTTGTCCATAAAGAAGTAATGGGTGTTGATCACTAGCCTATTTGTGATAGACCGGGTGAATTTCAGGCAAATTAGAGACCGTCGATCGGATTTTAGAATATTTGTGTGCTAGTATACACCGATAGTGCAAAAAATCACGAATTAGAGTTTCTTGGCTTAGTCGGCCATGACGAAGTGATGGGTGTTGATCACCAGCCAGTTTGTGATGGACCGAGTGAATTTCAGGCCAATCAGAGACCGTTGAGTGGATTCTAGAAAATTTGTGTGCTAATACACATCGAAAGTTCAAAAAATCAAGAATTTGAGTTTGTTGGCTTAGAAATTAAATAATACGCGACGTCGGCCATGGCGAAGTAATGCGTGTTGATCACTAGCCTATTTGTGATGGACCGGCTCAATTTCATGCAATCAGAGACCGTGGAACGTATTCTAGAAAATATGTGCTAATACCCACCGAAAGTGTAAAAAATCATGAATTTGAGTTTATTGGCTTAGAAATGCAATAAAATGCGACGTCGGCCATGAGGAAGTAATGGGTGTCGATCACCAGCCTGTTTGTGATGGACCGGGTGAATTTCAGCCCAATCAGAGACCGTCGACCGGATTCTAGAAATTGGTGTGCTAATATCCACGGAAAGTATAAAAAATTACGAATTTGAGTTTCTGGGCTTAGAAATGCAATAATATGCGACGTCGACCATGACGAAGTTATGGGTGTCGATCACCATCCTGTTTGTTATGGACAGGGTGAATTTCAGTCCAATCAGAGAACTACGACATGATTCTAGAAAATCGATGTGATAATACCCACCGAATTCGCAAAAAATGACGAATTGGAGTTTCTGGGCTTAGGAATGCAATAATAAGCGACGTCGGCCATGACGAAGTAATAGGTGTCGATCACTATCCTGTTTGTGATGGACCGGGTGAATTTCAGGCAAATCATAGACCGGGATCAGGATTTTAGAAAATCATGTGCTAATACGCACCGAATTTGTAAAGAATCACGAATTTGAGTGTCTGGATTTCGAAATGCAATAATAAGCGATGTCGGACATGACGAAGTTATGGGTGTCGATCACAAGATAATTTGTGATGGACTGGGTGAATTTCAAGCCAATAAGAGACCGTCGACTGGATTCTAGAAAATATGTGTGCTAATATCCACCGAATTTGCAAAAAAATGACGAATTTGAGTTTTTCTCTTAGAAATGCAATTATAAGCGACGTCGGGCATGATGATGTAATGGGTATCGATTACAAGCCAATATATGATGGACCGGGTGAATTTCAAGCCAATAAAAAACCGTCGACTGGATTCTAGAATATCTGTGTGCTAATATCCACCGAATTCGCAAAAAAAAATCACGAATTTGAGTTTCTTGGCATAGAAATGCAATAATTAGCGACGTCGGCCAAGACGAAGTAATATGTGTCGATCATTATCCTGTTTGTGATAGACCGGGTGGATTTCAGGTCAATTAGAGACCGTCGACAGGATTCTAAAATATCATGTGCTAATACCCACCAAATTTGTAAAAAAAACTCAAATTTGAGTTTTTGGGCTTAGAAATTCAATAATAAGCGACGTCGGACATTACGAAGATATGGGTGTCAATCACAAGCCAGTTTGTGATGGACCGGGTGAATTTCAAGCCAATAAGAGATCGTCGACTGGATTCCAGAAAATCTGTGTGCTAATATCCACCGAAAGTGCAAAAAATCACGAATTTGAGTTTTTTGGCTTAGAAATGCAATAATACGTGACGTCGGGTATGACAAAGTAATGGGTGTCGATCATCATCCTGTTTGTGATGAACCTGGTGAATTTCATGCCAATCAGAGACCGGCGAAAAAATTCTAGAAAATCTGTGTGCTAATATCCACATTGAAAGTGCAAAAATCACGTATTTGAGTTTCTTGGCTTATAAATGCAATAATAAGCGACGTCGACCATAAAGAAGTAATATGTGTCGATCACTAGCCTATTTGTGATAGACCGGGTGAATTGCAGTCAATTAGAGACCGTCAACAGGATTCTAGAATAATCATGTGCTAATATACACCGATAGTGCAAAAATCACAAATTTGAGTTTATGGGCTTAGAAATGCAATAATAAGCAACGTCGGATATGACGAAGTTATGGGTGTCGATCACAAGCCAGTTTGTGATGGACCGGGTGAATTTCAAGCCAATAAGAGACCGTCGACTGGATTCTAGAGAATCTGTGTTCTAATATCCACCGAAAGTGCAAAAAATCACGAATTTGAGTTTTTTGGATTAGAAGTTATATAATATGCGACGTCGGCCATGGCGAATTAATGCATGTCGATCACCAGCCTATTTGTGATGGATCGGGTGAATTTCAGGCAATCAGAGACCGTCGAACGTATTCTAGAAAATCCGTGCTAATACCTACCGAAAGTGTAAAAAATCATGAATTTGAGTTTATTGGCTTAGAAATGCAATAAAATGCGACGTCGGCCATGAAGAAGTAATGGGTGTCGAACACCAGCCTATTTGTGATGGACTGGGTGAATTTCAGCCAAATTAAAGACCATCGGCCGGATTCTAGAAATTGGTGTGCTAATACCCACCGAAAGTACAAAAAATCATGAATTTGAGATTCTGGTCTTAGAAATGCAATAATAAGCGACGTCAGCCATGACGAAGTTATGGGTGTTGATCACAAGCCAGTTTGTGATGGACCGGGTGAATTTCAGGACAATCAGAGAACTACGACATGATTCTAGAAAATCGATGTGCTAATACCCACCGAATTCACAAAAATCACCAATTTGAGATTCTGGGCTTAGAAATGCAATAATAAGCGACGTCGGCCATGAAGAAGTAATGAGTGTCGATCACTAGACTATTTGTGTTAGACCGTGTGAATTTCAGGCAATTCAGAGACCGGGATCAGGATTCTAGAAAATCATATGCTAATACCCACATAATTTGTAAAGAATCACGAATTTGAGTTTCTGGATTTAGAAATTCAATAATAAGCGACGTCAGACATGAGAAAGTTATGGGTGTCGATCACAAGCCAGTTTGTGATGGATCGGGTGAATTTCAAGCCAATAAGAGACCGTCGACTGGATTCTAGAAAATATGTGTGCTAATATCCACCGAATTTGCAAAAAAATGACGAATTTGAGTTTTTCTCTTAGAAATGCAATTATAAGCGACGTCGGCCATGATGATGTAATGGGTGTCAATTATAAGCCAGTATATGATGGACCGGGTGAATTTCAAGCCAATAAAATACCGTCGACTGGATTCTAGAAAATTTGTGTGCTAATATCCACCGAATTAAACAAATCACAAATTTTACTTTCTTGGCTTAGATATACAATAATTAGAGACGTCGGCCAAGATGAAGTAATATGTGTTGATCATTATCCTGTTTGTGATAGACTGGGTGAATTTCAGGTCAATTAGAGACCGTCGACAGGATTCTAAAAAATCATGTGCTAATACCCACCGAATTAGTAAAAAAATCACGATTTTGAGATTCTAGGCTTAGAAATGCAATAATAAGAGACGTCAGCTATGACGAAGTAATGGGTGTCGATCACAAGCTTGTTTTTGATGGACCTGGTGAATTTCAAGCCAATAAGAAACCGTCGACTGGATTCTAGAAAATCTGTGTTCTAGTATCCACCGAAAGTGCAAAAAATCATGAATTTGAGTTTATGGGCTTAGAAATGCAATAATAAGTGACGTCGGCCATGACGAAGTAAAGGGTGTAAATCACCAGCCTATTTGTGATGGATCGAGTGAATTTCAGGCAATCAGAGACCGTCGAACGTATTCTAGAAAATTTGTGCTAATACCCACCGAAAGTACAAAAAATCACGAATTTGAGATTCTGGTCTTAGAAATGCAATAATAAGCGACGTCGGCCATGAAGAAGTTATGGGTGTTGAACACAAGCCAGTTTGTGATGGACTGGGTGAATTTTAGGACAATTAGATACCGTGGTCAATATTCTAGAAAATTTGTGCTAATACCACAGAATTCACAAAAAAATCACGAATTTGAGATTCTGGTCTTAGAAATGCAATAATAAGCGACGTCGGCCATGACGAAGTGATGTGTGTCGATCAGAAGCTAGTTTGTGATGGACCGGGTGAATTTCAAGCCAATAAGAGACCGTTGACTAGATTCTAGAAAATCTGTCTGCTAATATCCACCGAATTCGTAAAAAAAATCACGTATTTGAGTTTCTTGGCTTATAAATGCAATAATAAGCGACGTCGACCAAGACGAAGTAATATGTGTCGATCATCAGCCTGTTTGTGATAGACCGGGTGAATTGCATGTCAATTATAGACCATCAGCGTATTCTAGAAAATCATGTGCTAATACCCACCGAAAGTGTAACAATTACGAATTTGAGTTTCTGGGGTTAGAAATGCAATATTAAGCGACGTCGGCCATGAGGAAGTGATGGGTGTCAATCACCAGCCTGTTTGTGATGGACCGGGTGAATTTCAACACAATCAGAGATTGTCGACCGGATTCTAGAAATTGGTGTGCTAATACCCACCGAAAGTACAAAAAATTACGAATTTGAGTTTGTGAGCTTAGAAATGCAATAATATGCGACGTCAACCATGACGAAGTGATGTGTGACGATCACCAGCCTATTTGTGATGGATCGGGTGAATTTCAGGAAATCAGAGACCGTCGAACGTATTCTAGAAAATCTGTGCTAATACCTACCGAAAGTATAAAAAATCACGAATTTGAGTTTATTGGCTTAGAAATGCAATAATAAGCGACGTCAGCCATGACGAAGTAATGGGTGTCGATCACTAGCCTATTTGTGATGGACCTGGTGAATTTCAAGCAAATCAGAGACCAGGATCAGGATTCTAGAAATTGGTGTGCTAATACCCACCGGATGTGTAAAGAATCACCAATTTTAGTTATGGATATAGAAATGCAATAATAAGCGACGTTGGCCATGACGAAGTTATGGGTGTTGATCACAAGCCAGTTTGTGATGGACTGGGTGAATTTCAGGACAATTAGATACCGGGGTCAGGATTCTAGAAAATCTATGTGCTAATACCACAGAATTCACAAAAAAATTACGAATTTGAGTTTCTGGGGTTAGAAATGCAATATTAAGCGACGTCGGCCATGACGAAGTGATGGGTGTCGATCAGAAGCCAGTTTGTGATGGACCGGGTGAATTTCAAGCCAATAAGAGACCGTTGACTAGATTCTAGAAAATCTGTGTGCTAATATCCACCGAATTCGTAAAAAAAATCACGTATTTGAGTTTCTTGGCTTATAAATGCAATAATAAGCGACGTCGACCAAGATGAAGTAATATGTGTCGATCATCAGCCTGTTTGTGATAGACCGGGTGAATTGCAGGTCAATTAGAGACCGTCGACAGGATTCTAGAAAATCATGTGCTAATACCCACCGAATTCGTAAAAAATCACAAATTTGAGTTTATGGGCTTAGAAATGCAATAATAAGCGACGTCGGATATGACGAAGTTATGGGTGTCGATCACAAGCCAGTTTGTGATGGACCGGGTGAATTTCAAGCCAATAAGAGACCGTCGACTGGATTCTAGAAAATCTGTGTTCTAATATCCACCGAAAGTGCAAAAAATCACGAATTTGAGTTTTTTGGATTAGAAGTTATATAATACGCGACGTCGGCCATGGCGAAGTAATGCGTGTCGATCACCAGCCTATTTGTGATGGATCGGGTGAATTTCAGGCAATCAGAGACCGTCGAACGTATTCTAGAAAATATGTGCTAATACCTACCGAAAGTGTAAAAAATCACGAATTTGAGTTTATTGGCTTAGAAATGCAATAAAATGCGACGTCGGCAATGAAGAAGTAATGGGTGTCGAACACCAGCCTATTTGTGATGGACCGGGTGAATTTCAGCCAAATCAAAGACCATCGGCCGGATTCTAGAAATTGGTGTGCTAATACCCACCGAAAGTACAAAAAATCACAATTTTGAGATTCTGGGCTTAGAAATGCAATAATAAGCGACGTCAGCCATGACGAAGTAATGGGTGTCGATCACTAGCCTGTTTGTGATGGACCTGGTGAATTTCAGGCAAATCAGAGACCGGGATCAGGATTCTAGAAAATCATGTGCTAATACCCACCGAATGTGTAAAGAATCACCAATTTGAGTTTATGGATTTAGAAATGCAATAATAAGCGACGTCAGACATGAGAAAGTTATCGGTGTCGATCATAAGCCAGTTTGTGATGGACCGGGTGAATTTCAGGACACATAGATACCGGGGTCAGGATTCTAGAAAATCTATGTGCTAATACCACGGAATTCACAAAAAAAGTTAAGAATTTGAGTTTCTGGGGTTAGAAATGCAATATTAAGCGACGTCGGCCATGACGAAGTGATGGGTGTCGATCAGAAGCCAGTTTGTGATGGACCGGGTGAAATTCAAGCCAATAAGAGACCGTTGACTAGATTCTAGAAAATCTGTGTGCTAATATCCACCGAATTCGTAAAAAAATCACGTATTTGAGTTTCTTGGCTTATAAATGCAATAATAAGCGACGTCGACCAAGACGAAGTAATATGTGTCGATCATCAACCTGTTTGTGATAGACCGGGTGAATTGCAGGTCAATTAGAGACCGTCGACAGGATTCTAGAAAATCTAAGTGCTAAAATACCACGCAATTCACAAAAAAATTATGAATTTGAGTTTCTGTAGTTAGAAATGCAATAATAAGCGACGTCGTCAATGACGAAGTTATGGGTGTCGATCACCAACCTGTGTGTGATGGACGGGGTAAATTTTAGTCCAATCAGAGAACAGTGACAGGATTCTAGAAAATCGATATGAATACCTACTGAATTCGCAAAAAATGATGAATTTGAGTTTTTGGGCTTAGAAATGCAATAATAAGTGACGTCGGCCATGACGAAGTAGTGGGAGTCGATCACTAGCCTGTTTATGATACACCTGGTGAATTTCAGGAAAATCAGAGATCGGGATCAGGATTCTAGAAAACCATGTGCTAATACCCACCGAATTTGTAAAGAAGCACGAATTTGAGTTTCTGCATTTAGAAATGCAATCTGTGTGCTAATATCCACCGAAAGTGCAAAAAATCACGAATTTGAGTTTTTTGGCTTAGAAATTAAATAATACGCGACGTCGGCCATGGCGAAGTAATGCGTGTCAATCACCAGCCTATTTGTGATGGATCGGGTGAATTTTAGGAAATCAGAGACCGTCGAACGTATTCTAGAAAATCTGTGCTAATACCTACCGAAAGTGTAAAAAATCACGAATTTGATTTTATTGGCTTAGAAATGCAATAAAATGCGACGTCCCAATGAAGAAGTAATGGGTGTCGAACACCAACCTATTTGTGATGGACCGGGTGAATTTCAGCCAAATCAAAGACCATCGGCCGGATTCTAGAAATTGGTGTGCTAATACCCACCGAAAGTACAAAAAATCACAATTTTGAGATTCTGGGCTTAGAAATGCAATAATAAGCGACGTCGGCCATGACGAAGTTATGGGTGTTGATCACAAGCCAGTTTGTGATGGACTGGGTGAATTTCAGGACAATTAGATACCGTGGTCAGGATTCTAGAAAATCTATGTGCTAATACCACGGAATTCACAAAAAAAGTTAAGAATTTGAGTTTCTGGGGTTAGAAATGCAATATTAAGCGACGTCGGCCATGACGAAGTGATGGGTGTCGATCGGCTTGATTTGTGATGTACCGGTGAATTTCAAGCCAATAAGAGACCGTTGACTAGATTCTAGAAAATCATGTGCTAATATCCACGAATTCAAAGAAATCACCTATTTGAGTTTCTTGGCTTATAAATGCAATAATAAGCGACGTCGACCAAGACGAAGTAATATGTGTCGATCATCGGCTGTTTGTGATAGACCGGGTGAATTACAGGTCAATTAGAGACCGTCGACAGGATTCTAGAAAATCATGTGCTAATACCCACTGAATTCGTAAAAAATCACAAATTTGAGTTTCTGGGGTTAGAAATGCAATATTAAGCGACGTCGGCCATGACGAAGTGATGGGTGTCGATCAGAAGCCAGTTTGTGATGGACCGGGTGAAATTCAAGCCAATAAGAGACCGTTGACTAGATTCTAGAAAATCTGTGTGCTAATATCCACCGAATTCGTAAAAAAAATCACGTATTTGAGTTTCTTGGCTTATAAATGCAATAATAAGCGACGTCGACCAAGACGAAGTAATATGTGTCGATCATCAACCTGTTTGTGATAGACCGGGTGAATTGCAGGTCAATTAGAGACCGTCGACAGGATTCTAGAAAATCATGTGCTAATTACCCACCGAATTCGTAAAAAATCACAAATTTGAGTTTATGGGCTTAGAAATGCAATAATAAGCGACGTCGGATATGACGAAGTTATGGGTGTCGATCACAAGCCAGTTTGTGATGGACCGGGTGAATTTCAAATAAATAAGAGACCGTCGACTGGATTCTAGAAAATCTGTGTTCTAATATCCACCGAAAGTGCAAAAAATCACGAATTTGAGTTTTTTGGATTAGAACTTATATAATACGCGACGTCGGCCATGGCGAAGTAATGCGTGTCGATCACCAGCCTATTTGTGATGGATCGGGTGAATTTCAGGCAATCAGAGACCGTCGAACGTATTCTAGAAAATCTGTGCTAATACCTACCGAAAGTGTAAAAAATCACGAATTTGAGTTTATTGGCTTAGAAATGCAATAATAAGCGACGTCAGCCATGACGAAGTAATGGGTGTCGATCACTAGCCTATTTGTGATGGACCTGGTGAATTTCAAGCAAATCAGAGACCAGGATCAGGATTCTAGAAATTGGTGTGCTAATACCCACCGAAAGTACAAAAAATCACAATTTTGAGATTCTGGGCTCAGAAATGCAATAATAAGCGACGTCAGCCATGACGAAGTAATGGGTGTCGATCACTAGCCTGTTTGTGATGGACCTGGTGAATTTCAGGCAAATCAGAGACCAGGATCAGGATTCTAGAAAATCATGTGCTAATACCCACCGAATGTGTAAAGAATCACCAATTTGAGTTTCTGCGTTTAGAAATACAATACTAAGCGACGTCAGACATGAGAAAGTTATGGGTGTCGATCACAAGCCAGTTTGTGATGGACCGGGTGAATTTCAGGACACATAGATACCGGGGGTCAGGATTCTAGAAAATCTATGTGCTAATACCACAGAATTCACAAAAAAAGTTAAGAATTTGAGTTTCTGGGGTTAGAAATGCAATATTAAGCGACGTCGGCCATGACGAAGTGATGGGTGTCGATCAGAAGCCAGTTTGTGATGGACCGGGTGAATTTCAAGCCAATAAGAGACCGTTGACTAGATTCTAGAAAATCTGTGTGCTAATATCCACCGAATTCGTAAAAAAAATCACGTATTTGAGTTTC
This sequence comes from Anisodus acutangulus, assembly GCA_029783415.1. Classification (NCBI taxonomy): domain Eukaryota; kingdom Viridiplantae; phylum Streptophyta; class Magnoliopsida; order Solanales; family Solanaceae; genus Anisodus; species Anisodus acutangulus. The sequence goes on along the minus strand of CM056492.1, from coordinate 28,974,970 downwards.
TTGGCTTATAAATACAATAATAAGCGACGTCGACCTAGACGAAGTAATATGTGTCGATCATCAGCCTGTTTGTGATAGACCGGGTAAATTTCAGGTCAATTAGAGACCGTCGACAGGATTCTAGAAAATCATGTGCTAATACCCACCGAATTCGTAAAAAATCACAAATTTGAGTTTATGGGCTTAAAATACAATAATAAGCGACGCCGGTCATGTCGAAGTTATGGGTGTCGATCAGAAGCGAATTTGTAATGGACTAGGTGAATTTCAAGCCAATAAGAGACCGTTGACTAGATTCTAGAAAATCTGTGTGCTAATATCCACCGAATTCGTAAAAAAATCATGTATTTGAGTTTCTTGGCTTATAAATGCAATAATAAGTGACGTCGACCAAGATGAAGTAATATGTGTCGATCATCATCCTGTTTGGGATAGACCGGGTGAATTGAAGGTCAATTATAGACCATCAACAAAATTCTAGAAAATCATGTGCTAATACCCACCGAATTCGTAAAAAATTACAAATTTGAGTTTATGGGCTTAGAAATGCAATAATAAGCGACGTCAGACATGACCAAGTTATGGGTGTCGATCACAAGACAGTTTGTAATGGACCGGGTGAACTTCAAGACAATAAGAGACTGTCGACTGGATTCTAGAAAATCTGTGTGCTAATATCCACCGAAAGTGCAAAAAATCACGAATTTGAGTTTTTTGGCTTAGAAATTAAATAATACGCGACGTCGGCCATGGCGAAGTAATGCGTGTCAATCACCAGCCTATTTGTGATGGATCGGGTGAATTTTAGGCAATCAGAGACCGTCGAACGTATTCTAGAAAATTTGTGCTAATACCTACCGAAAGTGTAAAAAATCACGAATTTGAGTTTATTGGCTTAGAAATGCAATAAAATGCGACGTCGGCAATGAAGAAGTAATGGGTGTCGAACACCAGCCTATTTGTGATGGACTGGGTGAATTTTAGCCAAATCAGATACCATCGACCGGATTCTAGAAATTGGTGTGCTAATACCCACCGATAGTACAAAAAATCATGAATTTGAGATTCTGGGCTTAGAAATGCAATAATAAGCGACGTCAGCCATGACAAAGTAATGGGTATCGATCACTAGCCTATTTGTGTTGGACCGTGTGAATTTCAGGCAATTCAGAGACCGGGATCAGGATTCTAGAAAATCATGTGCATACCCACCGAATGTGTAAAGAATCACCAATATGAGTTTCTGGATTTAGAAATGCAATAATAAGCGACGTCGTACATGAGAAAGTTATGGGTGTCGATAATAAGCCAGATTGTGCTGGATCGAGTGAATTTCAGCACAATTAGATACCGGGGCCAGGATTCAAGAAAATCTATGTGCTAATACCACGAAATTCACCAAAAAATTACGAATTTGAATTTCTAGGGGTAGAAATGCAATATTAAGCGACGTCGGCCATGACGAAGTGATGGGTGTCGATCAGAAGCCAGTTTGTGATGGACCGGGTGAATTTCAAGCCAATAAGAGACCGTTGACTAGATTCTAGAAAATCTGTGTGCTAATATCCACCGAATTCGTAAAAAAAATCACGTATTTGAGTTTCTTGGCTTATAAATGCAATAATAAGCGACGTCGACCAAGACAAAGTAATATGTGTCGATCATCAACCTGTTTGTGATAGACCGGGTGAATTGCAGGTCAATTAGAGACCGTCGATAGGATTCTAGAAAATCATGTGCTAATACCCACCGAATTCGTAAAAAATCACAAATTTGAGTTTATGGGCTTAGAAATGCAATAATAAGCGACGTCAGACATGACCAAGTTATGGGTGTCCATCAGAAGCCAGTTTGTGATGGACCGGGTGAATTTCAAGCCAATAAGAGACTGTCGACTGGATTCTAGAAAATCTGTGTGCTAATATCCACCGAAAGTGCAAAAAATCACGAATTTGAGTTTTTTGGCTTAGAAATTAAATAATACGCGACTATGGCCATGGCGAAGTAATGCGTGTCGATCACCAGCCTATTTGTGATGGATCGGGTGAATTTCAGGCAATCAGAGACCGTCGAACGTATTCTAGAAAATTTGTGCTAATACCTACCGAAAGTGTAAAAAATTACGAATTTGAGTTTATTGGCTTAGAAATGCAATAAAATGCGACGTCGGCAATGAAGAAGTAATGGGTGTCGAACACAAGCCTATTTGTGATGGACCGGGTGAATTTCAGCCAAATCAAAGACCATCGACCGGATTCTAGAAATTGGTGTGCTAATACCCACCTTTACCCACCGAAAGTACAAAAAATCACGATTTTGAGATTCTGGGCTTAGCAATACAATATTAAGCGACGTCAGACATGAGAAAGTTATGGGTGTCGATCACAAGCCAGTTTGTGATGGACCGGGTGAATTTCAGGACACATAGATACCGGGGTCAGGATTCTAGAAAATCTATGTGCTAATACCCATCGAATGTGTAAAGAATCACCAATTTGAGTTTCTGGATTTAGAAATGCAATAATAAGCGACGTTGGACATGGGAAAGATATGGGTGTCGATCACAAGCCAGTTTGTGATGGACCGGGTGAATTTCAAGACAATAAGAGACCGTTGACTAGATTCTATCAAATCTGTGTGCTAATATCCACCGAATTCGGAAAAAAAATCACGTATTTGAGTTTCTTGGCTTATAAATGCAATAATAACCAACGTCGACCAAGATGAAGTAATATGTGTCGATCATCAGCATGTTTGTGATAGACCGGGTGAATTGCAGGTCAATTAGAGACCGTCGACTGGATTCTAGAAAATCATGTGCTAATACCCACCGAATTCGTAAAAAATCACAAATTTGAGTTTACGGGCTTAGAAATGCAATAATAAGCGACGTCGGATATGACGAAGTTATGGGTGTCGATCACAAGCCAGTTTGTGATGGACCGGGTGATTTCCAAGCCAATAAGAGACTGTCGAGTGGATTGTAGAAAATTTGTGTGCTAATATCCACCGAAAGTGCAAAAAATCACGAATTTGAGTTTTTTGGCTTAGAAATTAAATAATACGCGACGTCGGCCATGGCGAAGTAATGCATGTCGATCACCAGCCTATTTGTGATGGACCGGGTGAATTTCAGCCAAATCAAAGACCATAGGCCGGATTCTAGAAATTGGTGTGCTAATACCCAGCGAAAGTACAAAAAATCACGATTTTGAGATTCTGGGCTTAGAAATGCAATAATAAGCGACGTCAGCCATGAAGAATTACTGGGTGTCGAACACCAGCTTATTTGTGATAGACCTGGTGAATTTCAGCCAAATCAAAGACCATCGGATCGGATTCTAGAAAATCTGTGTTCTAATACCCACCGAAAGTACAAAAAATCATGAATTTGAGATTCTGGTCTTAGAAATGCAATAATAAGCGACGTCAGCCATGACGAAGTTATGGGTGTTGATCACAAGCCAGTTTGTGATGGACCGGGTGAATTTCAGGACACATAGATACCGGGATTAGGATTCTAGAAAATCAATGTGCTAATACCACGGAATACACAAAAAAAGTTAAGAATTTGAATTTCTGGGGTTAGAAATGCAATATTAAGCGACGTCGACCATGCCGAAGTGATGGGTGTCGATCAGAAGCCAGTTTGTGATGGACCGGGTGAAATTCAAGCCAATAAGACACCGTTGACTAGATTCTAGAAAATCTGTGTGCTAATATCCACCGAATTCGTAAAAAAAATCACGTATTTGAGTTTCTTGGCTTATAAATGCAATAATAAGCGACGTCGACCAAGACGAAGTAATATGTGTCGATCATCAGCCTGTTTGTGATAGACCGGGTGAATTGCATGTCAATTATAGACCATCAACAGGATTCTAGAAAATCATGTGCTAATACCCACCCCGAATTCGTAAAAATCACAAATTTGAGTTTATGGGCATAGAAATGCAATAATAAGCGACGTCAGACATGACCAAGTTATGGGTGTACATCACAACCCAGTTTGTGATGGACCGGGTGAATTTCAAGCCAATAAGAGACTGTCGACTGGATTCTAGAAAATCTGTGTGCTAATATCCACCGAAAGTGCAAAAAATCACGAATTTGAGTTTTTTGGCTTAGAAATTAAATAATACGCGACTACGGCCATGGCGAAGTAATGCGTGTCGATCACCAGCCTATTTGTGATGGATCGGGTGAATTTCAGGCAATCAGAGACCGTCGAACGTATTCTAGAAAATCTGTGCTAATACCTACCGAAAGTGTAAAAAATTACGAATTTGAGTTTATTGGCTTAGAAATGCAATAAAATGCGACGTCGGCAATGAAGAAGTAATGGGTGTCGAACACAAGCCTATTTGTGATGGACAGGGTGAATTTCAGCCAAATCAAAGAGCATCGGCCGGATTCTAAAAATTGGTGTGCTAATACCCACCGAAAGTACAAAAAATCACGAATTTGAGATTCTGGTCTTAGAAATGCAATAATAAGCGACGTCGGCCATGACGAAGTGATGGGTGTCGATCAGAAGCTAGTTTGTGATGGACCGGGTGAATTTCAAGCCAATAAGAGACCGTTGACTAGATTCTAGAAAATCTGTCTGCTAATATCCACCGAATTCGTAAAAAAAATCACGTATTTGAGTTTCTTGGCTTATAAATGCAATAATAAGCGACGTCGACCAAGATGAAGTAATATGTGTCGATCATCAGCCTGTTTGTGATAGACCGGGTGAATTGCATGTCAATTATAGACCATCAACAGGATTCTAGAAAATCATGTGCTAATACCCACCCCGAATTCGTAAAAATCACAAATTTGAGTTTATGGGCATAGAAATGCAATAATAAGCGACGTCAGACATGACCAAGTTATGGGTGTACATCACAACCCAGTTTGTGATGGACCGGGTGAATTTCAAGCAAATAATAGATCGTTGACTGGATTCTAGAAAATCTGTGTGCTAATATTCACCGAATTCGTAAAAAAAATCACGTATTTGAGTTTCTAGGCTTAGAAATGAAATCGACGACGGCCATGGCGAAGTAATGCATGTCGATCACCAGCCTATTTGTGATGCATCGGGTGAATTTCAGGCAATCAGAGACCGTCTAACGTATTCTATAAAATATATGCTAATACCTACCGAAAGTGTAAAAAATCACGAATTTGAGTTTATTGGCTTGGAAATGCAATAAAATGCGACGTCGGCAATGAAGAAGTAATGGGTATCGAACACCAACGTATTTGTGATGGACCGGGTGAATTTCAGCCAAATCAAAGACCATCGGCCGGATTCTAGAAATTGGTGTGCTAATACCCACCGAAAGTACAAAAAATCACGATTTTGAGATTCTGGGCTTAGAAATGCAATAATAAGCGACGTCAGCCATGACGAAGTAATGGGTGTCGATCACTAGCCTATTTGTGATGGACCTGGTCAATTTCAGGCAAATCAGATACCGGGATCAGGATTCTAGAAAATCATGTGCATACCCACCGAATGTGTAAAGAATCACCAATTTGAGTTTCTGGATTTAGAAATGCAATAATAAGCGACGTCGGACATGAGAAAGTTATGGGTGTCGATCACAAGCCAGTTTGTGATGGACCGGGTGAATTTCAGGACACATATATACCGGGATTAGGATTCTAGAAAATCTATGTGCTAATACCACAGAAATCACAAAAAAAGTTAAGAATTTGAGTTTCTGCGGTTAGAAATGCAATATTAAGCGACGTCGGCCATGACGAAGTGATGGGTGTCGATCAGAAGCCAGTTTGTGATGGACCGGGTGAATTTCAAGCCAATAAGAGACCGTTGACTAGATTCTAGAAAATCTGTGTGCTAATATCCACCGAATTCGTAAAAAAAATCACGTATTTGAGTTTCTTGGCTTATAAATGCAATAATAAGCGACGTCGACCAAGACGAAGTAATATGTGTCGATCATCAGCCTGTTTGTAATAGACCGGGTGAATTGCAGGTCAATTATAGACCGTCAACAGGATTCTAGAAAATCATGTGCTAATACCCACCGAATTCGTAAAAAATCACAAATTTGAGTTTATGGGCTTAGAAATGCAATAATAAGCGACGTCAGACATGACCAAGTTATGGGTGTCCATCACAAGCCAGTTTGTGATGGACCGGGTGAATTTCAAGCCAATAAGAGACTGTCGACTGGATTCTAGAAAATCTGTGTGCTAATATCCACCGAAAGTGCAAAAAATCACGAATTTGAGTTTTTTGGCTTAGAAATTAAATAATACGCGACGTCGGCCATGGCGAAGTAATGCGTGTCGATCACCAGCCTATTTGTGATGGATCGGGTGAATTTCAGGCAATCAGAGACCGTCGAACGTATTCTAGAAAATATGTGCTAATACCTACCGAAAGTGTAAAAAATCACGAATTTGAGTTTATTGGCTTAGAAATGCAATAAAATGCGACGTCGGCAATGAAGAAGTAATGGGTGTCGAACACCAGCCTATTTGTGATGGACCGGGTGAATTTCAGCCAAATCAAAGACCATCGGCCGGATTCTAGAAATTGGTGTGCTAATACCCACCGAAAGTACAAAAAATCACGAATTTGAGATTATGGTCTTAGAAATGCAATAATAAGCGACGTCGGCCATGACAAAGTTATGGGTGTTGATCACAAGCCAGTTTGTGATGGACTGGGTGAATTTCAGGACAATCAGAGACCGGGATCAGGATTCTAGAAAATCATGTGCTAATACCCACCGAATGTGTAAAGAATCACCAATTTGAGTTTATGGATTTAGAAATGCAATAATAAGCGACGTCGGCCATGACGAAGTGATGGGTGTCGATCAGAAGCCAGTTTGTGATGGACCGGGTGAATTTCAAGCCAATAAGAGACCGTTGACTAGATTCTAGAAAATCTGTGTGCTAATATCCACCGAATTCGTAAAAAAAATCACGTATTTGAGTTTCTTGGCTTATAAATGCAATAATAAGCGACGTCGACCAAGACGAAGTAATATGTGTCGATCATCAGCCTGTTTGTGATAGACCGGGTGAATTGCAGGTCAATTATAGACCGTCAACAGGATTCTAGAAAATCATGTGCTAATACCCACCCCGAATTCGTAAAAATCACAAATTTGAGTTTATGGGCTTAGAAATGCAATAATAAGCGACGTCAGACATGACCAAGTTATGGGTGTACATCACAAGCCAGTTTGTGATGGACCGGGTGAATTTCAAGCAAATAAGAGACTGTCGACTGGATTCTAGAAAATCTGTGTGCTAATATCCACCGAAAGTGCAAAAAATCACGAATTTGAGTTTTTTGGCTTAGAAATTAAATAATACGCGACGTCGGCCATGGCGAAGTAATGCGTGTCGATCACCAGCCTATTTGTGATGGATCGGGTGAATTTCAGGCAATCAGAGACCGTCGAACGTATTCTAGAAAATCTGTGCTAATACCTACCGAAAGTGTAAAAAATTACGAATTTGAGTTTATTGGCTTAGAAATGCAATAAAATGCGACGTCGGCAATGAAGAAGTAATGGGTGTCGAACACAAGCCTATTTGTGATGGACCGGGTGAATTTCAGCCAAATCAAAGACCATCGGCCGGATTCTAGAAATTGGTGTGCTAATACCCACCGAAAGTACAAAAAATCACGAATTTGAGATTATGGTCTTAGAAATGCAATAATAAGTGGCGTTAGCCATAACGAAGTAATGAGTGTCGATTACTAGCCTGTTTGTGATGGACCTGGTCAATTTCAGGCAAATCATATACCGGGATCAGGATTCTAGAAAATCATGTGCTAATACCCACTGAATGTGTAAAGAATCACCAATTTGAGTTTATGGATTTAGAAATGCAATAATAAGCGACGTCAGACATGAGAAAGTTATCGGTGTCGATCATAAGCCAGTTTGTGATGGACCGGGTGAATTTCAGGACACATAGATACCGGGGTCAGGATTCTAGAAAATCTATGTGCTAATACCACGGAATTCACAAAAAAAGTTAAGAATTTGAGTTTCTGGGGTTAGAAATGCAATATTAAGCGACGTCGGCCATGACGAAGTGATGGGTGTCGATCAGAAGCCAATTTGTGATGGACCGGGTGAATTTCATGCGAATAATAGACCGTTGACTAGATTCTAGAAAATCTGTGTGCTAATATCCACCGAATTCGTAAAAAAAATCACGTATTTGAATTTCTTGGCTTATAAATGCAATAATAAGCGACGTCGACCAAGACGAAGTAATATGTGTCGATCATCATCCTGTTTGGGATAGACCGGGTGAATTGCAGGTCAATTATAGACCGTCAACAGGATTCTAGAAAATCATGTGCTAATACCCACCGAATTCGTAAAAAATCACAAATTTGAGTTTATGGGCTTAGAAATGCAATAATAAGCGACGTCAGACATGACCAAGTTATGGGTGTCGATCACAAGCCAGTTTGTGATGGACCGGGTGAATTTCAAGCCAATAAGAGACTGTCGACTGGATTCTAGAAAATATGTGTGCTAATATCCACCGAAAGTGCAAAAAATCACGAATTTGAGTTTTTTGGCTTAGAAATTAAATAATACGCGACGTCGGCCATGGCGAAGTAATGCGTGTCGATCACCAGCCTATTTGTGATGGATCGGGTGAATTTCAGGCAATCAGAGACCGTCGAACGTATTCTAGAAAATATGTGCTAATACCTACCGAAAGTGTAAAAAATCACGAATTTGAGTTTATTGGCTTAGAAATGCAATAAAATGCGACGTCGGCAATGAAGAAGTAATGGGTGTCGAACACAAGCCTATTTGTGATGGACCGGGTGAATTTCAGCCAAATCAAAGAGCATCGGCCGGATTCTAAAAATTGGTGTGCTAATACCCACCGAAAGTACAAAAAATCACGAATTTGAGATTCTGGTCTTAGAAATGCAATAATAAGCGACGTCGGCCATGAATAAGTTATGGGTGTTGATCACAAGCCAGTTTGTGATGGACTGGGTGAATTTTAGGACAATCAGAGACCGGGATCAGGATTCTAGAAAATCATGTGCTAATACCCACCGAATGTGTAAAGAATCACCAATTTGAGTTTCTGGATTTAGAAATGCAATAATAAGCGACGTCGGACATGAGAAAGTTATGGGTGTCGATCACAAGCCAGTTTGTGATGGACCGGGTGAATTTCAGGACACATAGATACCGGGGTCAGGATTCTAGAAAATCTATGTGCTAATACCACGGAATTCACAAAAAAAGTTAAGAATTTGAGTTTCTGGAGTTAGAAATGCAATATTAAGCGACGTCGGCCATGACGAAGTGATGGGTATCGATCACAAGCCAGTTTGTGATGGACCGGGTGAATTTCAAGCCAATAAGAGACTGTCGAGTGGATTGTAGATAACACGTGTGCTAATATCCACCGAAAGTGCAAAAAATCACGAATTTGAGTTTTTTGGCTTAGAAATTAAATAATACGCGACTACGGCCATGGCGAAGTAATGCGTGTCGATCACCAGCCTATTTGTGATGGATCGGGTGAATTTCAGGCAATCAGAGACCGTCGAACGTATTCTAGAAAATCTGTGCTAATACCTACCGAAAGTGTAAAAAATTACGAATTTGAGTTTATTGGCTTAGAAATGCAATAAAATGCGACGTCGGCAATGAAGAAGTAATGGGTGTCGAACACAAGCCTATTTGTGATGGACAGGGTGAATTTCAGCCAAATCAAAGAGCATCGGCCGGATTCTAAAAATTGGTGTGCTAATACCCACCGAAAGTACAAAAAATCACGAATTTGAGATTCTGGTCTTAGAAATGCAATAATAAGCGACGTCGGCCATGACGAAGTTATGGGTGTTGATCACAAGCCAGTTTTTGATGGACCGGGTGAATTTCAGGACACATAGATACCGGGATTAGGATTCTAGAAAATCAATGTGCTAATACCACGGAATACACAAAAAAATCACGAATTTGAGATTCTGGTCTTAGAAATGCAATAATAAGCGACGTCGGCGATGACGAAGTGATGTGTGTCGATCAGAAGCTAGTTTGTGATGGACCGGGTGAATTTCAAGCCAATAAGAGACCGTTGACTAGATTCTAGAAAATCTGTCTGCTAATATCCACCGAATTCGTAAAAAAAATCACGTATTTGAGTTTCTTGGCTTATAAATGCAATAATAAGCGACGTCGACCAAGACGAAGTAATATGTGTCGATCATCAGCCTGTTTGTGATAGACCGGGTGAATTGCATGTCAATTATAGACCATCAACAGGATTCTAGAAAATCATGTGCTAATACCCACCCCGAATTCGTAAAAATCACAAATTTGAGTTTATGGGCATAGAAATGCAATAATAAGCGACGTCAGACATGACCAAGTTATGGGTATCCATCACAAGACAGTTTGTGATGGACCGGGTGAATTTCAAGCCAATAAGAGACTGTCGACTGGATTCTAGAAAATCTGTGTGCTAATATCCACCGAAAGTGCAAAAAATCACGAATTTGAGTTTTTTGGCTTAGAAATTAAATAATACGCGACGTCGGCCATGGCGAAGTAATGCGTGTCGATCACCAGCCTATTTGTGATGGATCGGGTGAATTTCAGGCAATCAGAGACCGTCGAACGTATTCTAGAAAATCTGTGCTAATACCTACCGAAAGTGTAAAAAATTACGAATTTGAGTTTATTGGCTTAGAAATGCAATAAAATGCGACGTCGGCAATGAAGAAGTAATGGGTGTCGAACACAAGCCTATTTGTGATGGACTAGGTGAATTTCAGCCAAATCAAAGAGCATCGGCCGGATTCTAAAAATTGGTGTGCTAATACCCACCGAAAGTACAAAAAATCACGAATTTGAGATTCTGGTCTTAGAAATGCAATAATAAGCGACGTCGGCCATGACGAAGTTATGGGTGTTGATCACAAGCCAGTTTGTGATGGACTGGGTGAATTTCAGGACAATTAGATACCGTGGTCAGGATTCTAGAAAATCTATGTGCTAATACCACAGAATTCACAAAAAAATTACGAATTTGAGTTTCTGGGTTAGAAATGCAATATTAAGCGACGTCGGCCATGACGAAGTGATGGGTGTCGATCAGAAGCCAGTTTGTGATGGACCGGGTGAATTTCAAGCCAATAAGAGACCGTTGACTAGATTCTAGAAAATCTGTGTGCTAATATCCACCGAATTCGTAAAAAAAATCACGTATTTGAGTTTCTTGGCTTATAAATGCAATAATAAGCGACGTCGACCAAAACGAAGTAATATGTGTCGATCATCAGCCTGTTTGTGATAGACCGGGTGAATTGCATGTCAATTATAGACCTTCAACAGGATTCTAGAAAATCATGTGCTAATACCCACCCCGAATTCGTAAAAATCACAAAGTTGCGTTTATGGGTTTAGAAATGCAATAATAACCGAAGTCAGACACGACCAAGTTATGGGTGTACATCACAAGCCAGTTTTTGGTGGACCGGGTGAATTTCAAGCAAATATGAGACTGTCGACTGGATTCTAGATAATCTGTGTGCTAATATCCACCGAAAGTGCAAAAAATCACGAATTTGAGTTTTTTGGCTTAGAAATTAAATAGTACGCGACGTCGGCCATGGCGAAGTAATGCGTGTCGATCACCAGCCTATTTGTGATGGATCGGGTGAATTTCAGGAAATCAGAGACCGTCGAACGTATTCTAGAAAATCTGTGCTAATACCTACCGAAAGTAAAAAAAATCACGAATATGAGTTTATTGGCTTAGAAATGCAATAATAAGCGACGTCAGCCATGACGAAGTAATGGGTGTCGATGGACCGGGTGAATTTCAGCCAAATCAAAGACCATCGGCCGGATTCTAAAAATTGGTGTGCTTACCCACCGAAAGTACAAAAAATCATGAATTTGAGATTCTGGTCTTAGAAATGCAATAATAAGTGACGTCGGCCATGACGAAGTTATGGGCCACAAGCCAGTTTGTGATGGACTGGGTGAATTTCAGGACAATTAGATACCGTGGTCAGGATTCTAGAAAATCAATGTGCTAATATCCACCGAATGTGTGAAGAATCACCAATTTTAGTTATGGATATAGAAATGCAATAATAAGCGACGTCGGACATGAGAAAGTTATGGGTGTCGATCACAAGCCAGTATGTGATGGACTGGGTGAATTTTAGGACAATTAGATACCGTGGTCAGGATTCTAGAAAATCTATTTGCTAATACCACAGAATTCACAAAAAAAATACGAATTTGAGTTTCTTGGCTTATAAATGCAATAATGAGGGACGTCGACCAAGACGAAGTAATATGTGTAGATCATCAGCCTGTTTGTGATAGACCGGGTGAATTGCAGGTCAATTATAGACCGTCAACAGGATTCTAGCAAATCATGTGCTAATACCCACCCCGAATTCGTAAAAATCACAAATTTGAGTTTATGGGATTAGAAATGCAATATTAAGCGACGTCGGCCATGACAAAGTGATGGGTGTCGATCACAAGCCAGTTTGTGATGGATCGGGTGAATTTCAAGCCAATAAGAGACTGTCGAGTGGATTGTAGAAAATCTGTGTGCTAATATCCACCGAAAGTGCCAAAAATCAAGAATTTGAGTTTTTTGGCTTAGAAATTAAATAATACGCGACGTCGGCAATGAAAAAGTAATGGGTGTCGAACACTAGCCTATTTGTGATGGATCGGGTGAATTTCAGCAAAATCAAAGACCATCGGCCGGATTCTATAAATTGGTGTGCTAATACCCACCGAAAGTACAAAAAATCACGATTTTGAGATTCTGGGCTTAGAAATGCAATAATAAGCGACGTCAGCCATGATGAAGTAATGGGTGTCGAACACCAGCCTATTTGTGATGGACTGGGTGAATTTCAGGACAATCAGAGACCGGGATCAGGATTCTAAAAAATCATGTGCTAATACCCACTGAATGTGTAAAGAATCACCAATTTCAGTTTATGGATTTAGAAATGCAATAATAAGCGACGTCAGACATGAGAAAGTTATGGGTGTCGATCACAAGCCAGTTTGTGATGGACCGGGTGAATTTCAGGACACATAGATACCGGGGGTCAGGATTCTAGAAAATCTATGTGCTAATACCACAGAATTCACAAAAAAGTTAAGAATTTGAGTTTCTGGGTTAGAAATGCAATATTAAGCGATGCCGGCCATGACGAAGTGATGGGTGTCGATCAGAAGCCAGTTTGTGATGGACCGGGTGAATTTCAAGCCAATAAGAGACCGTTGACTAGATTCTAGAAAATCTGTGTGCTAATATCCACCGAATTCGTAAAAAAAATCACGTATTTGAGTTTCTTGGCTTATAAATATAATAATAAGCGACGTCGACCAAGACGAAGTAATATGTGTCTATCATCAGCCTGTTTGTAATAGACCGGGTGAATTGCAGGTCAATTATAGACCGTCAACAGGATTCTAGAAAATCATGTGCTAATACCCACCGAATTCGTAAAAAAGCCCAAATTTGAGTTTTTGGGCTTAGAAATGCAATAATAAGCGACGTCAGACATGACCAAGTTATCACAAGCCAGTTTGTGATGGACCGGGTGAATTTCAAGCCAATAAGAGACTGTCGACTGGATTCTAGAAAATCTGTGTGCTAATATCCACTGAAAGTGCAAAAAATCACGAATTTGAGTTTTTTGGCTTAGAAATTAAATAATATGCGACGTCGGCCATAGCGAAGTAATGCGTGTCGATCACCAGCCTATTTGTGATGGATCGGGTGAATTTCAGGCAATCAGAGACCGTCGAACGTATTCTAGAAAATATGTGCTAATACCTACCGAAAGTGTAAAAAATCACAAATTTGAGTTTATTGGCTTAGAAATGCAATAAAATGCGACGTCGGCAATGAAGAAGTAATGGGTGTCGCTGGATCGGGTGAATTTCAGCAAAATCAAAGACCATCGGCCGGATTCTAGAAAATCTGTGCTAATACCTACCGAAAGTGTAAAAAATCACGAATTTGAGTTTATTGGCTTAGAAATGCAATAAAATGCGACGTCGGCCATGAAGAAGTAATGGGTGTCGAACACCAGCCTATTTGTGATGGACTGGGTGAATTTCAGGACAATCAGAGACCGGGATCAGGATTCTAAAAAATCATGTGCTAATACCCACTGAATGTGTAAAGAATCACCAATTTCAGTTTATGGATTTAGAAATGCAATAATAAGCGACGTCAGACATGAGAAAGTTATGGGTGTTGATCACAAGCCAGTTTGTGATGGACTGGGTGAATTTCAGGACAATTAGATACCGTGGTCAGGATTCTAGAAAATCTATGTGCTAATACCACGGAATTCACAAAAAAAGTTAAGAACTTGAGTTTGTGGGGTTAGAAATGCAATATTAAGCGACGTCGGCCATGACGAAGTGATGGGTGTCGATCAGAAGCCAGTTTGTGATGGACCGGGTGAATTTCAAGCGAATAATAGATCGTTGACTAGATTATAGAAAATTCGTGTGCTAATCCACCGAATTCGTAAAAAAAATCACATATTTGAGTTTCTTGGCTTATAAATGCAATAATAAGCGACGTCGACCAAGACGAAGTAATATCTGTCGATCATCAGCCTGTTTGTAATAGACCGGGTGAATTGCAGGTCAATTATAGACCGTCAACAGGATTCTAGAAAATCATGTGATAATACCCACCCCGAATTCGTAAAAAATCACAAATTTGAGTTTATAGGCTTAGAAATGCAATAATAAGCGACGTCAGACATGACCAAGTTATCACAAGCCAGTTTGTGATGGACCGGGTGAATTTCAAGCCAATAAGAGACTGTCGACTGGATTCTAGAAAATCTGTGTGCTAATATCCACCGAAAGTGCAAAAAATCACGAATTTGAGTTTATGGGCTTAGAAATGCAATAATAAGCGACGTCAGACATGACCAAGTTATGGGCGTCCATCACAAGCCAGTTTGTGATGGACCGGGTGAATTTCAAGTCAATAAGAGACTGTCGACTGGATTCTAGAAAATCTGTGTGCTAATATCCACCGAAAGTGCAAAAAATCACGAATTTGAGTTTTTTGGCTTAGAAATTAAATAATACGCGACGTCGGCCATGGCGAAGTAATGCGTGTCGATCACCAGCCTATTTGTGATGGATCGGGTGAATTTCAGGCAATCAGAGACCGTCGAACGTATTCTAGAAAATCTGTGCTAATACCTACCGAAAGTGTAAAAAATCACGAATTTGAGTTTATTGGCTTAGAAATGCAATAAAATGCGACGTCGGCAATGAAGAAGTAATGGGTGTCGAACACCAGCCTATTTGTGATGGACCGGGTGAATTTCAGCCAAATCAAAGACCATCGGCCGGATTCTAGAAATTGGTGTGCTAATACCCACCGAAAGTACAAAAATCACGATTTTGAGATTCTGGGCTTAGAAATGCAATAATAAGCGACGTCAGCCATGACGAAGTAATGGGTGTCGATCACTAGCCTGTTTGTGATGGACCTGGTGAATTTCAGGCAAATCAAAGACGGGGATCAGGATTCTAGAAAATCATGTGCTAATACCCACCGAATGTGTAAAGAATCACCAATTTGAGTTTCTGGATTTAGAAATGCAATAATAAGCGACGTCGGACATGAGAAAGTTATGGGTGTCGATCACAAGCCAGTTTGTGATGGACCGGGTGAATTTCAGGACACATAGATACCGGGGTCAGGATTCTAGAAAATCTATGTGCTAATACCACGGAATTCACAAAAAAGTGAAGAATTTGAGTTTCTGGGGTTAGAAATGCAATATTAAGCGACGTCGGCCATGACGAAGTGATGGGTGTCGATCAGAAGCCAGTTTGTGATGGACCGGGTGAATTTCAAGCCAATAAGAGACCGTTGACTAGATTCTAGAAAATCTGTGTGCTAATATCCACCGAATTCGTAAAAAAATCACGTATTTGAGTTTCTTGGCTTATAAATGCAATAATAAGCGACGTCGACCAAGACGAAGTAATATGTGTCGATCATCAGCCTGTTTGTAATAGACCGGGTGAATTGCAGGTCAATTATAGACCGTCAACAGGATTCTAGAAAATCATGTGCTAATACCCACCGAATTCGTAAAAAATCACAAATTTGAGTTTATGGGCTTAGAAATGCAATAATAAGCGACGTCAGACATGACCAAGTTATGGGTGTCCATCAGAAGCCAGTTTGTGATGGACCGGGTGAATTTCAAGCCAATAAGAGACCGTCGACTGGATTCTAGAAAATCTGTGTGCTAATATCCACCGAAAGTGCAAAAAATCACAAATTTGAGTTTTTTGGCTTAGAAATTAAATAATACGCGACGTCGGCCATGGCGAAGTAATGCGTGTCGATCTCCAGCCTATTTGTGATGGATCGGGTGAATTTCAGGTAATCAGAGACCGTCGAACGTATTCTAGAAAATCTGTGCTAATACCTATCGAAAGTGTAAAAAATCACGAATTTGAGTTTATTGGCTTAGAAATGCAATAAAATGCGACGTCGGCAATGAAGAAGTAATGGGTGTCGAACACCAGCCTATTTGTGATGGACCGGGTGAATTTCACCCAAATCAAAGACCATCGACGGATTCTAGAAATTAGTGTGCTAATACCCACCGAAAGTACAAAAATCACGATTTTGAGATTCTGGTCTTAGAAATGCAATAATAAGCGACGTCGGCCATGACGAAGTTATGGGTGTTGATCACAAGCCAGTTTTTGATGGACCGGGTGAATTTCAGGACACATAGATACCGGGATTAGGATTCTAGAAAATCAATGTGCTAATACCACGGAATACACAAAAAAATCACGAATTTGAGATTCTGGTCTTAGAAATGCAATAATAAGCGACGTCGGCGATGACGAAGTGATGTGTGTCGATCAGAAGCTAGTTTGTGATGGACCGGGTGAATTTCAAGCCAATAAGAGACCGTTGACTAGATTCTAGAAAATCTGTATGCTAATATCCACCGAATTCGTAAAAAAATCACGTATTTGAGTTTCTTGGCTTATAAATGCAATAATAAGCGACGTCGACCAAGAAGGCAGTAATATGTGTCGATCATCACTGTTTGTGATAGACCGGGTGAATTCATGTCAATTATAGACCATCAGGATTCTAGAAAATCTATGTGCTAATACCCACCGAATGTGTAAAGAATCACCAATTTTAGTTATGGATATATAAATGCAATAATAAGCGACGTCGGACATGAGAAAGTTATGGGTGTCGATCATAAGACAGTTTGTGATGGACCGGGTGAATTTCAAGACACATAGATACCGGAATTAGGATTCTAGAAAATCTATGTGCTAATACCACGGAATTCACAAAAAAATTATGAATTGGAGTTTCTGGGTTAGAAATGCAATATTAAGCGACGTCGGCCATGACAAAGTGATGGGTGTCGATCACAAGCCAGTTTGTGATGGATCGGGTGAATTTCAGGGAATCAGAGACCGTCGAACGTATTCTAGAAAATATGTGTGCTAATATCCACCGAATTCGTAAAAAAAATCACGTATTTGAGTTTCTTGGCTTAGAAATGCAATAAAATGCGACGTCGGCAATGAAGAAGTACTGGGTGTCGAACACCAGCCTATTTGTGATAGACCGGGGTGAATTTCAGCCAAATCAAAGACCATCGGCCGGATTCTAGAAAATCATGTGCTAATTACCCACCGAATTCGTAAAAAATCACAAATTTGAGTTTATGGGCTTAGAAATGCAATAATAAGCGACGTCGGATATGACGCAGTTATGGGTGTCGATCACAAGCCAGTTTATGATGGACCGGGTGAATTTCAAGCCAATAAGAGACCGTCGACTGGATTCTAGAAAATCCGTGTTCTAATATCCACCGAAAGTGCAAAAAATCACGAATTTGAGTTTTTTGGATTAGAAATTATATAATGTGCGACGTCGGCCATGGCGAAGTAATGCGTGTTGATCACCAGCCTATTTGTGATGGATCGGGTGAATTTCAAGCCAATAAGAGACCGTGACGTAGATTCTAGAAAATCGTGCTAATATCCACGAAGTGTAAAAATCACGTGATTTGAGTTTATTGGCTTATAAATGCAATAAAATGCGGCGTCGACCAATGAAGAAGTAATGGGTCGATCATCCTATTTGTGATGGATGGGTGAATTGCATGTCAATTATAGACCATCGGCCGGATTCTAGAAATTGGTGTGCTTATATACCCACCTAAAGTACAAAAAATCACGATTTTGAGATTCTGGGCTTAGAAATGCAATAATAAGCGATGTCGGATATGACGAAGTTATGGGTGTCGATCACAAGCGAGTTTGTGATGGACCGGGTGAATTTCAAATAAATAAGAGACCGTCGACTGGATTCTAGAAAATCTGTGTTCTAATATCCACCGAAAGTGCAAAAAATCACGAATTTGAGTTTATTGGCTTAGAAATGCAATAAAATGCGACGTCGGCAATGAAGAAGTAATGGGTGTCGATGGATCGGGTGAATTTCAGCAAAATCAAAGACCATCGGCCGGATTCTAGAAATTGGTGTGCTAATACCCACCGAAAGTACAAAAAATCACAATTTTGAGATTCTGGGCTCAGAAATGCAATAATAAGCGACGTCAGCCATGACGAAGTAATGGGTGTCGAACACCAGCCTATTTGTGATGGACCGGGTGAATTTCAGACAAATCAAAGACCATCGGCCGGAGTCTAGAAATTGGTGTGCTAATACCCACCGAATGTGTAAAGAATCACCAATTTTAGTTATGGATATAGAAATGCAATAATAAGCGACGTCGGACATGAGAAAGTTATGGGTGTCGATCACAAGCCAGTTTGTGATGGACCGGGTGAATTTCAGGACACATAGATACCGGGATTAGGATTCTAGAAAATCTATGTGCTAATACCACGTAATTCACAAAAAAATTTAAGAATTTGAGTTTCTGGGGTTAGAAATGCAATATTAAGCGACGTCGACCATGACGAAGTGATGGGTGTCGATCAGAAGCCAGTTTGTGATGGACCGGGTGAATTTCAAGCCAATAAGAGACCGTTGACTAGATTCTAGAAAATCTGTGTGCTAATATCCACCGAATTCGTAAAAAAAATCACGTATTTGAGTTTCTTGGCTTATAAATGCAATAATAAGCGACGTCGACCAAGACGAAGTAATATGTGTCGATCATCAGCCTGTTTGTGATAGACCGGGTGAATTGCAGGTCAATTAGAGACCGTCGATAGGATTCTAGAAAATCATGTGCTAATACCCACCGAATTCGTAAAAAATCACAAATTTGAGTTTATGGGCTTAGAAATGCAATAATAAGCGACGTCAGACATGACCAAGTTATGGGTGTCCATCAGAAGCCAGTTTGTGATGGACCGGGTGAATTTCAAGCCAATAAGAGACCGTCGACTGGATTCTAGAAAATATGTGTGCTAATATCCACCGAAAGTGCAAAAAATCACAAATTTGAGTTTTTTGGCTTAGAAATTAAATAATACGCGACGTCGGCCATGGCGAAGTAATGCGTGTCGATCTCCAGCCTATTTGTGATGGATCGGGTGAATTTCAGCAAAATCAAAGACCATCGGCCGGATTCTAGAAATTGGTGTGCTAATACCCACCGAAAGTACAAAAAATCACAATTTTGAGATTCTGGGCTCAGAAATGCAATAATAAGCGACGTCAGCCATGACGAAGTAATGGGTGTCGAACACCAGCCTATTTGTGATGGACCGGGTGAATTTCAGACAAATCAAAGACCATCGGCCGGAGTCTAGAAATTGGTGTGCTAATACCCACCGAATGTGTAAAGAATCACCAATTTTAGTTATGGATATAGAAATGCAATAATAAGCGACGTCGGACATGAGAAAGTTATGGGTGTCGATCACAAGCCAGTATGTGATGGACCGGGTGAATTTCAGGACACATAGATATCGGGGTCAGGATTATAGAAAATCTATGTGCTAATACCACGGAATTCACAAAAAAAGTGAAGAATTTGAGTTTATGGGTTAGAAATGCAATATTAAGCGACGTCGGCCATGACGAAGTGATGGGTGTCGATCAGAAGCCAGTTTGTGATGGACCGGGTGAATTTCAAGCCAATAATAGACTGTTGACTAGATTCTAGAAAATCTTTGTGCTATTATCCACCGAATTCATAAAAAAAATCACGTACTTGAGTTTCTTGGCTTATAAATGCAATAATAAGCGACGTCGACCAAGACGAAGTAATATGTGTCGATCATCAGCCCATTTGTGATAGACCGGGTGAATTGCAGGTTAATTATAGACCGTCAACAGGAGTCTAGAAAATCATGTGCTAATACCCACCCCGAATTCGTAAAAAATCACAAATTTGAGTTTATGGGCTTAGAAATGCAATAATAAGCGACGTCGGATATGACGAAGTTATGGGTGTCGATCACAAGCCAGTTTGTGATGGACCGGGTGAATTTCAAGCCAATAAGAGACCGTCGACTGGATTCTAGAAAATCTGTGTGCTAATATCCACCGAAAGTGCAAAAAATCACGAATTTGAGTTTTTTGGCTTAGAAATTAAATAATACGCGACGTCGGCCATGGCGAAGTAATGCGTGTCGATCACCAGCCTATTTGTGATGGATCGGGTGAATTTCAGGCAATCAGAGACCGTCGAACGTATTCTAGAAAATCTGTGCTAATACCTACCGAAAGTGTAAAAAATCATGAATTTGAGTTTATTGGCTTAGAAATGTAATAAATGCGACGTCGTCATTGAAGAAGTAATGGGTGTCGACCACCAGCCTATTTGTGATGGACCGGGTGAATTTCAGACAAATCAAAGACCATCGGCCGGATTCTAGAAATTGGTGTGCTAATACCCACCGAAAGTACAAAAAATCACAATTTTGAGATTCTAGGCTCAGAAATGCAATAATAAGCGACGTCGGCCATGACGAAGTAATGGGTGTCGATCACTAGCCTGTTTGTGATGGACCTGGTGAATTTCAGGCAAATCAGAGACCCGGATCAGGATTCTAGAAAATCATGAGCTAATACCCACCGGATGTGTAAAGAATCACCAATTTTAGTTATGGATATAGAAATGCAATAATAAGCGACGTCGGACATGAGAAAGTTATGGGTGTCGATCACAAGCCAGTTTGTGATGGACCGGGTGAATTTCAGGACACATAGATACCGGAATTAGGATTCTAGAAAATCTATGTGCTAATACCACGTAATTCACAAAAAAATTTAAGAATTTGAGTTTCTGGGGTTAGAAATGCAATATTAAGCGACGTCGACCATGACGAAGTGATGGGTGTCGATCAGAAGCCAGTTTGTGATGGACCGGGTGAATTTCAAGCCAATAAGAGACCGTTGACTAGATTCTAGAAAATCTGTGTGCTAATATCCACCGAATTCGTAAAAAAATCACGTATTTGAGTTTCTTGGCTTATAAATGCAATAATAAGCGACGTCGACCAAGATGAAGTAATATGTGTCGATCATCAGCCTGTTTGTAATAGACTGGGTGAATTGCAGGTCAATTATAGACCGTCAACAGGATTCTAGAAAATCATGTGCTAATACCCACCGAATTCGTAAAAAAATCACGTATTTGAGTTTCTTGGCTTATAAATGCAATAATAAGCGACGTCAGACATGACCAAGTTATGGGTGTCCATCAGAAGCCAGTTTGTGATGGACCGGGTGAATGTCAAGCCAATAAGAGACATTCGACTGGATTCTAGAAAATTTGTGTGCTAATATCCACCGAAAGTGCAAAAAATCACAAATTTGAGTTTTTTGGCTTAGAAATTAAATAATACGCGACGTCAGCCATGGCGAAGTAATGCGTGTCGATCTCCAGCCTATTTGTGATGGATCGGGTGAATTTCAGGTAATCAGAGACCGTCGAACGTATTCTAGAAAATCTGTGCTAATACCTATCGAAAGTGTAAAAAATCACGAATTTGAGTTTATTGGCTTAGAAATGCAATAAAATGCGACGTCGGCAATGAAGAAGTAATGGGTGTCGATGGATCGGGTGAATTTCAGCAAAATCAAAGACCATCGGCCGGATTCTAGAAATTGGTGTGCTAATACCCACCGAAAGTACAAAAAATCACGATTTTGAGATTCTGGGCTTAGAAATGCAATAATAAGCGACGTCAGCCATGACGAAGTAATGGGTGTCGATCACTAGCCTGTTTGTGATGGACCTGGTGAATTTCAGAGACCGTCGAGCGATTAGATTCTAGAAAATCATGTGCTAATACCACCGAAATGTAAAAATCACAATTTGAGTTTATTGGCTTAGAAATGCAATAAAATGACGTCGGCAATGGTAATGATGTGTCGATCAGCCTATTTGTGATGGATCGGGTGAATTTCAAATAGACCGTCGATTCTAGAAATTGGTGTGCTAATACCCACGAAAGTACAAAAATCACGATTTTGAGATTCTGGGCTTAGAAATGCAATAATAGCGGCGTCGACATGAGAGAGTAATGGGTGTCGATCACATTGTGATGGACCTGGTGAATTTCAGAAAATCGAGACCAGATCAGGATTCTAGAAAATCATGTGCTAATACCCACCGAATGTGTGAAGAATCACCAATTTGAGTTTCTGGATTTAGAAATGCAATAAAAAGCGACGTCGGACATGAGAAAGTTATGGGTGTCGATCACAAGCCAGTTTGTGATGGACCGGGTGAATTTCAGGACACATAGATACCGGAATTAGGATTCTAGAAAATCTATGTGCTAATACCACGTAATTCACAAAAAAATTTAAGAATTTGAGTTTCTGGGGTTAGAAATGCAATATTAAGCGACGTCGACCATGACGAAGTGATGGGTGTCGATCAGAAGCCAGTTTGTGATGGATCGGGTGAATTTCAAGCGAATAATAGATCGTTGACTAGATTCTAGAAAATCTGTGTGCTAATATCCACCGAATTCGTAAAAAAAATCACGTATTTGAGTTTCTTGGCTTATAAATGCAATAATAAGCGACGTCGACCAAGACGAAGTAATATGTGTCGATCATCAGCCTGTTTGTAATAGACCGGGTGAATTGCAGGTCAATTATAGACCGTCAACAGGATTCTAGAAAATCATGTGCTAATACCCACCGAATTCGTAAAAAATCACAAATTTGAGTTTATAGGCTTAGAAATGCAATAATAAGCGACGTCAGACATGACCAAGTTATGGGTGTCCATCAGAAGCCAGTTTGTGATGGACCGGGTGAATGTCAAGCCAATAAGAGACATTCGACTGGATTCTAGAAAATCATGTGCTAATACCCACCGAATGTGTGAAGAATCACCAATTTGAGTTTTTTGGCTTAGAAATTAAATAATACGCGACTTCAGCCATGGCGAAGTAATGCGTGTCGATCTCCACCCTATTTGTGATGGATCGGGTGAATTTCAGTATCGAGACCGTCGAACGTATTCTAGAAAATCTGTGCTAATACCTACCGAAAGTGTAAAAAATCACGAATTTGAGTTTATTGGCTTAGAAATGCAATAAAATGCGACGTCGGCAATGAAGAAGTAATGGGTGTCGAACACCAGCCTATTTGTGATGGACCGGGTGAATTTCAGCCAAATCAAAGACCATCGGCCGGATTCTAGAAATTGGTGTGCTAATACCCACCGAAAGTACAAAAAATCACGATTTTGAGATTCTGGGCTTAGAAATGCAATAATAAGCGACGTCAGCCGTGACAAAGTAATGGGTGTCGATCACTAGCCTGTTTGTGATGGACCTGGTGAATTTCAGGAAAATCAGAGACCGGGATCAGGATTCTAGAAAATCATGTGCTAATACCCACCGAATGTGTGAAGAATCACCAATTTGAGTTTCTGGATTTAGAAATGCAATAATAAGCGACGTCGGACATGAGAAAGTTATGGGTGTCGATCACAAGCCAGTTTGTGATGGACCGGGTGAATTTCAGGACACATAGATACCGGGATTAGGATTCTAGAAAATCTATGTGCTAATACCACGTAATTCACAAAAAAATTTAAGAATTTGAGTTTCTGGGGTTAGAAATGCAATATTAAGCGACGTCGACCATGACGAAGTGATGGGTGTCGATCAGAAGCCAGTTTGTGATGGACCGGGTGAATTTCAAGCCAATAAGAGACCGTTGACTAGATTCTAGAAAATCTGTGTGCTAATATCCACCGAATTCGTAAAAAAATCACGTATTTGAGTTTCTTGGCTTATAAATGCAATAATAAGCGACGTCGACCAAGACGAAGTAATATGTGTCGATCATCAGCCTGTTTGTAATAGACTGGGTGAATTGCAGGTCAATTATAGACCGTCAACAGGATTCTAGAAAATCATGTGCTAATACCCACCGAATTCGTAAAAAAATCACGTATTTGAGTTTCTTGGCTTATAAATGCAATAATAAGCGACGTCAGACATGACCAAGTTATGGGTGTCCATCAGAAGCCAGTTTGTGATGGACCGGGTGAATGTCAAGCCAATAAGAGACATTCGACTGGATTCTAGAAAATTTGTGTGCTAATATCCACCGAAAGTGCAAAAAATCACAAATTTGAGTTTTTTGGCTTAGAAATTAAATAATACGCGACGTCAGCCATGGCGAAGTAATGCGTGTCGATCTCCAGCCTATTTGTGATGGATCGGGTGAATTTCAGGTAATCAGAGACCGTCGAACGTATTCTAGAAAATCTGTGCTAATACCTACCGAAAGTGTAAAAAATCACGAATTTGAGTTTATTGGCTTAGAAATGCAATAAAATGCGACGTCGGCAATGAAGAAGTAATGGGTGTCGAACACCAGCCTATTTGTGATGGACCGGGTGAATTTCAGCCAAATCAAAGACCATCGGCCGGATTCTAGAAATTGGTGTGCTAATACCCACCGAAAGTACAAAAAATCACGAATTTGAGATTATGGTCTTAGAAATGCAATAATAAGCGACGTCGGCCATGACAAAGTTATGGGTGTTGATCACAAGCCAGTTTGTGATGGACTGGGTGAATTTCAGGACAATCAGAGACCGGGATCAGGATTCTAGAAAATCATGTGCTAATACCCACCGAATGTGTAAAGAATCACCAATTTGAGTTTATGGATTTAGAAATGCAATAATAAGCGACGTCAGACATGAGAAAGTTATCGGTGTCGATCATAAGCCAGTTTGTGATGGACCGGGTGAATTTCAGGACACATAGATACCGGGGTCAGGATTCTAGAAAATCTATGTGCTAATACCACGGAATTCACAAAAAAAGTTAAGAATTTGAGTTTCTGGGGTTAGAAATGCAATATTAAGCGACGTCGGCCATGACGAAGTGATGGGTGTCGATCAGAAGCCAGTTTGTGATGGACCGGGTGAATTTCAAGCCAATAAGAGACCGTTGACTAGATTCTAGAAAATCTGTGTGCTAATATCCACCGAATTCGTAAAAAAAATCACGTATTTGAGTTTCTTGGCTTATAAATGCAATAATAAGCGACGTCGACCAAGACGAAGTAATATGTGTCGATCATCAGCCTGTTTGTAATAGATCGGGTGAATTGCAGGTCAATTATAGACCGTCAACAGGATTCTAAAAAATCATGTGCTAATACCCACCGAATTCGTAAAAAATCACAAATTTGAGTTTATAGGCTTAGAAATGCAATAATAAGCGACGTCAGACATGACCAAGTTATGGGTGTCCATCAGAAGCCAGTTTGTGATGGACCGGGTGAATTTCAAGCCAATAAGAGACCGTCGACTGGATTCTAGAAAATATGTGTGCTAATATCCACCGAAAGTGCAAAAAATCACAAATTTGAGTTTTTTGGCTTAGAAATTAAATAATACGCGACGTCGGCCATGGCGAAGTAATGCGTGTCGATCTCCAGCCTATTTGTGATGGATCGGGTGAATTTCAGGCAATCAGAGACCGTCGAACGTATTCTAGAAAATCTGTGCTAATACCTACCGAAAGTGTAAAAAATCACGAATTTGAGTTTATTGGCTTAGAAATGCAATAAAATGCAACGTCGGCAATGAAGAAGTAATGGGTGTCGAACACCAGCCTATTTGTGATGGACCGGGTGAATTTCAGCCAAATCAAAGACCATCGGCCGGATTCTAGAAATTGGTGTGCTAATACCCACCGAAAGTACAAAAAATCACAATTTTGAGATTCTAGGCTCAGAAATGCAATAATAAGCGACGTCGGCCATGACGAAGTAATGGGTGTCGATCACTAGCCTGTTTGTGATGGACCTGGTGAATTTCAGGAAAATCAGAGACCCGGATCAGGATTCTAGAAAATCATGAGCTAATACCCACCGGATGTGTAAAGAATCACCAATTTTAGTTATGGATATAGAAATGCAATAATAAGCGACGTTGGCCATGACGAAGTTATGGGTGTTGATCACAAGCCAGTTTGTGATGGACTGGGTGAATTTCAGGACAATTAGATACCGTGGTCAGGATTCTAGAAAATCTATGTGCTAATACCACGGAATTCACAAAAAAAGTTAAGAACTTGAGTTTGTGGGGTTAGAAATGCAATATTAAGCGACGTCGACCATGACGAAGTGATGGGTGTCGATCAGAAGCCAGTTTGTGATGGACCGGGTGAATTTCAAGCCAATAATAGACCGTTGACTAGATTCTAGAAAATCGGTGTGCTAATATCCACCGAATTAAGTAAAAAAATCACGTATTTGAGTTTCTTGGCTTATAAATGCAATAATAAGCGGCGTCGACAGGCAGTAATATGTGTCGATCATCACTTTGTGATAGGCGAATTGCAAGTCAATTATAGACCGTCGACATGATTCTAGAAAATCATGTGCTAATACCCACCGAATTGCAAAAATCACAAATTTGAGTTTCTTGGCTTAGAAATGCAATAATAAGCGACGTCGGACATGACATGGGTGTCCATCAGCCATGAATTCAAGCCAATAAGAGACATTGGATTCTAGAAAATTTGTGTGCTAATATCCACAGTGCAAAAATCACGAATTTGAGTTTTTGGCTTAGAAATTTACGTCGGCCATGGCGAGTAATGCGTGTCGATCTCACCACCTATTTGTGATGGATCGGGTGAATTTCATCGAGACCGTCGAGCGAATTCTAGAAATCTGTGCTAATACCTACCGAAAGTGTAAAAAATCACGTATTTGAGTTTCTTGGCTTAGAAATGCAATAAAATGCGACGTCGGCAATGAAGAAGTACTGGGTGTCGAACACCAGCCTATTTGTGATAGACCGGGTGAATTTCAGCCAATTCAAAGACCATCGGCCGGATTCTAGAAATTGGTGTGCTTATATACCCACCTAAAGTACAAAAAATCACGATTTTGAGATTCTGGGCTTAGAAATGCAATAATAAGCGACGTCAGCCATGACGAAGTAATGGGTGTCGATCACTAGCCTATTTGTGATGGACCTGGTGAATTTCAGGCAAATCAGAGAACTGGATCAGGATTCTAGAAAATCATGTGCTAATACCCACCGAATGTGTAAAGAATCACCAATATTAGTTTCTGGATTTAAAAATGCAATAATAAGCCACGTTGGACATGAGAAAGTTATGGGTGTCGATCACAAGCCAGTTTGTGATGGACCGGGTGAATTTCAGGACACATAGATACCGGGGTCAGGATTCTAGAAAATCTATGTGCTAATACCACATAATTCACAAAAAAGTTACGAATTTGAGTTTCTTGGGTTAGAAATGCAATATTAAGCGACGTCGGCCATGACGAAGTGATGGGTGTCGATCAGAAGATAGTTTGTGATGGACCGGGTGAATTTCAAGCGAATAATAGATCGTTGACTAGATTCTAGAAAATTCGCGTGCTAATATCCACCGAATTCGTAAAAAAAATCACGTATTTGAGTTTCTTGGCTTATAAATGCAATAATAAGCGACGTCGACCAAGACGAAGTAATATGTGTCAATCATCAGCCTGTTTGTGATAGACCGGGTGAATTGCAAGTCAATTATAGACCGTCAACAGGATTCTAGAAAATCATGTGCTAATACCCACCGAATTCGTAAAAAAATCACGTATTTGAGTTTCTTGGCTTATAAATGCAATAATAAGCGACGTCAGACATGACCAAGTTATTGGTGTCCATCAGAAGCCGGTTTGTGATGGACCGGATGAATGTCAAGCCAATAAGAGACATTCGACTGGATTCTAGAAAATTTGTGTGCTAATATCCACCGAAAGTGCAAAAAATCACAAATTTGAGTTTTTTGGCTTAGAAATTAAATAATACGCGACTTCAGCCATGGCGAAGTAATGCGTGTCGATCTCCAGCCTATTTGTGATGGATCGGGTGAATTTCAGGTAATCAGAGACCGTCGAACGTATTCTAGAAAATCTGTGCTAATACCTACCGAAAGTATAAAAAATCACGAATTTGAGTTTATTGGCTTAGAAATGCAATAATAAGCGACGTCAGCCATGACGAAGTAATGGGTGTCGAACACCAGCCTATTTGTGATGGACCGGGTGAATTTCAGACAAATCAAAGACCATCGGCCGGAGTCTAGAAATTGGTGTGCTAATACCCACCGAAAGTACAAAAAATCACAATTTTGAGATTCTGGGCTCAGAAATGCAATAATAAGCGCCGTCAGCCATGACGAAGTAATGGGTGTCGATCACTAGCCTGTTTGTGATGGACCTGTGAATTTCAGGCAAATCAGAGACCAGGATCAGGATTCTAGAAAATCATGTGCTAATACCCACCGAATGTGTAAAGAATCACCAATTTTAGTTATGGATATAGAAATGCAATAATAAGCGACGTCGGACATGAGAAAGTTATGGGTGTCGATCACAAGCCAGTATGTGATGGACCGGGTGAATTTCAGGACACATAGATATCGGGGTCAGGATTCTAGAAAATCTATGTGCTAATACCACGAAATTCACAAAAAAAGTGAAGAATTTGAGTTTCTGGGGTTAGAAATGCAATATTAAGCGACGTCGGCCATGACGAAGTGATGGGTGTCGATCAGAAGCCAGTTTGTGATGGACCGAGTGAATTTCAAGCCAATAAGAGACCGTTGACTAGATTCTAGAAAATCTGTGTGCTAATATCCACCGAATTCGTAAAAAAAATCACGTATTTGAGTTTCTTGGATTATAAATGCAATAATAAGTGACGTTGACAAAGACGAAGTAATATGTGTCGATCATCAGCCTGTTTGTAATAAATCGGGTGAATTTCAAGTCAATTATAGACCATCAACAGGATTCTAAAAAATCATGTGCTAATACCCACCGAATTCGTAAAAAATCACAAATTTGAGTTTATAGGCTTAGAAATGCAATAATAAGCGACGTCAGACATGACCAAGTTATGGGTGTCCATCAGAAGCCAGTTTGTGATGGATCGGGTGAATTTCAAACCAATAAGAGACCGTCGACTGGATTCTAGAAAATCTGTGTGCTAATATCCACCGAAAGTGCAAAAAATCACAAATTTGAGTTTTTTCGCTTAGAAATTAAATAATACGCGACGTCGGCCATGGCGAAGTAATGCGTGTCGATCTCCAGCCTATTTGTGATGGATCGGGTGAATTTCAGGCAATCAGAGACCGTCGAACGTATTCTAGAAAATCTGTGCTAATACCTACCGAAAGTGTAAAAAATCACGAATTTGAGTTTATTGGCTTAGAAATGCAATAAAATGCGACGTCGGCAATGAAGAAGTAATGGGTGTCGAACACCAGCCTATTTGTGATGGACCGGGTGAATTTCAGCCAAATCAAAGACCATCGGCCGGATTCTAGAAATTGGTGTGCTAATACCCACCGAAAGTACAAAAAATCACGATTTTGAGATTCTGGGCTTAGAAATGCAATAATAAGCGACGTCAGCCATGACGAAGTAATGGGTGTCGATCACTAGCCTGTTTGTGATGGACCTGGTGAATTTCAGGCAAATCAGAGACCGGGATCAGGATTCTAGAAAATCATGTGCTAATACCCACCGAATGTGTAAAGAATCACCAATTTGAGTTTCTGGATTTAGAAATGCAATAATAAGCAACGTCGGACATGAGAAAGTTATGGGTGTCGATCACAAGCCAGTTTGTGATGGACCGGGTGAATTTCAGCACATATAGATATCGGGGTCAGGATTCTGGAAAATCTATGTGCTAATACCACGGAATTCACAAAAAAAGTTAAGAATTTGAGTTTCTGGGGTTAGAAATGCAATATTAAGCGACGTCGGCCATGACGAAGTGATGGGTGTCGATCAGAAGCCAGTTTGTGATGGACCGGGTGAATTTCAAGCGAATAATAGATCGTTGACTAGATTATAGAAAATTCGTGTGCTAATCCACCGAATTCGTAAAAAAAATCACATATTTGAGTTTCTTGGCTTATAAATGCAATAATAAGCGACGTCGACCAAGACGAAGTAATATGTGTCGATCATCAGCCTCTTTGTGATAGACTGGGTGAATTGCAAGTCAATTAGAGACCGTCGACATGATTCTAGAAAATCATGTGCTAATACCCACCGAATTCGTAAAAAATCACAAATTTGAGTTTATAGGCTTAGAAATGCAATAATAAGCGACTTCGGATATGACGAAGTTATGGGTGTCCATCACAAGCCAGTTTGTGATCGACCGGGTGAATTTCAAGCCAATAAGAGACATTCGACTTGATTCTAGAAAATTTGTGTGCTAATATCCACCGAAAGTGCAAAAAATCACGAATTTGAGTTTTTTGGCTTAGAAATTAAATAATACGCGACGTCAGCCATGGCGAAGTAATGCGTGTCGATCTCCAACCTATTTGTGATGGATCGGGTGAATTTCAGGTAATCAGAGACCGTCGAACGTATTCTAGAAAATCTGTGCTAATACCTACCGAAAGTGTAAAAAATCACGAATTTGAGTTTATTGGCTTAGAAATGCAATAAAATGCGACGTCGGCAATGAAGAAGTAATGGGTGTCGAACACCAGCCTATTTGTGATGGACCGGGTGAATTTCAGCCAAATCAAAGACCATCGGCCGGATTCTAGAAATTGGTGTGCTAATACCCACCGAAAGTACAAAAAATCACGATTTTGAGATTATGGGCTTAGAAATGCAATAATAAGCGACGTCAGCCATGAGAGAGTAATGGGTGTCGATCACTAGCCTGTTTATGATGGACCTGGTGAATTTCAGGAAAATCAGAGACCGGGATCAGGATTCTAGAAAATCATGTGCTAATACCCACCGAATGTGTGAAGAATCACCAATTTGAGTTTCTGGATTTAGAAATGCAATAATAAGCGACGTCGGACATGAGAAAGTTATGGGTGTCGATCACAAGCCAGTTTGTGACGGACCGGGTGAATTTCAGGACACATAGATACCGGGATTAGGATTCTAGAAAATCTATGTGTTAATACCACGTAATTCACAAACAAATTTAAGAATTTGAGTTTTTGGGGTTAGAAATGCAATATTAAGCGACGTCGACCATGACGAAGTGATGGGTGTCGATCAGAAGCCAGTTTGTGATGGACCGGGTGAATTTCAAGCCAATAAGAGACCGTTGACTAGATTCTAGAAAATCTGTGTGCTAATATCCACCGAATTCGTAAAAAAATCACGTATTTGAGTTTCTTGGCTTATAAATGCAATAATAAGCGACGTCGACCAAGACGAAGTAATATGTGTCGATCATCAGCCTGTTTGTGATAGACCGGGTGAATTGCAATTCAATTATAGACCGTCAACAGGATTCTAGAAAACCATGTGCTAATACCCACCCCGAATTCGTAAAAATCACAAATTTGAGTTTATGGGCTTAGAAATGCAATAATAAGCGACGTCAGACATGACCAAGTTCTGGGTGTCCATCAGAAGCCAGTTTGTGATGGATCGGGTGAATTTCAAGCCAATAAGAGACCGTCTACTGGATTCTAGAAAATTTGTGTGCTAATATCCACCGAAAGTGCAAAAAATCACAAATTTGAATTTTTTCGCTTAGACATTAAATAATACGCGACGTCAGCCATGGCGAAGTAATACGTGTCGATCTCCAGCCTATTTGTGATGGATCGGGTGAATTTCATGCAATTAGAGACTGTCGAACGTATTCTAGAAAATCTGTGCTAATACCTACCGAAAGTGTAAAAAATCACGAATTTGAGTTTATTGGCTTAGAAATGCAATAAAATGCGACGTCGGCAATGAAGAAGTAATGGGTGTCGAACACCAGCCTATTTGTGATGGACCGGGTGAATTTCAGCCAAATCAAAGACCATCGGCCGGATTCTAGAAATTGGTGTGCTAATACCCACCGAAAGTACAAAAAATCACGATTTTGAGATTCTGGGCTTAGAAATGCAATAATAAGCGACGTCAGCCATGACGAAGTAATGGGTGTCGATCACTAGCCTGTTTGTGATGGACCTGGTGAATTTCAGGAAAATCAGAGACCGGGATCAGGATTCTAGAAAATCATGTGCTAATACCCACCGAATGTGTGAAGAATCACCAATTTGAGTTTCTGGATTTAGAAATGCAATAATAAGCGACGTCGGACATGAGAAAGTTATGGGTGTCGATCACAAGCCAGTTTGTGATGGACCGGGTGAATTTCAGGACACATAGATACCGGGATTAGGATTCTAGAAAATCTATGTGCTAATACCACGTAATTCACAAAAAAATTTAAGAATTTGAGTTTCTGGGGTTAGAAATGCAATATTAAGCGACGTCGACCATGACGAAGTGATGGGTGTCGATCAGAAGCCAGTTTGTGATGGACCGGGTGAATTTCAAGCCAATAAGAGACCGTTGACTAGATTCTAGAAAATCTGTGTGCTAATATCCACCGAATTCGTAAAAAATCACGTATTTGAGTTTCTTGGCTTATAAATGCAATAATAAGCGACGTCGACCAAGACGAAGTAATATGTGTCGATCATCAGCCTGTTTATAATAGACTGGGTGAATTGCAGGTCAATTATAGACCGTCAACGTGATTCTAGAAAATCATGTGCTAATACCCAGCAAATTCGTAAAAAAATCACGTATTTGAGTTTCTTGGCTTATAAATGCAATAATAAGCGACGTCAGACATGACCAAGTTATGGGTGGACCGGGTGAATTTCAAGCCTATAAGAGACCGTCGACTGGATTCTAGAAAATATGTGTGCTAATATCCACTGAAAGTGCAAAAAATCACGAATTTGAGTTTTTTGGCTTAGAAATTAAATAATATGCGACGTCGGCCATAGCGAAGTAATGCGTGTCGATCACCAGCCTATATGTGATGGATCGGGTGAATTTCAGGCAATCAGAGACCGTCGAACGTATTCTAGAAAATATGTGCTAATACCTACCGAAAGTGTAAAAAATCACAAATTTGAGTTTATTGGCTTAGAAATGCAATAAAATGCGACGTCGGCAATGAAGAAGTAATGGGTGTCGAACACCAGCCTATTTGTGATGGACCGGGTGAATTTCAACCAAATCAAAGACCAACGACCGGATTCTAGAAATTGGTGTGCTAATACCCACCGAAAGTACAAAAAATCACGATTTTGAGATTATGGGCTTAGAAATGCAATAATAAGCGACGTCAGCCATGAGAGAGTAATGGGTGTCGATCACTAGCCTGTTTATGATGGACCTGGTGAATTTCAGGCAAATCAGAGACCGGGATCAGGATTCTAGAAAATCATGTGCTAATACCCACCGAATGTGTAAAGAATCACCAATTTGAGTTTCTGGATTTAGAAATGCAATAATAAGCGACGTCGGACATGAGAAAGTTATGGGTGTCGATCACAAGCCAGTTTGTGATGGACCGGGTGAATTTCAGGACACATAGATACCGGGATTAGGATTCTAGAAAATCTATGTGTTAATACCACGTAATTCACAAACAAATTTAAGAATTTGAGTTTTTGGGGTTAGAAATGCAATATTAAGCGACGTCGGCCATGACGAAGTGATGGGTGTCGATCAGAAGCCAGTTTGTGATGGACCGGGTGAATTTCAAGCCAATAAGAGACCGTTGACTAGATTCTAGAAAATCTGTGTGCTAATATCCACCGAATTCGTAAAAAAATCACGTATTTGAGTTTCTTGGCTTATAAATGCAATAATAAGCGACGTCGACCAAGATGAAGTAATATGTGTCGATCATCAGCCTGTTTGTAATAGATCGGGTGAATTGCAGGTCAATTAGAGACCGTCGACATGATTCTAGAAAATCATGTGCTAATACCCACCGAATTCGTAAAAAATCACAAATTTGAGTTTATAGGCTTAGAAATGCAATAATAAGCGACTTCGGATATGACGAAGTTATGGGTGTCCATCACAAGCCAGTTTGTGATGGACCGGGTGAATTTCAAGCCAATAAGAGACTGTCGACTGGATTCTAGAAAATCTGTGTGCTAATATCCACCGAAAGTGCAAAAAATCACGAATTTGAGTTTTTTGGCTTAGAAATTAAATAATACGCGACGTCGGCCATGGCGAAGTAATGCGTGTCGATCACCAGCCTATTTGTGATGGATCGGGTGAATTTCAGGCAATCAGAGACCGTCGAACGTATTCTAGAAAATCTGTGCTAATACCTACCGAAAGTGTAAAAAATCACGAATTTGAGTTTATTGGCTTAGAAATGCAATAAAATGCGACGTCGGCAATGAAGAAGTAATGGGTGTCGAACACCAGCCTATTTGTGATGGACCGGGTGAATTTCAGCCAAATCAAAGACCATCGGCGGATTCTAGAAATTGGTGTGCTAATACCCACCGAAAGTACAAAAAATCACGATTTTGAGATTCTGGGCTTAGAAATGCAATAATAAGCGACGTCAGCCATGACAAAGTAATGGGTGTCGATCACTAGCCTGTTTGTGATGGACCTGGTGAATTTCAGGAAAATCAGAGACCGGGATCAGGATTCTAGAAAATCATGTGCTAATACCCACCGAATGTGTGAAGAATCACCAATTTGAGTTTCTGGATTTAGAAATGCAATAATAAGCGACGTCGGACATGAGAAAGTTATGGGTGTCGATCACAAGCCAGTATGTGATGGACCGGGTGAATTTCAGGACACATAGATATCGGGGTCAGGATTCTAGAAAATCTATGTGCTAATACCACGAAATTCACAAAAAAAGTGAAGAATTTGAGTTTCTGGGGTTAGAAATGCAATATTAAGCGACGTCGGCCATGACGAAGTGATGGGTGTCGATCAGAAGCCAGTTTGTGATGGACCGGGTGAATTTCAAGCGAATAATAGACCGTTGACTAGATTCTAGAAAATCGGTGTGCTAATATCCACCGAATTCGTAAAAAAAATCACGTATTTGAGTTTCTTGGCTTATAAATGCAATAATAAGCGACGTCGACCAAGACGAAGTAATATGTGTCGATCATCAGCCTGTTTGTGATAGACCGGGTGAATTGCAAGTCAATTAGAGACCGTCGACATGATTCTAGAAAATCATGTGCTAATACCCACCGAATTCGTAAAAAATCACAAATTTGAGTTTATAGGCTTAGAAATGCAATAATAAGCGACTTCGGATATGACGAAGTTATGGGTGTCCATCACAAGCCAGTTTGTGATGGACCGGGTGAATTTCATGCCAATAAGAGACTGTTGACTGAATTCTAGAAAATCTGTGTGCTAATATCCACCGAAAGTGCAAAAAATCACGAATTTGAGTTTTTTGGCTTAGAAATTAAATAGTACGCGACGTCGGCCATGGCGAAGTAATGCGTGTCGATCACCAGCCTATTTGTGATGGATCGGGTGAATTTCAGGAAATCAGAGACCGTCGAACGTATTCTAGAAAATCTGTGCTAATACCTATCGAAAGTGTAAAAAATCACGAATTTGAGTTTATTGGCTTAGAAATGCAATAAAATGCGACGTCGGCAATGAAGAAGTAATGGGTGTCGATGGATCGGGTGAATTTCAGCAAAATCAAAGACCATCGGCCGGATTCTAGAAATTGGTGTGCTAATACCCACCGAAAGTACAAAAAATCACGATTTTGAGATTCTGGGCTTAGAAATGCAATAATAAGCGACGTCAGCCGTGACAAAGTAATGGGTGTCGATCACTAGCCTGTTTGTGATGGACCTGGTGAATTTCAGGAAAATCAGAGACCGGGATCAGGATTCTAGAAAATCATGTGCTAATACCCACCGAATGTGTGAAGAATCACCAATTTGAGTTTCTGGATTTAGAAATGCAATAATAAGCGACGTCGGACATGAGAAAGTTATGGGTGTCGATCACAAGCCAGTTTGTGATGGACCGGGTGAATTTCAGGACACATAGATACCGGGATTAGGATTCTAGAAAATCTATGTGCTAATACCACGGAATTCACAAAAAAAGTGAAGAATTTGAGTTTCTGGGGTTAGAAATGCAATATTAAGCGACGTCGGCCATGACGAAGTGATGGGTGTCGATCAGAAGCCAGTTTGTGATGGACCGGGTGAATTTCAAGCGAATAATAGACCGTTGACTAGATTCTAGAAAATCGGTGTGCTAATATCCACCGAATTCGTAAAAAAAATCACGTATTTGAGTTTCTTGGCTTATAAATGCAATAATAAGCGACGTCGACCAAGACGAAGTAATATGTGTCGATCATCAGCCTGTTTGTGATAGACCGGGTGAATTGCAAGTCAATTAGAGACCGTCGACATGATTCTAGAAAATCATGTGCTAATACCCACCGAATTCGTAAAAAATCACAAATTTGAGTTTATAGGCTTAGAAATGCAATAATAAGCGACTTCGGATATGACGAAGTTATGGGTGTCCATCACAAGCCAGTTTGTGATGGACCGGGTGAATTTCAAGCCAATAAGAGACTGTCGACTGGATTCTAGAAAATCTGTGTGCTAATATCCACCGAAAGTGCAAAAAATCACGAATTTGAGTTTTTTGGCTTAGAAATTAAATAATACGCGACGTCGGCCATGGCGAAGTAATGCGTGTCGATCACCAGCCTATTTGTGATGGATCGGGTGAATTTCAGGAAATCAGAGACCGTCGAACGTATTCTAGAAAATCTGTGCTAATACCTACCGAAAGTGTAAAAAATCACGAATTTGAGTTTATTGGCTTAGAAATGCAATAAAATGCGACGTCGGCAATGAAGAAGTAATGGGTGTCGAACACCAGCCTATTTGTGATGGACCGGGTGAATTTCAACCAAATCAAAGACCAACGACCGGATTCTAGAAATTGGTGTGCTAATACCCACCGAAAGTACAAAAAATCACGATTTTGAGATTATGGGCTTAGAAATGCAATAATAAGCGACGTCAGCCATGAGAGAGTAATGGGTGTCGATCACTAGCCTGTTTATGATGGACCTGGTGAATTTCAGGCAAATCAGAGACCGGGATCAGGATTCTAGAAAATCATGTGCTAATACCCACCGAATGTGTAAAGAATCACCAATTTTAGTTATGGATATAGAAATGCAATAATAAGCGACGTCGGACATGAGAAAGTTATGGGTGTCGATCACAAGCCAGTATGTGATGGACCGGGTGAATTTCAGGACACATAGATATCGGGGTCAGGATTCTAGAAAATCTATGTGCTAATACCACGAAATTCACAAAAAGTGAAGAATTTGAGTTTCTGGGGTTAGAAATGCAATATTAAGCGACGTCGGCCATGACGAAGTGATGGGTGTCGATCAGAAGCCAGTTTGTGATGGACCGGGTGAATTTCAAGCGAATAATAGACCGTTGACTAGATTCTAGAAAATCGGTGTGCTAATATCCACCGAATTCGTAAAAAAAATCACGTATTTGAGTTTCTTGGCTTATAAATGCAATAATAAGCGACGTCGACCAAGACGAAGTAATATGTGTCGATCATCAGCCTGTTTGTGATAGACTGGGTGAATTGCAAGTCAATTAGAGACCGTCGACATGATTCTAGAAAATCATGTGCTAATACCCACCGAATTCGTAAAAAATCACAAATTTGAGTTTATGGGCTTAGAAATGCAATAATAAGCGACGCCAGACATGACCAAGTTATGGGTGTCCATCAGAAGCCAGTTTGTGATGGACCGGGTGAATGTCAAGCCAATAAGAGACATTCGACTGGATTCTAGAAAATTTGTGTGCTAATATCCACCGAAAGTGCAAAAAATCACAAATTTGAGTTTTTTGGCTTAGAAATTAAATAATACGCGACGTCAGCCATGGCGAAGTAATGCGTGTCGATCTCCAGCCTATTTGTGATGGATCGGGTGAATTTCAGGTAATCAGAGACCGTCGAACGTATTCTAGAAAATCTGTGCTAATACCTATCGAAAGTGTAAAAAATCACGAATTTGAGTTTATTGGCTTAGAAATGCAATAAAATGCGACGTCGGCAATGAAGAAGTAATGGGTGTCGAACACCAGCCTATTTGTGATGGACCGGGTGAATTTCAGCCAAATCAAAGACCATCGGCCGGATTCTAGAAATTGGTGTGCTAATACCCACCGAAAGTACAAAAAATCACAATTTTGAGATTCTGGGCTCAGAAATGCAATAATAAGCGACGTCAGCCATGACGAAGTAATGGGTGTCGATCACTAGCCTGTTTGTGATGGACCTGTGAATTTCAGGCAAATCAGAGACCAGGATCAGGATTCTAGAAAATCATGTGCTAATACCCACCGAATGTGTAAAGAATCACCAATTTTAGTTATGGATATAGAAATGCAATAATAAGCGACGTCGGACGTGAGAAAGTTATGGGTGTCGATCACAAACCGGGTGAATTTCAGGACACATAGATATCGGGGTCAGGATTCTAGAAAATCTATGTGCTAATACCACGAAATTCACAAAAAAAGTGAAGAATTTGAGTTTCTGGGGTTAGAAACGCAATATTAAGCGACGTCGGCCATGACGAAGTGATGGGTGTCGATCAGAAGCCAGTTTGTGATGGACCGGGTGAATTTCAAGCGAATAATAGACCGTTGACTAGATTCTAGAAAATCTGTGTGCTAATATCCACCGAATTCGTAAAAAAATCATGTATTTGAGTTTCTTGGCTTATAAATGCAATAATAAGTGACGTCGACCAAGACGAAGTAATATGTGTCGATCATCAACTTGTTTGTGATAGACCGGGTGAATTGCAAGTCAATTAGAGACCGTCGACAGGATTCTAGAAAATCATGTGCTAATACCCACCGAATTCGTAAAAAATCACAAATTTGAGTTTATGGGCTTAGAAATGCAATAATAAGCAACGTCAGATATGACGAAGTTATGGGTGTCGATCACAAGCCAGTTTGTGATGGACCGGGTGAATTTCAAGCCAATAAGAGACTGTCGACTGGATTCTAGAAAATCTGTGTGCTAATATCCACCGAAAGTGCAAAAAATCACGAATTTGAGTTTTTTGGCTTAGAAATTAAATAATACGCGACGTCGGCCATGGCGAAGTAATGCGTATCGATCACCAACCCATTTGTGATGGATCGGGTGAATTTCAGGCAATCAGAGACCGTCGAACGTATTCTAGAAAATATGTGCTAATACCTATCGAAAGTGTAAAAAATCACGAATTTGAGTTTATTGGCTTAGAAATGCAATAAATGCGACGTCGGCATTGAAGAAGTAATGGATGTCGAACACCAGCCTATTTGTGATGGATCGGGTGAATTTCAGCCAAATCAAAGACCATCGGCCGGATTCTAGAAATTGGTGTGCTAATACCCACCGAAAGTACAAAAAATCACGATTTTGAGATTCTGGGCTTAGAAATGCAATAATAAGCGACGTCAGCCATGACGAAGTAATGGGTGTCGATCACTAGCCTGTTTGTGATGGACCTGGTGAATTTCAGGAAAATCAGAGACCGGGATCAGGATTCTAGAAAATCATGTGCTAATACCCACCGAATGTGTGAAGAATCACCAATTTGAGTTTCTGGATTTAGAAATGCAATAATAAGCGACGTCGGACATGAGAAAGTTATGGGTGTCGATCACAAGCCAGTTTGTGGTGAACCGGGTGAATTTCAAGCCAATAAGAGACCGTTGACTAGATTCTAGAAAATCTGTGTGCTAATATCCACCGAATTCGTAAAAAAAATCACGTATTTGAGTTTCTTGGCTTATAAATGCAATAATAAGCGACGTCGACCAAGACGAAGTAATATGTGTCGATCATCAGCCTGTTTGTAATAGACCGGGTGAATTGCAGGTCAATTATAGACCGTCAACAGGATTCTAGAAAATCATGTGCTAATACCCACCGAATTCGTAAAACAAAATCACAAATTTGAGTTTATAGGATTAGCAATGCAATAATAAGCGACGTCAGACATGACCAAGTTATGGGTGTCGATCACAAGATAGTTTGTGATGGACCGGGTGAATTTCAATCCAATAAGAGACTGTCGACTGGATTCTAGAAAATCTGTGTGCTAATATCCATCTACTTTGCACTCACTTTTTAGTATCCACTCTTACAACCAAAATGTTCTTTTCCCGGAGGAAGGTCAACCATTACACAAGTATGGTTCTATCTGATGGAATCTAGTTCTCTTTCTGTAGCTTCTTTCCAAAGCAGCGCTTCTGGAGATGACAATTCTCTGTTAATTTTCCATGGTTCTTTCTCAACCATACAATCTAGAAGGCTTGGAACAAGTTTTTTTCCCCTCTTTGCTCCGTCTCGGTTCAACATCTAGAATCCCTGAGTTTTGTAGATCTGGAATATTAAGTTTCGGATAGTTAGCAAGTTCCGAGTCCTGTAGCTCTGGAACGTCTGGTTCCAGACAATAAGACACTCGCGGGTTCTTGTTAACCTCGAGCAATTACTTTTTTTTCCTTCTCAAGGAAAGTTATCCTCAAAGAATTCAGCATTCTTTGACACCAAGAGGCGATAAACATTACTATTATTTGCAGATCCAGTGGATATGCACTTTACAATATTAGGTCTATTTCGGTATTTCAACCTCTACCAAGCCACCCCACAACACAACATTTGTAGGTGAGATCATTTCCATGTCTCACACGGAGAGTTATCCTTATCGCATTAGCGGTAAGGATCGCCTTGCCCCACATATTTTGGGTGTACAGCTTTGTGCTTAGCTCACATCGTTAGACGGATGTGAGTAATGAGCAGCCGTTTGATGAACGATGCTTCACATTCTCCTCCTCTATCACTACGAATTCCTCAATCCGTAGGCTTAGTTGATTTTTAACTTCTGCTTTGTAGCACTTATCCGCTTCAATAATTTCATCTTTGCTTTTTAACAAACAAAGGATGCAATACATTGTACCATCATCAATGAAGGTCACAAAGTACTTGTCTCCCCCTATTTTGTATAAACTTCAAATCACCCATGTAGGTGTGACTAAGTACTAGAGTACTGGTGTTTCTTTCGCTATTCCTTTAACGGAATGGAAAGGTGATTTTGCCTCTTCGCCTACCTCACATTCTTTGTGAGGGTTTATGTCGACAGAAGGCAACAATCTCAACTTTGTTAGCTTTTGAATGACTTTCTATTTAACGTGTCTTAATCTATGATGGCATAGATGCACGAATTACAAATATATCATTCATTTAGCTACCGACATACGGTACCATTCTTAGTTATTACAGACCTGTTGGACTAGTCTCAAACCAATTTGACCAACAACGTCCCTTAAATTAAGTTTGGAACATGTATCACCTCTTTTTAGAGCGATCTCATTCCTTGAAGTCCTATTGAGGACAACCTCTCCAACCCCTTTAACTTTAGAGGTGGCGTTGATTCATATGAACAACCTCTTGCCCGTGGTTAGGGCGTAACCGGATTATATGTGATCTGGATACTCTGTCCCACTCCAGTTGCTTTGGCAGACTGAGTGTCCAATTTCTTTTCTGCCTTTCTTTTGGCCTTCAGATCATTAAAGACCTGGAAACTCTGGCACACCTCACTAGGTGTCCATTACTTTTATGCCTTTCTTTTGGCCTTCAGATCATTTAAGACCTGGAAAATTTGGCACACCTCACTAGGTGTCCATTACTTTTCCGCCTTTTTTTTTGGCCTTCAGATCATTTAAGACCTGGAAATTCTGGCCCACTCCAGTCGCATGTAGGCTTTGTACGACTGAGTGTCCAATATCATCCTATCAAATGAATTCTGGCCCACTCCAGTCGTACGTAGGCTTTGTACGACTGAGTGTCCAATATCATCCTATCAAATGAAGGATCTTCTGTCAAGTAGTGTAACAGGTTCAACGTCTTAAGATAAGCCATTATCTTTTAGTCTTCTTCCCTTGTGATTGGTGCCCTGGGAAATCCCTGGCGCTTACTTAAGAGTGGTAACAATTTTCGCACAGTCGGTGGATCTCTATCCTTCGAATGTGCGAACATACTTTACACACTTTTAATAATTACACTCAAAAGAATGGATCTTTTAAGTTTTGTTTACAATAGTCCAATCTTTATACGGGAAGGAAGGACATTCAATATCTTATTTTAGAGTGTGGAGAATGTAACTTTTAATGAAAATACTTTCATATTCCCAGCCTTGCTTTACACACTTTTATTCAGATATTAACTAAACATATTATAGATAAGGAAGGATTATTAACTTAGACCTTTTGGATTCTGGCCCACTTCAGTCAGACTCAGTGTCCACATCCTCCTTACCATAATTTGGATCCTTTGTCTGGGACAAATATAAGCCTTTTGCTATATGATAGAACATCATCTTCAGCCTTCTCCTCTTGTCCTAATTGACATCCTCAGCCTCTCGTGGGCGCTTGTTTCCACCACCCTCGGGAGCGGTGACACCAACTCGTCCTTGATCTTTAACCATACTAACATGACTATCAGCAGTATCTTGAAGCTCAGTATCAGATCCAGAGATCCCTCCTTTGACGGAAACAGACTTCTAACTGTCGTCAAAGATAGAACCATAAATAGGACCAGTTTTTAAAGCACGGTTGTTGACAGAGATAGTGTTTGAACTGTTAGCAAAACTATCAACAGAACTGTTTTCAAGAAGAAAACCACAGCCAGATTTGGTGATACACTTGTCGACCAATATTTTTCGAATCACTAACACAAATCTTGTCTTAAAATTGTTAGAATATGCAAAACGAGTACGGAAATAGTAAATAACTATTACAGTGATCGAAAGTATAAATAACAAAGATTACAACACTAAGTTGTCAATATCTTGATCTTGAAATTGGAACTTCAAATATGGATCTTGTATTCAGAAATACAAGAACATGAACTACTACACTTGTGGCTTGTAGATCCGCTGAGAATCCGAACGGTTAGAGTCCTTTGTCTGTTAAGTTAACATCTGAAACACTTAGCAACCAATTAGATAAATACAACACCACCGACTGAGTCGAGAGATGACTCTCTATCTTTAAGACGAGATTGCTCCCGTATATAGGCTTTACGGAAGTGTGGATAATAGTCTCCCAAGATGAAACAATAAACTATCAAGTGTGTAAAGCCTACACAAATGATCTCAGCGAAG
The DNA here is from genome assembly GCA_029783415.1 of Anisodus acutangulus. NCBI lineage: Eukaryota > Viridiplantae > Streptophyta > Magnoliopsida > Solanales > Solanaceae > Anisodus > Anisodus acutangulus. The sequence continues at coordinate 28,931,358 of CM056492.1, read as the reverse complement.
AACACGAATAATGAAGATTACTAAGAGAATGATTGATATCAGGAAAATCTGATCTCTTTGTGGTGTTGTTAACTTATTTTTCTGTTCATATTTCATATATGTCCATCTATAGAATTGAGCCAAAAGCCTCAATTTATAGGTGTGTAAGATGGCCTTTCAAATGCCCCATAATGGCATTCAATTGCCATGTAATGGATGACATTTAACCCCCAAATAATGCAACAATATAATGGTCCAAGTAATGACCATTATTGGGTGGATTCAATGCCATTGAAACCACCTCAACAACCAAACTTTTGGCATTCCGTTGAGCAAACATTGCATGGGAAGCGCCGCGGCGCTGCAACATTTAGCGCCACGGCTTTAGAAGCCAAAACTTGGAATTATCGCCGCGGCGCTGCGGCCTAGTCCGGGAGGCGCCGCGGCCCTTCTCGGCTCTGCGGCCCTTTCCAACCCATTCCATCTTACACCTCGCACAATCCTTCCTTCGTTTACCAACGTGGAACACTTGTTATTCATCCAATAACCTTTCATCATTCGATGTCTCAAACATTTCACTTACGTACCAATATCTCTTTCATTAACGAAATTTACGATATTTGACACTAAGATTGCACGTGTGTGGAAACGACATTTCCGACGTGCGGGCCCCCAATTGTTCGAGTCATAAATAATGGGATAAACTTAATTCCACATTAGTAAATTTCAACAATTTGTATGTCCAATGTATCACTTGACATACACACGACATACAACAACATAAGTGTATGTTTTTTGTGTGACAATTGTATATTTTTACAGGATTATATATTTTGTAAATGAACTATTATTACTTTTTGAAAAACAGATCGTTCGGCTTACCTGGTAATTAAACCCCTAATTTTTCATCTATGAGTAAAAGTCCCTTGATTAAACCATGAAAAGTACTTGGAAGCGGGAAAAAAAGAAGAAGAAAAGTTAAGTCACCAATCTCACTTACTATGCGCTATAGTATCTTTTAAGTGACATATATAATAGCATAAATTACGAATTGTACATTAATAGAATTAGTTAAACTCATAAAATGAAATAATAAATGCAGGGATCAATAGAAGAAGAGAAAGTGAATACATTCAATATTCCTTCATACTGCCCATCTCCTGCAGAAGTGATGAATATAGTTAATAAGGAAGGATCTTTCACCATTGATGTCTTGGAAACTTTAGAATTCCATATGGATACTTCTGATGGGAACTACAATAATGGTGGCTACAATATGATACAAGGCTTGAGAGCTTTTACTGAGCCTTTGCTTGTCAATCATTTTGGTGATGAATTAATGGATCAAGTGTTCTACAAGTGTAGAGAGATCTTTGTCAATTGCATGGCTAAAGAGAAAATTATGTTCACAAAGATCTAGGGTAAGTACTATTCACCCTTGTCTATATGTCCTTCCCGGCCCTTTGTTATTTTTTATTTTTCAAGTTTCAGTTGCTTGCCATGTAATATTATTCTCTTCATGAATGCACCAAAAGAAAATGAGGGATGAGATTGTTATTACTGAATTATACAAAGTCTCTATTGATCTTTGTAGACTATTGTCTAGTAATATAATTGAGTTTGTATCATTCATTATCCAAGAAGTTTTTCTTTTTTCTTTTGCTTACAATTTTCTGGCGTTATTTTTCTTCTCACTCGAATACAGAATGAAAACCCAAAATAAATTGTTTCTTTAAATTAAAGGAAAAAAGACCAAATATCCCCCTAAACTTTTTGAAAATGTCTAGATATATCCTTCGTTTGAAGTTTGACTTATGTGTACCCTGTTGTCCAATTTTTGGCATATATATACCCCTAAGAATGTTAGTTGCATTGTTGAAATTTTAAATATTTTTTTAACATCTGAAATTGTCACATGACATTTAAATTTTAAAGAACCCTCCCATTTAACCTACCCCTCCAATAACCCAACCCGCGAAATAACCCGACCCACCCTCCCTTTTAAGTTTTAACCCATCTAATACATTTATCTTCCCACTTCCAACACCCATCTCCATGGATCTATCTCAATCTCTTATGGTCAAAACCACCTTCATTCAAAAAAGCACTATTAGTTACTAAATATTAGTACTACCAATTGCGATAGTTAAGAATTTTTTCGCCTTCTTGTCCCAAAGAGAAAAGAATTACAGATAAAGGCCAAAAAATGCAAGTATTAAAGCCCTACTTTTTTTTCTATAGTTTTATAGGTTTGAGACCCAAATTCATCTTTTTTCTATGTAAGTTGATATAAAATATTGAAAAGTTTGAATCTTTAAGCTAAATCTACAAGTAACAGAAAAATCTTCTATTAGTAGTGGAGGTATTAACGGACTAACCTAGTCCGGACCCGAATTGAAAATCTAGTCTAACTCTAATAGTTTTATGGTATAATTCTAGTCTAAGTATATTTGATAAATTGTAATTATGGTAGTTTTATTAGAATAAGATTTTCTTAGGGAAAGGAAGAACTTACATCTATTTAAGGAGGTCACTGTGATGAATGAAAAGCAAGAAAAGAATCATCCCATTATTTTTTTCTTCTCTCTAAATTTCCATCCCCTTTTGATTTTAACATGGTATCAGAGCCTCGTTAAAAAACACAAAAATTCTAAATAATGACGGGTGACAGAAAAACCGGCGATAATAAAGGAATCGCCAGTAAAGACACAAAATTCAAAGAAAAAAATAATCTCCCCGTATGACATTACGTCAAACGATAATCTCGGTATTGTGGTGACACAAGTCCAATTGAAGGGAGAGAATTACGAAGAATATGCTAGATCCATGAGGATGGCCCTAAGAGCAAGGAAGAAATTCAGCTTCATTGATGGTACGATCAAGAAGCCAGATAAAGAGTCACCGGACTTAGAATATTGGTGGACCATGAACTCTTTATTAGTGTCATGGATTCGCAACACCATCGAACCAACGCTTCGTTCAACGATCTCGTATAAAGAGAAAGCGGAAGAATTATGGACGAGTATCTGGGAGCGGTTCGTTGTTATCAACGGATCTCGAATGCAACAACTGAAGGCAGAACTTGCGGAGTGCAAGCATAAGGGAAGGACCATAGTGGATTACTATGAAAAATTGACTAAGCTATGGGAAGAGTTTGCAAACTACGAACAGATTCTGACTTGCAAGTGCGGAAAGTGCACGTACAATTTGAGGATGATCTTGAAAACCAAAAGAGAAGAATAAAAAGTGAAACTTTTCCTCATGGGATTGGATGAGGCAATGTATGGAACAGTGAGATCGAAAATACTGGCCCAGGAACCGTTTCCATATTAAACAAAGCCTATTCGAAGCTAGTGCAGGAAGAGCAAGTAAGAGAACTCACACGAAAAATGGAGGATCGGAGTGAAACCATGGCCTTTTCCATACAAGGAATAAATCCTTATACTGATCAGGGTGAAGGGAAGAACAATGGTTCATTCTGCACACATTGTAAGAGATCCAGACACGTTGTGGAAGAATGTTTTCAACATATTGGGTATCCGATATGGTGGCCGAGAAATAAATAAAGAGAAGAAAAATCCGAAGGAAGAGGACGAGGACAATAACAACAACATAAGAGAGGCCCGGGATCCGATTGCGGAAGAGGCAACTACCGAGCTAACGTTGTTGTTATCAAGGACACATAGGCAGAGATAACCGGATGAACACAAGCGGGATGAGACCTAACAGTATGAGCGAGGAGATTCGAAAAATGGTGATTCATGTGTTGAATTCACAAGGAATAAATCTGAAGATGGATGATGAGATAAAAAACTCATCCTAGATTACTGACTCTGGAGCTACCAATCACGTGATAGGTAATTTGGAGAAACTAAGTGATCAGCAGGGCATTCCTGGAGTGTCCGGTTGGGCATCCTGATGGAAGTAGCTCAGTGGCCATGAAAGAAGGAACTACCAGGCTAAATAATAAGATTTGGTTAAAGGATGTCCTCTATGTTCCGAACTTAACTTGAAATTTAATTTCTATAACGCAACTTATTGATCATTTGGATTGTGATGTAAATTTTAATAAAACTATATGTGTTATACAGGACCCCACCATGAGGAAGCTGCTTAGAACGGGTGAGTGACGAGGTGGACTTTACTATATTCGGAATGTGTTGCGGATACGAGCTATGAAGGCGGAGGTAGTTAATTGGTTCGATCTTTGGCACAAACGGTTAGGTCATCCTTCTGCACAAGGGACAAAGTCTATTACGGTGTTGGGTTTAAAAGAAAGTATTGTTGGTTTAGATAAAGAATATGATGTATGTCAAAGGACAAAACAACCAAAAAGTGTTTTTCCTTCGAGTGATAATAGAGCTTCCAATATCTTTGATATGATTCATTGTGATTAATGGGGGCCATATAGAACACCTTCTTCTTGTGGTGCTTCGTATTTCTTGACTATTGTGGATGATCGGTCGCGAGCTGTATGAATTTTTCTTTTAGTTAATAAGAAAGAAGTCTCCCCAATTTTGAAAAATTTATTCGCATTGGTTGATAGGCAGTTTGGTAAGAATGTGAAAATTGTTATAAGTGATAACGGAACTGAGTTCACATGTATGAAGACTTACTTCTTCAAACATGGAATTCTTTTCCAAATTTCTTGCACAGGGACGCCGCAGTAGAATGGAAGAGTTGAAAGAAAACACTGTCACATTCTTAATGTGGTACAAGCATTAAGATTTCAGGGTCATTTTTCGATCAGACTTTGGGGAGAATGTGTTTTGACTGCTGCGGGATACTTGATCAATAGAACACCATCTTCGATTTTGAATGAGAAAACCCCTTATAAAATTTTATACTGAGAGGCGCCTCATTATGATCGCTTAAGGGTGTTAAGGTCACTATGTTATGCACACACGAAGGGAAGATTAAGATACAAGTTAGATAGTCAGAGTCGTAGGTGTGTCTTCTTGAGATACCCCTACGGACAGAAACGTTGGAGATTGTATGACTTAGAAAATGATGCATAGTCTCAAGAGATGTGGACTTCTACGAGACTACATTCCCTTTTTACGTAGGAACAAGTAACTTGATTGACAACGTAGAAGTGATCCCGAATGAAACAAATGAAGAAAGGAATCAGGAAAATTTCAAAGAATAACAGACATATAATGTAGGTATGAACAAAGCTCGAATAGAATAAATCAAAGACACTGAATACCAAACCTATGGATCAGTCAGAATTAGACCAGACAGATGCTAGTCCAAATAATGCAAACGTGGAAGAAATACAAACATAAGGTAATCGGGACAATGAAAAGAGACTAGAGGAATAATTAGGTCAAGGCAAACGTCAGAAGCATGATTCCATTTGATACATGACTACGTTATTAAAACATTTCGGAAAGAAAGTCCATCAACGAGTTCGCCCGATCCTCAGCAACCCTCAGGTGCGCCTTATTCTTTAGCTCATTATATATCCTGTGATAATTTTTCCTCGCAACACAAAAGCTTCATTGCAGCAATTATCAGAGGAATTGAACCAAAATCCTTCTCGGAGGCCATGAAAAAGGAATGTTGGAGAAAAACCATGCAACAAGAAATTCAAGCATTGGAGGAAAATGGCACATGAACATTGAAAACATTGTCGTCGGATAAGAAAGCACTCGAATGTAGATGGGTGTACAAGATCAAATACAACTCGGATGACACAATTGAACGATATAAAGCTCGGTTGGTCATCTTAGGTAATAAACATGAGGAAGGTATTGACTACAATAAAATATTTTCTCTAATTGCGAAGATAGTGGTTGTTCGGACCTTCTTGGCCGTAGCGGCCGCTTAAAATTAAGAGTTGCATCAGATGGATGCTCACAACGCCTTCTTATACGATGAACTGACGGAAGAAGTTTATATGAAATTATCATCAGAATTTCATATGACTGGTCTGGGGCAAGTATGTCGATCCTGAAAATCTTTGTATGGATTGAAATAAGCCCCACAGTGCTGGTTTGCCAAATTATCAAGTGCCTTGAAGAAATATGGGTTCAAACAGTCATACTCCGATTACTCTCTTCATGGTGCACTAGGAAATCATATAACTTAACGTCTTAGTTTATATGGATGACTTGGTTATCTCCGAAAATGACCATGGTGTCATTGCACGGTTCAAAAATATCTCTGAGCCTATTTTCATATGAAGGATTTGGGTCGCCTGAAGTATTTTCTGGCAGTTGAAGTTGCGCATGGACCAACCGGGTTATTCCTTTGTCAACGAATATATGTCTTGAATATAATATCTGAGTTCGAGCTACTGGGAGCAAAAACAATTAATACTCCCATGAAACAGAATCACAATTGGTGTTGGTCAAAGGGGCTAATTTGGAACATCCGAAATCATATCGATGTTTGATTGGTAGATTGATATACCTCAGTTTTATGCGTTCAAAGTTGTCCTATTATGTGCATGTTCTGTCCCAATTCATGCACCAACTAAAGGAAGTGCACTGGAGAACCGCTCTCCGAGTGGTAAGTTACTTGAAGAAGAATCTTGGGCAAAGAATTGTATTAAGGAAGGATTGTGATCTTCGGTTGTATGGATGGTGTAATGCGGACTGGGTTGGATGTTCATTGACCCAAAAATCGCTCATCAGATGGTTTATCTCCCTCGAAAAATCATCGGAATCATGGAAAACCAAGAAGCAACACATTATTTCTCGCTCGTCAACAGAGGCGGAATACCATTCAATGACAATGACGGTTTGTGAATTGAAATAGTTGAAGGGAATCCTACATAGCTTGGGTGTCGAACATAAATCTCCGATAAAAATGTACTATAATAGTCAAGAAGCATTGTATATTACACGAAATCTGGTATTTCACGAACAGACTAAACATATTGAAGTTGACTGTCATTATGTTCGGAACGCACTCCAATCTAGTATAATACTTTCGAGTTATGTGTCAACCAATGACCAATCAGCCGACGTGTTTACAAAGGCTTTGGACAAATCACAACATGAATATCTGCTTGGCAAGTTGGGCATTCGAGATTCCCATGCTCCAACTTGAGGGGGTATTGACGGACGAACGTAGTCCGGACCCGGATTGAAAACCTAATCTAACTCTAATAGTTTTATGGTAGAACCCTAGTCTAAGTATATTTGGTAAATTGTAATTATGGTAATTTTATTAGAATAAAATTTCCTTGTTAGACTAGGGAAAGGAAGAACTTACCTATGTATAAGGAGGTCATTGTGATGAATGAAAAACAAGAAAAGAATTCTCCTATTATTTTTTCTTCTCTCTAAATTTTCTCCCCCCTCTTGATTTTAACAGGAGATTCAAAGGTTCAACTCGATGTTACGATCCGTTTTTACACTCTCATATAAAAGTGTACCAATAACTTGGCTCTTTGTTTGAACACATAGTCGCCACCTAATTTTTACGGAATTAGGAAACCATTTGGAAAAAAGTATTTTCGAAAACCTTTATTTTAGTACCAAAGAAAGGATAAGGCATCTGATGATTTCCCGACAAAGTTGTTAAGCACCCCCAGGAAATCCGCAAACACGGTTACCATCGAATTTAAACATTTTGTGGGTAAAGGAGAGTATAATTTGTTTAAAATAGAGGAATTGAGGAAAAATAATTATTTGACTAATTTTTCATATTCACTAAAAGAAAGTATTTAAAACGAGTAAAATCGAATTTTAAACATTACTTAATACTTAACTATTTGTACCATTTTCACTTTGTGAAACAATTCAAATACTTCAAGTAAGGTTACAACATTTAATCATATTTATCCAGGTTCCAACTGTGAATAAAAGTGGCCATCAAGTCCTAAAAGCGATCTTCCGAATATCTTTCTCTTTAATCCTCAAGAAATTTTTGAATTGTTTAGACGACTTCAAATTTAAACTAAAATCTGAAAATTATTACTCCTCTGAAAATCGTTATTAATAACCTAAATTTGCCTATTGCAACAAAAAACGTTAATGATTACTTTTTCAACTTAGAGACCAAACTGATTTTTTTTTCTTCTAGAAATTCGTTAGTTTTAAAAATACTTAGCACTAATGAACTTAAAACAAAATTCTAGACTTACTAAAAAAAGATATGAAAATGAAAAATGGAAACTGAATGTTCAAACTCCGCTGGGATTTAATCGATTAGGCGAAAAAATATTAGTACAAGAAATACATATAAAACGTAAATAAAGAGAGTTTAGCGAAAGGGTACTGTTGTTTTGCTAACATACTCGGGCTTAGCCCAAGAAATTCTAAAACGCCTAGGATCACATTTTCCTTCCTCGTTTCAGCTCGAGGGGGACAGAAGAAAGAGGCTGACTCATGAATTTTATTTTTATGTTGGGCCAATGCATAATGTGAGGATGAATAGAGTCCCGTAGACTCCGAGGATACGTCATATGCATATAAAAATAGAAGAAAAAGGATTAGCAAGTGTACATAAGAATGGATTGGCGTTAATCTAAAGTCAAGCATACAAACACAATAAGATGAAATAATTCTGAACAAAGAAAAAGCCACGGACTGTTTTAGGATATACTACATGTATTAACATTTACTTATGGTTTTCCTATATTTTACTAAAGATCTGATGCTAAATATACTAACATAGACTGAAATATTGCTTCTATAGTAAAACAAGATCAAACAAACAAAAATTATCGCATAAGTGTTGGAATATGTAAAGCAATAATGGAAATAGTAAATAACTATTACAGTGATCGAAAGAATAAACAACAAGAGTACAACTACAAGTTGTCAATATCTTGATCTTTAAGTGAAACTTCAAATATGGATCTTGTATTCGGAAATACAAGAACTTGAACTGCTACACTTGTGTCTTGTAGATCCACCGAGAATACGAACGGTTAAAGTCCTTCGTCTGTTAAGTTAACACCTGAAACACTTAGCAACCAATTAGATAAACCACAACACCATCGGCTGAGTCGAGAGATGGCTCTCTGTCTTTAAGACAAGATTTCCCCCGTATATAGGCTTTACGGAAGTGTGGACAATAGTCTCCCAAGATGAAACAACAAACTATCAAGTGTGCAAAGCCTATACAAATGATCTCAGCGAAGAACACGAATAATGAAGATTGCTAAAAGAAGGATTGATATCAGGAAAATCTGATCCCTTTGTGGTGTTGTTAACTTATTTTTCTGTTCATTGTCCTCTATAGAATTGAGCCAAGGCCTCAATTTATAGATGTGCAAGATGGCCTCTTCAAGTGCCCCGCAATGGCAATCAATTGCCATGTAATGGATGATATTTAACCCCCAAGTAATGCATCAACATAATGGTCCAAGTAATGGCCATTATTGGGTGGATTCAATGCCATTGAAGCCCCCTCAACAGCCAAACCTTTGGGATTTCGTCGAGCAAACAATGTCTGGGAAGCGCCGCGGCGCTGCAGCATTTAGCGTCGCGACTACAGAAAGCCGACGAAACTTACTGCCAGTCACGCGCCACGGCGCTGCTAGGGGGGGCACGGCCCTTCTCGGCTCCGCGGCCCTTTTCCGACCCGTTCCATCTTACACCTCACACAATCCTTCATTCGTTTACCAACGTGGAACACTTGTCATTTAGCAAATACCATCCATCATTCTATGTCTCAAACATTTCACTTACGTACCAATATATCTTTCATTAACGAAATTTACGATACTTGGCACTAAGATTGCACATGTGTGGAAATGAAATTTTTGACGTGCGGGGCCCCAATTGTTCGAGTCATCAATAATGGGATAAACTTAATTCCATTTTAGTAAATTTCTAACAATTCCCTCTTGAAAGAGATTTTGGCGCACACACAATGTGCTTACTTTCAGCAATCTTTCAGCGAAAAGATATTGCATCAGGAGAGGTAGCTTCCTCTTTGAACCTTCCCTAGTTGAATACCATTAGACTTACTTACTGCGCGGTGAACGTGATGTCTTGAACCGTCAGTGTTTAATGTAAGCCAAGACAACGGTACCAACACAATACCTCTCATTTATTCGTTTCTTCTTTTGTTCTGTCCGTTGTGGCCGTGGACACACTTGGTTCTTAAGTGCGTTCATTAGAGGCGGACTGTCCTCACACTTAAATAGGTGATATCCTACAAGGTATCCTACTATACCCCACTTCACAAGTGTTGGAAATCATTAAAAGTTTCCCCAACCTTAACCTCAACCGTATGAGGATCGTTAAAGGTTTGGAAGCTTAACCTTTACCCACCATGCAGGTAGCACTTTAATTTCTATCGCAGGAACGACTTTGGATTCATGTTTCTTAACAAAAATCATAATCCGAATTGCTCTTGCTTCCACCGAAGTGCTCAACTGAACCTTTTACAGCTTAGTTTTCCCATTGAACCAAGTTTTTGGGATCTCCAGTCAGTATGATTGGGTTACCACTGCAAAGGTTCATATTATTTGGATTTTTAAGCCCATTCCCTTAGACAGGCAGAACTCTTGATCTTCGGGTAGTCTCTTAGTTAAAAGGTCTGCAATATCATTTGATTAGTAATCAAGAAAGTGACACCCGTGATGATCAACTGCCATACAGTCTCATGTCTCCGCCAGATATATCCAGACGTCATCATCCGTGCCCTTCCTGAAGCCGACCGGCTAGCCGCAGTGTATAACTGCTGAAGGCACGTGTTTCTCCAAATAAAGGACGTCCTCTAAGGAGTCGTGAACTTACTCAACTTTCTTCATACTTTGTTTAAAGCGATAAACTCTAATTTCATCATGAATCGACCGATGCAAGTTTTCTTAGAGGATTTTCCAAGACCCACCATACACATTTACTTGCGGCTTTGGTGTTCTTCATATATGATGTGCAGTTTGCATCACTGTGTTCTCCCAGAACCGCTGGACATCCAGAATATCATAATCCGTAGATAAGCAAACATTTCAGATATCATCATATCCGACTTAATGTCATCTATCGATCATTTTCAGAATCATGAGTGAATCTTAGTTCAACTGATCAACTTTGTAGGCCGATACCAAGTCGGTTGTAGTGTGTACAATACATGAACTACATGTGACCTGCGCATATCACTCCTTGTATATGGGTGCACCATGATTCTAATCAGTTCTATGATTCATATCCATTGGTGGTTTCAACAAGACTGTCAATTATCTCACAACTGAGTTTAGAGTTTAGACCAGTCCGTTAGATGTCTTAGAAATCCAAATCCTAAGATGTCATATGTGATACCCATATCTTTCATATCGAGACTTTTGTTTCAATATGACTTCCACTTTCAGACTGTTGGTTTTTTCAACTGTGGGCTTTCTAACTTCAGAGTCAATGTTTCTGTTGTCAGATTCATTGTTTATGTTTTATCTGAAACTTCCAGGACCAAAATGTAAGCATTTCAGGGACCAAAATGAAAGTACAGGAAGAAGTCCAACAGTCCAACAAACCAAGTTTGATCCTCCCCCTCCAACTCTCCGGTTAGGAAGGCTGTTTCAATATTCATGCCACGCAAGACTACAATGGCCCTGGATGTTAAGCTATTCACAGGGGAGCACATGTATAAGTAGTCGAGGCCTTATACTCGTCAGTAGATCCATCTACTTTGTACTCAATTTTGAGTATCCACTTTTACAACCCAAAGGTTCTTTTTCCGGAGGAATATCAATCATTACACAAGTATGATTCTATATGATGGAGTCTATTTCTCTCTTTGTAGCTTCTTTCCAAAGCAGCGTTTCTGGAGATGACAATTATTTGTTCATTGTCCATGGTTCGTTCTCAACCATACAAGCTAGAAGGCCTGGAACAAGTCTTTGTTCCATATTTGCTCCATCACGGTTCAACATCTAGAATCCCTGAGTTCTGTAGATCTGGAATATTAAGTTCCGGATAATCAGCAACTTCTGAGTCCTGTAGCTCCGAAATGTCTGGTTCCGAACAATCAGGCACTCGCGGGTTCTTGTTAACCTCGAGCAGTAACTTCTTTTTCCTTCTCAAGGAAAGTTATCTTCAAAGAATTCAACATTCTTTGACACCACGAGGCGATAAGTACTACTGTTATTTGCAGATCCAGTGGATATGCAATTTATAGTCTTAGGTCTAACTAGACCTGCTTCGGTATTCCAACCTCTACCAAGCCACCCCATATCACAATATTTGTATGTGAGATCTTTTCCATGTTTCACACTGAGAGTTATCCTTATCTTTATGCATAATTCTGTTGAGAATCGCATTAGTGGTAAGGAACGCCTTGCCCCACATATTTTGGGCGTACTACTTTGCGCTTGGCTAACACTGTTAGACTGAGGTGAGTAATGAGCAGTCATTTAATGAACGATGTTTCACATTCTCCCCCTCTATCACTACGAATTCCTTAATCCGTAGGCTTAGTTGATCTTCAACTTCTGCTTTGTAGCGCTTATCCACTTCAACAACTTCATCTTTGCTTTTCTACAAACAAAGGATGCAATACGTTGTACCATCATCAATGAAGGTCACAAAGTAGTTGTCTCCCCCCTCTATTTTGTATAAACTTCAAATCACCCATGTAGGTGTGAATAAGTTCTAGAGGAGCGGTGCGTCTTTCGCTATTCCTTTGACGGAATGGAAAGGTTATTTTGCCGCTTCGCCTACCTCACATTCATTTTGAGGGTTTATGTCGACAGAAGGCAACAATCTCAACTTCGTTAGCTTTTGAATGGCTTTCTATTTGACGTGTCTTAATCTATGATGGCATAGATGCACAGATTCCAAATATATCATTCATTTAGCTACAGACATTCTGTACCATTCTTAGTTATTACAGACCTGTTGGACTAGTCTCAAACCAGCTTGACCAACAGTGTCCGTTAAACCAAGTTTGGGACATGTATCACCTTATTTTAGAGTGATCCAATTCCCTGAAGTCCTATTGCGGACAACCTCTCCAGCCCCTTCTACTTTAGAGGTGGCGTTGCTTCACATGAAGAACCTCTTACCCGTGGTTAGGGCGTAACCGGATGATATGTGATCTGGATACTCTGGCCCACTCCAGTTGCTTTGGCAGACTGAGTGTCCAATTTCTTTTCTGCCTTTCTTTTGGCCTTCAGATCATTTAAGACCTGGAAACTCTGGCCCACCTCACTAGGTGTCCATTACTTTTCTGTCAAATGAATTCTGGCCCCACTTAAGTCGCTCGTAGGCTTTGTACGACTGAGTGTCCAGAATCATCCATATCAAATAAATTTTGGACCACTCCAGTCATCCATAGGCTTTGTACGACTGAGTGTCCAATATCATTCTATCAAATATATGATCTTCTATCAGATAGTGTGACAGGTTCAACGTCTTAAGATAAGTCATTATCTTTTAGTCCTCTTCCCTTGTGATTGGTGCCCAGGGAAATCCCTGGCGCTTAGTTAAGAGTGGTAACAGTCTTCACACAGTCAGTGGATCTCTCTCATTCGTATGTGCGAACATACTTTACACACTTTTAATAATTACACTCAAAAGAACGGACCTTTTAAATTTTGTTTACAATAGTCCAATCTTTAACCGGGAGGGAAGGAGATTCAATATCTGATTTTAGAGTGTAGGGAATATATGTTTTTTAATGAAAACACTTTCATATTCCCAGCCTTGCTTTTACACACTTTTATTCAGATATTAACTAAATATTTTATTGATAGGGAAGGATTAACTTAGACCTTTTGGATTCTGACCCACTTCAGTTAGACTGAGTGTCTAAATCCTCCTTACCATAATTCGGAGCATCTGTCTAGGACAGATATAGGACTTTTTCTATATGATAGAACATCATCTTCAGCCTTCTCCTTTTGTTTCAGTTGACATCATCAACCTCTCATGGGCGCTTGTTTCCACCACCCTCGGGAACGGTGACACCAACTCGTCCTTGATCTTTAGCCTTACTAGCATGACTATCAGCAGTATCTTGAAACTCAGCATCAGATTCAGAGATCCCTCCTTTGATGGAAATAGATTTGTAACTGTCGTCAAAGAGAGAACCATAACTAGGCCCAATCTTGAAAGCACGGTTGTGGTTTGAACTTTTAGCAAAACTCTCAACAGAACTGTTTTAAAAAAGAAAATCACAGCCAGATTTGGTCACACACTTGTCGACCAACATCTTCCGAATCACTAATACAATCTTGTCTTAAAACTGTTGGAATATGTAAAGCAACAATGGGAATAGTAAATAACTATTACAGTGGTCGAAAGGATAAACAACAAGAGTACAACTACAAGTTGTCAATATCTTGATCTTTAAGTGAAACTTCAAATATGGATCTTGTATTCGGAAATACAAGAACTTGAATTGCTACATTTGTGTCTTGTAGATCCGCTGAGAATACGAACGGTTAAAGTCCTTCATCTGTTAAGTTAACACCTGAAACACTTAGCAACCAATTAGATAAACCACAACACCAGCGGCTGAGTCGAGAGATGGCTCTCTGTCTTTAAGACAAGATTGCCCCTGTATTTAGGCTTTACAAAAGTGTGGACAATAGTCTCCCAAGATGAAACAACAAACTATCAAGTATGCAAAGCCTACACAAATGATCTCAGCGAAGAACACCAATAATGAAGATTGCTAAGAGAAGGATTGATATCAGGAAAATCTGATCTCTTTGTGGTGTTAGCTTTTTTTCTGTTCATTGTCCTCTATAGAATTGAACCAAGGCCTCAATTTATAGGTGTGCAAGATGGCCTTTTCAAGTTCCCCACAATGGCAATCAATTGCCATGTAATGAATGATATTTAACCCCCAAGTAATGCAGCAGCATAATGGTCCAAGTAATGGCCATTATTGAGTGGATTCAATGTCATTGAAGCCCCCTCAACAGCCAAACCTTTGGGATTCCGTCGAGCAAACAATGTCTGGGAAGCACCGCGGCGCTGCAGCATTTAGCGTCGCGACTACAGAAAGTCGACGAAACTTACTGCCAATCACGCGCCGCGGCGCTGCTAGGGGGTGCCGCGGCGCACCGGCGCCGCGGCCCTTCTCGGCTCCGCGGCCCTTTTCCGACCCGTTCCATAATACACCTCGCACAATCCTTCCTTCATTTACTAACGTGGAACACTTGTCATTTAGCAAATAACCATCCATTATTCTATGTATCAAACATTTCACTTACGTACCAATGTCTCTTTCATTAACGAAATTTATGATACTTGGCACTAAGATTGCACGTGCGTGGAAACGATATTTTCGTCGTGCGAGGCCCAATTGTTCGAGTCATAAATAATGGGATAAACTTAATTCCACATTTGTAAATTTCCAACAATAAGCTCGTTACTTAAAGAAAATCAGAATCGAGAGCAATGAGAGGAGAGGGATTACTGACCTTGAACCTTAAAACAAAAAGAAAAGACGAAAGGAAATTATACTATTAATCCCTTATACTTAACCAAGATCTATCGACATCAAACACTTAGCTTTCAAATAGAACCTAAACAGAATCCAGAATTCAACCTCATGCTAAATGATTCGAACTTAAAAGATCTTTTATACTCATGAGTAGAAATAATTTCCAATTGAAATTTCTGGTTTTAAACTAAAGGAAAAAAACAAGGGAAAAGAGCAGCAGCTAAAAGGGCCAAACCAAGATTACTACATAATCAGAACTTAAACGAGCACCCAACAAACTACATCGAAGCTAAGGCAGAAAACAAAAATTGATCAAATAAACTACTGCAATTAACTAGTGAACTGAAAATCCACATAACTAATCCATTACGTTTTATATAACTCATACATGTTGGAAATAAAGCATTACGGGAATAGTAAATGACTATTACAAGTGTTTCGAAAGGATAACAATAAAGATTTGTTGAAAATTTACTAATGTGGAATTAAGTATATCCCATTATTTATGACTCAAACAATTGGGGCCCCTTACGTCAGAAACGTCGTTTCCACACACGTGCACGCGTAGTGCCAAGTATCGCAAATTTCATTAGTGAATGAGATATTGGTACGTATGTAATACGTTTGAGACATAGAATGATGGACGGTTATTGGCCAAATGACAAAGTATTCCACGTTGGTAAACGAAGGAATAAGTGTACGAAGTGTAAGATGAAACGAGTCGGAAATCGCCGCGGAGCCGTGAAGGGCTGCGGCGCAACACCGTCGGAGTCGCGGCGCCTCCCAGCCAGCGCCGTGGCGCTAATTGGGTGGCCAGTCACTGGAGTCGTGGCGCTAATTTATAGAGCCGCGGCGCTTCGGAGGCAGAATGCTGCGACGGAAAGTTGGAAAATTCTGACCTTTGGGCTGGTTTTGGAGCATTGAATCTCCATTACTTGGCACATGAATTCAGCCATTATTTGGCTGAATGTAACCCCTCTAATAAGTGTCATTACATGGCTATTGATGGCCATTAGTTGGTTAGTTGAGGGGTCATCTCCTTACACTATAAATTGAGGCATTTGACTCAATTGTTCACAACACTTAGAAAAATACTACAAAATTTATGAATTCATCTTCTTCCTCTCTAGCAAGTTTACTATACTCAAAGTTCTTCAAGAGTAACACTTGAGTTTCCTTTGCTCAATTGTTAAGTTGTTGTTGTATCTTTGGTGACTATTTCCCGACAACATAAAAAGAGATATACGGGGCAATCTTATCTTAAAGACAGAGTGTCATCACTCGACTCAGCAAATCACACAAGGAGTTTGTTTCATTCTTGATTTTCAGTTTTGTTGTATTGTTTAGTTTATCCTTTCTAGCAATTGTAATATTTACTTACTTCCCGTTCCCTGCATTTGTTGTATCTCACAATTTTAAGACATGATTTGTTGTAAGTACTTAGAAAGATGACGGGAAGAGAACAACTCACTTCTGATTCTGCAGCTGTTGCTACTCAAGGCAACCCCTCTGCCTTCCCCACTGCTCAAGGCACACCTAACGCCTTCAATACTGCACAAGGCTCATCCAACGCCTTTTCTGCTGCTTAAGGGAACACTCCAGTTCCTCCACCCGCTGGATTCCACCATGAAAGTCCAGAAAAGTTCATGGGGTCCAACTTCAAGAGATGGCAACAGAAGATGTTATTCTATCTGACGGTTATGGGAATGGCTCGTTTCCTAACAGAAGATCATCCACAAGCTGCAGATGAAATGGACCCTTCGCCTACTAAAACGGCTTAAGGAGGCCGAGGTATTCATGTCATTAATGGCATTAAGATGGTTCTTGATGCATGGAGTCATAGTGATTTCATGTGTAAGAACTATATTTTGAACTGCTTGTCAGACCCTCTCTACACGGTGTATTGCACCGTAGGCACTGCCAAAGAGTTATAGGAGAAGCTGCAAAAGAAGTACAATGCACAAGATGCAGGTACTAAGAAATTCATCTTTGGGAAATTCTTGAAATTTCAAATGGTGGATAGTAAAACAGTGATGTCCCAAGTCCAGGAATTCCAAATGATTCTACATCACCTGGATTTGGAAGGTATAAAACAAAATGAGCAGTTTCTTGTTGCATCACTGATTGAGAAGTTACCTCCCTCGTGGAATGAGTTTATGAGTTACTTAAAACTCAAAACAAAGGAAATGACCTTTGAAGAACTTATTATCAAACTCTAGATTCAGAAAGATAATAAGAAGGCCTTGCCTAGGGGTAAACAACCCGCTGAGGCAAAGGCAAATCTGGCTGAGGCCAAAGTGAACCCAAGCAAGAAGCGCAAGTTTCAGAAAGACGACAAGACCCAAGCGACAGAGAAGTTCAAAGGAAACTGTTACCACTGTGGGAAACCTGGTCACATGATCAAGGACTGCCGCAAGCTCAAGACTGAGCAACAAGAGAAGGTCAAGGCTCAGGCTAACGTCGTCAAAGACAGGCTTCTAGAAGACATGATTGAGTAGTTCTCAGCGGTGGTTCTTGAATCAAACCTTGTTGAGAATCCCATGCAATGGTGGATGGACACGGGTGCTACAAGACACATCTGTTCCAATAGAGATGCCTTCTCCACTTATACACCAGTTACAAACAAGAAGTTGTTCATGGGTAACAATGTTTCCTCTGACGTGCTGGGGTAGGAAAGGTAGTCCTGAAGATGACTTCTGGAAAGGAGCTCACTCAGAATGAGGTGATGCATGTTCCTGAGATTAGGAGAAATTTAATTTCAGGTGATTATTAGTTAATGCTGGTTTTAGGCTAGTATTTGAGTCCAATAAGTTTGTAATCACCAAGAATGGAACCTTTGTGGGAAGAAGCTTCGTCTGTGAAGGCCTCTTCAAGGTTAACGCCATGTCTGTAATACGTGCAAGCAATAATATTGAAGTTTCTTCTTACTTGCTTGAGTCATCTAATTTATGGCATCATAGATTAGGACATGTTAACTACAAGTCCATCCAGAGGTTGGTTAAGTTAGAGTTGTTGCCGTCTATCGATGTAAACCCTCAACAAAAGTGTGAGGTGTACGTAGAGGCAAAACTCACAAAGCTACATTTTTGATCCGTCGAAAGTAATACCGCTCCTCTAGAACTTATTCACACAGATATATGTGATTTGAAGTTTGTAAAAACTAGGGGAGGGAATAAGTACTTTGTGACATTCATTGATGATAGCACAAGGTATTGTTACCTTTACTTGTTGAAAAGTAAAGATGAAGCCTTTGAAGCGTTCTGACGTTATAAAGCAGAAGTTGAGAACCAACTAAGCATGTAGATTAAATCTATTCGTAGCGATAGAGGGGAAGAATACGTAGCGCCATTTGAGAAATATTGTGCCCAATCAGGCATTGTTCATCAAATTACAGCTCCATACTCACCTTAGTCGAACGGTGTGGCGGAACGTAAGAATCGCAGATTGAAGGAAATGATGAATGCCTTTCTCATCATTTCTGGTCTTCCCCAAAACATGTGGGGAGAAGCCATCCTTACCGCTAATACGATTCTTAATAGTGTCCCACATAAAGGTAAGGACAAAACTCTATATGAATTATGAAAGGGAAAGAAACCCACCTATATATATTTAAAGGTGTGGGGTTGTTTGGCAAAGGTCGAAGTACCCAAGCTAAAGCAGGTCAAGATTTGGCCTAAGACTGTAGATTGCATTTTCATCGGATATGCAAATAACATTAGTGCTTATCGCTTCTTAGTGCATAAGTCAGATATTCCAAATATCCACTAGGGTACAATCATGGAATCAATGAATGCATAATTTTTTTAAGATACCTTTCCTAGAAAGGAAAAATACGTAACCTCTCATAAACGAAGTTATAAACAAAGCTCTCAGGAATAGAGAGTCGTTGACTGCCCTGATCTAGATGGTTCAGATCTAGTGGACTTCGAAGTGGCTGAATATTCGGAATCTAGTGTTCCAGATTCTCAGAACTTGGAGACTCCAGAGATGGAACCAAGGCGAAGTAAAAGGGCCAGGAAGGATAAATCCTTCGGTCCTGACTTTGTAGCTTATATGGTTGATGATGAACCAAGGACAATTGCTGAAGCATTGTCAACTACAGAGGCACCGCTCTGGAAAGAAGCTATTGAGAGTGAAATAGACTCTATCCTGCATAACCATACTTGGGAGTTGGTTGATCTTTCTCCGGGAAATAAACTGTTGGGTTATAAATGGATACTCAAATGGAAGTATAAAGCAGATGGGTCTATAGATAAGGACAAAGCTAGGTTGGTAGTCAAGGGCTATCGGCCGAAAGAAAGCCTTGACTATTTTGACACGTACTCCCCGGTGTCTAGGATGACGTTCATACTAGTATTCATTGTGATCGCAGCGTTACGTGACCTTGAGATACATCAAACGGATGTCAAGACAACCTTCCTAAATGGTGATTTAGAAGAAGAAATTTATATAGAACAACCCGAGGGGTATGTGGTTCCAGGGTAAGAGAAGAAAGTCTGTCGGCCTGTCAAATCTCTGTACGGGCTGAAACAAGCCCCGAAGCAATGGCACAAAAATTTGATAGTACTCTGCTATCGAAGGGTTTCGCCATTAATGAGTGTGATAAATGTGTCTACGTGAAAGGTAAGTCTGACTCGTTCGTCATGATATGCATGTACGTAGATGACATATTGATCACATAGAGTAGTCCTAGCTTGATCCTAGAGACTAAGAATATGTTGAAACAATGTTTCGACATGAAGGATATGGGTATCGCAGATGTCATCTTAGGGATAAAAATCTCTAAGACGTCTGACGGACTGGTCTTATCTCAATCTCACTACATCGAGGATGTTTTGAGAAAGTTTGAGATGTTTGACAGTCGCCTATGAAGTCACCAATGGATAGAAATCAAAAGCTTGATAAATATCGTGGTGCACCCGTATGCCATGAGAAATATGCACAGGTGATTGGGAGTTTGATGTACATAACAAACTGCACCCGACCTGATATTGCTTATACAATTAACAAGATGGCTAGGTTTACCCGTAATCCGAGTAATGATCATTGAAAGGCATTGAATCGGGTACTATGATACCTGAAATACACACTAACTTACAGGTTGCATTATTCGAGATATTCAGCTGTACTAGAGGGGTACAGTAATGCAAACTGGATATCTGATTTGGAGAACATCAAGTCCACCAGTGGGTATGTATTTACAATTAGTGGTGGGGATGTGTCTTGGAAATCCTCTAAGCAAACTTGCATCGCCCGATCCACGATGGAATCGGAGTTTATCGCTTTAGACAAAGCAGGAGAAGAAGTTGAATGGCTTCACGACTTCTTAGAGGATGTTCCTTGTTGGAACAAACTCGTACCTTCTGTAATGATATCCACTGTGACAACCAGTCGGCTCTAGGAAGGGCACGAAATTCTATGTACAATGGCAAGTCTCATCATATTCGATAGAGACATAAGACCATTTGGCAGCTGATCACCACGGGTATAATATCCATTGATTATATAAAATCAAAGGATAACATAGCAAACCCACTGACAGAGGGCTTACCCAAGGATCAGATATTCTGCCTGTCTAGGGGAATGGGATTAAAACCGAAGCTATAAGGACCAATACGGTGGTAACCCAACCTTACTGACTGAAGATCCCATGAATTAGGTTCAATAGGAAAACTAAGCTGTAAAGGTTCAGTGGAGCGCTCGGTGGAAGCATGAGCACTTCGGATAGTGATTTCTGTAAAGAAACACCAAATCCAAAGTCGTTCCCGTGATAGACTATAAGTGCTATCTATAGTGTGGTAAAGGTTAAGTTTCCAAAACCTTTAATGATCCTCACCGGTTGAGGTTAGGTTTGGGGAAACTTTTAATGGTTCCTAACACTTGTAAAGTGGGGTATAGCAGGATACCTTATAGGAGACCACCTATTTAAGTACGAGGACAGGCCGCATCAAATGAACGCACTTAAGAATCCAAGAAGTGTCCACGGCCACAACAGACAAAACATTACGAAGAACAGAGTAAGGGAAGTTGTTGTGTTGGTATAGTTGACTTGGCTTACACTAAACATTGACAGTTCAAGACATCACGTTCAACGTGCAGTAAGTAAGTCCGATGGTATTCAACTATGGAAGATTCAAAGTGGACAATCAGGCACTCGCGGATTCCTGATAACCTCGAGCAATTGCTTTTTTTTCCTTCTCAAAGAAAGAATTTAGCATTCTTTGCTCCAAGAGGCGATAAGTACTACTGTTTTTTATAGATCCATTGGATATGAAATCTACAGTCTTAGATCCAACTTAACCTATTTTGGTAGTCCAACCTCTACCAAACCACCCTACATCACAACATTTGTAGGTTGGATCATTTCTATGTTACACATGGAGGATTATCCTTATGCGGAGTTCTTCTGAGAATCACACTAGCGGTAAGGATTGCCTTGCCCCATATATTTTGAGCCTACAGCTTTGCGCTTCGCTAACACCATTAGACTGAGGTGAGTAAGGAGCAGTTGTTTGATAAATGATGCTTCACATTCTCCCCCTCTATCACTACGAATTCCTCAATCCGTAGGCTTAGTTGATTTTTCTACTTCTGCTTTGTAGCGCTTATCCGCTTCACCAGCTTTATCTTTGCTTTTCAACAAACAAAGGATGCAATACGTTGTACCATCGTCAATGAAGGTCACAAAGTACTTGTCCCCCCTATTTTGTACAAACTTCAAAATCACCCATGTAGGTGTGACTAAGTTCTAGAGGAGCGGTGCTTCTTTCGCTATTCCTTTGATGTAATGGAAAGGTAATTTTGCCTCTTCTCCCACATCACATTTATTTTGAGGGTTTATGTCGACAGAAGGCAACAATATCAACCTCGTTAGATTTTGAATGACTTTCTATTTAATGGGTCTTAATCCATGATGGCATAGATGCACGGATTACAAATATATTATTCATTTGGTTACAGACATACTATACCATTCTTAGTTATTACACACCTGTTGGACTAGTCTCAAACCAGGTTGACCAACAGCGTTCCTGAAACCAAGTTTGGGACATGTATCACCTCCTTTTAGAGTGATCCTATTCCCTGAAGTCCTCTCCAGCCCCTTCTACTTTAGAGGTGGCGTTGCTTCACATGAACAACCTCTTGCCCGTGGTTAGGGCGTAAACGGATCATATGTGATCTGAATACTTTGGCCCACTCCAGTTGCTTTTGCAGACTGAGTGTCCAATTTTGGCCTTCAGATCATTTAAGACCTTAAAACTCTGGCCTACTCCAGTCGCTTTGGTAGACTGAGTGTCCAATTTCTTTTCTGTCTTTCTTTTGGCCTTCAGATCATTTAAGAACTGGAAACTCTGGCCTACTCTAGTTGCCCATAGGTTTTGTACGACTGACTGCCCAATATCATCCTATTAAATAAAGGATCTTCTGTCAGATAGTGTGACAGGTTCAACGTCTTAAGATAAGCCATTATCTTTTAGTCTTCTTCCTTTGAGATTGGTTCCCAGACAATTCCTGGCGCTTGCTTAAGAGTGGTAACAGTTTTCGCACAGTCAGTGGATATTTCTCCCTCGTATGTGCGAACATACTTTACACACTTTTAATAATTACACCCAAAAGAACGGATCTTTTAAATTTTGTTTACCAAAAATCCAATCTTTAAACGGGAAGAAATGTGAGATTAAACTTCTGAATTTAAAGCATAAAGTATATAATTTTTCTGGTAAACATTTTCATATTCTTAGCCTTACATTAAGTCCTTTTAATCAAACACCATTTAATCTCATTTTTGACAAGGAAGAAAAATAACTTATCCCAATTTCGGATTCTGGCCCACTTCAATCACTTCGTCGGACTGAGTGTCCATTTCCTCCTTACCATAATTCGGATCCTTATATAGGCCTTCTACTACAAGATAGAACAACATTTTTAGCCTTTTCCTCTTGTCCCAGTTGACATCCTCAGCCTCTCTTGGGCGCTTGTTTCCACCACTCTCGGGAGCGGTGACACCATCAACACCTTGTCCGTCAACAACATAATCAGAATTGTCTTCTACCAGAAATCCACAACCATATCCAGATTTGATCACACACCTGTTGACCTACATCTTTCGAACATTAATACAATCTTATCTTAAAATTGTTGGAAATAAAGCAGTACGGGAATAGTAAATGACTATTACAAGTTCTTCGAAAGTATAAAAAATAAAGATTACAATAAGAAGTTGTCAATCTTTTAATCTTGTACTAGAACTTCAAATCTGGATCTTGTATTCAGAAATACAAGAACATGAACTGCTAAACTTGTGGCTTGTAGAACCGCTGAGAATTCGAACTGTTAGAGTCCTTTGAGTTTCAAGTTCACACCTGAAACACTTAGCAACCAATTAGATAATCACAACAACATCGGCTGATTCGAGAGATGACTCTCTGTCTTTAAGACAAGATTGCCCCGTATATATTCTTTTACGTTAGCGGGTAATAGTCTCCCAAGATAAAATAGCAATTAATCAACACTATAAAGCAAATAGGTTGATTCTGATGAAGAAAACAAACATGAAATGACTTGCTAAAGAATGGAAATTTAAGAGGAAAATGAAGAGTTTCTGCTCTTGTTCAAGACTTGTGTTATCTCTTTATTTTTGGTTTCTCTTCTTCTCTCCTCAAATCTGTTTCAGGTCTCAATATATAGTGTTTAGGAGGAGGAGATGTGTTAAGAGGTCCTTTAAGAGGTGTAGTCATGGCCAGAAACATTTTGTAGTAAGTGAAAAATGTTTTAGATGGTTAATGCCATAAAACTGTTGGCTTTCTGCCTGCTGGTCAGAAGTAGCCCAGAAGCCCGAAGCCCGAGACCCTAGATCGAATGGAACGGGTGGGCGGTGGCGGCGCGCGTGTAGGGCTAGTTTCATATGATTAATGTCATAAAACTGTTGGCTTTCCTATGCTGGTAGGCTTCAACTTATAAAGGCAGTATTGTTTGGTGTGCAAGCTTACTGGAGTTAGTTGTTTTTAATGCCTAAGAAGGTGATCAAGCTCATTGAAGAAATTTGTAGGAGTTATATGTGGTCAGGGGAGGCAACTGTGTCCAAAAAAACATTGATGGCTTGGGACAAAGTCTGTTTGCCTAGGAAAGCAGGTGGTCTAAATCTTATAAATCTAAGATTGTGGAATCAAGTTGCTATTTGTAAGCTTCTATGGGCACTCAGTCAGCAAAAGGAGAAATTATGGATTGCATGGATACATACTTACTACATAAAAAGGCAGAATGTGTTCAAAATGGACATTCCTAAATGAAAGAAATAATCTCTTGATTATTTTCATTGATTGAAAGAGTATATATACATTTACATATTTCCATAATAGAAGAATCTTATTCCTATTCTATTCCTAAACCCTTATTCTACTTGGATAATAACTATATAATTATGGTAATACAAATATTATGATAATACAAATATTATGGTAAGTATACATTACAACTTTACCTAAACTAGGATACTAAAATATATTACCTAACTATACCATGTATATGGGGAATCCGAGAATTCGAGACTCAATATACATAGGATATACACGTGTATATAGTGTATATCCTTTGTATATTTAACATACCCCCGCAGTCATAGCGGGCGGTCTTTGAAAGCTGAGACTGTTCCTAAAATTTTCAAAAAGGACCGAGGGAAGACCCTTTGTAAAGATGTCGGCAATTTGATATCTTGACGGAACATGGCAGACGCGTACCTGACCACGAGCAACCTTTTCGCGGACAAAGTGTCCATCTCGATATGTTTAGTGCACTGGTACTGAACGGGATTATCAAAAAGGTAGATGGTACTAACATTATCGCAATAAACCAAGGTTGCCTTCTGAATAGGACAATGAAGTTCCAACAGCAAATTACGTAACCAACATGATTCCAAGACCACGTTAGCTACCCCTCGATATTCGGCCTCGGCAATGGATCGGGATAATGTCGATTGACGTTTGGCAGACTACGAGAACAAGTTATTGCCAAGAAATATACAATAACCAGACGTAGACCTTCTGGTGTTCGGACAGCTACCACAATCAGCATCCGTTTACAAGACAAGTGTGGACGTCGAGGAAGGATATAAATGCAAACCATAGTCAAGTGTACCCTGAATATACCGAATGATGCGTTTGAGTGCATTGATGTGCTCAACTCTGGGATCATGCATAAAAAAACACACATGCTGGACAACATAGTAATATCTGTTCTCGTGAATGTAAGATACTGAAGGGCCCCTGCAAGACTGTGATAGCGGGTCGGATCCTCGTATAGTACGCCGGCCGCGGCACTAAGCTTGGGCTTAGTATCAACTGGAGTGGAAGTGGACTTACAGGATGACATCCCAGCCCTATCAATGATCTCAACTGCATACTTTATTTGATATAAGAACAACCCACCTGCATGACGAGTGACAATAATCCCCAAAAAATAGCTCAAGGGCCCCAAGTCTTTCATAGCAAACTCAGAGCTGAGCATTGTCATGATAGACTAGCATAGGGCATCGGAAGAGGCATTCAAAATAATATCATCCACATATAACAGAATATAGGCCAAGGACGAACCACGATGGTAGATGAACAAGGAATTATCCGACTTGCTGTGAGTGAACCCAATAGTCGAAACATAGTCTGCAAACTGCGATACCAAGCCCGTGGAGAATGCTTAAGCCCATATAAGGACTTCTTCAACAAACAGACATGATGAGGATGTTTGGGATCCCTAAATCCCAAAGGCTGATGCATATTGACTGTTTTCTTGAGATCACCATGTAGGAAAGCATTCTTTACATCTAATTGATGAATAGGCCATGCTTTTGAAAGAGCCAAGCTAAGCACAGTGTAAATGATAGCTGGCTTGACCACCGGACTAAACGTCTCACCACAATCTACACCAACCTGTTGAGTCTTACCATCACCCACAAGCCGCGCCTTATGTCGAGCAAATAAATCATCTGAATTTTCCTTATGAGAAAAAATCTACATAGACCTGATAATATTAATACCAGATGGACGGGGCACCAACTCCCACATCTTATTATCAATAAGAGCATTATATTCATCGGTCATATCAATTTTCCAATTCGGGTCATTTAAAGCAAACACATGATTACGGGGTAAGGGTGATTTAGAGACATTAGAATGTAAATTAAAATGTCTTTTTGGTTTCAAAACACCCCGTTGACTACGAGTGACCGGTCTATGACTCGAGGAAGAATTGGGCGGATTTTGGGAATTTTCTGGCTCGATTTAATCGCCAAGCGTGCTGGGCCTACCGAACCCAGAACAGACGCAGAACCGACCAGCCTGCATTCAGTCGATCGCCCAATCGCCAAATCGCCCATGATCGATCGACTCGCAGTTTATGACGGACCAGTGGGACCAGCGGGCAGTGGGCCGCCAGAGAATTTTGGGTGCGGGATACGTCCGAAAAATAGTGAATAATAGACGGGGATATATCATCATCCAAAAAATTATACAAATTAGGCACGGGAATACTAACCTTAGCAAATGGAAATTGGGATTCATCAAAAATTACATGGCGATTAATGATGATTTATTAGAGGATAAATCAAAGCATTTGTAACCACGATGATTAGACGGAAAACCCAAAAACACACATGGAGTAGACCGGGCCTGAAGTTTGTTAATTGTGGTGGACGGGAATAACGGATAACACAAACACTCAAAAACCCGAAGATGTGAATATGAATGAGTCTTATTAAATAAAATTTGAAGGGGGGAAGAATATGTCAAACCTTTGGAAGGAATTATGTTAAGGAGATATGTAGACATTTGTAGAGCATGATGCCAAAAAGACGGGGGTACGGAAGCATGAATCAATAAATTTCAGACAATGTTATTTATGGAACGAATTTTACGTTCGACTTTCCCATTTTGTGAAGATGTATGAGGACAAGAAAAATAAAAATTGATCCCATTCTTAGCACAGAACTCCCGAAACACCCCATTGTCATATTCTTTTCCATTATCACACTGAATATTTTTTATTTCCCTTTTGAATTGCGTTCTAATGAATGCTCTAAATTTTAAGATGGAAAAAACTTGAGATTTTTTCGCTATCGAAAAAGTCCATAAAAACTTAGAATAATCATCCAAAAAGAGAACATAATACCGATGACCCAAAGAACTAAGAACAGGAGACGTCCATAAGTCGCTATGAATAATATCAAATGCATTAAAGTATGAGAATTTGAGTCTACAAATGGCAACCTAACAACTTTTCTTAAAGAACAAGACTGACAATTTGGAGTACTACGCGTACCCTTACATGAAATAAAATTATTTTTATTTAATGATGACAAAATAGATGATCCCGGATGACCAAGACGAGCATGCCACAAGGAAGGAGAAAGGGCTGCAAATGCGGATGACAAGGCTTGACTCGATGGACCAGAACTGGATGTGATAGGATAAAGATCTCCCCTATTATCACACCTCATGAGAAGACTCCCCGTTTTGAAATCCTTCACAGAGAAACCAAATGGATCAAATTCAATAGAAACGGAATTGTCAGTAGTGAATTTACGGACATACACTAAGTTTTTAATCAATTTGGGAGCATGTAGGGTGTTTTTCAAGATAAGAGGTGGATGAGGGGGAGATAAAGTTTTATGACCATAACCACGAATTGGAATAGAATTACCATTACCAATAATTATGCCGCGAGGGTTTCTCAAATTGGAATAAGACGAGAGCGTACCTAAATTGGATGCCATGTGGGTAGTGGAACAAGTGTCCATATACCAATTTGGGTCTGAATGAGTTAAACCAAGCATGTGCATTGCGGCTTCAATGTCGGTAGACGTGGGTGCCACTGCGTGATAGACCAGCGGGGGCCGAGGGCCAAGTACCCGTGCTTGCTGCCTCGGCCCAGATGACCGACTGTAAGTGGACCAGGGCGTGGTGGGCCTGGACTATTGCTGGGCAGCCCACTGCCAGTGGGGCGAAACATGGCCTGGCCTAAACTGTGGTTGTGGGGCCCACTACCACGGCATAGAGACCCACTGTGGGGCCTAGAACTGCTGCTGTTATTTCTGACCACTGCGGGGGCCACCACCACCACCACCATTGTATCGGCTGCCGCTGCGGTTCTTGCCATTATTTTTCTTATTTCCACCCTTTTTGCCACCACCGTTGTTGCGGTTTTGTCCTGAGTTGTTGGAACCGGTAGGAGAAACCATGGACTCAGTCATCATGACTATGGGACTAGCACCAGTAACCGCCCTTTTTTCCATGCCTGCTTCTTCGAGTGTAAGCATAGAACGGGCCTGATAAAATTGCGGAAGCGGATTGCTTTGCCGAAGAAGCGTTCCAACACCATTATAGGCTTCGGAGAGGCCGGACACCATTTGGAGGACCAAACGATCATTCAAAACTGGCGCGCCAACGTTGCGAAGTTGGACCACCAATTCTTTTAATCTTTTGCAATAAGCCGAAACGTTAGGAAAATCTTCCATATTAACGTGGGAGAAATCCTGCTCAAGAGTAACAGCTCTAGAATTTTGATTATCTTGGAATATATCACGCAGTCTATCCCAAGTCGCCTATGCCGTAGCGTCAGGCTCAATAATCATTTGCAAAAGGTCGGTAGAAATTGTGGAATATATCCACTGGAGGACAGTGACATCAAGAGTCGTCCACAACTTAGGATCATCCTCGCGTTTTGGCACCTCCATATCCTCAGGAGCCGCGGGGATTATGTGATGGATGACTTGATGCGAATGTGCGTGAATTTTGAACAGTTCAGCCCACGTCGCATATTGGACGTTTTCTATTTCAAGAACAAAAGGGATGTTATTTTTTATGTTAGAAACTGTAAGGGCAGGATGAAACATGTTCCGGGATGTAGACATATTGATAGAACAATATGTGATTGAGGGATTGGGAAATTTTTTGGGAGAAAGATGAATCGTCGGCACAAAAACCAAAGATGGAGGGCTCGGATTTTGAGGCTTAAGATGAGATGGAGGAAGAAATTTTGGAGAGGATTTTAAGACATACACTTCTGATACCATGAAAGAAATAATCCCTTGATTATTTTCATTGATTGAAAGAGTATATATATACATTTACATATTTTCATAATAGGAGAATCCTATTCCTATTCTATTCCTAAAACCTTATTCTACTTGGATACTAACTATACAATTATGGTAATATAAATATTATGATAAGTATACACTACTAATTACATTACAACTTTACATAAACTAGGATACTAAAATATATTACCTAACTATACCGTGTATATGGGGAATCCGAGAATCCGAGACTCAATAAACATAGGATATACACGTGTATATCGTGTATATCCTTTGTATATTTAACACTAAACATGCTGCTTGGATGATTAGGAAAATATTTCATATGAGGAGCTACTGGCAAGCTTTGAGGGATATTGACATCTTGAGAGTAAATGGGAAGTTTCACTTAGCTACAGCCTATAGAAGACTGAGAGGGGAAGTGCCAAATGTGGCTTGGGGCAGCTTGGTTTGTCAAAATGTAGCAGCTCCTAAGCACAATTTTATACTATGGTTGAGCCTTCATGAGAGACTAAGAACAAAGGACCAACTACTAAAGTGGGGAATGGATGTGAGTGGAACATGTGTTTTGTGCAGCAATGAGGTCAAAACACTACCTCATTTATTGTTTGATTGCAGCTTTTTAGAGGAGATATGGAAATCAATACTGACATGGCAACAGTGGAATAGAGACATACAGACTTGGGCTATGGAATGGGCATGGGTACAGCAGCAAGCAAGTGGTGTATGGCATTTGGATAGAGAGGAACAACAGGATTTTTCAGAACAGAGCAGCTACACAGGCAGCATTGAATACACAAATTCGTGTGTTCGACCTTGAATACTCTTCCAGGGCTCTCTTTATATTATAATGACACCAAAGGCCACGTATTTATACACAAAACGGGCCGGATCGCGGGTTAAAATGTTGGGCTGGACAATTAAAATGGGGGATGGGCTGGTCGTTTAGGTCCTCTTTTCGGTCCGAAAATAATAATACATAGGAGAGTGGATTGGGATTAAAAGAATAACAGAATTCGAGTTTAAAATATAGCCCATTTGGCTTCAATTATAATTCAAGCTTTTAAGAGAATGGCCGAATCCTATTTAAAATCAATTGCTTCCAAATTATAACCACCTTTTAAAATCCAATTTAATTGAAATAAAATTGATATACATTAGTTATCAGATTAATTGATTAAGCTTCTTGGCTTTAATAAAATAACATATTTGATGGACAAACTATAATTTTTAAGTTGTGAATGACTTTAAATTGACAAATTAAAAAATATACTTAATTAAAACACTTGTTTTTGACATAATTCAATTTTTAAATTGACAAATACATTTTGTAATTTTAAAAAATAATATAGAAATATACGTATAATATATATTAGGTATTTTGTCAAATGAAATGTTAAAATAACCCCGAAACTAGTTTAAGAAAAATATTTTTGACTTGGCAAACAATTATTTTACTTTATTTAAAATTTAAGAAGCTCGACTAATTAATTTAATATGGGAAGGCCAAAATTGGGTGTCAACACTCGATACTTTAATGAATACCCATTTGTATACAAAGAAAATTTGATGTTGTTCATGATGAGTGAATATGATGTATTAATGGTCTATTTTGCCCATGGAAGGGGTATTGGCAGTGGCGACTTTGCTGGTGGTGGCTCCAAGGTTAGGTGGAGGTGGGATGTAGGAGAAAGATTAAGAAAAAATTGAAAATTGAATTGAAATTTTACGAGTCGGATTATTGGAATGGTTCAGTTAAATGAGAGGGTTTTTAAAAGTTTAAATGACATGTGGAAATTTCAGATTTAAAAAAAATATTTAATGATAATGAAAATTTCAGCAATGCAACATACGTTCTTAGGGGAATATATGTGTCAAAAGTTGAGTGACATGAACACAAATGAGTCAAACTTCAAACAGTTTTCTGTTGAGGTCTATCCTGCAGAGGTACTCAAATTGAATTAGTGATCGACTTCTAGGTTTCGTCGTAAACCTAATTGGTTATTTCCAATTACGGAGGATATATCCAAATATTTTCTCAAAGTTCAAAGGTATATTTGACCTTTTTCCTTAAATAAAAAAAAAAGCAAAACCTATCAACGACAAAAATAGCAACTTTCCCAACATTGAAAAGGGGCACGATGGATATAAAAATCGTCTTTACATATCCCATACGTATTGAAAGAAATAATCCCCTTGATTATTTTCATTAATTGAAAGGTATATATACAAGTTACAAATTAAGAGAATTCTATTCCTATTCTACTCCTAAAACCTTATTCTACCATAATTCTAACTATACAATTATGGTAAGTGTATAAGACTAATTAAGGTAACCTTTACACTACAATTTACTACAAATATACTTTCCTAATATACAATATCCTACACTGCCCGTGATGGGCTACAAGCTACTGCCCGTGATGGGCCTTAGCCATTCTGCCGATTTGGGCTTCTTCATTCCTCATATACCGTGATATACACTATGTATACTAAGTGTATATCACGGGTATATTACCTTGTTTAACACACCCCCGCAGTCATAGCGGGCGGTCTTCGAACGCCGAGACTGTCCCTAAAATCTTCAAAAAGGACTGCGGGTACACCATTTGTAAAGATGTCTGCAACTTGATATTGGGACAGGACATGGCATACGCGAACGTGACCCCGAGCAACCTTTTCACGGACAAAGTGAATGTCTATTTCGATATGCTTAGTGCGTTGGTGCAGAACCGGGTTACTTGAAAGGTAGATGGTACTAACATTATCGCAATATACCAAGGTTGTCTTTTGAATGGGACAATGAAGCTCCAAAAGTAAATTACGTAACCAATATGATTCTGAGACCACATTAGCTACCCCTCGATATTCGGCCTCGGCACTTGAGCGGGATAGAGTTGCCTGACGCTTCGGCCTCGGCACCAGGAGACCAAGTTGTTGCCAAGGAACATACAATAGCCAGACGTCGACCGTCTGGTGTCTGGACAACCACCCCAATCAGCTCTGTGTATGAGACAAGTGTGGATGGCGAGGAAGGATATAAATGCAAATCATAGTCCAGTATACCCTGAATATACCTAATGATGCGTTTGATTGCATTCATGTGCTCAATTCGGCGATCATGCATGAATAAACACACATGCTGGACGGCATACGTAATATCCGGTCTTGTAAAAGTAAGATACTGAAGGGCCCCTACAAGACTGCGATAGCGGGTCGGATCGTCGTATGGTGCGCCGGCTGCGGTACTAAGCTTGGGCTTTGTATCAACTGGAGTTGAAGTGGACTTACAGGATGACATCCCAGCCCTCTCGATGATCTCAGTTGCATACTTTCTTTGAGACAAAAACAAACCATTTGAATGACGCTTGACGGCAATCCCCAAAAAGTAACTCAAGGGCCCTAAGTCTTTCATAGCAAACTCAGAGCTGAGCATGGTCATGATAGACTGGTGTAAGGCATCAGAAGAGGCAGTCAAAATGATATCATCCACATACAACAGAATGTAGGCCAGGGACGAACCACGATAGTAGATGAACAAGAAATTATCCGACCTGCTGTGATTGAACCCAATAGTCGAAACATAGTCAGCAAACCTTGTATACCAGGCCCGTGGAGACTACTTAATCCCATATAAGGACTTCTTCAATAAACAGACATGATGAGGACGGTTGGGATCCCTGAATCCCAACGGCTGATGTATATAGACTGTTTCCTTAAGATCACCTTGGAGGAAAGCATTCTTGACATCCAACTGATGAATAGACCATGCCTTCGAAAGAGCCAAGCTAAGCACAGTGCGAATGATAGCCGGTTTGACCACCAGACTGAACGTCTCCCCACAATCTATACCAACCTGTTGAGTCTTACCATCACCCACAAGTCGCGTCTTATGTTGAGGAAATGAACCATCTGAATTCTCCTTATGAGCAAAAATCCACATAGACCTGATAACATTAATACCAGATGGACGGGGCACCAACTCCCACGTCTTATTATCAATAAGAGTATTATATTCATCAGTCATAGCAATTTTCCAATTCGGGTCGTTTAAGGCGGACACAAGATTACGGGGCAAGGGGGATTTAGATACATTATAATGTAAATTAAAATGTCTTTTAGGTGTAAAAATACTTCGCTGAGTACGAGTGACCGGTCTATGACTCTAGGATGAATTGATTGAATTTTGGGAATTTGCTGGGCTCGGGATGGACTGGCCAGCAGACAGTGGGCATGCTGGCCCAAATCGGCAACTGAAAGCAGGGACTGGACCAGTTCCAGCGATTGGGTACGGGGAAAGGGGGATTTAGAGACATTAGAATGTAAATTAAAATGTCTTTTAAGTGTAAAAATACCCCGCTGACTACGAGTGACCGATCTATGACTCGAGGACGAATTGAGTGAATTTTGGGAATTTGCTGGGCTCGAGACGGATCGCCGCGATGGCGATGGGCATCTTGGCCCAAATCGGCAATCGAGGCAGGATCGACCGCCTTCAGAGGCTGGGATCGCCTAATCGCTGAACCGATCCAAATGGACGGAATCGACTCGGAACAGTGGGGTCGCTGGAGAATTTTGGGTGCGGGATATGTCCAAAAAATGGTGAGTAATATACGGGGATATACCATCGTCCAAAAAATTATACGAACTATGCTCGGGAGTATGAACTTTAGTAAAGGGAAATTGAGTTTCATCAAAAATTACATGGCGATTAATGATGATTTTCTTGGAGGATAAATCAAAGCATTTGTAACCACGATAATTAGACGGATAACCCAAAAACACACACGGAGTGGACCGAGCCTGAAGTTTGTTAATTGTGGTGGACGGAAATAACGGATAACACAAGCACCCAAAAATCCGAAGATGAGAATAAGAAGAATTCTTATTATATAAAATTTGGAGGGGGGGAGAATATGTCAGACCTTTGGACGGAATTATGTTTAGCAGATATGTGGCCATTTGTAGAGCATGATGCCAAAAATATAGGGGTATGGAAGCATGAATTAAGAGAGTGCGGACAATGTTATTTATGGAACGAATTTTGCGTTCGGATTTCTCATTTTGTGAAGATGTATGAGGACAAGAAAAACGAAAATTGATCCCATTATTAGCACAGAACTCCCGAAACCCCTATTGTCATACTCTTCCCATTATCACATTGAATATTTTTTATTTCTCTTTCGAATTGGGTACGAATGAACGCTCTAAATTTTATGAAGACGGAAAACACTTGAGATTTATTTGCAATTGGAAACGTCTACAAAAATTTAGAATAATCATCTAAAAAGAGAACATAATAATGATGACCCAACGAACTGAGAACATGAGACGTCCATAGGTCGCTATGAATAATATCAAATGGCATTGAAGTATGAGAATTTGAGTCTACAAATGACAGCTTAACAATTTTTCCTAACGAACAAGATTGACAAATTGGAGTACGACTCATACCCTTATAAGAAATAAAACTATTTTAATCTAAAACTGATAAAATAGAGGATTCCGGATGACCAAGGCGAGCATGCCACAAGGAAGGAGAAATGGCTGCAAAGGCTGATGGCAAAGCTTGACTCGAAGGACTGAAACCGGGTGTGATAGGATAAAAATCCCCTCTACTATCACACCTCATGAGATGACTCCCCGTCTTGAAATTCTTTAGAGAGAAACCAAAAGGATCAAATTCAACAGAAACGGAATTGTCGGTGGTGAACTTTTGGACAGACACTAAGTTTTTTATCAATTTGGGGGCATGTAAAGTATTTTTCAAGATAAGGGGTGGATTGTGGGGAGACAACGTTTTCTGACCATAACCCTGAATTGGAATAGAGTTGTCATTACCAACAATTATACCCCGAGGGTTGCTCAAATTGGAATAAGATGAGAGAGTACCTGAATCGGAAGTCATGTGGGTAGTAGCATTGGTGTCCATATACCAATTTGGGTCCGTTTGAGTCAAACCCAATGTGTGCATCGCAGCCTTGATATCGGTCTGAGTGGGGCCTGCTGCGTGGTGAGCTGGCGGAGGTCGGGGCCTAAGTATTCCAGGACTAGGCTGAAATGGGCCGTGGCTTTGGGCTGGCGTTCTTGGGCGATGGGCGGTGGGTCGTGACTGCGATTGTTGGGCACGAAATCTTGGCCACTGGCTGCCGAGAGCTGCTGGAAAATAGGGGCTGCTGGCCCACGGCCCATTGCCCCAGCCCCACTGCCATGGACCCCACTGCTGGGACCAGTAGGGTGGAAGGCCACTGTTGACTGGATGGGGCCCATTGCCGGCTTGCTGACCACCGGAACCGCCGTGTTTTCCCCTGCGGTTTTTGTTATTATTCTTACGATTATTTTTGCCGCCACCATGAGTATGGTTTTGGCCCGAATTATCAACAAAACCGGAAGAATTTGTGGAGGACATCATTAGGACGACAGGGCTTGCTCCGGTAGCCGCCTTTTTAGCCAAACCGGCTTTTTTCAAAGTAAGCATGGAGCGGGCTTGATAAAAAGCGGGAAGTGGGTTGCTTTGACGAAGGAGACTCCCAACGCCATTATAGGCCTCAGAAAGACCGGCAACCAGTTGTAGAACCAGACGATTATTTGTCATAGGTGCCCCAACGTTACGGAGTTGGTCTGCCAACCCCTTGAGTTTCTTGCAATATGCAGATACGTTTGGAAATTCTTCCATGCGAACTAGAGAGAATTCCTGCTCGAGTGTGACAACAGGTGAATGTTGGTTATCTTGGAATATGTCACGCAATCTATTCCATGTAGCCATAGACGTGGTATCTGGCTCAATAATCGTCTGTAAGAGGTCAACCGAAATAGTGGAATAAATCCACTGGAGAACGGTACCATCAAGAGTAATCCATAACTGAGGATCCTCCGCGGGAATAGGTATAGCGGGAGAAATTATGTGATGGATAACTTGATGGGAGATAGCATGAATTTTAAACAATTCTGCCCACGTCGCATATTGGACGTTTTCCATATTAGACCTAGTCTCTTGATACCATGAAAGAAATAATCCTCTTGATTATTTTCATTAATTGAAAGGTATATATACAAGTTACAAAATAAGAGAATTCTATTCCTATTCTACTCCTAAAACCTTATTCTACCATAATTCTAACTATACAAATATGGTAAGTGTATAAGACTAATTAAGTTAACCTTTACACTACAAATATACTTTCCTAATATACAATATCCTACACTGCCCGTGATGGGCTACAAGCTACTGCCCATGATGGGCCTCAGCCATTCTGCCGATTTGGGCTTCTTCATTCCTCGTGTACCCGTGATATACACTATGTTTACTAAGTGTATATCACGGGTATATTACCTTGTTTAACACGTAGCTAATAAGATGCCCCCATATAATACCCAAAAATACTACTACAACAAATAAAAGCAACTGGACAATTTCCTGTCTAGGTTCATTTCCATTCTCTGATCCAATAACAATAAATTTCCTCCATCTGGACTTCAACTTTCTCTTCTCCAATAAATATTGATACACATTTCAATATATACCAAGAAATTAAATAAATTGTACATTCATAATTTCCGACTATATGAAGAATAATAGCTGCCACAAAAAGGTAGAGGAAATTGACACTTATCGTGTTATTCATAAACTTCCCCCTGGTGATAGCCCTTATGGTAGAGCAAAATATGCACAGGTTTGTTATAATTATAACATGTTGCAATATGTACCGTATTAATCTGTTTTTTCATAAATTCATGCATTCTGAGAGTTTTAAGAATGTTTTATCCTAATTCTTACGAGTTTTATGTAATATTCTAACGTTGTTAAGATCAAATGGTTGGATGGGGGAATATGTAGTATTAATTGAAGTTATGTGATGAACAATAGATGGGCTTTAAATTCTTTATCTGGCCAGATTAACACTTACAACAAATGGAGGTTTCAAGTTAATTATAGATTTTAAATCTTTATTTAAAACTTTGAAATCAATCAATCCATATATACTCCTTTATTTGGCTTCCATAGCTTGATTCGTCGGTAAGAGTAGTGTGTGAGATATAGATTAGGCACATATCACTGAGTTCAAACTTTTCGTAAAGGTCTTAAATAGACTAATGGACTACTTTTCGGCCTTGTCTGTGTAAAATTGTCATTTTCCTGGAGTTGCAACTTTCAGAAGTATGACAATATTCTGGGGTCCCACTTGTAGAAATAAAAACTTCTTCAATTACATGAGTTGAAAAGTAGCTACTATTTGTCAACTTTATCCCATGTTTAAGTGAAGAATTATAGAGGGCCTATCTCATTAGTCATTATTCATCGAATTTCGAACCATGCACTATTAGCTCTCATGAATTTCTCAATTTTAAAAGTTTATCTGGCATCTGGTTAATCTTGCTTTTCTAATGTCACTTACAGCTGGTTGAGAAAGATCCAGAAGGTGCTATAGTTCTGTTCTGGAAGGCAATAAATGCAGGGATAGAGTAGATAGTGCCTTAAAAGATATGGCAGTAGTAATGAAACAACAAGATAGAGCTGAAGAGGCCATTGAAGCTATTAAGTCATTTAGAGATCGATGCTCCAAACAGGCACAAGAATCACTAGACAATGTCCTTATCGACTTATACAAGGTGCATAAACAAAAAACTCACTCCCCTGTTTTATTTTTTATGATGATACTACTCTTTACAAGAAGAATAAGTACTTTGTTATGCCTGAAAATCTTTTAACGTTAAACTTTCTATTTTATCGTTATTGACATGTTTTGAGATTACAGGTTCTGAGAGTATTTTTGGTGTGTGGAAGATGTCCTTTTTCTTTGAGAAACTATTTTATTCTCTTTTAGAAGTCTCTCACATTAGTTGAAGGACAGTAGTCTACATATATGGTTTTGCTCGTGTATCATATCATGAACTAACTTCAGAAAATGAATTATGTTCGAGATATATTTTAATTACATAATATCAGAGACAGACCTATCAATATTTTTGTTATACCCAATGGCGAAGCTATATATGTGTTAGCAAAGGGGGTTGAATCCATACTGTGCAAATAGGGTAAAACTATATTTTTTTGGTTATATAAACGGTTGAGTCCCCTATATACAAGACAAGATTCCAGTGTAGTAGTAAAGGGGATCCAAAAATTGCTTTAAACCATAGGTTCAAATCCTAGGTATGATACTCTTGTATTTCTTTTATCCTTGGGTATATCCAATGCTGAACTCTGATGTTGTATTATCAGCACTCAAGATGTCCAGTCCTGGATGTGCAAGGTTGTTAGAATATCTTATTGAAAATATGTGTTAGTCTCCTATAAGGAGTATAATTTTGAATCATTCTCACCTCACGAGCTTACGTTTTTAGTTGACTTAACCCCAATATCCATTTTCTTTACAATTTTTCTTGCATGAGGTTTTCTTGGTTGGCTCAAAACAATGACTTGTTTGAAAACATATTCCTTGATAACAGATGCAGGGCAACTTATTCCATCCTAAGTTTTCCTCCTCTTTGCATGAGTAGAAGCTCATACATATATAATTCAATTACTTCCAACAATATATTGATTGGTTGATGAATGTGACAGAAAAGTGGAAAATTGGAGGAACAGATAGAACTGTTGAAGGAGAAGCTAAGAATGATATACCAAGGAGAAACATTCAATGGAACACCTACAAAGACAACTCGCTCACATGGGAAAAAATTACATGTTACCATCAAGCAAGAGACCTCCAGGATACTGGTACCTCCTCCTATCTTTTTAAATACTCCCTCTGTCCCAATTTATGTGATGTACTTGTTGGAAATTTGTGTTTGGTGGAGAGTTGCGTCCACCCATATTTAATGAATTAAACACTAGGGTTCCGCATGTTGGAGGCTTTGTCTCTTCACACGTGCATAATCTACTAAGTGAGTAGATGACTGTAGGGCCAAGAATCGTCAAATTTCATTGAGAAATGAAAGAGATATTCGTCCACTAAGTAAAGTGTTTGAGACATGGAAATATGGTGTGGGACAAATCTACCACATCGGTGGGAAAAGGAAGAATTGCTCTCTTTATAAGTCTCTAAATTGGCTAAGGGTTTGGGATCCCAATGGGTAACCCATGTGTTTAAAGGAGGCAAGACTTAGATGTGCTTGGGTTCAAGGCTAAGCCCACACGCCCGCCGGTCCGGGCTCAGGTCTTGGGACTTGGGCTTCTTATGATATTATGGACCCCAAATTGGTTAATATTTACAGTTTGGTCCCTAGAGTTTCTAGAATGTTGAATTTGGGAACGACGGAAAGCAGAAAGTTTCTGCCCGTTGGAGTTGATTTTTGGGGGCGTTATTGTGCATTAACCAGCCATTACTTGGATGATTAACTCCCTCCATTAACAGTCATTACTTGGCTGAATTACACCCTCCTTCAATGGCCATAAACAGCCATTACTTGGCTGTTTAATTCCCTCCTTCAATGGCCATTAACAGCCATGTCTTGGCAGTTGAGAAGCCTCCCTTATGCTATATATTGGAGTCTTTTGTCTCAATTGTGTGACACAGATAAATAAAGACAGAAAAACGAGACATACTATATACACAGAGACAAACAAAAGAGAAACAGAAAGTCCAAAACGTGAGCAGAAACGTTGGGACGAAAACAGAAAACTCTTCCTTCCTTTTCTATTCTTCAGCAAGTCGTTTCGTGTTTGTTTTCTTCGTTAGAATCAACCTATTTGCTTTGTAGTGTTGATTAGTTGATGTTTTATCTTGGGAGACTATTGCCCGCTAACGTAAAAGCATATATACGGGACAATCTTGTCTTAAAGACAGAGAGTCATCTCTCGACTCAGC
Organism: Anisodus acutangulus; assembly: GCA_029783415.1. Lineage (NCBI taxonomy): Eukaryota > Viridiplantae > Streptophyta > Magnoliopsida > Solanales > Solanaceae > Anisodus > Anisodus acutangulus. Next base: position 28,891,122 of record CM056492.1, on the reverse strand, counting down.
CACAGTTGTAACAATCCAGTTTTTAGTGTTTCTTGATTGCAGGTTATCAAGATTCAAGACTCAACAAGCTTGCGGCAGTTCTGAATTGCCTATTTGTTTATCCTTTCGAACACTTGTAATATTTATTTACTTCCTGTACTGCTTTATAATATCCAACAGTACTTTCATTTGACACGCACTTTAAGAAATAAAGGAAGACTTTTGAATCTTATGGTCTAAAATAAGCCAAAGATATATATATATAGTTATAGATCATCTCGTTTTGCGTAAAAGATAAAGCTTAAAGTTAAATTATAGCCAAATAAGGAAATATATCACTTTGTGGGACGAACTAAAAAAAAGTGAGTCATTCTTTTTGGGATAGAGGGAGTACTAGCTATTGCTAAATTTAGAAAAATTTGGATACTAAGTAACTCTATTAATCAAAGCTTAGAAAGGCTAATATTTTTTTCTCCGTGCTTAAATTTTGAACTCTAAGTTTCAAAAATGATACTAGACGCATGATCTCTCTTGTATTATGTACATTCATGACTTCATCACCACCACAAGTAGCAAATGAACGGTCGATTTAGAGATAGCTCAGTGGGTTCAACTGAATTCATTTCTTTCCGTTCAACTATATGAAAAACATATTAAAATGTATACATATACAAATGACGATCATATTCATCTTGAACCAACTTACTATAAGGGTGTGTTTGGTATGAAGAAAATGTTTTCTTGGAAAACAAGTTGGTTTCTTACTTATTTTCTAGTGTTTGGTAAAGAAGAAAAAAAATCATCTCAAGGGCATTTATATGTAATTTAGCAAATACTATGGGGTGAGATGGAGTGGAGAGAAAGGGTTTGTGGGTGGCGGGGGTGGGTTGGTCAAAGGGTGGGGAGTGAGGGTATTGGATGGTGGGGAGGAGAAAATGAACTTGAAACGTTACTTATGTAACTTGTTTTCCTACTTCCATTAAGGAAGTCATTTTCTTGTTTTCCTAGAGAAAATGTTTTCCAAAAATTTTTGCCAACCAAACATGAAAAATTGAAAAACATTTTCCAGAAAAAGTTTTCCTCCATACCAAACACACCCTAAATCTTGAATTCGTCTTTACCAGAAACCCCATCCCCTAGACCCTTCCTCTCTCAAGGCTCCACCACTACTTGCTTCCTCTCATGCATACTCATTTCCTCTACAACTTCAAAGTTCTTATCTTATAAATGATCAACTTTGACATTGAATAATACTTACTAGTTATAATTAATGTCATTTATCCTGTTGCTATTGGAGTTTTTTTAATAATTCTCCTACATATGCAGGGAAACTTGGGATGGGCATACATGCAACAAACAAACTATGCAGCTGCTGAAATTGTTTATCACAGAGCTTTAAATTGACCCTGATGCCAACAAGGCCTGCAATTTATGCCTATGTCTTCTCAAATTAGCGTGATTTAACGAAGCAAAAACGGTTCTTGAAGACATTTTACAAGGTAAACTTCCCGGTTCAGATGATCCTAAGTTTAAAAGTCGCGCTATTGAGCTATTAAACGAGTTGGAGCCATTGGACTCATTCAAATTTGCTTCACATAATTCTGTGTTGCAAATTTGCCTTTGGTGGGAAGGTGCGTCCACCCATATTTAATGAATTAAAAACAAGTGTTTCGCATGTTGGAGACTTTGTCACTTCACATGTGCATAATCTACTAAGTGAGTAGATGACCGTAGGGCCAAGAATCGTTAAATTTCGTTGAGAAATGAAAGAGATATGGTCCACGAAGTAAGGTGTTTGAGGCATGGAAATATGGTGTGGGACAAATCTACCACATCGGTGGAAAAAGGAAGAACTGTTCTCTTTATAAGTCTCTAAATTGGCTAAGGGTTTGGGACCCCGAGGGGTATCCCATGTGTTTAAAGGAGGGAGGACCTAGATGTGCTTGGGTTCAAGGCTAAGCCCACACGCGCGTCGCCGCGGCCCGCCTGTCCCGTCCGGGCTCAGTCGTGGGACTTTCTGATATTATTTATTTGGACCCCCAAATTAATTAATATTTACAGTATGGTCCCTGGAGTCTCTAGAAAGGTGAATTTGGCAACAACGGAAGGCAGAAAGTTTCTGCCTACCGTTTGAACTGATTTTGGAGCATATTAACCAGCCATTACTTAGCTGATTAACTCCTCCATAATCAGCCCTCCTTCAATGGCCATAAACAACCTCACTAATGGCCATTAACAGCCATCTCTAATGCCATTAATAACCTTGTTTTTGGCAGTTGAGGAGTCCCTCCCGCATGTTATATATTGATGCCTTTTGGCTCAATTGTGTAACAAGAAAAATATACAAAAAGCAGTATAGAAAGACACAGAAGAAGAGACAACATTTATATACACAGAGACAAACATAAGAGACACTGAAATTCAGTCCAGAAACGTTGGGACGAAAACAAAAACTCTTCCTTCCTTTTCCATTTCTTCAGCAAGGCGTTTCGTGTTTGTTTTTTTCGTCAGACTCAACCTATTTGCTTTGTAGTGTTGAGATTAAAGTGTTGTTTTATCTTGGAAGACTATTGCCCGTTAACGTAAAAGCATATATACGGGGCAATCTTGTCTTAAGGACAGAGTGCAATCACTCGACTCAGCACACAGTTGTAACCATCCAGATTTAGTGTTTCTTGATTTCAGGTTATCAAGATTCAAGACACAACAAGCTTGCGGCAGTTCTGAACATTGACCTATTTGTTTATCCTTTTGAACACTTGTAATATTTATTTACTTCCCGTACTGCCTTACAATATACAACAATTTAAGACAAGAGTTTCTCTGCCTTCCGTTAGCGCTTGTTCCCACCACTCTCGGGAGCGGTGACACCATGAACACATTGACCTTCAACAACATCATCATCACTCACTTTTACCAGAAAACCACATCCATATCCAGATTTGGTCACACCACTTTTGACCGACATCTTTCGAACACTAATACAAATCTTGTCTTAAATCAGTCCAAACGGTAGGCAGAAACTTTCTGCCTTCCGTTGTTGCCAAATTCACCTTTCCAGAAACTCGAGGGACCAAACTGTAAATATTAAGTAATTTGGGGGTCCAAATAGATAATATTAGAAAGTCCCACGACCCAAAACGTGACCCACGACCCGTGACCCGAGCCCGAGCTCGGACGGGACGGGACGGAAGCGCGGCGGCGGCGCGCGTGTGGGCTTAGCCTTGAACCCAAGCACATCTAGGTCCTCCCTCCTTTAAACACATGAGATACCCCTTGGGGTCCCAAACCCTTAGCCAATATAGAGACTTATAAATAGAGCAATTCTTCTTTTTTCCACCGATGTGGTAGATTTGTACCTTCATTGATGATGGTACAACGTATTGTATCCTTTGTTTGTTGAAAAGCAAAGACGAAGTTGTTGAAGCGAATAAGCGCTACAAAACAGAAGTTGAAAATCAACTAAGCCTACGGATTGAGGAATTCGTAGTGATAGAGGGGGAGAATGTGAAGCATCGTTCATTAAACGACTGTTCATTACTCACCTCAGTCCAAAGGTGTTAGCCAAGCGCAAAGTCGTACGCCCAAATTATGTGGGGCAAGGCGATCCTTACCTCTAATGCGATTCTCAACAGAACTATACATAAGGATAAGGATAACTCTCCGTGTGAAACGTGGAAAGGATCTCACGAACAAATGTTGTGATGTGGGGTGGCTTGGTAAAAGTTGGAATACCGAAACATGTCAAGTTGTATCTAAGACTGTAGATTACATATCCTCTGGATCTGCAAATAACAGTAGTGCTTATCGCCTCTTGGTATCAAAGAATGCTGAATTCTTTGACGATAACTTTCCTTAAAAAGGAAAAAGAAGTAACTGCTCAAGGTTAGCAAGAACCCGCGAGGACCTGACTGTCTGGAACTAGACGTTTCGTATCTACAGGACTCAAAAGTTGCTGACTATCCGGAACTTAATATTCCATATCTGCAGAACTCAGGGATTCTAGATGTTGAACCGAGACGGAGCAAAGAAGGGGGACAAAGACTTGTTCTAGTCCTTCTAGCTTGTATGGTTGAGAACAAATCATGGATAATTAACAAATAATTGTCATCTCCAAAAAGCTTTGCTTTGAAAAGAAGTTACAAAGAGAGAAATAGATTCCATCATATAGAACCACACTTGCGTAATGGTTGATCTTCCTCTTGGGAAAAGAACATTTGGGTTGTAAAAGTGGATACTCAAAAGTGATTACAAAGTAGATGGATATACTGACGAGTACAAGGCCTCAGCTATTTGTACATGTGCTCCTCTGTGAGTAGCTTAACATCCAGGGCCATTGCAGTCTTGCGTGACATGAATGTTGAAACAGTCTTCCTAACCGGAGAGTTGGAAGGGGAGAATCAGAGTTAGTTTACTGGACCGTTGGGATTCTTCCTGAACTTTGATTTTGGTCCCTGAAATGTTTACATTTTGGTCCTGGAAGTTTAAGATAAAACAGAAATAATGAATCTGACCACAGAAATATTGACTCTGAAGTTAGAAAGCCAACAGTTGGAAAACCAACAGTCTGAGAATGGAAGTCATATTGAAACAAAGTCTCGTTATGAAAGATATGGGTATCACAGATGATATCTTAGAAATTGGATTTCTAAGACATCTAACGGACTGGTCTAACTCCAAACTCAGTTGTGAGATAGTTGACAGTCTAGTTGAAGCCACCAATGGATATGAATCATAGAACTAATTGAAATCATGGTGCACCCATAGACAAGGAGCGATATATTCAAGTCACGTGTAGTTCAATGTATTGTACACACTACAACCGACCTGGTATCGGCCTACGTACAAGATCAGTTGAACTAAGGATCACTCGTGATTCTAGAAATAATCGATAGAAGGCGTTAAGTCAGATATGACGATATCTGAATTATTCGCTTATCTACAGATTATGGTATTCTGGATGTCCAGCGGTTCTGGATGAACACAGTGATGCAAACTGGACATCAGATGTGAAGAACACCAAAGCCACAAGTAAATATGTATGGTGGGTCTTGGAAAAACCTCTAAGAAAACTTGCATCGGCCGATTCATGATGGAATCAGAGTTTATCGCTTTATACAAAACATGAAAGAAGTTGAGTAACTTCATGACTCCTTAGAGGACGTCCCTTATTGGGAGAAACCCGTGCCTTCAACAATTATACATTATGGCTAGCCGGTCGGTTTCAGGAAGGACACGGATGACGGCGTCTGGACATATCTATCAGGATCTGTCGGAGACATAAGTTCGTATGGCAATTGATTATCAGGGGTGTCACTTCCTTAATTACTAATCAAAGGATATAGCGGACCTTTTTAACTAAGGGACTACCCGGAGATCAAGTGTTCTTCCTGTCTAGGGGAATGGTCTTAAAACCCAAATAATACGAACCTTTGCGGTGGTAACCCAACCATACTGACTGGAGATCCCAAGAATTTGGTTCAATGGGAAAACTAAGCTGCAAAAGGTTCAGTTGAGCGCTTCAGTGGAAGCAAGAGCACCTCAGATGATGATTTCTATAGGGAAACATAAATCCAAAGATGTTCCCGTGATAGACATTAAAGTGCTACCTGCATGGTGGGTAAAGATTAAGCTTCCAAACCTTTAACGATCCTCAAACGGTTTAGATTAAGGTTGGGGAATCTTTTAATGATTCCTAACACTTGTGAAGTGGGGTATAGCATGATACCTTGTAGGAGAACACCTATTTAAGTGCGAGGACAGGCCGCCTCAAATGAACGCACTTAAGAATCCAAGTGTGTCCACGGCCACAATGGACAAAACTATAAGAATGAAAATGAATAAGGAGAGTTATTGTGTTGGTATCATTGTCTTGGCTTACACTAAACACTGACGGTTCAAGACATCACGTTCACAGCGCAGTAAGTAAGTCCGGTGGTATTCAACTAGGGAAGGTTCAAAGCAGAAGCTACATCTCCTGATGAAATATCTTTTCGCTGAAAGATTGTTGAAAGTAGGCACCATGTGTGTGCGCCAAATAATCTCTTTCAAGAGGGGATTGTTGGAAATTTTCCTTTGGTAGGGAGGTGCGTCCACCCATATTTAATGAATTAAACACTAGTGTTCCGTATGTTGGAGACTTTGTCTCTTCACACGTGCATAATCTACTAAGTGAGTAGATGATCGTAGGGCCAAGAATCGTCAAATTTCGTTGAGAAATGAAAGAGATATTGGTCCACGAAGTAAGGTGTTTGAGGCATGGAAATATGGTGTGAGACAAATCTACCACATCGGTGGGAAAAGGAAGAATTGCTCTCTTTATAAGTCTCTAAATTGGCTAAGGATTTGGGACCCCAAGGGGTATCCCATGTGTTTAAAGGAGGGAGGACCTAGAAGTGCTTGGGTTCAAGGCTAAGCCCACACGCGAGCCGGCGCCGCCCGCCCGTCCCGTCCGGGCTCGGTCGTGGGCTTTCTGATATTATCTATTTGGACCTCCAAATTACTTAATATTTACAGTTTGGTCCATGAAGTTTCTAGAAAGGTGAATTTGGCAATAATGGAAGGCAGAAAGTTTCTGCCTACCGTTTGGACTGATTTTGGAGCATTAACCAGTCATTACTTGGCTGATTAACTCCTCCATAATCAGCCCTCCTTCAATGACTATAAACAGCCTCACTAATGGCCATTAGCAGCCCTCTCTAATGCCATTAACAACCTTGTTTTTGGCAGTTGAGGAGTCCCTCCCTCATGCTATATATTGTTGCCTTTTGGCTCAATTGTGTAACAAGAAAAATATACAAAAACAGAAGAAGAGACAATATTTATATACACAGAGACAAACAGAAGAGACACTGAAATTTAGTCCAGAAACGTTGGGACGAAAACAGAAACTCTTCCTTCCTTTTCCATTTCTTCAGCAAGGCGTTTCGTGTTTGTTTTCTTCGTCAGACTCAACCTATTTGCTTTGTAGTGTTGAGATTAAAGTATTTTTTTATCTTGGGAGACTATTGCCCGTTAACGTAAAAGCATATATACGGGACAATCTTATCTTAAAGACATAGTGCAATCACTCGACTCAGCACACAGTTGTAACCATCCAGATTTAGTGTTTCTTGATTTCAGGTTATCAAGATTCAAGACACAACAAACTTGCGGCAGTTCTGAACATTGGCCTATTTGTTTATCCTTTCGAACACTTGTAATATTTATTTACTTCACGTACTGCTTTACAATATCCAACATTCTGCACAACTAATATTAGAAGATGCGTTTATTGAGGATCTTGATCAGTTGATGAACCAACGGGTCCCGTTTCGATCTAGGCGACTCCCCATTTTTGAAGAAATATCAGCATACAGAGATCAATTGGCTTGTTGATCTATTTTACTAAGTTCTTTTCCTTTGAAGATGTTTTATGTAAATCATAGTACTTGATAGTAGAGCATAGACACTTGAGTTGAGTGTAGATTAGTTGTTTTCAGGGTGAGAGAGTAGATGCACATCAGTTTTTAGTCGCAGGTTTTCTTTTGTACCAATTTTGAGGTTTGTAGTGCAGTGTTCCTTTGTAGTTTGTACTCTTAAAGGGTGGGTTGTAGTGTTTTTTTTTTGCTTTTTTTTAATCATTCAGTGCCCGATACCTATTCTGTTATGGGTCCAAATTAATATGGATTTGTAAGGCTCATTCAAGGATGAAGTGCTTACTACTAGGATTTTTTCTAGCATCCGAGAACAATGAGATAAACTTTATATCAGGTTACTTTTATTGCTTGTAAATGGTCATTTACCATTTTATGCAGGTTACTAATCCAATACCGAATTTAGATTTTTTTAAAATATGGATGCACCATTAAAGAAAGGAAAAAAAAATATTAAGTAGCTACTGATTACCTTTTCTCTAGATAAATAACTCACCATTAAATCAAGTGCACCATCCACATTTTTTGAGGACAATGAAAAATATTAGGTCAATTTTAAGAAATATGTACTCCCTCTATTTCAAAATAATTGGTGTTTTTAGCTTGGGGCACAACCCTTAAAAAAACTACTCATTCCTAAAAAAGTAAGAAATATTTTTACGAACTTACCTTTAATCAAATGCCTTGAAAAAGAAGTAGTTCTTTAATGTAATAATTTTTTGGTTATGTAAAAATCACTTATTTAAATAAGGATAAAATTAGAAGACAACAATTAATGTCTTCTTGATTTTGTAAACATTTCAATTTGTTCCATTTTTTATTTGTTGACTGTCAATTTGACGAACATTCCAAGTTAATTATGACATAAGTTAGTTAACTATAGCATTTAGAAGAAGGGAAAATTTCATAAATGATAGCACAACTATAAACTTTTTGTACCGTAATGTCAATGTTGTTGTCACTTAAACATCCAACACTATGACTTTGGTAACCAATAGTCACAATAACCGAAAAATGTAACTTCCATCGAATTTGTTGTTCCGCTTTTTTAAAAGAAATGATCAGTAAAAGAAATAGACAAATGAAGATTCACCAATAAGTTCTTTGCTAAGGATTTCTTTTTCAAGACTCCTTTTATGTGAATTAATTGTATAGTATACCATGACAATATACGACATATAAAATTGTCTTGTGTAATTTTTTACAGGACGCATTTTCTTTGAGTCGAGAAGAGTCTATCGAAAATAGTCTCTCTACCTCCATAGTAGAGGTAAGATCTGTATACACTCTACCCTTCTCCAACACTACATTGTGAGACTGTTATTTTTGTTGTTTGTTGCATTTTGTAAATGAATAGGGGTGGGGGTAATTTTTTTACGCAATGTGGATAATTATGTAATAATTCCTTTATCTTTTTGGTTTGTAAATAATCGGTTTAGATTTAAAGAAAACTTCCTTGCGTAAATCTCATGCTTCTCCATACATATGGAGTATTTAAAAATTACCTGTCATTTATACCAAACTTTTAGGACCTCTTTGACCACCCAAATGTCTCATCCTCCTTTTTCCTACTATATGTAGAACTAATCAACCCCCATTTCCTTTTCAATAAAATTGAACTTATTTTTCTGTGTATGAAACTATACTTCTAGATTCCATCACTGTGAAAATGGCCTTCAGAACGGTAAGGGAAAAAAATACATATTCTTCTTGTTCTTTAGTATTTGTTCAATTGAGACCTTATAATGTAACCGCATTCTCGGATCTAATTATTGTTTGATAACTAGCATAGAAAATTGTCTGTTAATATTTACGGTTACTTTTGTATTTATTATATCCTTCGGTGTTGCATTATATGAGAAATTCTTTATGTCTTATAGCTTGAATTACTTAAATATATTTTGTTCAAACTAAATCTCGGTATCTAATTGAAAGATCAAATCAAGTCATTTGTTCAATTAAGACCTTATAATGTAATCACATTCTCTGGTCTAATTGTTACTACTTGATAATCAGCACGGAAAACTATCTTTATTAACATTGACCGTAACTTTTGTATTTATTATTGCCTTCGTTGTTACGACAGAGGTATTGGAAATCCATGGTGAATGCCATGGAGGCGAATCGATCGTTTGCTTCTTCAACTGCTCCAAAATTTTCCACTGCTGGTGGTTCTACGCATGCCAATCATATACCCCCCAAATCCAAGTTTGTCTCTTAGTTTTTCCTACTTCTATTTTTTAATTACCTTAACTTATATACGTCATAGTAAGTGTAAGTTATAATTTATATCATCAAGTTACTTTTACCTATTATAGTAGATAATTTATTTTATTTTTAAGATTGCAAATCTCACATTTTAAAGAGACTTACTTGTAAATATCATTTGGATGATCTGATAATATAAAAGAAAAAATCCAGTTTTATTTTCAATTGCACTAATGTACTTTAATGGAACTCTTTCATTTGTTTTATCAAACAAGCTCTTGATATGTCATTATAATGTGTAATATTTACATTTTATCTTGACATAGTAATATAGATTCACCATATTAAAATTACATTGTAATTTGTGTGGAAGATAACATGATTTAGTTTTAAGGAGTTTTATATATATAGTGTAAGCAACTTTTACATCATCAAGTCATCTTTATATATACTGTAGTAGGTAATATATCTTTTTTTTTAAGATTATAAATCTCACTTTTTTAGGAAGTACTCCTTGTTAAGATGTTGACTTTGCCGCGGAAAGAGTAATGGGGAAAGCTTTGACCTTCCCTAGTTTTACCCTTTGAACTCGGGGTTGTAAATCAACTTGATAATGTAAAAAAGTTCATTATAATTGATGGCGTATATAACTTAAACTCCTTTTAAATACTTCAACTTATAAATAATAATTATATACACTGATAATTTAAATAGTTTTTTACTTTATCAACAAATTTTAACCTGTGATAATCGGTTAGTTACCATTTTTACCAAACTAATATTTTTGTTTCTCAAGAAATTCACGTCTAATTATATAATAAGTAACTTGATTGTGTGTAAATATTTTATACACTGTCAATACATAAAACTTAAAAACTTAATGTTTCATCATGTTCCTTTTTTTCTTTTAGGTTCTCAATGAATGGGGAAATGGCACCAGTGTATGTATTGGGTGGAACATTATCAGTTGCAATAGCATTATGCATCTTCACAATGAAACAACAATTGTTTCATGGTCCTGGTGTTTATGTCACAAAAAAGAAGAGAGAGAACCTTGCTGAAGTTGATTTCCCTGATGCAATGGCTGGTTCTGCTAACAAGTATATTGACAAGTCTGTGTTGAGGAAAATTGGTCGAATTCAAGAGCCTAACTCTCAATATGACCTTGACCCTTTCACCAGGTAATTTTTCTTTTTTCTTCTGAAAAAAAATACTTATTTGCACGGGATGTTTATGTATGCTAAACAAATTAAATAAATGTAAGACATGTGTGTTGTATATAAACTCTTACTTATTATCACTTGGGTGTGTTTTGTATAAAGGAAGATTATTGAAAATGTTTTCTGAAAAATGAGTGATTTTCTTATTTATTTTCTAGTGTTCGGTAAGTAAACAAAAAATACCTAAGAGCATATATTTATATATTTTAGGCAAACACTATGAAAGTAGAAGGGATGACGGGCGGCGGGGTGGGGTGGAGTACTAGGAGTGGGGGGAGACAATCAACATGAAATACAACTTATAAGACTTGTTTTCCCCACTTTATCATTTTTCTGATTTTTAAGAAACTTATTTTCCTAGAGAAAATATTTTCTAAAATATTTTGACTAACTAAATATAGGCAAGAGAATATTTTCCTCCATACTAGACACACCCTAATCATAGTTGAAAGATATATATTACTCCTAATTCGATTTATGGGCGGCTCAATAGAATTGGTGGCCTGAAGTCATATCAAGAGCTCTGAAGTTTATACAAAAACTAGCTTTTGCATGCATCACACGTGAATTTCATGTGCCGCATGTGCATTCCTTGTATCACACGTGCATTCTGTGTGTCGCTCGTGCATTTCGTGAGTAATACATGCATCTCATACGTTGCACGCGCAATCGTGCATTCTATGTTAATCAGTAAAAACTCTTAAAAGTCACATAAATATTGTTAAAACATGTATTAGGTATAAAACAAAATTTTTAAAAAAATATAAGCTCAAAATGATAATGAATGATCCTATTTCAGCAAGTTGATAGTTAAATAACATCATTATAATTAGAGAGTCGGTTGTCTTATATTTTAGATAGGCTAACCGATTAAATGAATAGACCAAAATAATTAGATAGATATGGTAGATTAGCTTTGTAGAGAAAACAATAATATTGATAAAATAATAATTAGGTTATACTAACAGTCAGTGTACAGATAAGAGAGAAAGAAATTTATTAACTATAAATATAAATAGAAAATTAAAAAGTTATATATTTAATAATAATAACTTTTGAGGCATAAAATTTTGCTAGATATAAATCAAGTGCTTAAACTTGCTTGGGGGTTGCCTACTTCGATTCCAATTCATGTTTACTTTTATAGTTTGTTCCAAAAAGAACTTAGAAATCAGTTATTCTGAACTTTTATTTTACCTTAATGACAAACTTTTATAACGATCTAACCATTATAATGGCATATTTAAAACCATAAAAATATGTTAAAAGTTGCTCATAATTGTTATGTACTTTAGTATATATTTTGGTCCCTCATTCTTTTCCAATTTCTTGAAATGTTAAATTTGTGTTTTTTTTTAACTATGTCAGGCCAAGAAAAGTTGAGTCCCTGAAATCAGTTGGAGCTTGAGAAAATATTGGAAAGCTTAATCACACAAGCCTTTGAAAAAGGTTTTCCTTTTTGTTTTTCTAATTTAGTTTTGTTCCCATGTCACCATATATGTTGTAATAAAGTGCCCTAAATTTGAGGAGATTTTGTACTACATTAGTTTTTTTTTTCAATTGCTATTTCATTTGATTAAGCATGTTTTTCAGGTGCTGATAGTAGTCAATATACCAACTATTCCCTCGGTCTCATATTAGGCGTCACATTTTTATTTTGAATGACCCTTAAGAAATCATAAATAAATGTGTATTCTTATTACTTTACCTTATATCTCTTCAATAAATTATACTCTAATCAATATTGATTACTTTCAAACACAATTAATATTAAGGACAAAGTAGGAAAAAAATAATTAATTTTATCTTAATTTTATAAATTAACAAGTATTTTGGGATGAATATTTTTAGTAATATTGACAACTAATATAGAACAGAGGGAGTATATATTAAATAGTTTGCGGTTTTGACAAGGAAGTGTGAACTTTTACTTCTTTTTGGATGGTAGTTTATAATTAAACAATTCTGTGAGAGGTTATGTTTAATCGATGTCACATTGTATAGCGCTACTGGAAACATTGAAATAAGTTTTGTAGAAAAATAGCAGATTGGATTAACTTTTCAGCGATTGAGAACTTTTTTAAGAAATTTTGGAGAAATTGGCCTAGTAAATTTTAAAATATTAGGGGAAAGTTAAAAAATGTCCCATGAACTGTTAATGTTGGGTTTGATGTTGTGACATTTGACCCAACATGTCTTCTGAAATACTAATTTGAATGCATAAAAATATTGGGACAAATGTCACAACATTCGGACCAACATTTTTAGAACAGTTTTGCCTTACTTCACGGTAAGCAGTAATATTTTACTGTGAGGTAAAAACGACTTAGGCGTGGTGAATTGGAGCTGTGTAAAACGTGGGAGAAAGAGTCAAAGCTTTGGGGAAGAAGTCGAGTAAGGAACAAGTCAAAATTGTTGAGATTTTCACTCCTTAATCGTCTCCAACAAACCCTATCAGTTGCCCACCTTTCCCTCAACCTCTACAACCAATTGATGAGCTTTTCAAGGAAGACTCTCTACTATAAATAGAGAGAGAGAGGCTACTGCAGTGAATCGATATCCAGAATCAAAATGTAAAAATACCAAGAGAGCTCTCGGGATTTCTTCTAAGAAATATGGATCACAAATGTTGCTTAAGTGTGTCGACAACATTCTGTCCAACATTACAATTATTGTTTAGATTCTAGATTAGTTTTGTATGGAGCGATTGTAATGAGAGGTTGTGTATGTCTACTTAGTTAGATTTTTCAGGTAGAAGTCATCCGCGACTTCAACTTTTAATTCCTTTCCGTTTTATCTTGTAAATCTGTAAAGAAATGAATTTGTATATAATAAATAAATACAATACTTTCGGTCATTGACCGTCATAGGTTATATAAAATATAAATAACCTATGTAACTTTTAAACCTTTGTGTTCTTTAAATTTCCACTGCATTTACTCTTTAAAGTTTATCTTTTATCGAAGTGTTGTCACTTGTGTCAGACAACATTATCACTGACATTCGGAAACAGAATTGGCATTCGATTTATTTTATTTTCAGTTTGTTTTTATTGTTCCATAGCATACCCGTACCTATCAAGTGGTATCAGAGCCGACACTTAACACAATAAGTGTTTGGTCCTGTTATTTAAAGTTATGGATCCGGCAAATCTAAATATTGGTAGACTTCCCATTTTAGATGGTACAAACTATGCTTATTGGAAGATTCGCCTACATTCTCATATCAAATCAATTGATGTTAGGACATGGAGATCTATAACCAATGGGTGAGAGATTACCTTGTGAGGACGTCATATGAGACATTGAGCTGGTGTCCATGTACCAATTTACGTCGAGCGGATTAAGCCCAAGAGTGTGCACTGTGGCCTCGATGTCGGTCGAAGTCACCATTGCCGAGTGGGTCTGTTGCCACTTTCCAAAGGGAAAGGGAAAGGGAAGGACGACCTAAGGCCACTTCCAGGTCCACGGTGCTGGTCCACTGCCCCACTGGGCCCTCTACTGCCACTGGGCTAGCTGTTGTTGCGGTCCGCTGCCCCTGCCGCCACCTCCGCCACATCGGTGGCCGCCACTCTTTCCACCACCGCAACCACCGCCGTGGTTTTTACCTCCATTACTGCTATTTCGTCCCCTTTGGCCAAGGTTTGGCGGGAAATTTTTAAATTGCGAAGAATTATCATTGGACGGAGCGGCAACCATAGCAGTCAACACGGTGACTGTTTTTTTGGCAAAACCCGCTTCTTGTAGGATGAGCATAGAACGGGCTTGGTAAAATGGCAGAACATGATTTCTTTGGCGGATGAACGTACCCACTCCACTATATGCGTCGGTGAGGCCGACAACCATTTGTAAAATGAGTTGATTGTTAGTTATCGGTACCCCGACGTTCTTGAGTTGGTTTGACAAAACTTTGAGCCGTTGACAATATGGCGATGCATTGGGAAAATCTGTCATGTCAGTGGTGGAGAATTCTTGCTCAAGAGTGACTGTCCGAGAATTTTTATTATCTTGGAATATGTCACGTAAGAGATCCCAAGCCTCCATTGTTGTGGAGTCGGGTTCAAGGATCGTATGCAATAAATCACTCGAAATTGTGGCATAGATCCACTGGAGGACCGTCGCATCAAGGGTCAACAATAATTGCTTTTCATCCTCGGATTTTGGCACCTTCTCCTTGATTTTTTCCGGTGGAATTATGTGATGGATAACCCGGTGTGATCGACAATGAATTTTAAAAAGCTCTGCCCATGTCGCATAATGGTCGTTTTCCATCTCAGGGGTGATGGAGATATGAGATTTGATGTTGGAGATAGCTAGGGCTGGATGAAAATTTGATTTCGAGTCAGACATGGCTGTCGGAAGAGGAAGGAAGTGGTCGGCGACGCACAAGGAGGGGGGGTGGGGGGGGGCAACGGTGAAGAGTAAAATTTAGGGTTTAGGAACTTTCCCTAGAATATGATACCATGTAAGAAATATTCTTCCTTGATTATTTCATTCCAAAGTGGTAGTAAATATACACATCATACAAGCATAATCCTAGGCTAGAGTTAAGGTAATGAATCACTAAATATATACCTACCATATAAAAAATATACACAATTATGACTAATTATTATTTCCTATTCTATCATTGACCATCCCAACCCCTAAACCCCCACTTCCCACCCTATCCCACCCCCATAGTGTTTTGCTAAATTACATACAAATGCCCTTAGAATGATAGTTTTTTTCTTCCTTACCAAACACTAAAAAATAAGTAAGAAGCTCACTTATTTTCCAAGAAAACATTTTCTAGGAAAACATTTTCCTTCATACCAAACTCACCCATAGTCTGCTTATATAGACTCATGATACAACATACTATTCTGATTGTTAAACATAAAATAATGATATGTTAGGAGTTATTAGGGGTCTAAGTGAACATATCATTTTCTTTCATTACCTTATGTAAATGTGTGACTATATATATACGTGAGATATGAAGAGGAAAACCTACAGGTAGTATCTGTCATTAAAGCGAAGAACCGAACTAAAAATTCTCTTTCTTTATCATCAAAGGAATCACTATTCGCGACTCAAAAATTCTAATTTATTATCATAGATCCAATCGCCTTATCATCAAAGGAATCACTATTCACGACTCAAAATTTCTAATTTATTATCATAGATCCAATCGCCATATGTTTTTCTTTCCTTTTCAAGTACTTCCGTTGATTACATATATTCATTTGACCTAGAGATGAACAGATAGCCATATTCTTCTCTTTCATATTTTGGGTGGAAAAAAAAATTACAGTATAGTTTTCCACTAAAATAAAAGTTAAAAATGTATACTATTTGTGTGTTAAAATATATATACATATTTAGTGTATAATTTTTGCATATATGACTAGCGATTGTAATTATTTTTGGTGAGCGGTCAAATACGTAACTTTATGCGGACTTATCTAGATTTAAAACATGTCTGGATTCTAGCATAAAACTCCATATTTCTTTTGACCTCAATAGCATTCTCTAAATTTACAACAACAACATACCCAGTAAAATCTCACAACGTGGGGTTTGGAGAAGGGTAGAGTGTACGCATACCTTATCTCTACCATGGTAGGTAGAACGGTTGTTTCCGAGAGACTCTCGGCTCAAGACAGAGCATAAGCACAAACAAAGTAAAAACAAAACAAGAGTCAATCAAGCAAGAGAAATGATCAGAAAATATGAGTGATCCACAAAAGGGAGATATAGAAACAGGTAGCCGAACCCGAAGCTGACAAGCTTTCTACACATTTTAAAAATGACAGAACTCATTGGGAGCCCTCTAAGGTGAATTAATTAAGTTTTATTTCATTTAGACACTTGAGGTTGTGTTCGATTGTGCCATGTAAATATTTTCCGCACAATTAGCCAAATATGTAATGTGTGTGTAACACACTCATCGATGACGTGGCAAAATGACAAATTAAATAAGGACATGTGTCATTTGATCCCATAATAATATAAAAATAATTTTTTAGTAAAAACTAATATTCATTAAAAAAATATATTTTCTAAACCCTACACATTAGTAACACACAAAAAAAAGCATTTAATGACAAAAGAAAAATCTAGAAATCATGTTCTTGGTGTTTTTCACCATCTTCATGTGTGTTCTTGTTTCAATCACGATTTTAATCCAAAATTTCAAGAAAAATTTCAAATTTATTATAACTTCAGCTAAAGATTTCTCACGAAGACCTGAAGACACCCCAACATAATTTCTCAAAATTGTCATCAAGTAAAGTAACTCATTTTAAACCTTCAAGCTTTCTAAAGAACCCATTAATGGTGTTTCGACGAGCTCGTTTGATTTTTTTTCTTTTTCTTTTTTACTAGGAGAGAGAGCAAGAAATTGAGTTGAATTAAAAATGTAATTGGTATTTTTTTCCAATAGTGATAGCGGGGGCGGTGATCTTGGGGATGGTAGAAAAAAGAATGACAAAAAAGAATGGAATAAAAAAGAATGAAGAAGAAGAAGAAGGAAATGAAAAAAAAAATGATTTTCGGTCTTTTCACGCGCATGTTTGGTATGAAATTCACACAACTTGTCAATGTCAAGTTAGTTAAAAGTGTTTAAATGACATAGTCGGGGGCCCACCTCAGATGTCTAATGGAACAAGATTTAGTTAAAGTATTTAAGTGAAAGATTGTGTACACGTCAAGAGGCTCCCGATAGGTTCTGCCTAAAGTCATATACTTTATGACATTTTCTTGTCCTCAGGAAGTTGTTATAGTTTTTATAATTTAAATTAGAAATTAATATATGTTGGACAAACTTATCCATTTGTAGATCACATTATAGTTTCGTCACATAAAATATGAAAGAAAGAAGGTTTTCATAATTGTTGACATCATACACTATTAGAACTAGAGGTTTTTTCC
This sequence comes from Anisodus acutangulus, assembly GCA_029783415.1. Classification (NCBI taxonomy): domain Eukaryota; kingdom Viridiplantae; phylum Streptophyta; class Magnoliopsida; order Solanales; family Solanaceae; genus Anisodus; species Anisodus acutangulus. Next base: position 28,873,386 of record CM056492.1, on the reverse strand, counting down.
ACCGATATTCAATGAAAAAATTATGCTATAAAATATAGTTTTTTCATCTTATTCCCACCGAGCCAGTTCACTAGAAAAACGCATGGTGGAAAACATGTTTTCATTGGAACGCTGGGAAACTTCCTAATTTTTCTGTGTGAAAACACTACTATTTAATTTTTTCCCACCGACATTCAGTGAGAAATTCAATGAAAAAATAAAAAAAAATTAGTATTGATAAAAGATGTGTTATAAGTTACAATAGTAGTAGGTGAGGTATATATAATTCTCCTTATTCTTTATTGATAATATACCATTTAGGCTATCAACATTCCTCCTTTACATTAACATATATATATATATATATATATATATATGGGAGGCCTACGAGGCTTTATCTATTGAGTTGTAGAGCCTAATTCACCGCCGACACTATGAAGACCCTACGCAGAGTGTGGAACGTTGATCGATCTGAGCGGACATGTCGACGTGGGGGTTGGAAGGGGGTGGTAAACCCCCCTCCCGGGGGAGTAGGGGGGAGAGCCCGTGAATTTTTTATAATGTAATGTTATTTAGTGGAGGGTATTTTGGAAATTTTAGGCTTGTATTATGTTCGCCCTAGTTTTAGCTATATATAGACTAAGACGCCATTTTTTCTTTGTTTGAGGTCGAGCAAAAGAGAGAAAGAGAAAATTTTAGACTCAAGTTTCCTATTTGATTATAGTAAAATCTGTAGCGGTAAAGTGAACATAGCTCTCGCATTGAGGGTGAACCGTTATAAATCTGTGTGTGTTATTTGTTCTTCGCTTATTTACTATTTTTTGACTAGGTAGGATTTGGGACTCAAATCCTAACAACATCAGTTTGATATACCTAATAACTTTCTGTTATAGCAAAAAAGAATTACAATCATGAAATTCATGAGCTTTTTATCACATAAAAAGAAGAAAAAAAAATTACCCCCTAAGAAATGACAACTTGGTCCCGTAAAATTCGTGTATGTTATCTTCGTTCCGTCTTTGCTATTGTACATCATCTTGGTTCTAGATCCTAAAATTTTCCCCTGCACCATCACCTTGAAAAGATAACCAAAGCAGAGAAATAGTAATAGAAATAAGCCCTATCCATATGTATATAATTGTTGGCACTCTTCCCCTTCTTCCCATCAATCCTTTAGCAAATGGATATAAATGTGACAACACCCAAAAGCTGAAAAATGCACCACCAAATAGCTTATTCCATTGTGGTAACACACTGTATACTGTCCTTGCAATGCCAATCACAAGTGCAAGTAAGTTCACCACCATGATTGTCAATGGAAGTATAAAAAGACTTGTCCATTTCACAATATATAGATCAGCATATATATCATCTTCATCCTCAACAGACTTTGATGTTAATGTAAATGAAATTTCCACACCAGCTACAACTTTCAAAAGGCCTTGAATTACAGCCGCAAAATGTGCGCTCGTGCCACCGATGAGCCAAAATTGCTCGTTTCGCCATAGTTCCTCAAGGGCTATACCGGACCATTTCACTTCAAGGAGGGAAATGAGGACAAGTGTGACAGTAATGAGCAAGAGATAACTAAGAAATAAGATGTTTAGGTTTTGTACAATGAATTGTCCTGTGAAGAGGCAAAGGGCCGGGATGAAACAGTAGACGACAAGGAACACTGAGGTGAAAGGGTAGACGCCAACGTTGAAGTAGGCAATGCGTTGCAAGAACTTGAGGCGCGGGCTGGCAAGAATTGGATTGTTACGAGAGTAGAAGATCTCGACTGAACCTGTTGCCCAACGGAGCACCTGGTGCAAACGATCCGTTAAGTTGATAGGTGCTGTGCCACGAAAGGCATCTCGTTTTGTAATGCAGTAGATGGATCGCCATCCGCGGTTGTGCATTCTGTATCCTGTGACCACATCTTCTGTCACTGATCCATAAATCCATCCTATTCTATCTCCCCATTCTGTTTTGTCCTCAAACCTGTCAATCATAAAGACATAAATAAGTGGAAACGTATATACAATCAAACCTGAAATTTTCAAACTACACTAGTTGTGTGAGACTTCTTTTTGTTTCATAGAAAAGTGGACCCAAATGTATAAGATTTGAGCAAAAATAAGACTCACACAACTAGTGTCAGTTGTATGAGGCACATAATAAATTTTTTGTCAAACTTCTCTATAACATCCATCTTCTGTAACAACATTTCACTATAACGGCCAAGTTTTGTTTGGAACCTATTTATCATGTTATGTTATATTGTATGTTCTCTATAACAGCCAAAAGATATCCAAACAAACGATGTCGTTATAGAGAAGTTTGACTGTAATAGTCTATCTTGAGAAACTAATAACAGCAAACAAGTTGACAATAATCCTAAATTAAGTAAAATTGTATAAAGATTTTTTTAAGTACCAGCAAGAGATTACTGCAATGGCTTCAGCTACAGTTGGTGCATCTAGAGGAGGACGCGGGATGAGCAAGGCACCAGGGGGGCGACCATTTTTAACAGTGATGTGATCGCCGAGAGGCCGTCCTTGAAACTCAGCCACTGCTATTGACTCAACAAACATTGTTGAATTTCCGAATTGCTTTGGCAAGTTCAAGTCAGGATGTCCTGTTAAAGGTTGTGAATCGTCGTCTAGGTCTGATGGCATAGAAATACTTTTAGCTTGTTTCTTGTTTTGCCCAAGGAAGCCAGAGTACTCGTTAGCTCGTGGTGGGTGGAAACCGTAGAGTGCATAGCGCCTGAACATACATCCTGTCCCGACGTATACAGGACCTTGTAGACCATCCAAAGCTCTCATATTTCCTGTCATCATAGCATATAAGAACGAAGGTCATGAGAAATTAGGATTTTAAATTTACTATTTCCTCTGTCCCAATTTACGTGACATCTTTCCTTTTCAGTTAGTCCGAAAAAGAATGATACCTTTATATATTTAATAACAATTTAATTTTAAAATGTCCATTTTATCCTTAATGAGATGATTTATAGCCTCACAAGTATCTATAGCTTATTTTATACCACAAGTTTCAGAAGTCTTAATTTATTTCTTAAATTAAATTTCGTGACAAGCCAAACGCCTTCACATAAATTGGAAAAGAGGGAGTAATATATTGCTAAAACATTGTGATACTTGGAGAATTTCATAATTCTTACCATCAAAAAACACAGTGTTATGATTCGCATATCTATCAGAGGGATCAATTCCTTCAAATCTTTGAGGGAATTGTAGGTAGCAAATACGGTCACCACCACGGTCCATCATGTAACACATGCCTTCTCGAATGGCCATGGAGTTGTAGACATAATGGTCACAATCCAAGTTGAGTATGAACGGTCCATTCGAAAGAATTGCAGAAGCTCTCACCAAAGCATTCATAGCTCCTGCCTTCTTGTTATGATCATAACCTGAGCGTTTCTCACGAGAGACATATGCAAACATGGGAAGTCGGATATCAATACCAGTGAAGTCTAATTGCTTTTCATTGGGACCTCCCATTACTGGATCATTTTTCGGCACCTTGCTCATTATCTACAAGGAAATGATAAGTCTATATGTAAAAAAAGTAACTTGGAAAACAAAGATTTCGATAAACAAGTTGGTGATAAAAATTATGGTACTTGCAAAATCCCAGCATGGTCTCCTTTTTTGTGATCAGCAATAGGATCAAACCATGTGCCAGGCCAATGTGTGCCATCAGCCATCCATGTTGCCTTTTGAAACTTGAAATCTTTGGAAAGAACCCCTCCATTGTTCTCCTTTGCAAGTGCCTTTTCCTTTTTTTCTTCTTTTGAGTTATGCAGCTCGCATCTTTTGCGTATGACTTCCGGTAGACCATTGATCCTCACCTTGAATTCATCATACTCCCTCTTGATCCAACGACGATCCTTCACAAAATCAGGGCGTTTCTTGTTTTTCGTTGGATCTGTCTTCTGAGTGAAATAACTGTCTGGATTTCTTGGCTCAATGTTATGTTTTCGACAAAATGGCACCCAAACCTTTGGTGAACAATACGAAATGCAAGCATTAGTACTAATACACTCTGGCTATAAGATACTAAAGATGTATTTTCGTACTACCAAGAAGTAGAACAAGAATCTATTGCTTATGTCATAAAAGCAAACTAATAAGGCTTAAGCTAACAAAACAAAAATCTATTGTAATTGTAAACCGAAGAAATTTTACAGTATCATTGTAGCTTTACCTGTTGTGTGACGGGTCATTTACCATGTTTTGCAAGTTACCAATACATGTTTGCTATAATTTACCTGTAATTGTCTTTTACGTGACCATAGCATAAAATTTCTTTGCACCACAGTGTATAGTTAAACCCTTTAATTTACTTGACTGGATGATGGAAACAGAACCATGTATTGGCTGTTTCAAAATCTTTTCCTGTTTAAGTCATATGTTATTGTGTTGTAAAAGAAACACTAGTGTTCTAAGAACTTTCAATCTAGCAATAACTAGATATGAATTTAAGTTATACGTACTGATGTTATAGAAATTATTTACACAACCAGGTCACTTACAAGATGATTACATACAAATCACTAAGATAAGTATTACTTGGTAACATGATAAATACAGTAATGAACTTGCTATCACAAGTTAAACTACACCAATAGTCTAAAAGATATTTACTCTGCTATTTCGTACAACTTAATTAATACAGTAGATATTGTGTTATATAAAGAGAATCAGTTTAGTGTTATAAGAAACTCCGCCTGTTCCATACCTGGATAAAGTAAGGTGGTTTAAGTAGGCTAGCAGCCAGCTAAAAACTATCAATTCATGACGAATTTTCATAACACATATTCGACTTGTTTGAAAATGAGGCAGTGGTGTTGTTATTGTTAATGTTCTAAAAACGTTCAATCTAGTGGTAAGATATATGAATTAAACTGACGGTACAAAAAATATGTATAATCAGGTCACTTATAAGATAATTACACGTAAATCACTATGACAAGCATTACTTGGTAATATGATAAGATCCCAAGTTAAACTACATTGATTGTCTAAAAGATCTTCACACCCTCGGTTATATAACTTAAATCCAGTAGATATAAGCATTAGTTGGTAACATCATAAGACAGTTACTGACTTGCTATCACAAGTCAACCTACACCGATAGTCTAAAAGATCTTAACTCCCTCGGTATATATAACTTAAATCCAGTATATATCATTCAAAATTGAAATAGACAAGATGAACACACACTAACCTGAGCAAAGAGCACAGCCTCAGCCATGGCTTCAAAGTTATAGATAGCACCACCATCATCAGAAATGTAAACGGATACTTTCTCAACAGGATATTCGACAGCAAGAATTGAAAGTATAGTATTAGCAGTGACAAGCGGAGGCTCTTTATCAGGATCAGCTGTAGAAATGAACACATCAACTCCTGGTAGATCAGATCTGCCATGAGGATTAGAAGGAGACGGAGTTTCAAATTTCTCTTTAAGTGCAGCTAAATCAGCAGATCTGTTTATGGGGTTGAGTTTCGGAAGGATATCGAGAAGCCATGAAAATGCAAACCATAATTCACATACTATTGATATTGCCCATAGCCACATTGCATCTGTATTCGGATTTAAGATACGCCATGTCAAGAAGCAAATTAATCCCACCATCCGGATAACAATAAGCAATCTGAAATTGGCCAAAAATGTGTAATTTTAGACGAGATTTATAAGACAGATAGACATCCTTGTAACTTTTTGAATACAAATTTTTGAGGGTACATAATCTTGGAACAATATTCATATGATAGAAGCCTTAAAAGGCTGCTAAACTTTCTCGAAATTTTGAAGAAATGGAGACTGCTTTATCTGGTAACAAAATGAGAACGCGAGAAAAAAGAACATCTTTCAAGAGTATTCAAATAAATTGTAAATGCATGAATGTGATGTACCAAGAAATATGCAGCTGCGATTTTCTCATCGTTCGGCTTGAAAATTCAGTTTCATGATTGGAGTACTCCTAGAATGGAATTCCCCTTATCTGATCATTGATTCCGTCACTTTATTTCGAATTATATTAAACTCTTAAACTAAACATTGTACTCGTGTTATAGTAATAACTTGTTCATTCTATGATTATGACCATGAAGTGCATTTATCTAAATCTCTTCTGCTAAAAAGCGTACGAAAATTCAAACCTGTAGGGGCTAATGATCCCAGGAGGGACTTTGCTTTTCCTTGTAAGGGGTTTCCATGGTTTGTCCATAAAATCAGACATACTCATTCCAGTATCATGATCATATGAATCTTCATCTTGTTGCCAAAAAGCATTTCCAATCCCATATTTTCCTTTAGTCTCGAAAAGCCAACGATTATGATCAAAATCTTGAGTTTGGCTCCTCAGTAACATTGATTTATTATTCGATTTTAATACGGACACCCTACGATCCAAACCTGAGGCATTACCCCCTCTTGCACCATCATCATCTTCGCCTCCACGATTTCCCATTCGCCTTTGGGACTCTGTCCTGAATCTCGACGAGCCATATGGTCCAGGACCATCTAGCTTGTCACCACTAGCATCGGCCCCTGGTTGATTATCAGGGGTCGGTGGCATCATCACCGTATAGTTGATGAAATCATTTTGGCTGTCACCCGGGACGTCCAAATCATCATCCCGGGATAAGCTCACGATGCGTCCACTGGATGTGCGTCGTGAGAATTTCACCGCCTGAGGTGGACGATTCGGGAGCTCTCCTTTTCTTGGATTCGAAGAAGTCGCCATTGTAAATACTTTTTCTCTACTTTTTTTTTTTTAATATTTCTTGTATAAGGCTATGCTATTATTTTGGAATTTTACTGCCAAGAAGAGGCCTGTATTGACATCTCCATGGTTTTTCATGCAATGATTTATGAAAAACATAGAAGAATGCACTGTTTCCTAGAGATTAATTAGATTTTTTTACCAATGAGACATGGTAAAGTTGTAGAAGGAAAAACAGTGCATTCTTAATATTTCCTAAAATTATATTCTTGACTTTCAGTGGTTCCAAAGTTACTTATCAGTTTTCAACAAACATCTCTCCATGTTTTACTCTTAGCCTCTTCTTCTCTTCCCCCTCTTACCGCGGAAATCCAAAAAAAAAAGTCCCCTCTTTTTTTTCCTCAAATGGGAAGTTCTAAATTTGGCTAGAAAAAGGAAGGAAAAGAAAACATGATAAAAAATTGGGGCAGTTATAAACGCTTGACCAAAAATATTTACAACCCCTAACCAATAAACATAATTTATACATTTAGCTATGTGTATAATATATCTTTGTAGGCTATGTTTTGAATGAGCGATTGTTTATGTCAAATTTGCTAAAATTTACATTCAGCAAGTATTAACACCAAACCAATAGATGCATCATGCATGACATGCGTTCACACAAATATTTCTATTAACACCAAATTAATAGATGTATGACATGTGCTTATCCAAAAACTTTTATCACCTAGTCATTGTTTTAATGAATAATCTCAACTCATTAAATCACTTAATAATAGTAACTTGATATAATTGTATATAAACACTAGGTCCGATTTGTAAAAGTGTATTAATCTCCCTTGAGGAGTCTTTCTCATTAATATAAATATATATAGTGTGTACAATGTGGGATCCTAATACAATAGGGATCATATTTCTACCATACTTATACATCACTAATAATTACATTAGATGTGGTGAATATTTAAATAATATTCACTAATACACCCCCTCAGTCGGAGCGGGAGGAGGACAGACGCTAAGACTGGATCTGAAGTCGAGGAATAGCTATCTAGGTAATCCTTTAGTGAAGATATTCGCATACTGATAGGAAGATGACACATGCAATACCTTAACATGTCCTATAGCGACCTTCTCACGAATAAAATGTATATCCATCTCTATGTGCTTTGTTCGCTGATGTTAAACCGGATTATGAGATAAATATATGGCGGATATGTTATCGCAGTATACCAAAGACGCCTTACGCAGGGGATACTGAAGCTCCAAAAGAAGGTTTCGGAGCCAGCAGATCTCAGCAACAACATTTGCAACACCTCTATACTCTGCTTCTGCACTCGAACGGAATAGGGTGGCTTGTCTCTTGGCAGACCATGAAATAAGATTATCCCCTAAGAACACACAATAGCCACAGGTGGAGCGTTTCGTGTCCGGACAGCCTGCCCAATCTGCATCCGTATATGATAGTAATCTGATCGGTGTAGAGGGTTATAGATGTAATCCATAATCAAGTGTGCCCTTAATGTATCAAATGATACGCTTAGGAGCAGTAAAATGAGGCTCTTTGTAGGCATGCATAAACAAACACACCTGCTGAACAACATAAGCAATATCAGGCCTGGTAAATGTAAGATACTGAAGCGCACCTGCAAGGCTCCTATAGAGAGTGGGATAGTAGACTGGATCACCATCAACAACACTGAGCTTTGATTTAGAATCTACTGGAGTGGGCCTGATCTTGCATTTTGTCATTTTAGCCCTGTACACAATTTCTTCTGCATATTTACGATGAGTCAAGAACATAGTAACTGCAGATCTAGTCACGGATATCCCCAAGAAGTAACTCAACTTTCCCAAGTCAGTCATAGCAAATTCGGTATTAAGCAATGTAATAATCTCATTTTTCAACACATCAGATGAGGAAGTGTGAACAATAACATCCACATAAAGAAATAAATAAGCAACGTTACTACCTCGATGAAAAATAAAGAGAGAATTATCACACTTGCTGCATACAAACACAATCTGCATAATGTACTTGGCAAATCGTTCATACCACGCTCTGGGCGGCCTGTTTCAAACCATAGAGTGACTTACAAAGATGACATACATACTGAGGGGTTGCTGCATGGACAAAGCCAAGCGGCTGGTGCATGTAAACAGTTTCTTTCAAATCCCCATAGAGAAATGCATTTTTACATCAAGCTGATGAATCGGTCAATGCTTACCCATAGCAATACTTAGAACTGTGCGAATAGTAGCCGGTTTAACAATCGAACTGAATGTCTCACCACAATCGATGCCCTCCTGTTGATTAGTTCCATTAGCCACAAGTCTTTCCTTATATCTCTCAAGGTCACCATTGTCTCTAAATTTGTGACGAAAGAGCCACATGCATCGGATAACATTCACCCAATCTGGTATAGGCACCAAATCTCAAGTGTGCTATTTTGTTAAAGCATTAAATTCCTCACGCATGGCCACATTCCAATTAGGGTCTAGTTTGGCTAATTTTGGATTTTTGGTAATTGGGGATATAGTTTGTGTGGAGAGGTTAAATTGGACTTTGGGTTTGAAAATCCCTTGTTGGGCACGAGTTTCCATATGGTGTGTGGGGGCAAGGGTAGGTTGGGATTTAGGTAGGGTGACGGGTCAGATTTATGAGAGGCAGGGATGGTGTCGGTTGGGATTTGGGTTTGGGTTAAAGTCGTCTGGGCAGGAGGGTGTCTGATAGTGTGGTCGGGTTCTGGTCGATCTGGAGTCGGATCTAGTGATCGGGATTATGTGGGTATGGGCGGTGTTGGAGCTGGTAGTGGTGACATGTGCTATGTGTTGACTGGTCGACAGGATAGTGGGTAGGTGTTGGTCGGGAAGGGGTGGTTTCTGTATAGTTGTTGTGTATCGGTGTCGGTGGTTGGTTGGTGTTCGACTGGTAAGGTTGACGGGTTGTCGGTGACTGGTTGGTCGATGTAAGGTAACTGGAATGGTTGTTGTCGGTGACTAATTGGTCGGTGTAAGGTGATCCGAATGGACTAACGTTGATAGTGAAGTGGTTGTCGGGACAACGTCGATGGGGTTCTGACCGAGTGGGGATAGGATAGAGGCAGATGGTGTGGCGGCTGTCGCCGGACTGGTGTCAGTGTGACCGAGGGTGAGGCGGAGAATTTGTGGTATGTCGGACTCATTTAGGAAGGTGTAATCCGTGTTCCGGAATTTTTGAATATTTGCAAATGGAAAGATTGTTCGTTTGAGTCAAACGTGACGTGACGGGAGATGATTATTTTATGCGAAGACAAGTCATAGCACAGATAGCCCCTATGATTAGGCAGAAAACCTAAGAAGACACAAGGAGCGGTGCGAGGTGCCAATTTAGGGGGAGCAGTGGAGGCCATATTCGGGTAGCAAAGACAACCGAAAATTCAAAGGTGATCATAAGAGGGGATCTGGCGGTAAAGGATTTCAATGGGGGTATTATTGTGAAGAGTTTTTGTAGGTAAAATATTGAGAATGTATTCTACCATTTTGACTGCATAGACCAAAAATGAGGGAGGTAGAGATGCATGAAAAATGATTGTAAGAACCATATTATTTATAGTGAGGATGATTCGTTCGGCTTTTCCATTTTGGGAGGAAGTGTGGGGACACGAAAATTAAAAAACCATGCCATTATTTTTACAAAAAATTGTGAAACGAAGAATTATTAAATTCATGACCATTATTATCACATTGGAGAGATTTAATGACTTTTTCTAGCTGTGTTTTTATATAGATGCGGATTCAATAAACTTGGCAAACACGTCATACTTAAATTTAAGAGGATAGACCCAAATGAAGTGAGAAAAATCATCTAATAGAACAAGATAAATTTTATGACCCATGGAGCTAGTAATGGGAGATGTCCATAAGTCTGCATGAACAATGTCAAAGGGAGAAAATGTAACACTTGAAGAAGGCAGAAAGGGAAGGCGTACATGTTTGCCTAAAGGGCAAGAAAAACACTGTTGGGCAAGTTTTCCATTATTACATCTAGTTAAATTGTTACTTCTAAGAAAATTAAAAACAGGGGCTCCTGGGTGTCTAAGTCTATTGTGTCAAGTTAACGGAGAGATTGTTGCTAAAGCGGTGGAAGGGTTGGCACTGGCAGTGAACGTGGGTAGGAAAGGATAGAGGTCCCCATCACTATTTCACCTCGTAAGGAGTTTTCCGGTATGTAGGTCCGTTACAGAGAACCCAAAGGGGTCAAAATTGATAGATACAGAATTATCGGTGGCAAATTTTCTAACGGAGAATAGGTTCTTGATAATATTTTGGGCATATAGGACGTTATTTAGGGAGAAGTGGGGATGAGGTGGTTGGGTTAGTGTGTGGTCAAACCCTTGAATTGGAATGCGATGACCGTTTCCGATCATAATAGATTGCGGAGTATTTAAATTGCGCAATTGAGTAAGATAACCAGAATTATTGGTGAGGTGAGATGTGGCGCCTGTATCCATATACCACACATTATCAGGCTGTCGAGGAGTCAATGTGATGAAAGTCTGGCGGAAATTGGATTGAAATAAATCTGGAGCGGACTGTTGGGCTCCAGGACATTGGGCCTGATTGTTGTGGCCCATTAGCCGTGTTCCCAGTCTGCTAGGCCGATGCTGGTCTCTAGGGAATTGGACCGGACGACTGTGGCCCGTTGAATGGACTGGGATGTACTGCTTTGCTACCGGAAGGTGGGCCTGTTGATTGTGGCCCATCTGCTGTGTCCCCAGCCAGTTGAAATTTCTTCTTGTAAGCTGCCGGTGTGTGATGGGCATGCCGAATGCCTCTTGGAAGCCAGATCCTGCACGAAACTTGCTGCCACCATTGTGTCGCTTGCCACCGCCCCAACTGTGGTTATTTTCTGCCATGGAAGCTGCCGGAGAGGAGGCGAGATAGAATAAAATAAATAATATTCACTAATACGATTAAACATTTATCACGAACCTAATGAACAAGAAACAGAAGTTTCTCCTTTTTAAAGTCCTTTCCAGTATCAACGCAGGAATTTAAAGATGTGTCGTATTGGCTTGTACGTGCTTGATCTTTAAACTGAACATGTAACATCACGACCCGTCATCTTGTGTATTTGGCTCTTTTTGTTCTAAATTATGTTTTGAATATGACTATAAGTTGATATTATTGTTTATGACCTGTTGAGATGGTTTGGTATGAGACCTCATACAAGTTTTGGAACAAATAGAAGTGAAAACACCTGTTTTTTCAGGTTCTAGTGCAATAATGATGGTGAGTGCCAAGTCGCAATCACGGGACAATGAGGAGTTGACAAGGGAGGTTGATCAAATTATGAACACAGGACTTCACAGTCAGATTTTCGCACGGATTTCCCCTATTTCGGGGTGGTCTTTAATTTTCTCTCACGGTCTTTAGTTTTTGCTTTTGCTGCTTAATTAATAAAAATTTGTGTGCCAAAATACTCTTATCTATGACTAATTTCGCAGGCGTAAGTTTAGAGAACTTTAGCCTTGTCCGGCATAAGTTTTGTAGAATTAAATTTATCCGGCATAAGTTGTGTAGTATCTAATTTGCTCGCCATAAGTTTAGACGACTTTTGCCTTGTCCGACATAAGTTCTGTAGGAATAAGTTATGTCTCTTACGGCATAACTTTGTGGATTCTGAAGCAGAACTTATGTCTATATCGGCGTAAGTTATATAGAAATAAAGCGGCATAACTTGTGTTATATTATGATACAAAAATATAAACTTATGCCGGTTGATATTTTTTGTTTTTTTATGTCATGTGTATTTTTAGTCACTTTTTTATTAATTAAAGTGCTGAGGGGAAAAAAGTAAAAACCACAGATTTGAGAGGCAAAAATTAAACACCACCCCAAAATAGGACATTCGTGCGAATGACCCTTTCACACTCACGATAGTGGTCTAGAAAAAATTAAGGAGCCCTGGGACCGCAAGAACGAGAATCGCAATCACAAAAGTGTAGATGCTGCAAATCGTGATTGCAATGGTTTGGTCCGCGATAGCGGTGATCTAGCCCAAGCCCAGGCTCCACGATCGCAAGGATACTTTGGGAGAAGTGCGCATATAGCCTCTTTGAGGACCCCTATACTATTTCAAAAAATAGTTGACATTTATAATTTTTATTAAGTTTAGCCTCTTCAAAATTAACGTCAAACTCGCGAATTTAAAGTCTGAAAATTGTCATACATAAGGGTTAGGTTTTGGACTTTGCCAAAGCCTAACTTCAACGTAACGTCTTCCACGTCCTCCTCCTTCTCATTTTTTGGATCTTGAATTTGGTGTTATTCTCAAATGAGTGGTAGTCACCTAAGGATATTAAAAGGGCAGCCCGGTGCACTAAGATCCCGCTATGCGCGGAGTCCGGGGAAGGGCCGGACCACAAGGGTCTATTGTACCCAGTCTTACCTTGCATTTCTGTCAGAGGCTGTTCCACGGCTTGAGCCCGTGACCTCCAGGATATTGTGTTTTAAATTTGGGGTTAATTGAAGGTGATTTGAACTGCTTTCTGATTAAAATTTGAAGTACATCATTATTAAATTAATTTTGTAATTTTGAAGTGAGTTTGAAAATCCGAACTTGATTTTTGTGTTGTTTTGAAGTTGGAATTAATATTTGAAGGTTACATACAAAATTCGAGATCATTTATAGGTGATTTGAATTGATTTTGCATCAAAATGATTGATGAAATTTTCAACATGGTACTTAATATAATATAGGCTAAATATCTACATAGCCCCTTACACTTGACACAATTTTTAAGTTAGACACTTAGACTTAACCAATGACCAGATAAATATTTTTACTTGTCAAAAATATATATCTTGTAGACACATCTTTGTACGTAAGATTATGTGCGTGAAAGCCACTCTATGTTGATGTGTCCATGAAACAAATCAGTTAGCGACACTTGTCATTTTGGAAAAAAAAGTTGGCACTTATAATTGTATTTAAAAAAAATACATTATTCTCCCTCAACACAAAGTCGTCGACCATCCACAGCAAAAGACCATTGCAACATATATACACCTAGCTCCCGTCTTTCGAAAAATTACCAATTTAGAACCCTAATTTAGACCATTGAATTCAATTGGAAATCTCAAACAATGTTATAGAAATTTTTACAAATTTTATTTCGAACAACTACAAAGCAATGGATTGAAAATTTCAGTAATAATACTTCTCAAAATAATAAGAAGCAACAACTAATATGTAGTATTATTATAAGTGAGTTTTCAATATGCAATTTTTAAATAGCGAAATGCACCGCTAGATCGCGTAGCAAGTAAGAAAGCCAAGGATTCTTTGTAGTTTCTAGGAATCTGGGTTTTCAAAGGGGTTGATGAAGATTTTGGGGAAGAAGATGATGTTGCTCATATCATCAACATATCACGTGTATCCGACAAGGAAACTGTTAAATATACAGGTGATATACATGGGTTAGTATGCCATGTATATCACGGTTTCACAAGGAAATAAACCAAGTGTGAAACCGTGGTATACACGGTATACTAACCCGTGTATATCACGGTTTTGGTCATCAATTATGGTGTAAATATTATATTAAAATTAGGCTTGTACACTTATCATATGTATAGGATTCTTGTACAACTAGAATAAGGTTTTGGGAGTAGAATAAGAATATGATTTTTCTATTATGGAAAATTGTAAATTGTATATATACTCTTTTATTAATGAAAATAATCAAGGGATTATTTCTTTCATGGTATCAGAAGTATAGGTCTCAAATTCCTCTCTCAAAATTCCGTTGACTTTGTCTCAAAATCCAAGCCTCTCTTATCGGTTTTTGTGTCCGACGGTGTCCTCTCTCTTCCCAATTTTTTCTTCCAAATCCCTACATCACGTCTTGCGTGGCTATTATGGCTAAGAACACGTTTCACCCTGCCCTTACTATTTCTAACATCAAGAATCACATCCCTATCATTTTTGAAATAGAAAATGTCCAATACGCGACGTGGGCCGAACTGTTCAAAGTTCACGCACGCTCGCATAAGGTCCTCCATCACATTATCCCCGCGGATCCTACGGATATGGAGGTGCCAAAACCCAAGGATGATCCTAAGTTATGGACGACACTTGATGCTACCGTTCTTTAGTAAATTTACTACACTATATCTACCGACCTGTTGCAAATGATTATTGAACCAGACTCTACGACCATGGATCCTTGGAGTAGAGTGCATGACATATTCCAAGATAATCAAAATTCTCGTGTTGTTACCCTTGAGCAGAAATTCTCCCACGTCAATATGGAAGAATTTTCCCAACGTTTCAGCATACTGCAAAAAGTTGAAAGAATTGACAGACCAACTCCGCAACGTTGGTGCACCCATTACCAACGATCGTCTTGTTCTTCAGATGGTTGCAGGCCTCTCTGAGGCCTACAGTGGCATCGGTACGCTTCTTCGTCAGAGTAGTCCTCTTCCGCAGTTTTATCAGGCCCGTTCCATGCTCATACTCGAAGAAGCCGGTTTGGATAAAAAATCGGCCACTAGGACCCCTTCCGTAGTCATGGTGGCCGAGTCTAATTTTTCTCCATCCATCTCCAACAATTCCAGCCAAAACTACAACAACGGTGACGGCAAAAAGGGTCAGAATCGCAAAAATAATGGCAAAACTGTGGCAGAAACCGATGAGGGAATAATGGGGGTGGCAATGGGCCTCGGGGCAGTGAGCCACAAGCCACCTGGCCACAGCCCTGGGCCCATGGCCGTGGAACTGGGCCAGTGGACCTAGGCCACACAGCCCCTATTTCCCATCGTCGGCCCAACCACTTTATTGGGCCCAGTTTTCGTATCCAGCTTACACGTCCAATTCTACACAGAATCAGTGGGTACCGCATGTAGGTTCTGGGTCGAGGCAACAGGCTAGTGTGCTTGGGCCTCGGTCTCCGCAACCCCATCATGTAGTGGGCCCCACACCTACCGATATTGAAGTCGCGATGCACACACTTGGATTAAATCCCTCGGACCCGAATTGGTACATGGACACCGGTGTCACTACTCACATGACGTCCGACCAAGGTACTATCTCGTCTTATTCCAATTTGAGCAACAATCGTGACATAATTATTGGTAATGGAAATTCAATTCCAATTCGTGGTTACGGTCATAAAACTTTGTCTCCCCCCATCCACCTCTTGTCTTGAAAAATACCCTTCATGCTCCTAAATTGATTAAAATTTTGGTGTATGTCCATAAATTCATCACTAATAATTCAGTTTCTGTTGTTTTTTATCCTTTTGGGTTTTCTTTGAAGGATTTCAAGACGGGGATTCCTCTCATGAGATGTGATAGTAGGGGAGATCTTTATCCTATCACACCCACATCCTGTCTCTCGAGTCAAGCCTTGTCATCTACTTTTGCAGCTTTTTCTCCTTCCTTGTGGCATGCACGTCTAGGTCATCCGAGGTCGTCAATTTTGTCTTCCTTAGATAAAAGCAATGTTATTTCTTGTAAGGGAACGCGTAGTACTCCAATTTTTCAATCTTGTTCTTTAGGAAAAATTGTTCGATTTCCATTTGTAGACTCTAATCCTCGTACTTTAATGCCATTTGATATTATTTATAGTGATTTATGGACATCTCCTATTATCGGTTCTTTGGGACATCGTTATTGTCTTCTTTTTTTGAATGATTATTTTATTTTTTATGGACTTTTCCGTTATCGAAAAAATCTCACATTTTTTCCACTTTTTTAAAATTTAGAGCTTTCATCTGTATCCAATTCGAACGGAAAATTAAGAATATTCAATGTGATAATGAAAAAGAATATGATAATGGGTTGTTTCGGGATTTTTGTGGTAATAATGGTATCAATTTTCGTTTCTCTTTTTCTCATACGTCCTCTCAAAATGGGAAAGCCGATCGCAAAATTCGTACCATTAATAATATTGTCCGAACTTTATTGGTCCATTCTTCCGCACCTCCTTCCTTTTGGCATCATGCTCTACAAATGACTACTTATCTCCTTAACATTCTTCCTACCAAAGGTTTGGCATATTCTCCCCCCTTCAAATATTATATAATAAGACTCCTTCGTATTCACATCTTAGGGTCTTTGGGTGCTTATGTTATCCCCATTTTCCGTCCACCATAATTAACAAACTTCAAGCCTGGTCTACCCCTTGGGTGTTTTTGGGTTATCCATCTAATCATCGTGGCTACAAATGTTTTGATTTATCCTCTAATAAAATCATCATTAGTTGTCATGTTGTTTTTGATGAAACCAATTTCCGTTTGCTAACGTGCGTAGTCTCGGGCCTAGTTCGTATAATTTTTTGAACGATGTCGTCTCTTCATATGTTATTCACCATTTTTCGGACTTGTCCCGCACCCAAAATCCGCCAACGGGCCCACTGGACCTACTATTCCGCCGAACCCCACTGTTTCCAGTCCAGTGAGTAGGCCATTTTCAGCCCAGCTTCAGATCGGGCTTGCCCAATACCGAACCGGTCCAGCCTAGGTTCTCGCCATCGCCTGAAGCTTATCGTGTTGGGCCAGTAGGCTTATTTCCTGCTGGCTAGTCCATCACATGTCCCGATATTTTTCAAAATCCATCCAATTCTCCCTCGAGTCTCAGACCGGTCACTCGTAGTCAACAGGGTATATTTAAACTGAAAAGACATTTTAATTTAAATTCTAATATTCTTAAATCACATCTACTCCGTAACCCAGTGTCCGCAATAAATGACCCAAATTGGAAATTGGTTATGACCGACGAATATGATGCTCTTATTGTAAAATAAGATGTGGGAGTTGGTACCCCGTCCTTCTGGTGTTAATATTATTCGGTCTATGTGAATTTTTACTCATAAGGATCATTCTGACGGTGTTTTTGTGAGGCATAAGGCTCTTCTTGTAGGTGATGGTAAGACTCAATAGGTTGCCATGGATTGTGGTGAGACATTTAGTCCGGTGGTCAAACCGGCTACCATTCGCACTATTCTCAGTCTAGCTCTTTCCAAGGCATGGCCAATTCATCAGTTAGATGTGAAGAATGATTTCTTACATGGTGGTCTTAAGGAGACCATTTATATGCATCAGTCCTTGGATTTTCGAGACCCCAAATATCCTCATCATGTATGTTTGTTGAAGAAGTCCTTGTATGGGCTTAAGCAGGCTCCACGGGCTTGGTATAAGAGATTTGCATATTATTTTTCGTCTATTGGGTTTTCGCACAGTAGGTATGATAATTCATTGTTCATATATCGTCGTGGTTCTTCCCTGGCTTATATTTTATTATATGTAGATAATATTATCTTGACTGCCTCCACTGATGCTTTGCGCAAGTCTATCATGACCATGTTCAGTTCTGAGTTTGCTATGAAAGACTTGGGGCCCTTGAGTTACTTTTTGGGGATTGTTGTTTCACGTCATGCAGGTGGGATGTTCTTATCTGCAGCTGAGATTATTGAGTGTGCTGGCATATCCTTGTGCAAGTCTACTTCCACTCCCGTTGATACTAAGCCCAAGCTGGGTGCTGCGGCTAGCACACCTTACGAGGATCCGACCCGCTATCGCAGTCTTGCAGAGGCTCTTCAGTATCTTACTTTCACGAGACCAGATATTACGTATGTCGTCCAACATGTGTGTTTGTTTATGCATGATCCCAAGGTTGAGCACATGAATGCGCTCAAACACATCATTCAGTACATCCAGGGGACACTTGACTATGGCTTACATTTATATCCTTCGTCGGCGTCTACAATTGTCTTGTATGCAGATGCTAATTGGGGTGGTTGTCCAGACACCATGCGTTCTACGTCTGGCTATTGTATGTTTCTTGGTAATAACTTGGTCTCATGGTCTGCAAAGCGTCAGTCTACATTGTCTCGTTCTAGTGTAGAGGCCGAGTATCAAGGGGTAGCCAATGTGGTATCTGAATCCTATTGGTTACGTAATCTTCTTTTAGAGCTTCATTGTCCTATTAAGAAAGCTACCTTGGTTTATTGCGATAATGTTAGTGCCATCTACCTTTCTGGTAATCCGGTTCAACACCAACGCACTAAACACATCGAGATGGATATTCACTTTGTTTGCGAAAAGGTAGCTCGTGGACAAGTACGCGTCTGTCATGTCCCTTCCATGTATCAAATTGCAGACATCTTTACCAATGGTCTTCCGTCAGTACTCTTTGAAGATTTTAGGGACAGTCTCAGCGTACGAAGACCGTCTTCTATGACTGCGGGAGTGTGTTAAATATACACGTGATATACATGGGTTAGTATACCATGTATATCACGGTTTCACAAGGAAATAAACCAAGTGTGAAACCGTGGTATACAAGGTATACTAACCCGTGTATATCACGGTTCTGGTCATCAATTATGGTGTAAATATTGTATTAAAATTAGGCTTGTACACTTACCATATGTTTAGGATTCTTGTACAACTAGAATAGAGTTTTGAGAGTAGAATAGGAATATGATTTTCCTATTATGGAAAATTATAAATTGTATATATATTTTTTTATTAATGAAAATAATCAAGGTATTATTTCTTTCCGAAAGAAATTGGCAGACGCTTTGTCAAGGATGGGATCGAAGCTTTGTTCCTTTAATCAAATATCTTTTTGTTATCATCTCCTACTAGTGTCACTAACATTTTCGAAGTAGATAAACAAGGAGTGACATACCCAAAATTAGTATCTGTGGCTATATGTAATAGTTTAGGTAATCTAGGTAATCCTGATGTTATAGCTATCAATGATAGGAGTTATGTATCTGGTACTGCGCATGTAACAGTTTAATATTAATGAAAATGTCCGGTTAACCAAAAAAAAAAAAAATATCACGTGTATTATATCAGTATTTTTTTTTTATCTTTATCAAATTTATGCAAATACCTTTTTTAGTTTCTTTATTTAATTTGTTTCATCTTTCTTGTTTTTTCTTTTTTAAGTGAAGAAAGATGATATATAAAATGAAGTGTCCAACATTGTAGGATTGTTCATTACAAATATCCTCATTTTTAAGTTTTAATCTCATTATTACACCTAAGGGTGGCAGATGAACCATTTAAACTAAAGTTGGGCAGGTCAAGATTCGATGAATCAATAGATGAGTCAATGTCCAATCCGTCCAAAGCTTACATTAGCTAAGATGGGCGGGTCAAGATGGGCTAAATGATGGGTCATAACCCAACTTGCCCAACTTGACACATTACTTTTACAAATTTCAAACTTACATTCTATGATGTTATTTTATTTTGTATGATATTTTATTTTTCCATATCTTTATTTTTAAAATAAGAATAATATTTTAAAGATTTTTTTGTTTTTTTATAAAGGCAAAATCAATATATAAAATAATGGGGTGGGAGGGTAGGGGTAGTGGGGCGGGGGATGAGGGGGGTGGGTTGGGTAAGAAAAGTTTCTCAGTTTTTAATAAAAAATTTGTATAAGTAAAATAAATATGTAAAGTAAAAACTTCGGGGGGTGGGGGGTAGGGGATGGGGTAAATAAATTTTTCTCATTTTTTATAAAAAGTTTATAAAAGTAAAACAAAAATTTATAAAATAGAAAATTTGGGGGTGGGATGGAGGGCGATGGTAGTGGGGGGAGGGGGAGGTTGGGTTAAAAATTTCTCATTTTTAATAAAATTTTATATATATGTAAAATAAATATATATTATAAAAAAAATCGGGGGTGGTGTGGGAGGGCCTGGGTTGGGGGGTAAGAAACTTTTTATATTTTTAATATTTTTTTATAAAATTAAAAAAATATAAAAAAAAAATTGAAGAATGGGGAAGGGAATGGGGTGGAGGGGGGAGGAGGTAAGATTTTTTTTTTTATATTTTTAATAATTTTTTTTATAAAAGTAAAAAAATATGAAATAGAAATTTGAGGATGTGGTAGGGCATGGGGTGGAGGGGGGTAGGGGGGGGGAGGAAGAGAAAAATTGATATTTTAAAAAAAAAATTTAAAAAAGAAAAAAGAATATGAAATAGAAATTTGAGGGTGGGGTAGGGGAGGGGGTGGGGGTTGGAGGGGGGAGGTAAGAATTTATTTTTTATAAAAGTATAAAAAAAATAGAAATTTGAGAATGAGGTTGCCAATGGGATGGGGATGGAGGGGTAGGTGTGGGTAGGACTGGGAGGGGAGGTAGGGGTGGAGTAGGCAAGGTAGGGGCGGAGATGTGAGGGTGGTTCAGTGCTTGGGTGGGGGTTGGCGTACGGGAGGGGTAGGGTGGATGGATAGTGTGGTGGTTGGTTGGGGTGCGTTGATGTATTTTTATTGTTCCGAAATAATAAAGGAATTTTTTAAATAGTTATATATAAACAAAAATCTTAATATAGAGTGGAGCTCTAATCGTTAAGATTGAGCATTTTTGTAGGTCAAGTTTGGGCATCATGATGGGTTCATTTGAGTTGTTGATTTATGATGGGTCAACTTGGGCTAGCCCAAATCAACCCATCATCAAAATCACTCTTGCCCAAACCCATGAAACCTTTGGACGGATTGGGCGGGTCATTTGGGTTTGGGCTAATTTTATCACCCCTAATTACACCTACTTGAAAATTTAGTGGGGAAGAAACCTTTTTTCTGAAATTAGGGTTCTAATTTGAAGAAGAAAACATTGATTCAAAGAGGATAGGGGTTTTAGACACGTGGACTGCCTAGGTGGACAATCACATCAGAAACTTTTTCCACGTCGGACTGCCCAGTCAGCATTTGTGGCAGTCCGTTAACGAGAGGGACATTTGTGGTCCCTTGGAATGACAACGATGACTCTTTTAGTATTAAAAACAAACGGAGGGTATATATGATCTATTTCGAGTAGTTCGATGATAATTTTGGCCCTTTTCCTATGTAAGAAGACTAATTTCAGCTACTCAAGCGCCAATTTATAGTGCAAACCATACAAATTTGCCATGCCAGGATGAGGTGATCATGAGATGCTTTTCTGCCAAGTTAAAGTATTTATCTGGTCACCGAGTAAGTTTAAGTGTCTAATTTAAAAATTATGACAAGTTTAAGGGGATGTCTAGGTATTTAGCCTATGCTATAACTAAAATACGATCAACAGTTGGACCAAATAAGACCCTAAATTAAAATAGAAGGAACGCTTTGTGTTCAGTGTCAAATCTTAAAGACAACATTAGTTCCACTTCAAAATTTAATGGGTGATACAAGTAATTTTTCGAGTTGATTTCTCAGAAGGTCACTCAACTATTCTCATTATAATACAAAAGTCACTTAACTTTATTTTGTAACTGGAAAGTCACTCAACTTTCATCTTTGTAACACAAAAGTCATTCAACTCATTTTAGTCAACTTTTGTTGTGGTACTTTTTCAAAAGTTAAATTCTTATTTAATATAAACTTACCCATTTTTATCATTTAATGACCCACCCCACTAATCTGACCAGCTATTCAATGAATTTAGTGTAAGACTTGATGAGGATGTATGAGAACTGATCAATAATGTAAATATTGTAGAGTAGGGGATAATATAGTATTTTTGAACAAAATCTGTACTTCTTGGCTCCTACATTAATTAAGTGAATTGAAACGTTAATTATCGATGTGACATTTACTTTCCCTGCAATCAATACTAACTTCTTATGGAACTCTTTGTAAATTTCAAGTTGTTTGCACAAAAGAATTATATTCTGAATACATCATAGATGAAAATAAGAACAAAGGTACAACTACACGCAGTTGATTTGCGTAATGATTTGTGAATAGAATGTATAAATTTTCTTGAAGAATTGTTACTACTTGCAAATAGCTCAGCAGTAGAGTCATAGTAACCAGATGAATTTGAGGAAAAAATTTAAGGCCTGAGTAGGGAGGAGAATCCAACCATGTTACCAGTAAAAAATTACTAGTAAAATTTCAGTCCTTAGTGTTTTGTTAAAAAAAATTTGGATAGCGGGTCGGTTTAATGGGGCGGATCACCAAATGGTAAAAATGAGTGAGTTTCTATTAAATAAGAATTTAACTTTTAAAAAAATGCAACGTCAGCAAAAGTTGACTAAAATGAATTGAGTGATTTTTGTATTACAAACATGAAAGTTGAGTGATTTTTCAGTTACAAAATAAAGTTAAGTAACTTTTGTGTTACAATGACGATAATTGAATGACCTTCTAAAAAAATAAGTTAAAGTGTCTATTTGGTCACCGAATAAGTTTAAGTGTCTAAAATTGTGACAAGTTTGAGTGGTTGTCTAGGCTATGACTAAAATACGATAAACTAAAATAGAAGGAAAGCTTTGTGTTGAGTGTAAAATCTTAAGGACGAAATTAGTCCTACTTCAAAACTTAATGGATCATATAAGTAATTTTCCTAAGCATCTCCCACAAATCCATTTGCTAAAGAAATTACACTAACGCCTCCTTCATCTCTCTCACTTTTTAACGTTAGCATTCTCTGTCTCTTTTTACACTTCATCTTCTTCATCTATTGGATTTCCAATTAGCGGGGAAAAAAAACCTCTTTTAAACCCTAACAGATCTCTAAAAAAATGGGCGATAATTGCAAGCTAATCCGAAAGTACCAATCCCAGGAAAAAGAAACATCCTTATTACAAGTGCTTTGCCTTATGTTACCAACGCTCCTCACCTTGGTAACATTATGGGATGTATGGACAACTATAGTTTCCTTTTTATTTTATTCACTCCGTCACAATTTAAGTGTCTTAGTTTGACTGGATACACACAGTTTAAGAATAATTAAAGACGTGTGTAATGTACTAAAATATTTTTTGAATCTTGTGATTTTAAATTTGTCATAAGATTATGTGCAACTTTAATTTCCTTTTTATTTTACTCTCTCCATCCCAATTGAAGTGTCTTTAGTTTGACTAGACATAAAGTTTAAGGATTAGAAAAAGATTTTGGATTTTATCGTCCTAAATTTAAAATGTGTAATTTACTAAAATGTCATTTCAATTTTATTTTTTTAAATCTTTATCGGATGTATGTACAACTTTAATTTTCTGTTTTATTTATTTGGATTAATTTTGAAAGTAATTTGGTGTATTTTATATGATTTTAAGGCATTTGTGCTATTATTCTTTTTTTAGACTGAATTTTGTTATTATATGTTGTTCTCCCTCTGTCCCAGTCCCATTGACTGGCCCGGAGTTTAAGAAATAAAGGAGGACTTTTGAATCTTGTGGTCTAAAACAAGTCAAAGATATTTGTGTGGTTATAAATCATCTCGTTAAGCATAAAATGTAAAATTTAATTTTAAATTGTTGTCAAATAAGGAAATGTGTCATTCTTTTTTGGACTGACTAAAAAGAAAAGTGTGTCATATAAATTGGGACATAGGGAGTATTTCTTTCTGCGATTGTTTTTGTTTGCTTTTCTCTCAGCCGGGGGTCCATTGGAAACAACCTCTCTACCTCACAAGGTAGGGATAAGATCTGCGTTAAACTCTTGTGGGATTATACTGACTATGTTATTGTTGTAATTTGGTTTAATTTTGTAGGTGTGTTGAGTGCGGATGTGTTTGCGAGGTACCGTAGGAAATTGTGACAAGTAAGCTAATTTATTTTGCTATTGCCTTTGTATGGAATTCGGGTGTGTTTGATATGGAGGATAATGTTAGAATGTTACTATTATCTTTTATGATACTTTTGAGGATTAAAGGTTTAAGAAAAATGTACAAGTTTTAATTTAAGAAAGTGTAATCGAGTAATAGTTGAGATAAAAAAAAAAGGGCAGCCCGACAGAGGCGAATTCAGGATTTTAAGAGAATGGTGCACCATTGCTTTTAAGATAAAATTAAAAAATATATAATGTAGCAAGTTGGGTTCAATCCCTAGACCTTTAGGAATTAAGTCGAACACCTTAACCAGTGCACCATTCAATCTCTTTTGACCATAGGTTCCTTCAGATCAAATTTTAAGAATTATACACATAATATACCGAGTTTAGTTGGGTGACCATGGGTTCACGTGACCCAATTTTAGCACCTAAATTCGCCACTGTAGCTCGGTTCACTAAGCGCTTGCAATGCATGGGGTCCGGAGAAGGGTCGGACCACAAGAGTCTATTGTACGCAGTCTTACCCTGCATTTCTGCAAGAAGTTCTTTCCACGATAGTTGAGATAGTTGGAAACGAAAATAACTTCCAATCGAAATATGAAGGAAATCTTTTCTCCCATATGGTGGAAAATAATTTTTCTTTGAGAAACATTTTCCACAATTAAAATGGCTTCATTGAGAAAAACATTTTTTGCCATACCAAACACACAAAATGGCTTCGTTTTTTGTTCTTCCAATAATACTTTTGTTGCAAATTGGCTGTTTAAGTGGGCACGTGAAACTTCTTATTGAATTTGGTTTATTGAGATAATACCCTTATCCAACTATGTTAGTTTTAATGTTGTTAGCTCAGTGTTTTAAAAAGCAAGAAGTGCAAAAAACAACAAGACCTACAGGGCTTGAATCGAAAAGTGAGAAGTGAAGGAACACCTCTTTGAAGTGAAGCTCATGATTTACGGAAGATTAAGAAATACCACATGCATATTGATTTAGTACTATAATACACAAATTTTAACAAAAATAATTAATTTCAACATACAATATACAATAATTCTAATATTAATCCAACTCCTCAAAGTTGATATCCAATTAATTGACGTTTCTTGTTAGGATTGCTTTGCGCATCATTGATTGAAGTGCACATTTCTCTGAAGCGCATGGCTGCAAAGCTATAACTCATTGTGTCGCATCACTTCGTCGCTTTAAGCGACAAAGAGATGATCTTTTAATAACATTGTGTTAATGAATCTGATCAAAACGTTACCATGTAACTTATGGGGATTGAAGTAGTATCTTGTCGGTAAATGCAATTGGGAAAATTGAAGATGCGAATAGTTGGTTGTTGTGATTAAGCTGTACTGTACGGTAGCTAAAGTTATAGATTAGTTGATTTGCTCAATGTTTTATTTTATGCAGTAAGGAATTGAAATTTTACTAGGACGTGGTTAGAACCAAGAATAGTCTTAGAGGAATGCGGCTGGATTCCTGTGGGCATCTGTCCATAAGACCAGGTGTCTCTGGGTGTGGGAGGTAGAAGGTGACAGGTGGAATAGTCGAGGTGCACGTAAGTTGGTCTAGACAACACATCATCCAAACAAAATTAGTGTTTGTTTAGAGATTAGGCTCTCCTGTGTGGTTTGCGGGCTATTGCAAAGAGTGGGTTTACCATGTGCGCACCCGAATGATAGCGCCTGCGGATTCCTTTGTCATAAAAAAAGTAGTCCCTACATAACTAATGCAACATTTAGTTGGCCGTATAAAAAACAATAATCATGAATAACTACTGCAACATTTGGTTGGGGTTTTTTAATGATATCCCGTTCCAAACCATGCCTGAAAGTTTCACCTCATACGACTCCTCCCTTATGTGCATAATGAGAATAATACACACTGGTCTTGACTCTAATACTATTCTTCTTTGAGTAGATGTCGGCATAACTGCTGCTATTTCATCTGCAGCTCTTACCAAGACTCCAAGATTCATTTCCATTTTGTTTTTGTTTTTAAGCCTATTGGCCGACACCTTGTCACATTTAGCATTTGGTACTCTCTCGATAGCTTCATTAGTTCACTGAAAGCCTTTGGTGTAATAAACCGCAAGCCCTTCAGAAAGAAAGACAATATATACAGAGAAACTACGAATTATTTATGTAGGATAAAATATGAAATAAAAATGTTTGTAGTAACAATATGAAGATAAAAAATATTTAAAGATAAAAATGCCATTAATAGGTCATCCTTACATAACATTACCTGTGATATTTTTTATTTTACTTTCTTCATGCCCGAGAAATCCGTCTAGGATCAATCCATAAGACCATCCGCAACCTTAGAAAAGATGGGATAATGGGTCTGCCCCTCTATCATTCTCCACTTAAATACCAAACTAGTTTACCTAGCGCAGGACTTGAGCCTATGACCTAAGTCACAAGTAACTCAGGCTTTGCCACTTGAACTAAGCCCTAGGGGCATAACATTTCCTGTATTATTATTCATCTCATGACAATCCTGTTAAACAAGGTAATATACCCGTGATATACACTTCATATACATAAGTGTATATCACGGGTCTTTCGGTAACAGCCAAACGCGGACAGGCAGCAAGGCTCATCTCGGGTTGGCCCATCACGGGTGATGTATATTTGGTATGTATATTGTTGGTATATTGTAGTGTAAAGATTACCTTAATTAGTCTTGTACACTTAC
The DNA here is from genome assembly GCA_029783415.1 of Anisodus acutangulus. Classification (NCBI taxonomy): domain Eukaryota; kingdom Viridiplantae; phylum Streptophyta; class Magnoliopsida; order Solanales; family Solanaceae; genus Anisodus; species Anisodus acutangulus. Next base: position 28,846,412 of record CM056492.1, on the reverse strand, counting down.
CATAATTGTATAGTTAGAATTATGGTAGAATAAGGTTTTAGGAATAGAATAGGAATAGGATTCTCCTATTATGGAAATATGTAACTTGTATATATACCTTTCAATTAATGAAAATAATCAAGGGGATTATTTCTTTCATGGTATCAAGAGACTAGGTCTTGCTTCCGCCATTGCTCTCGGTTTTTGTGGCCTTTCTCAGCCACAGTATCAGCCGATTCAGTCCCTTCACCGGAATTTGTGATATTATTTACCTCCACTCTTCCCAAATTTCCCCTCATCTCCCTTTGTTCTTTCAATATGTCTAAGAACAATTTTCATCCTGCCCTCGTGGTTTCTAACATCAAGAACAATATCCCTATTGTTCTTGAGATGGAAAACGTCCAATATGCGACGTGGGAATAATTGTTTAAAATTCACGCTATCTCCCATCAAGTCATCCATCACATAATTCCTCCCACTACACCTATTCCCGCGGAGGATCCTCAGTTATGGATTACTCTTGATGCTTATCGTTCTCCAGTGGATTTATTCCACTATTTCGGTTGACCTATTACAGACGATCATTGAGCCGGATACTACGGCTATGGCTACCTGGAATAGATTGCGTGATATATTCCAAGATAACCAATATTCACGTATTGTCACACTCGAGCAGGAATTCTCTCAAGTTCGCATGGAAGAATTTCCAAACGTATCTGCATATTGCAAGAAACTCAAGGAGTTGGTAGACCAACTCTATAACGTTGGCGCACCTGTGACAAATAATCGTCTGGTTCTACAATTGGTTGTCGGCCTTTCTGAGGCCTATAATGGCGTTGGGACTCTCCTTCGTCAAAGCAACCCACTTCCCGTTTTTTATCAAGCCCACTCCATGCTTACTTTGGAAGAAGCCAGTTTGGCTAAAAAGGTGGCTACCGGAGCAAGCTCCATCGTCCTAATGACGTCCTCCACAAAGTCTTCAGGTTTTGTTGATAATTCGGGTCAAAACCGTACTCATGGTGGCGGCAAAATAATCGTAAGAATAATAACAAAAACCGCGGGGGCAAACGCGGCGGTTCCGGTGGTCAGCAGTCCAGAAGTGGGCCCTGTCCTATCAACAGTGGGCCTCCTTCCTACTAGTCCCAGTCGTGGGGCCATGGCAGTGGAGCTGGGGAAATGGGTCGTGGGCCAACAGCCCCTATTTTCCAGGCCCTTCCAACGGGCAGTGGGCTGGACAACCTCGGTCGAACCCAACGGTCGGCGATCGGCTGATCGAACTTCTCGATTCGGACTAGCGAGGCGGCGGTGGGCTTGCGGGCCTCGACCCACATAAGCATTCTCGGCAGTGGGCCCCATACCTACTCACATCGATATTAAGGCCGCAATGCACACACTTGGGTTAACGCAACCGGATCCAAATTGGTACATGGACACCGGCGCAACGACACACATGACTTCCGATCAAGGTACTCTCTTGTCTTATTCCAATTTGAGCAATCCTCGTGGTATAATTGTCGGTAATGGTAACTCTATTCCAATTCAGGGTTATGGTCATAAAACTCTATCTCCCCCCAATCTTCCCCTTATCTTGAAAAATACTTTACATGCCCCCAAATTGATTAAAAAAATTGTGTATGTCCGAAAATTCACCACTAACAATTCTGTTTCTGTTGAATTTGATCCTTTTGGTTTCTCTGTGAAGGATTTCAAGACGGGGAGTCCTCTTATGAGGTGTGATAGTAGGGGAGATCTTTATCCTATCACACCCGATTTTAGTCCACCGAGTCCAGCCTTGCCGTCAGCGTTCGCATCCCTTGCTCCTTCCTTGTGGCATGATCGGCTTGGTCATCCGGGATCTTCTATTTTGTCGTCTTTATATAAAAATAATTTTATTTCATGTAAGGGTACAAATAGTACTCCAAATTGTCAGTCTTGCTCTTTAGGAAAAATTATTAGATTACCATTTGTTGACTCGAATTCACATACTTTAATGCCATTTGATATTATTCATAGCGACCTATGGACATCTCTTGTTCTGTGTTCTCTGGGTCACTGGTATTATGTTCTTTTTTTGGATGATTACTCTAAGTTTTTATGGACATTTCCGATTGCAAATAAATCTCAAGTGTTTTCCGTCTTCTTAAAATTTAGAGCATTCATTAGAACTCAATTCGAACGAGAAATAAAAAATATTCAGTGTGATAATGGCAAAGAATATGACAATGGGGTGTTTCGGGAGTTCTGTGCTAATAATGGGATCAATTTTCATTTTTCTTGTCCTCATACGTCTTCACAAAATGGGAAAGCCGAACGCAAAATTCATTCCATAAATAACATTGTCCGCACTCTCTTAATTCATGCTTCCGTACCCCGATATTTTTGGCATCATGCTCTTCAAATGTCTACATATCTCCTTAACATAATTCCGTCCAAAGGTCTGACATATTCTTCCACCCTTCAAATTTTATATAATAAAACTCCTTCTTATTCTCATCTTCAGGTTTTTGGGTACTTGTGTTATCCGTTATTTCCATCCACCACAACTAACAAACTTCAGGCCCGGTCTACTCCGTGTGTGTTTTTGGGTTTTCCGTTCAATCATCGTGATTACAAATGCTTTGATTTATCCTCCAAGAAAATCATCATTAATCGCCATGTAATTTTTGATGAAACCCAATTTCCATTTACTAAAGTTCATACTCCCGAGCCTAGTTCGTATAAATTTTTGGATGATGGTATATCCCCGTATATTACTCACCATTTTTCGAACATGACCCGCACCCAAAATTCTCCAATGGCCCATCGCCGCCGCCCCACGAGTCGGCCACACCCTACCATCACCGAACAGTTCCGGCGATTGGGCGATCCAGCCACTCGAATCGTCCGGCCTCAACCGCTACCGTCTTGGTCTAGCAGCCCACCGCCCGCCGCTACCCATCCCGAGCCTAGAAAATTCCCAAAATCCGCCATCTTCCTCCTCAAGTCATAGACCGGTCACTCAGAGTCAGCGGGGTGTTTTTAAACCAAAGAGACATTTTAATTTAAATTCGAATGTTCTTAAATCACCCTTACCCCGTACTCCTGTGTCTGCATTAAATGACCCCAATTGAAAAATTGTTATGACCGATGAATTTAATGCTCTTATTGATAATAAGATGTGGGAGTTGGTGCCCCGTCCTTCTGGTATTAATATTATTAGGTCTATGTGGATTTTTGCTCACAAGGAAAATTCAGATGGTTCATTTGCACGAATAAAGCGCGGCTTGTGGGTGATGGTAAGACTCAACAGGTTGGGGTGGATTTTGGTGAGACATTTAGTCCGGTGGTCAAGTCGGCTACCATTCACACTGTACTCAGCTTGTCTCTTTAAAAAACATGGCCTATTCATCAGTTATATGTAAAGAATGATTTCCTACATGTTGATCTCAAAGAAACAGTTTATATGCATCAGCCGTTGGGATTCAGGGATCCCAAACATCCTCATCATGTCTGTTTGTTGAAGAAGTCCTTATATGGGCTTAAGCAATCTCCACGGGCCTGGTATACAAGGTTTGCTGACTATGTTTCAACTATTGGATTCACTCACAACAAGTCGGATAATTCCTTATTCATCTACCGTCGTAGTTCGTCTTTGGCCTACATTCTGTTGTATGTGAATGATATCATTTTGACTGCCTCTACAGATGCCTTACGCCAGTCTATCATGACCATGCTCAGCTCTGAGTTTGCTATGAAAGACTTAGGGCCCTTGAGTTACTTTTTGGGGATTGCCGTCACTCAGCATTCCGATGGATTGATCTTGTCTCAACGGAAGTATGCAGCTGAGATCATCGAGAGGGCTGGGATATCATCCTATAAGTCCACTTCCACTCCAGTTGATACAAAACCCAAGCTTAGTGTCGCGGCTGGCGTACCCTACGAGGATCCAACCCGCTATCGCAGTATTACAGCGGCCCTTCAGTATCTTACCTTTACGAGACCAGATATTACATATGCTGTCCAACAGGTGTGTTTGTTCATGCATGATCCCCGAATTGAGCACATGAATGCGCTCAAACGCATCATTCAGTACATTCAGGGAACACTTGACTATGGTTTACATTTATATCCTTCCTCGACGGCCACACTTGTATCGTATACAGATGCTGATTGGGGTGGTTGTCCCGACACCAGACGGTCTACGTCTGGCTATTGTGTGTTCCTTGGCAACAACCTGGTCTGCAAAGCGTCAGTCGACTCTATCCCGCTCAAGTGCCGAGGCTGAATATCGAGGGGTAGCTAATGTGGTCTCGGAGTCTTGTTGGTTACGTAATTTACTATTAGAGCTTCATTGTCCCATTCAGAAGACAACCTTGGTTTATTGCGATAATATTAGTGTCATCTACCTTTCTGGTAATCCGGTTCAGCACCAACGCACTAAGCATATCGAAATGGACATTCACTTTGTCCGTGAAAAGGTTGCTCGTGGTCAAGTTCGTGTATGTCATGTCATGTCGAGATATCAAATTGTCGACATCTTTACAAAGGGTCTTCCCTCGGTCCTTTTTGAAGATTTTAGGGACAGTCTCAACGTTCGAAGACCGCCCGCTATGACTGCGGGTGTGTGTTAAACAAGGTAATATACCCGTGATAAACACTTGATATACATAAGTGTATATCACGGGTCTTTCGGTAACAGCCAAACACGGACAGGCAGCAAGGCCCATCTCGGGTTGGCCCTTCACGGGTGATGTATATTTGGTATGTATATTGTTGGTATATTGTAGTGTAATGGTTACCTTAATTAGTCTTGTACACTTACCATAATTATATAGTTAGAATTATGATAGAATAAGGTTTTAGGAATATAATAGAAATATGATTCTCCTATTATGAAAATATGTAACTTGTATATATATCTTTCAATTAATAAAAATAATCGAGGGGATTATTTCTTTCAAATCCAAACATTATTTTTCACCATACAACATCACCTTCTTTATTATTCAATGCGTAAACATTCTCTAGATTATAATCCCTGCATGGCTAGACCGTAAACCAAACCACCCCGTAGGGGTTGTTTTATTACAAAGATAAGGATAACAATCCTGAGATAAACTGTGATATTTTATTTTGCATTCGGTTGATTTTCTTGTTCTGGTATAAGCACTTCCGAGATCATTGATACCACAATTGTGGTCTTATTTTTGTACCACAATCAATGTAGGGTACCAATACTTTTTTTTTTTTTGACGAAGGAACCCGCAGCCGCTACTCTTTCGAGTGCGCACAGGGTAAACCCCGGACTGACGCAATAGCCTGCAAACCACGTCAGCCGATTAACCACACTTGTCAAGCCATGTGTGACAGGCTCAACCAAGAAGGTTTATGCAGGGGATAGAGCGTGGGACCGCACTCGTGACTTTGCGGTCCCGCGCTCTACTGCTACACCAACTTGGCTACCCTTGCGGGTGTAGGGTAGCAATACTGAGATTATTAATTCGGGGATGAAACAATAAATTAAAATGATGCACTTCTCCAAAGCATGTCCTTTACGAAAGCAAGGTTAAAATTGGAAATAAAAGTGTATCCAAGTTTATCTTGTGTAAAACCAAACATGTGTTTTATATTATACTCATATATCCCATTTTTAAATTTTAGTCCAATGAACCAAACATATGCTAATAAAAGTATATCCACTAAATAATCTCCTAATTATTTAATTCCCATATTATAATTCCCACATTACAATCTTGTTTCAAACCAAACGACCCTTAGTGTTATAGGTACATAGATAGTACCCTAAAGCTATAAAAAAAAAAGACAGTCCGGTGCACTAAGCTCCCATTATACCCTAAAACTATCAACAAAAAGGAAAAAGAAGAACGATAGTGAGAGAAATAGTGTGTATTACTTTGCCTGAGATGAATTTCTTATCAAACATATTGCTTATAAGTTATACTCCTACAGACCTTAGATCAACAAATGGTTCTTCTTTAAAATATGAGATTTTCATATAAGAGATATGTTGAACACAGTGGTCTTTTATGAAGTTAAATACAATGTAGATAATGTATTTTAGTAAAAATGATGACTCATGAGGCAGAAATGAAATTAGTTCGCTCAGTTTTTTTCCTGATTCACATATTATGTTTTGGACCTACTGACCAAGGAAAGTAGTTTAAATCTGTTAGGTTTTTGTAATGATTTAATATGAATTACACACAATCGCAAACGTAATTGAGAGGAATTGGGGAATTTTATTACTATCAGGGCAAATAGTACAGTTCCTAACTCTATTACAAGTAACACGAGCTTAGAAACAGTCTCCAATACTGATGCCTTCCTTATTCGACGAAATTGAAAATGCAACTGAAATCCCCAAATTGAATCCCTAACCTAAACCCCTTTTCCTCTCATTTCTACAACTAGCATATCATAACAGTTTTAAGCTTCCAAGTCATCCATTTTTTTATGCTTATTGATGTTGAGTTGTGGAGCCTAATTTATCGCCGACACTATGAACACTTTACCCAGAGTGTGGAACGCCCTAGTTTTCGTTATATATATTCTGGGGAGCCGTTTTTTTTTTTGTGTGAAAAAAAGAAAAAATTGTAAACACAAACTCCCTATTTTTTTTTATAATAGTAAAATCTGCAGCGTCAAAGTGGACGTAGCTCTCGCATTGAGAGTAAACCACTATAAATCTGTGTGTGTAATTTGTACTTCGCTTATTTACTTAGATTCACAGAGCTAAGATATGTTCCATTTCAAAAAAAAAAAAACAGAGCTAAGATATGTTAATCCATTGGAAGTCCAGAGGACAACAGATGATGTACCAGTTGGAAATTTGTAAGGCTTATATAAAGAAAAGTAGCAGTTAAATAAATTCATGTAGACTTGTTCACACAACTGTATCTAGAGCTCCAGAAGAGGTTGACTAGCATTGTGGTTAAGACACCAGGAAAGCAGTTGAAGAAAAATATTTAGCCATGATAGATGCATGTTCATCCTTTTACTTTATACAACCCCATTTTACGATTTCATTCTCCTCTTATTGGCTAGCAGGTATCATGCAATTCATAAAGAAGTTTATAAATGGTTTGATATAAGCTTTGATGAATTTGGACGCACATCAACACAACACCAGACAGAAGTTTGTCAAGCAATTTTCAAGAAGCTCTGGGAAAATAATTGGCTTTCTGAGAATACAATGCAGCAGGTAGTATCTGTTAGACAACACAGCACGTGAAAAACGTAACTACTTTATTATTATAAAAGTAATTACACCAAGACTTGAACACTATAACTTGAGTACTCACTTCTTAATTGAGTACAACTTACTTGCTCTCACTTCTTGAGAACTTCTTACTCACTTGATTACAACTCAAATAGACCACCTCTATTTATAGGTGGTGATGGAATAATTTAGTTAGGATACTTAATCACTACTCTATTCTAGAATATTCCTCACTACCTTTTTCTAGAATCACTCTTCTATTTATTTCTAGAGTTATTCTTTCTATACTCCACTCTAGAACTTTCATTCTAAAGTTCTTCTTTCAACTCTCTAGAACTACTTGAACATTCTAGATTGATTATCCATTGTCTTGGATATTAAGTTGATGATGACTTTTAACACTCCCCCTCAGCACCAACTTAATTTGTTTTTGCATCCATTGTGAGCGATTCTTGAAGCTCTGCAAACGTCGGGATGTCCAAGCTCTTTTTGAATATCTTCCTCCACTAGTTTTCTCTGGTTTTCTAAACTTTTCTTCTTCAGCTATAACAGCATTGGCGTACTTGGGATTTGGCTTTCGAACTCTTGTCGATCTCCGAGGCTGTGAGCTTACTCCTTCTGGTTGACGGTCTTCTACTCTTTGATGCACGCCTGTTTGCCACAGATTCTGTGTTGCCTCGTCCTCGGTATTTTCTTCCTCACTTTGATCTTCATCTTCCTTTTCTGGACTTGGATGTACTTCAACATTTTGCTCCCACATCTTCATTTGCAAATTGTCTTCTATTTCCTTGGAATCTGGTAACTCTTCCTTTTGCGGTGATCACCATGATGCTGCCTCATCGAATACCACATTTCTTGATGTATAACACTTTCCAGTTGTTGGGTCGCAATATTTCCATCCTTTCCTTTGGCTGTCGTATCCCACAAAGATACACCATATCACCTTTTTATCAAATTTTCTATTTAGATGACTTGGCACAAACACGTAGCGCACACAGCCAAATACTCGAAAGTGACTTACTACAGGTTTACTACCCCACATTTTTTCAAAGGGTGAAACGAACCCTAACTTCACTTGAGGAAGTCTATTGATGACATGAGCTGCTTTCTTCATACCTTCTGCCCAAAATCTTCTTGGAACATTCTTCGAATGTAGCATGCTTCGATATATCTTTGCAAGGTGCCGATTCTTCCTCTCATCTACTCCATTCTGTTGTGGCGTATTTGCACATGTGAATTGATGGCGTATGCGGCATTCTCGTAGGTACTGAGAGAACTCATCTGATATATATTCACCACTGTTGTCTGTTCAGAGGCATTGGATTTTCTTGCTGAGTTCTCCTTCCGCTATTTCCTTGAACTCTTTAAATTTTGAAAAAGTTTCAAATTTTTCTTTTAGAAAGAAAACCCATACGTACCGTGATAAGTCGTCAATGAACGTAATCATGTATTGCATGCCGCTGATTGATGATTGCTTGACTCGCCCGAATACGTCAGAATGGACTAGCTCCAATAGTGCTTTGGCTTTGAAATTTGAGTCTTCATACGATAACTGATGCGCTTTACCGTATTGGCAGCCTGTACAAACGGTCTCTGTTCTGACCTCGAGTTGAGGAAGACCCTTCAACATAGATTTCTTCATCATCACCTTGAGTTTGTGATAGCTTACATGTCGAAGTCTTGCATGACACAAATCAGTTGTTTCGGTCTTTCGAGTCTTGTTTACATAAGCTGACTCTGCTGACATTACATAGACAGACTCTAAGCGTCGTCCTCTCATCATCGGTGTTCCAGAGATTTCAAGTTCTTGATAGATCTTGACATATTGAGGTCCGAATATGACATGGTGGCCTGATGTCGTAAGTTGCGTCATTGATAGTAAGTTTTTCTTCATCCTCAGTACATGGTAGACATCCTGGAGTGAAACCTCTTTCGGACTGAATCTCGGCATGATTGTTGTTTTTCCGACGTGAGCGATCGGTAGTCTTGAGTTGTTGGTTGTCACCACCACACGACCACCTTTGTACTTGGTCATGTTCTATAGCTTCTCTTTATCTCCTGTCATATGATTTGAGCAGTCAGAGTCGACTATCCAATCACTATTGTAGTCGATCGTTCCAGGAACGGTAACTGCCAGAGCTAATTCTTTTTCCTCCACAGCAAAAGATGCTTCAGCATCCCACTCTTCATCGCTTGTCTTTCCTGCATTTGACGTGGCTACATTGCTTTCTGCAGTGTTCTTCTTGAACCAACAACTTTTAGCCATGTGGCCCTTCTTCCCACGGTTATAGCATTTTCCATCAAACTTATTGTTATTCTTTGACTGGCCACCCCGGTTGTCTTTCTTTTGAGCTCCCCCTGTTTGGGAGCTTCCATGATGATTATCCTTGTCAGCATGTTTTCTAGAATTTCTGCTAGCATTTGGTCGGGATCGACCTTTCTTATCACCGTTATAGAGTTTCTCCATCACTCTTTAATGAGACTCCAGATGTTTTCTTAGCCAACACTTCTTGGTCAGTTAGCAAGTTTTCTAATTCAACAAGAGTGGCCAACCTTGTATTGCGGAAATAAAATTTCTATATTCTGGCCTTAATCCATGAATAATAATTGTTCTAATTCTAGCGTCTGACATGCCAGCAACAGAGTCTAATGCAGAAATTTCGCGACAAAGAGATTTTACCTTGGTAAAGTATTGGTTGATCGTCATGTCGCGTTGTCTGATAGAGAGAAGCTCGTTCTCCAGAAGCTGCAGTCTCGTATCATTCTTCTTGGTGAACAATGTTGTGAAAGTAACCCACGCTTCCATCGGTGTCTTAGCCGGCCTGATGTGCTCCAACATTTCATCTTCAACTGTGGTCCGAATCGCAAACATGGCTTTGCCAGCTCTAATCTTCCATTTCTTCAGAGCGGCTGCGTCTTCTGGTTGTGTGACCTCATTGCCACCAATGATCTCCCACAAGTCTTGGCCTTGGAGATATGCCTCCATATGCATCGACTACATGCTGTAATTCTGATTGTTAAGTTTCTTGATTCCATCGACCACTTGAAGGTCACCCATCGTGTCTTGGCTAAAATTCTTCTTTTTTTTAATCAAGAAAGCTTGATTTCGACAACAAGCTCTGTAGTACTAAACCACACACGAACACTCTAAGAAACTCAACAAACGACTCTTTCGTATGAACCGACCTGGCTCTGATACCATTTGTTAGACAACACAGCACGTGAAAAACGTAACTACTTTATTATTATAAAAGTAATTACACCAAGACTTGAACACTATAACTTGAGTACTCACTTCTTACTTGAGTACAACTTACTTGCTCTCACTTCTTGAGAACTTCTTACTCACATGATTACAACTCAAATAGACCACCTCTATTTATAGGTGGTGATGGAATAATTTAGTTAGGATACTTAATCACTACTCTATTCTAGAATATTCCTCACTACCTTTTTCTAGAATCACTCTTCTATTTATTTTTAGAGTTATTCTTTCTAGACTCCACTCTAGAACTTTCATTCTAAAGTTCTTCTTTCAACTCTCTGGAACTACTTGAACATTCTAGATTGATTATCCATTGTCTTGGATATTAAGTTGATGATGACTTTTAACAGTATCTCCCAGGCTAATCATCTTTCTCGAAGAAAAAAATAGAACTTGTTTCCCTGGCAATCAGCTCGTTGTTACTGTTGTGTGCTTCTATAGCTAGGCATTTTGATTTGGCTTTCAAATGCTTCTTTAACTGAAAATGCAAGAACCATACCTGGAGTTTAGTTGACATTTTCCGAACTGAAGTTCATTCTCTTATGCAGCTTTACTGCGACACCTGCAAAAAGTTCTTAGCGGATAGACTTGTAGAGGGTAACTGTCGAACGCCAGGTTGCAACTATGATTCTGCACGAGGAGATCAGTGCGAGAAGTGTGGGAAACTATTAAATCCCGCAGAACTATTGGAGCCCAGATGCGAGGTTCGTTTGTCCTCTCATATCCAGTGAGATGTGTATTCCTTACTAGGTTTTATTCTTAAAAATCTCATGTTAGTTAATCAAATACCAGTTTCTTGAAAATGAAATGCAGATTCCTTCAGCGAGACACTTGAGTTTTTGTTTGAGCCCAATCACATAATTTGAACAGGATTCATTGTATTGCGGTATAATTGAATGTATGAAGGATTGGAAGCACAAAAATTACACAAAATCTTGTTCATATATTAGATTAGGAGTATATGTGTGTTAAAAGTTCTACTAATTCATGTTGTGGACTAAGAGTACATGGATGTGGTAGAAAGTTTTACGAACTGCTTAAATCTTAGCTTGCTAACTCAACAAGTTTGTCGCAACACCCCTTGTATCCAAGATACAGACCATTTTTTTCTTGAGCTCCCTTTGCTGAAGGATAAGTTAGAAGTATATATCAACAACATGTCAGTGTCCAGGGGATGGAGTCAGAATGCTATCTATACAACACATGCGTGGCTTAGAGAAGGACTTAAATCAAGGTGTATAACCAGAGATTTGAGATGAGGAGTTCCAGTACCACATGAAAAATACAAGGAAAAGGTTGGTTGAGTGAAAACAGTTGATTGTAACTCGTAACTCTGTGATAATTGATCTACAACCAGCTATCAATTTTATTGTGTCAATTTAATTTGAAGTTAACAAACATTGTTACCTATGATCCTGTCTTCATGACATTATTCATTGATTGGTCATTAGGTTTTCTATGTATGGTTTGATGCTCCTATTGGATATGTATCAATCACCTCATGCTACACAACTGAGTGGGAGAAGTGGTCGAAGAATCCAGATAATGTGGAGCTGTATCATTCATGGGCAAGGACAATGTGCCTTTTCACACTGTAAGTTCTAAAAACTATAAAATAATCATGTGTTAGCTGGTAGGGTTCTAATTTTCTGAACTTAGTCCTTAATTTTTTTTTAACGAAGGATAATAGTGACAACTAATGGCCACACATGCTTTCTGCATTGCCATTTGTCTTATCTTTTGATGTGTTGTTCTCCGCTCATGATTTTTACGCGGATTATTAGTTGTCTATCCTGGGAGTAGTTTATGTAATCTAGGTGGTTATAACTTATATTTGAGGGAATGAGTGGCTAATTCATGTACCAATGATGAATGCTGTATTTTCCAGGTAATATTCCCATCTATGCTTCTTGGAACTGGTGAGCTGGACGCTTATGAAAACTATCAACGTAACAGAATACTTGAACTATGAAGCAGGTTAGTTAGAAATTAGTTGAGTGTTGCAACGTGTAATTGCTGTTTGAGACTTTAGTTTGAGATACCACTCAATAATATATTGTTCCATGTTTCCCGATTTGATCTTTTCTCCTGTTTGAGGAATAATCAAGCAAATTCTCGAAGAGCAAAGGTATAGGAGTTTTTGGCAATGATGTAAAAGATACAGATATTCCTGTAGAAGTATGGAGATATTACTTGCTGACAAACAGGCCAGAGGTGGGGCCTTGGTGCTTGACAATGATATTTGTTGTCTCAGTGCTTGCTTTTTTGTCATCTATAAAATCCTAGCATGTTTCAAAAAAAAAAATCCCAGTCGTGTAATACAATTGTATTGCTAAATGTTTTCGGTTATTGTAGGTCTCAGACACTTTGTTTACATGGGCAGACCTACAAGCAAAGTTAAAGCTAAGCAACTTAGGCAATTTCGTCAATAGAGTCCTGAGTTTCATTGCAAAAGATCCAGGTATCTCAGCTAGCTGACTTTTAGATATTTACATAGGTTCCCCCTGTTAATGGGCTATCGTAGTTGTCAAGGTTTCTTCTCTGTTGATATTTTGTGTCAATTAGGCTTTGAAAAAGTTTGGCAGCTTCTTTGTTGTTTATTTATCTTTCCTATAATTCCTCTGGTTTATGTATCAAATGACATGGTTCATGTTTCCAGTTTCCTGTTGTTAGTAATCTGTACATATATGGTTGATTGCTGAAAATCTGTATTTCTATTTCCTGGAAATAAAAGGGCAGCCCGGTGCACTAAGCTCCCGCTATGCGCGGGGTCCGGGAAGGGCAGGACCACAAGGGTCTATTGTACGCAGCCTTACCTTGCATTTCTGCAAGAGACTGTTTCCACGGCTTGAACCCGTGACCTCCTGGTCACATGGCAGCAACTTTACCAGTTACTCCAAGGCTCCCCTTCTTCTATTTCCTGGAAATAAAAAAAAAAATCTCACTACGCCTACTTGAATTATGAAACTGTTTTTTTAAAAAACTGGTAATTGTAAAACAAGAAAATATATTGCCAAAATGAAACTGTTATTTTAGAAAGCAGAATAACTTATCAAGAAGGAAAAAATAATAGAAAGCAGAAGAAAAGGTAGGAAAATATTCTTTCGAGAAAGAAGATGTAGAGTTATGGTTGGGTGAAAGTAGTACATTTTGCTAATTGTCTAGAATCCATCATGTCTGCTAGGGAAACGTCTTATCTCCTTTTTCCGACATATCTAACAGATTGACAATGCCCTCATACAACCTCAGGTTATGGTTCAATTATTCCGGACGCTGAAGGAGCAGAATCACATTCCTTGACAAAGGCATTGGGTGTGTTGAGAATATAATATTAAAAGTGTGTTCTATCTAACAGCTTAAGCTTTTAGATCAGATGGTCACACACTTCAATAGGGTGAAAAAGTTGGAAGTTGTGTACAGCAATACATAGAAGCCATGGAGAAGGTGGTTAAACAACTTTTCCTGGGTTCCCCAGTTGTAGTGAACTATAAATAGTGTGATCTTATTTTATCAGTAAAGAAAAAGAAAAAACACAAGGAAGTTATGATAATAAGGTGACTCATCTGCCACAGATGACACATTTTCTTGTATGTGATTCTATCTTGATTGGTGCTCTTCTTTCCTTTAATGCTTTGAATAACCTACATCTATTGCAATTGGTCTAGGTTAAATTAAAGCAAGGCTTGAAGGATGCTATGTCTATTTCTAGTGAAGGAAACCGTTATCTGCAGGTAATTGTCAAATGCTCTCCATCTCTCTAGTTTTTCATCAATAACTGCAATGTGATGTAATTCTCTCATTTTATTTTAACTAGCTGAAATTTTGAATTTTTCATGTGACAAAGGTAATGGTTGCTCTAATCTCAAACTGTTGAGGTTCATCACTTCGAATTTCTTTCTGTAGGAGAGCCAAATTTGGAAGCTTTACAAGGAAGATAAGCCTTCCTGTTCGATAGTGATGAGAACTGCTTGTGGTCTAGTATATCTTCTGGCATGTCTTTTAGAGTCATTTATGCCATCCTTTTCACGTGAGGTAATATTTCTGATGCCATCATGGCAAAATTGAACTTTGTGTTGATGTCATCTGTCTATGTGCAGGGGTTTGATGTTTTTCCCTCTTGATTAACAGGTGCTTAAGCAGCTCAACTTGCCTCCCGAAACGCAACTTTCATTGTCTGATGAAGGAGGTGAAGTTGAAAATAGCAAAAGACCATGGGATATTCTACCTGCAGGTCACAAAATTGGAACACCAGCGCCATTGTTCAAGGAGCTGGTAATACATTTCAGTCTCTTTTTACTGCATCTTTGTTCATTCTTTCATTTGTTTGCTGGTTTATAATTGATGCTGATGATAATATACAGAAAGATGAAGAAGTTGCATTCTACAGAGAGAATTTTGCAGGAAGTCAAGCAGATAGGGCTCTGAAGGCAGAAACTGAGGCCAAACAGATGGCTGAACAATTGAACAAAGCAAAAATATCAGGTTAGAATTTCCATTTATTTAACTTTCTGTCATGAATTTATTTATTTCTCAGGCAGGCGTGTTAAGGGTTTAAGGAAGGAGCCTTCTAGTTTCTTTAGGCATAAGGTTTTTTGGCAGGAGCTTTGTTTTTTTTTGTGTTGATTAGGTGCAGTACTTTCTGTGGTAATGGGATGCACCCATAGTGCAGTATAATATAATCTTATTTACTTGTAAAAAAAAAAGTAATTACCTCTTATGGTACATATATTATCCCCATAGGTTTGGAAGTGTCTTGGGGAGGTTGGAGTAGTATGGCTTACCAAGCTATTTAATGCTATACTAAGAAGTGGTAGGATGTCAGCTGAGTGGAGAAAGAGTACCAAGGAGATGTTCAAAGTTGTGCGAACTATTGTGACATTTAACTTATGAACCAGAGTGTTATATGATGGAACTTTGGTGAAGAGTAATACAATGTAGACTTAGGGACACTACAAAAGTGACAGAAAACTATGCCTGGTTGATATAAGGATGCTATATTATTGCTAAGAAGATTGATGGAAATGAAGTTTTGAAAGACCTACAATCTCGTGGACTTCATAGTTTAACGAAAAACAGTGTTTTAAAATGCGTTTTCCTGGGACTCAGCTGAGCCTATGGCTGATAACAACCAAATACGCGGAAGCAATTGAAAGTAACAAGATAATGAAGAACAAGTAGAGCAAAAGAGATAACAAGTAATTAGAAGGAAGAAAGGACAATTTTATAATTAAAATAACAATTAATTATAAAATGAATCCAAGGAAGAGGAGAAAGAACTCATACAAGGAATTCATACATTGATGAATCCAAGGGAGGTTCCTAAAGAGATCTATGGGAACCGGTAGTTATCAAGGCCTTGAGCTTGACAAGTACCCGAGCCATATTGTGTAGCGAGAACCGGTAGTTATCAAGGGCGAGGGGGATAAAAAGCATCGAGGTGGGTTGAGGGGGTGTGGTCCAAGTATCATGAGTCGTAAGTCCCAACCTTTCAGGCGTTTGCGTATTCATTTGCGGTGTACGTCCAGAGAACTTTCCCTAATTGGGATAAGCTTTCAAGAAAACATACAGATTCCTTATGCTTTTGTAAGAGACAAGTAAATCATCTATCGTTATGCATCGAGTATTGGGATCCTGTCAGATTCTTATTCAAGTTCTAGGTCTAGTCAGCCATGGTTGGTGGCTGCAGTTTAGCTCTATTCTCGCATGAGAATCATATGGATTGTGGCTTACTTTGATTTTTGTGTTGTATACCAGATGGTAATAAGAAGAAGGAACATGCAACAAACTCTTCTGAAACTAAATCTAAGGCCCCAGCCTCTGTTGAAGGAGAAATTTCCATTAGTAGACTCGACATTCGTGTTGGCCTCATAACAAAAGCTCAGAAGCATCCCGATGCTGATTCATTGTACGTGGAAGAGATTGATGTTGGTGAGCTCTGCCCAGAACTGTTGTTAGTGGCCTTGTAAAGTATATTCCACTTTGAGGAGATGCAGGTTTGGCTTCTACACCATTGCAATTTCCAAATATAACATAACATTAGCTGGTGATATTTATTTGCAGTGACATTTCCCTTTCAGAATCGGAAGGTCTGTGTTTTATGCAACCTAAAACCAGCTAGCATGAGGGGGATAAAGTCCCAGGCAATGGTTCTTGCTGCTTCTAATAGCAATCACACTAAGGTAAACAGCAACGCGTGCTCATCTCTTCTGTCCATGTCTCCGGAAATTTGCTATGTGTCTTGCCATGATTGATTTCTACATATTCAACTCTGAATGCTATGACTACTAACCCCTCACGCAAAGAAATCCAATACAAAAAAGATATAAAATTAAAGGCCAGAAAAGAAAGAAAAGATTGAATAAAGTTCACTAAAACAAGAGGTTATCTATATCTCACATTTTCCCACTATATAAGAACAATCAAACGAAATTTGCAAGGCCAATATATCTTTTTAGGACGAGCACATGGTGTGTGTAGCTTTTGTAGTGAGATGTTTTTGGAGAATTCTTAACCTTCGCACTTAGGTGGCTAGACCATATATAATATGTACCTTACGTATGTGTTTTTGTGGAACTACATTTTACTTGCTTAATACTGACATGTAATATGACAAGTTAATTAATGGAAAAGTGAGTTAAACAAACAAGAACAAAAACATTGGAAGGAACCCGACAGAAATGGGGAGAGGAGTACGGCAAAAGAGGCTCAATAGAAACATCAAACAATGTTTTCTTGCATTTATAGGTAGATAAGTGGCAAATATTTTGGTGATAGCAGGCAACAATAATATCGTAAAGCAATCATTATATGACTGCTGGCTATAGGGACTTATCCCTTTGCCAATTTTATACTTTCAATTGGATTTTATCTGGATAGACTTTCTGATCATTTATACGGATGTTGTTATAACGTCAGGTTGAATTAGTTGAGCCACCTAAAGATGCTGTGATTGGGGAACGAGTTACATTCCCGGGGTTTGATGGCGAACCTGACAGTGTCTTGAACCCTAAGAAGAAGGTTTGGGAAACTCGTCAGGTAGATTTTCATACCAATAAGGAATTGGTAGCCTTCTATAAAGATGTGCCATTCACCACATCAGTTGGTATTTGCAAGGTTGCATCTATTTCTGAAGGATCAATAAGGTAGGCTGATTCTTTGGTTCATTTTATTAGGAGAGAAATGTAATACATTTAAAGTTTTTTCTTGTAATCAATCATCTTACTGTTATCAATTGTTCACAATATTACCATAGTAGCAAGTTGAGTCAATTAATACTGGCACCTCACAACTTCCTTTACCTTGCCGTGTATATTTTTCTCCTTGTAAACGCGAAGTTGCACGTCAATTCATTCTCAAACAGCACTAGTTAGAAGTACAGTTTTCAATTTTGCAATTTTAATTGTTTGACGAAACATTGGAACAAGGATTTTACATGAAATCTTTATCTCTATATTAGGGAAGAAATTGGCAAATAGCAACTTTTTGGGACCACTAATCAAGTTTTAGTCACGATCTCAAAATTAGTTAAAGTTTAGCCACTTTTTAACGTGAAAAAAAATACTTGGACGAAAATATCGTGACCTAAAACACGGAAAATCTCCAATTTAGCTTGCTGGAGTTCAAAACTTTTACAAGTGAAGTTTCATCGCGCTATAGGGGAGTCTGAATTCCATTACAGGAGAAACTCCAACATGATGTGTTGGACTTCATTTTTATAGCAAGATTTGTTCGAACTCCAGGACTTGTTTAGAGTGTCAACTTGTAGAAGTTGAAACTCCATGGCATTATCCTTGACGTTTCATTTAGATGATCGTGTATATTTGCGTGTGCATTTGGGAGCAAAAAGAATCATAAACACTCGGTAATAACTGCAACTAAAGGAGAGGGTGCAAAATAAAAAGGTCCAAAATGCAAAGCACTCGATAACGACTGCAATTAAATTTTCAAGTGTATTCAGCATTTAAGTTGATGAACTAAACCAGATAGTTATATGAGTGAAAGAAAACGGCTTCTAAATTTGCAGTAAATAAGTTGAGTCTCATTTCCTATGTACAAGAATCAAATGGTGAAAAAAGTAATCTATGTAAGTTTTTCTAAGTGAATTAGGATACATAAGCGAAAAGACATTATCGGAGGAACATATAATACAAGCTTGTGACCTAAGGCTGTGCAAATTGACGGTTAAACCAATAACCCGAATCGATTATTGGGTTAATGGTTCGGGTTAATGGGTTATTGAGTCGGGTATCGAGTGGTGTCCTGTGGTTATTGGGGTATCAGTTCGGGTCTCATTTTGACCACTTTTGTTAACGGGTGAACCGATAACCCGATAACCATTTATTTATTATAATTTTACCCTTCCATATAAAAAGTCGACGTTTTCGGGATACCGCTAATAACCAACGAATGACAAGTGCTTTTCCTTGTGTGGATCCTATTTCAATGGAAACTTGATGAGTCAATCCATCTACACGTCTTGCTTTTATTGTTATATCGGGAGTTACTCCACGTATTGCTTGAATAGAGAACGAAATAACTAGAAAGGTTGTTAGAATCCCCCTCTTCTAGAAGAATCATCTACAAAGTTATTCGTTTTATCTGTATTCAGACCAAAAGCTGACATAGATGTTATGGGTAGAATTCTATTTTTTTGGAATTTTGTTCACATCTTAGATCTATAAATTGACTCACCTCCATAAAGGAGCCGAATGAAACCAAAGTTTCATGTTCGATTTTGAATTAGAGAACTTGACTAGACTTAGGGTTCACTTGATTTCTCACTTCAGAATAGTCTCTCACTAGCGGGTGATAGAAACCCTTCTCCTCCAACTCACAAATGAGAACTTATCGCTAGAGACTCTCTCCCGTCTTCTCCGAGGTAACTAGAATATGGACTAGAGCCCACTTTTCTCCAGTTCTTTTGCGAAATTCAGTTCTTATTTTCCTTATGCATTTGGTGTTTGGATGTTTGCAGTGACAAGTTTTGATAATTGTTGTCCAAGTTTATTTACGTCCTTCCTATTCCAATTGGATAATTTTGTTCGAAGCTACTTTCAGTTTTGAAAATGGGTTCTTTGTTTTTGAAAAAAATCGGGTGAAATCTTAACAGTTAAACCGAGTAACCGAATCGATAACGATCAACAACCGATTAACCAATAACCCAGTAACCAATATCTTAACGGTTCTTTAACGGTTTAACATGCCTACAAACCGATAACCGATAATTTTCACCAAACCGAACCACCTGATACGCAACCCTATTGTGACCTGCTCAATCTTGTGATATAAGAAAATACTTTGTCATGCAAGGACTGCTGATGAACTATATCAAATTACACAAAGATCATTCTTGTGACCTACTCCAATGTTACGTACTTCAGAAATTAGCAAAGAGGTTTAGATTCATGTCCTTATAATAGACTCCGATTAACCAATTGAACAAAGGAAATAGCAATTAAGCTATTCATCTTTTCAGACAAAACATGAATACATCAAAATATGTATGATAATTATTTATCGAGGAGAAAGCGTAGTCCTTCAATCTCATTGAAAATGTGAGTAACTAATTAAAGAAACAAAATACTTTATTTCAAATAACCATTATAGAGCAAATTAAGTTGTATAAAAGAACCACCATAAAAGTTAATTTTGACACATTATTTGCGCATGGAATTGCTGGTCGAACCCTAATTAGGTGTGTTTAGGGCATACGAGTCGGACGCTTGGGGCATAAAAGTCACAAAACAAAACCCCACATATGAGCCGCAGAGTTTGCAAGTGGCCCGCCCAGGAACGAGCCATGTGTGAGTCCCGAAAAAGCCTTTTATAACAATGAAAAGTACTAAATTTGACTCATAATTGGCTGGTCAATGGGATTGAAGTAATGTGATAACAATATGTCCTGCATTAAGATTATAGAGTTGAAGGAGCTTCAGAGTAGCACACATATGGATTGGAATTTTATTTAGTTTCCCAGGATTAAAACGAAAAGTTTGATAAAGTGAATAAATCAAAGATATCTCCATAAGTGAGTGTTAAACTCTCTCAAGGAATAGCAAGATAACAACAACTTACCCAGTGTAATCCCACAGAGTGGGTCTGGGGAGGGTAAGATGTACTCAGATCTTACCACTATCTTTGTGGGGTAGAGAGACTGTTTCCGATAGACTCTTGGCTCGGAGTAACTACGTGAAAGAAATAATAATCCCCTTGATTATTTTCATTGATTGAATAGATATATATACAAGTTACATCTTTCCATAATACTACAAATCCTTTTCCTATTCTACTTCTAAATCCTTATTCTACCATAATTCTAACTATACAATTATGGTAGGTGTATAACACTAATTAAGGTAACCTTTTTATTACAATATACTACAAATATATACCATATATACACTATCCTAATATCACTTGGATATGTACAATCTGGCCGAGAGGCCCAATGGCCGAGAGGCCCAATTCTGACAAATTTCATCGCTTCATTACATCCAGTGATATATATGTGATATTCACTGTTGTATATTCGGTGATATATCACATGTATATTGCTCTGCTTAACACACCCCGCAAATCATAGCGGGCGGTTTTAACGCCGAGATCGTCCCTAAAATCTTCAAAGAGAACGTGGTAGACCCTTTGTAAAGATGTCTGCAATTTGATAACGAGACGGGACATGGCATACGCGAATCTTGACCCTTTGCAACCTTTTCCTGACAAAGTGAATGTCCATTTCGATATGCTTGCGCGTTGGTGTTGAACGGGGTTACCTGAGAGGTATATGTCACTAATGTTATCGCAATATACCAAGGTTGCCTTCTGAATGGGACAATGAAGCTCCAAAAGCAAATTACGTAGCCAACATGACTCGGAGACCACGTTCGCGACCCCTCGATATTCTGCCTCTGCACTGGAGCGTGACAGAGTTGCTTGACGTTTTGCCGACCATGAGACCAAGTTGTTGCCAAGGAACATACAGTAGCCAGAAGTCGACCGTCTGGTGTCGGGACAACCACCCCAATCAGCATCTGTGTAAGAGACAAGTGCGGATGTAGATGAAGGATACAAGTGCAACCCATAGTCCAGTGTCCCCTGAAGATACCGAATGATGCGTTTGATTGCATTCATGTGCTCAACCCTGGGATCATGCATGAATAAACACACCTGCTGAACCGCATATGTAATATCCGGCCTGGTAAAGGTAAGATACTGGAGGGCCCCTGCAAGACTGCGATAGCGGGTCGGGTCCTTGTATAGTGCACCTGCTGTGGCACTCAGCTTTGGGTTTGCATCAACCAGTGTAGAAGTGGACTTACAGAATGACATCTCAGCCCTCTCGATGATCTCAGCAGCATACTTCCGTTGAGACAGAAACAAGCCACCTGAATGACGCTTGACGGTAATCCCCAAAAAATAACTCAACGGCCCTAAGTCCTTCATAGCAAATTCAGAACTGAGCATGGCCATGATGGACTGGAGCAAAGCATCGGAGGAGGCAGTCAAGATGATATCATCCACATACAACAGAATATAGGCCAATGACGAACCACGGCGGTAGATGAACAAGGAATTATCTGACCTACTGTGAGTGAACCCAATAGTCGAAGCAAAATCAGCAAATCGTGTTACTAGGCCCGTGGAGACTGCTTAAGCCCATATAGTGATTTCTTCAACAAACAGACATGATGAGGGCGGTTGGGATCCCTGAAACCCAACGGCTGATGCATATAGACTGTTTCCTTGAGATCACCATGTAGAAAATCATTCTTGACATCCAACTGATGAATTGGCCAAGTTTTTGAAAGAGCCAAGCTAAGCACAGTGCGAATGGTAGCCGGTTTGACCACCGGACTAAACGTCTCACCACAATAAATTCCAACCTACTGAGTCTTACCATCACCAACAAGTCGTGCCTTATGTCTAGCAAAGGACCCATCTGAATTCTCCTTATGAGCAAAAATCCACATAGACCTGATAATATTAATACCATATGGACGGGGCACAAACTCCCACGTCTTATTATCAATAAGAGCATTATATTCATCAGTCATAGCAATTTTCCAATTAGGGTCATTTAATGCGGACACAGGATTGCGGGGCAAGGGGGATTTAGGGACATCAGAATGTAAATTAAAATGTCTTTTAGGTGTAAAAATACCCCGCTGACTCCGAGTGACCGGTCTATGACTCGATGAAGAATTGAGGGAATTTTGGGAATTTTCTGGGCTCGGGACAAACTGGCCAGCAGGCAGTGGGCCTGCTGGCCCAAATCGGTAAATGCTGGGCTCGGTTTCTGGACCAATTCCAGAATTTGGGCGAGCCCAATTGCCGAACTGCTCGATGGCGTAAATCTTTGGATGTGGCGTTACTGTGGGGCCAGCGGGCAGTGGGCCCGCTGGAGGATTTTGGGTACGGGAGATGTCCGAAAAATTCCGAATAATATACGGGGATATTTGGTCATCCAAAAAATTATATGACTTAGGTTCGGGAGTATGAACTTTCGTAAATGGAATTGAGTTTCATCAAAAATGACATGGCGATTGATTATGATTTTCTTGGAGGATAAATCAAAACACTTATAACCACGATGATTCGACGGATAACCCAAAAACACACACGGGGTAGACCGAGCCTGAAGTTTGTTAATTGTGGTGGATAGGAATAACGGATAACACAAGCACCCAAAAATCCGAAGGTGAGAATAAGAAGGGTTCTTATTATATAGGACTTTGAGGTGGGAAGAGTATGTCAGACCTTTAGACGGAATTATGTTTAGAAGGTAAGTGGTCATTTGTAGAGCATGATGCCAAAAATATAGAGGTATGGAGGCATGTATTAGGAGAGTTCGGACAATGTTATTTATGAAACGAATTTTGCGTTCGGCTTTCCCATTTTGTGAAGATGTATGAGGACATGAAAAACGAAAATTTATCCCATGAGTAGCACAAAAATCTCGAAACTCCCTATTGTCATATTCTTTCCCATTATCACATTGAATATTTTTTATTTCTCTTTCGAATTGAGTACGAATGAATGCTCTAAATTTTATGAAGACGGAAAACACTTGTGATTTATTCGCAATTGGAAACGTCCACAAAAATCTAGAATAATCATCTAAAAAGAGAACATAATATTGATGACCCATTGAACTAAGAACAAGAGATGTCCATAAGTCGCTATGAATAATGTCAAATGGCATAGAAGTATGAGAATTGGAGTCTACAAATGGCAACTTAACAATTTTTCCTGATGAACAAGACTGACAAATTGGAGTACGACTTGTACCCTTACAAGAAATAAAGCTATTTTTATCTAAAGCTGATAAAATAGAAGATCCCGGATGACCCAGACGAGCATGCCACATGGAAGGAGAGATGGTTGCAAAAGCTGATGGCAAGGCTGGACTCGATGGACTGAAATCGGGCATGATAGGATACAGATCCCCCCTACTATCACACCTCATGAGATGACTCCCCGTCTTGAAATCCTTCACAGAGAAACCGAAAGGATCAAATTCAATGTAAAGCAATTGTCATTTGTGAATTTTCGGACAGACACTAAATTTTTAATCAATTTAGGAGCATGTAAAGTATTTTTCAAGAGGAGTGGTGGATTAGGAGGAGACAATGTTTTCGACCATACCCTAGAATTGGAATAGAACTGCCATTACCAACAATTATCCCCCGATGGGTGCTCAAATTGAAATAAGATGAGAGAGTACCTGATTCGGAAGTCATGTGAGTAGTGGCCCCGGTGTCCATGTACCAATTTGGGTCCGGTTGGGACAATCCCAACGTATGTATCGCGGCCTCGATATCGGTCTGAGTGGGGCCTGCTGCATGATGGGCTTGCGGAGGACGGGGCCCAAGGACTCCATTCCGTGATCTTTCTTTGGGCGTAGGTGCTTTGGAGAGTCTTCTTTGTTGGGCCATGGCGATGGGCCGCCATCGGCGTTGGGCCTGGGCTGTTGGCACCAGCTGGCTGAAGCTGTTCTTTGGAGGGTGCGGGTTCCACTGCCAATGGTCCCACTGCTGATTGGCAGTGGAACCCGCAGTCAGGGTGAGAGTACCTGATTCAATCAATGAAAAAAAGTCATGTGTTCTCGGCCACAAGGAAAAGTTGAGAGAAAACTTTTGTGTAGACCTAGTCTCTTGATACCATTAAAACGAAAAGTTTGATAAAGTGAATAAATCAAAGATATCTCCATAAGTGAGTGTTAAACTCTCTCAAGGAATAGCAAGATAACAACAACTTACCCAGTGTAATCCCACAGAGTGGGTCTGGGGAGGGTAAGATGTACGCAGATCTTACCACTATCTTTGTGGGGTAGAGAGACTGTTTCCGATAGACTCTTGGCTCGGAGTAACTACGTGAAAGAAATAATAATCCCCTTGATTATTTTCATTGATTAAATAGATATATATATATACAAGTTACATCTTTCCATAATACTACAAATCATTTTCCTATTCTACTTCTAAATCCTTATTCTATCATAATTCTAACTATACAATTATGGTAGGTGTATAACACTAATTAAGGTAACCTTTTTATTACAATATACTACAAATATATACCATATATACACTATCCTAATATCACTTGGATATGTACAATATGGCCGAGAGGCCCAATGGCCGAGAGGCCCAATGGCCGAGAGGCCCAATGGCCGAGAGGCCCAATTCTGTAATCTGGGTGAGAGGCCCAATTCTGTAATCTGGGTGAGAGGCCCAATTCGGACAGCCCACTGCTTCATTAAATCCAGTGATATATATGTGATATACACTGATGTATATTCAGTGTATATCACATGTATATTGCTCTGTTTAACACTACGAAATTTAAAAATGTGTATCATGTACCGACTTTAGATTCAGTGCCAAATATAATCAAGGAGATGTCTTGCTCTGCAGTTTATTTTTTTATTTTTGCATATTTCAGGATCTTTGCAATGACATGGTAAAGGGGATAGTACGAAGACCTAATCAATGGCAGAGACACTTTCCAGCAAGGGGTGTTATCCTGACATTGCTTCGCAATTTTTTTATTTCTTACATATATACATAATATTTAAAAGTATAATATTTACATATATAGTAGATCTACACCAGTTGAAACTAACACAAAATGACATCAATTTGGGGTGAAAAGTAAAGCTTTAAAACCTCTACGACCCTAGCTCCAAACTCGTATACAAGTCAAGTTGTAATAATAGGCGGATATCACCTCTACGACCTTAGTTCCAATTTCGTATACAAGTCGAGTTGTAATAACAGGCAGATATCACTTATGCAAAATCCCGTCTATGCCACTAATCATGAATAAGGATCCCTTTTCTGAAAGGTTGCAGATGAAAATACTAGACAAACAATTGTGCCCTTTACCAGTAGTAGTTCAAGAGCTAAAGGGACATTCTGCATTGTACAAACTAGTAGTAGCACTTTTCGACATTGAGAATAGAATTTGTTAAGGGGAAGGTAAGAAGAAAATAAATCCAAACAAGAAGTATATTCCTTGTATATTTTCATTTATTAATGAACAAATTATTTGTTTGTAAAACAAAACTTGTGATTAAGAAAGAAAAAAGGAACATAATCAGCACAAAAAGGTTACAAGAAAACAATCTTCAAGTAGTGAACTGTACATAGTAGTTCTGTATCCTCTTCTTTCTCATAAGTTCTTCGAAGGTGAACTCTCTTATCTTTTCTGAAAGTTGAATGCCTTAATGACCAATGCAAACATGAAGGCGAAAACAACCGGCCATGCAACGATAAGTCCTGGAACTACTCCAAGAAAATCATTCTTGAATCCCAAATAACGCCCCAAGAATTGTTCCACATTTTCATCGCTAAGCTTATTTTGGAGGTCTCCGAATTGTAATGCAACAAGACCATACAAGGTCCATGCAACAGGGCAAGCCCAGTAGTTTGTGGATACAAATAAATTATGGAAATGAGGGATTTTCAAAAACTTACAGGCCGTGGAACGATAAATCCTGAGAAGAGATTCCATACTGCATAGAAGAAGGCCGAATGGAAGCAACATTTTGATTCAGGGTAACAGCCACAGTCATCATGCCATAGAAGGTGAAGTACAAGAGAGTGAAATACATGATGAAGAAGTACCAAAAGAACTTGGAAGCAGTCCATTCAAACCCGATCATTGCATACACAATGATACCATAGACAGCAGCTTGTACAAATACATAAGGTATTTCAATGACAGTCTGCAACAAAGTAAAGCTTTAAAATTGTCAGGTTGATCTCAGCCATTCCATAAAACATAATCATAACGACCATGAAAGAGAGAGCACCAGCATACATCCCTCCGTCATCTATATTATCTCGGGGCATCGTAGTTCGGAAAAAGACATGCATCGTTATAAGTGCCATTACTGCTAGCTGAGAAAACAGAACAGAAACAAGAGATTATTATAACTGGCACAAGGTTCTGAAATAACAAACACTTATATATTTCTAATAGACTAAGAAGTCAGTACCTGAACATGCTTGAATATGTAAACAAATGAGTTCCTCTTCATTAGTAGGAATTCTCGTTCAGCGCAGACCTTCAACATTTGTTTCATCTATATACCATACTTCTGAGTAGACAAAGCAGCAGGGTGGCCTTTGCTCTTGTCATATGCGGTAGCAAGCTCATCACCAAGTTCCTTTCCAACATACAACAACAACAACATACCCAGTGAAATCCCACAATGTGGGGTCTTGGGAGGGTAGAGTGTACAAACCTTACCTCTACCTTAGTAGGTAGAGCGGTTGTTTTCGAGAGACCCTCGGCTCAAGACAAAGCACAAGCCCAAGTAAAGTAAGACAAACAAAGTGCGTAAGTCATGATAGCGAATTCTAAAACAGAAAAGAAGCAAAAAAGAAGCAATAACTAATGCAAGTAAATAAGACAAACAAAATACACACAGCAGCATAAATCGAACGACAAGGGACTATAAGGCAATATTGTGCCTACTAGTATGATAGGCTAAGCGAGCCTACAATAATAATACTACAACTACCAGTTTGTAAGTGTTGGTAGGACAACGCTGGACTACCTACTACCCTTCTACCCTAATATGTGTCCTCCATAACCCCCTATCTAAGGTCATATCCTCAGTGAGTTACACCTACGGCATATCCCGTCTAATCACCTCTCCCCAATACTTCATCGGCCTACCTCTACCCCTCTTGTACCTGTCCATAGCCAACCTCTCACACATCTGCACGTGCTCGGACCATCTCAACCTAGCTTCCCCATCTTATCCTCCACCGAGGCCAAGTTCCTTTCCAACATGGAATGACTTATATGCCTCAGAAAATTCTTTCGATGGGACAAGTCTATAAGGTTCATCTTTCTTAGCCCAATATTGTTGCTGGTAATTCTTTGATGTTACCTGCAAGAAGTAATGTAAAACTTCCACATTTTAGAAACAAAACTTCATTCTTCTATGTCTAAGACATAGTTAACTACATAAAAATTTGGTATATCTAACATATTAAGCTTTTATCCCATGGAAAAAAGTCAGAGCGGTAAGTGAGGGGGCACGTTGAATACATAATTAACTATATAAAGATGAAACGGTGGCACACTTCAAGACAACGTCGTAAACTTTGCAGGTTATACTTTATTTTAAGACATACCTCTTGCAAGAAATCTGCCACTCCTTTTCTCTTGGGGCATTTGAATCCCATGGATTCAAAAAAGTCAAAAACAGCTTCTCGAGGACCCTGATAGACGATGTATCCATCTGACAACAAAATAATGTCATCAAGCAGGTTGTAAGTCTCAGGGGCTGGCTGCAATAGAGATATCACAGCAGTTCCCTTCAAGAGTTGCACAGATTGTCTTAGATAATTGACAATGGAGAAAATAGCTGAACTATCCAATCTAGTTGAGATTTCATCCATGAAAAACGCCTTCGATGGTCCAACAAGCATTTCATCTGTTGTTACACATTTCTTTGCCCCCCCCCGAAATACCCCTTAACATTTCATCTCCCACCATAGTATCAACACAAACGTCCAGTCCCAAAATTTGTAAATGGAAGTCAGATCAACCAAATTACTATTACTGGAAGTTAACTATAGGTAATGTAATTTGTATCCTAAAAAATAAGATAGGTTATCTGCTATAACAAGTTAAAGTGCGGTCTGTACTTTAATGCTTATTAAACTGAAATATAGAAGGAATACTTGGATACTGGAAATGTTACCTTAAGAACATAATCTGTAACAACATTGGCTTCCTGTCCTTTTGTTACTGAAGCCTACATTTCCCAAAAACAATCAAAACTAGCTATAAATGTAAATGTACTAAACGATTTTATATTATTCCCTTTCATGTCCTTCTGTTGCATTCTTACCTTCATGTAGATATCAATATCAGGATCTGGTTTGATATTAGCAGCTTTCTCTCTTCTTGTTCGTTCAACCAACATCTCTATTTTTCAGAAAAAAATTAATAATGAACTGCGACCCCCCCCCCCCAAAAAAACGCACTTATAAAATTGCATTTAGTTATAACTAGTAAAGTTACTTTCATGTGACCAGGAGGTCACGGGTTCGAGCCATGGAAACAGTCTCATGCAGAAATGCAAGGTAAGGCTGCATACAATAGACCCTTATGGTCCGGCCCTTCCCTGCGCATAGCAGGAGCTTAGGCACAGGGCTGCCCTTTTTTCCAAAAAAAAAAAAGAAGAAAGCAAATAAGAAAATACTAACCATATCTAGGGCGAATTCCTTGACATCTTGCAGAAAATTCCAAGGTTTCCCTTACAGTCATTTCTCCAATATGCAAGTCATGTTGGCAGATATAAACAGATGTTTTGGCACAAATTCATGTAGTTCATGTCCATTATAGGTCACATTCCCAGTAACCTGATTTCCCAAAAAAGGTGAAAACTTTAGTATTTTTTTTTCTTATTTCTACTTCTATGAATTGATGTAAAAATATTATAGTATCAAGTCACTTTAGATGTAATTATCCTTAACTAGTTGAGTTAGTAAAGTATAAATATGACAAGCAATCTTCTATAGTAGGTTAAATTGTAATGATTGTGTAAAAAATCAATTATATTGTCCGTGAATATCAAGAATGTGTTGCAGATATTGGGCTTGGACAAGAACCAAGAAGGGGGTGCCAGTTCTCTTGGAGTAATAAAAGAGATGCTGAGATAAGGGTCTACAGTCTCATAGATTGGATTCTAGGTAATCATCACTGGTTTACCAGGTACAACTTAACAGCACTATATCACAACCCTCAATGCTCTGACCATACACCAATTTTGGTTAACACTGAGGTGAGTAGGCAACAACTCCCTAAACCTTTTACATTGTACAATGTATTACTGGCACAACAAGCTTTTAAAGAAGTAGTAGTACAAACATGGGACGAAAATGTCCCTGGGCACAACATGTATCATATATGGAGGAAAACGAAGATGATTGCAAACTCAGCTGCCCAAATGAACAAGGAGATCAATATGCTGGACAGGAGAGTAGAAGGGTTGCATGAGCAATTACAGCACACTCAGGATGAACTGAGAACTGATCTGTTCAATTCTCAACTGATCCTAGCAGAAAGGGAGATTATTGCACAAATAGAAATATGGTCCATTATTTATGAAAGGGTACTCAGACAAAAGTCCAGGGCAACCTGGATTTCATATGGAGATTCTAACTCAAATTTTTTTCATGCTTCTCTTAAAGCAAGGCAGGCAAGAAACACAGTTTCAACTATCTGTAATGGGCAAGGGGAGGTTTTAACTGGGCCCTGGAGATCCAACAAGAGTTCATAAAGTTTTCACTGATTTTCTGGGTATAAGTGCAACTGAACTACCTTGTATTGATGTTAATATAGCTAGAGATGGGTACTGTCATAACTTATAGAAAAAGTTGCAATTGACAACAGAAGTCAGCAGAGAAGAAGTTATCCAAGTAATGAAGGATCTTCCACTAGACAAGGCACCAGGAGTAGATGGATTCCCAGCTGAATTTTTCAAATCATTCTGGTATCTGATAGGGGGGATGTGATAAAGGTTGTAATAGAGTTTTTTGTCAATGGGAAAATGTTGAAAGAAATTAAATGCACCGCTGTAACACTGGTACCAAAAGTCAAAAACCCTTCTTATGTTAAAGAGTATAAGCCAATTGCCTGTTGTACCACAACATACAAGCTGATCTCAAAAGTCATAACTGCAAGCCTAAAGTTGGTGGCGGATCACATAGTTGGGCCATCTCAATCAGCATTTATAGAAGGGAGAAGTATTTTAGACAATGTTATAGTAGCACATGAGCTCATAAAAGGATACACTCATAAAGGAGTCTCTCCAAGGTGCATGGTAAAGGTTGACATAAGGAAGGCCTATGACTCTGTGGAATGGTGCTTTCTCAAAATGGTGCTGCATGAGTTTGGCTTTCCTGTGAACTTGGTAATGGAGTGTGTCACAACAGTACAATATTCTCTCTTGCTAAATGGGGGGCTGACACCAAGGTTTCAGGCAAAAAAAGGAATAAGGCAAGGTGACCCCATGTCACCTTACCTTTTTGTGCTTGCTATGGAATATTTGAACAGATCCTTAAAACAACTGAGACACATTCCCGACTTCAACTACCACCCTAGGTGTGAAAGGTTGCAACTTGTATACATATGCTTTGCTGATGACTTGTTAATGTGTTGCACGGTTGATAAACTATCTATCCAGCTGATGGTTAAGGCTTTTACTCATTTCTCTGAGGTGTCTGGACTATATGCTAACCTTGACAAAAGCTCTATTTACCTTGCAGGAGTCACACCAGAAGTTAAGGCAGAAATTATTGAGGAAATGTAATTCTAGTAGGAGAACTGCCTTTCAGGTACTTGGGAACGCCTTTGTCATCAAGGAAATTGAGTATCCCACAGTGCATGCCATTAGTTGAGAAGATGACATATAGAGTGAAGTGCTGGTCTACCAAGTTTCTATCATATAGTGGCAGATTACAATTGATCAAGAGTGTCCTATTTGAGATGCAGATATACTGGCCCCAAGTATTCCTACTCCCTAAGAAGATTACCCAACTTATGACCAGTGTGTGAAGAAATACATCAAAGACGGCATTGGTTGTCTAGGAGAAACTATGCTTGCCTAAGTCAGTGGGAGGATTGAATATTATAGATGTATATAATTGGAATAGGACTACTACATGTAAACTGCTTTGGGCTTTAACTACAAAGAAAGATACCCTATGGATTCAATGGGTGCATAGCTATTACATCAAGAACAAGAATTTGGATGAAATGATTACTCACAAGCAAGAAAGCTGGCTTGTTAGGAAAATATTTGATGTAAGAAAATGGTTCAACTCAGGAGATATTCATACGACTCTGCAAAGCTACTATTCTAAGGCAAACTTTAGCATTAAGAAAGCATATCAGGGATTTATTCCACAATTCCCCAAAGTAAGTTGGAAGGGGATAACATTGGGAGCTGGAACACTACCAAGGCATCAGTTTATAACATGGCTTGCTATCCAGAAGAGATTAGCAACTGTTGATAGGCTTGAAAAATGGGGGATCAGAGTAAGCAAAGATTGTGTACTGTGCAGTTTAGGGCAAGAAGAAACACTGGAGCACCTATGGTTTGAGTGCAGCTATGCAAAACATATATGGGGTGCTTTGTTGAACTGGTGAAGGAAGCGCATATTAGGCGGAGGTGGCAGTCTTACTTCCATAAACTCTTGAATGAAAAAGGCGATGGAGACATTGTGCTGGGAAATCTGGAGCATTCTGGTAGGTACCGGGATTTTGGGTATTGTAGAAGCATTAAGGTTGAGGAGGTTAAGGGTATTGTTCGCAGGATGCACAAGGGACGAGCGACCGGGCGTGATGAGATCTCAGCTGAATTTTGGAAGAGCATAGGCAGGGCAGGTTTGGAGTGGCTGACTGAGTTGTTTAACGTCATTTTGAAGACGGCAAGAATGCCCGAAGAATGGAGGTGGAGTACAATGATTCCCTTGTACAAAAACAAATGTGATATCCAGAGTTGCAACAACTATAGGGGTATCAAGCTGTTGAGCCACACTATGAAAGTTTAGGAAAGGGTCATGGAGATGAGGGTGAGGAGAGGCATGTCTATTTCTGAGAACCAGTTTGAATTCATGTCGGGGCGTTCGACTACTGAAGTCACTCATCTTATTAGGAGGTTGGTGGAGCAATATAGGGAGAGGAATAGAGACTTACATATGGTTTTCATCGACCTCGAGAAGGCATACGACAAAATCCTTAGGGAGGTTATATGGAGATGTTTGGAGGTTAAAGGTGTAGTTGTGGCGTACACTAGGGCGATCAAGGATATGCATGATGGAGCCAAGACTAGGGTACGGACAGTAGGAGGAGACCCGGAGCACTTCCCAGTGATGATGGGGCTGCACCAGGGATCAACTCTTAGCTCATTCCTATTTGCCTTGGTGATGGACGGACATAGTCCTGATTGATGAGACTAACAGCGAAGTGAACACCAAGCTGAAGGTTTGGAGACAGACTCTGGAGTCTAAAGGGTTCAAGTTGAGTAGGACCAAGACAGAATATTTGGAGTGCAAGTTCAGCAATGGAAACGACCCTGAGACATGCGTGGAGGTGAGTCTTGGTAGCCTCTCAAGCAAATTCTTCCTTTCTTGATGTCCAATCTTTTTTATATTAATTTCAGAAGCTTCACCTTCTGGTCCAACCAATAAACCTTTTCTCATTCGAACGAACGTAGGAAACTTTTCTAAAGCAGCCCATTTAAGAGCTTTTTCATCATCCTCATCTCTCGCTGATTGCGAAAATACTGAGTTGCTAGAGTTTTCCCTGAAACTTCCCCCTATACTCCCTCTCAAATTGCTAAGATTCGGCTCCATCACGAACTAATGTCCACTCGATCGATCACAAGGCTAATCTTTCTTTAGTTCCCGTCAACTCTAAGCAGAACTCATAAACTAAGCAAATGATAATTTTTAACGCCCTAAGGCGGAATCGTGCCTAAAAATGAAAAACTTGTCCCCAAAACTTAAATTTTGTTAAAATGAACATACAAAGAGTATTAAGAGATACCCAAATTGTGTTGTTGAGTTTTTCTTTTGTGCTCTTTCACTTGTATGATGATATGGTTATAAGGAACAAAAGAATATTTGGTGCAAATTAGAGTAAAAGTCAGAGCGGGTTATATATAGCATCAAGTTAAGGAGAGATGACTCTTGGATGGACATATGATTCAAAATATTAACACAAATGTAGTATTTTTTTTCTGCTATTTTTTCGTGAATATATGTTAACCTGACTTTACTAAATATTGATTTCTCCAAGATAATTGGAAAATCTAGAAGCTGATAAACCCAAAGGTGGAGTAAATTGATGATATAAATATTTTCATTTATCATTAATAAACTAATTATTCTACACAAAAACTTGGAATACAGTAAGGGAAAAAAAGAACATACACAATAATAATAAAAAGAAAAATTATAAGAAACGGTCTACAAGTTGTGACCTATGCATAATTTTTATAGCCTCTTTCTTTCTCATAATTAAGTACTCTTTGGTAGGTGAAGTTTCTTATCTTCTCTGGAAGTTGAATGCCTTAATGGCCAATGCAAATGTTAAGGCGAACATAACAGGCAACGCGACGATCACAGCTGCAACTACTCCAAGAAAATCATGCTTAAATCCGAAATAACGATTCAAGAATTGTTCCACATTTTCATCATCGGTAAGAGTAGTTTGGATGTCTCCGAATTGTGATGCAACAAGACCATACAAGGTCCATGCAACAGGGCATGCCCAGTAGTACCATCTCCACCATATTGGGATACGCTGTTTTTAGCAAAAAAGACAATGATAACATGTCATTTACAGGGTTCAGATTAGTTTACATGAAAAAAGATTGACAAAAATGAAAGATTTTCAAGAACTTACAGGTCGTGGAATGATGAATCCTGAGAAGAGATTCCATACTGCATAGAAGAAGGCCGCGACAATAGAAGCAACGTTTTGGTTCGGGGTAATAGCCACGGTCATCATGCCATAGAAGGTGAAGTACAAGAGAGTGAAATACATGAAGAAGAAGTACCAAAAGAACTTGACAGCAGTCCATTCAAACCCGATCATTGCATAGACAATGACACCATAGAAAGCAGATTGTACAAATACATAAGGTATTTCAATGACAACCTGTAAGAAAGTAAAATTTCATGGATTAAAATCTTTATTTTTAGGCAGAAATATGTATAGATTGTAACAAATTGAAAATGTCTGGTTACCTGTCCAAAGGCATAAGGTATGGCAGAATACATTCCAGCAGCTTTTTCTCGGTAAAATACAGTACGCTCAACGGCTACAACAGGTTGGACTGATGAAGAATTTTGTACACCAAGAAAGAGAACTGCAGCATACATGGATCCCATAGCGTTGATAAGATCCTGGCTCTGACTCCTGTGATCAACAAAGCTCAGATAGTTTAGCTTAACTACTGTAGGATGTTATTTTTTAAGTTTATATTTACTTCTCATTGTGATTTGTACTTACACTTTGGTACCAAGATCCCAAAACATTGTGCCAAAGACAAGTGCTATGAATGTTGTGAAAATGAATCTAACAGCAGTGTAAGCTGGATTACGCCAGTACGACCAATGTTGCTTCCAAAGACAAGCCATACATTGGGTCCAGAAAGGCTGTGAAAATTGAGTTTCAAAATGCAGATCCTTTGTACCGGGACGAGGAGTACTTAGTTCAGAAATCAAGGCTTTGTTCCTTCTGTAGAGGTCTGAGTTCTTGTACAAATCAGCAAAGTCAACCCCTAACATCATTTCTTGAGACGAGGCGGTGACTTCTAACATCCAAGTTGCTGGATTGTAAGCCTCCTTTATCTTACTAACTCCAGGCATTGACTGAATTCAAGATAAAACGAATATTAGTATTTGATTATAAATTCTGCGAAAAAAGAACTATTTTTTTGTTCTAATCACATACCTCAAAGTATTTGATCAAATGGCAAGAATGGCGACCCAAAGGACCAACATATATCTCCTGTCCTCCTCGTTTCATGAGAAATAGCTGCAATGCCATTTTACTTTAGGATTCGGTAGCAAAAGAAAAGGGGAAACATATATTAGTTTCATTGACTTGGAAGGTTACTAAACTCACCTCATCAAAGGCTTCAAAGATGTCGATGCTAGGCTGATGAATGGTACACACAACGGTTCTTCCAGTATCAACAGTGTTCCTAACAGCTCTCATTACAATGGCAGCAGCTCTTGCATCCAACCCTGAAGTTGGTTCGTCCATGAAAATGATAGAGGGGTTCGCGACCAGTTCAACTGCAATGGTCAGCCTTTTGCGTTGCTCAGTTGATAGACCATTGACTCCAGGCAATCCGACTAAGGCTGATCTTAATGGAGCTAGCTCCACAAGTTCCATAACTTCGTCAACAAACATCTGCAGAAAGGTGAGCAATTGATAATGTTATTGGCTGCCACGCACGCTTCTTTAGAAGGTTCGACCAATTTGTAGGATAGATTATCACTATGGAGAGAGAATTAGAGGAACCAACCTTTCTCTTATTTTCGTCAACATCTTGAGGTAAACGCAGCCAAGCTGAGTAAACCAAGGACTCATAAACTGTAACATAAGGTGAATGGATGTCATTCTGCTCACAATATCCAGAAATACGTGCAAAGGTTTCTTGCTTCTTTGGATATCCAGATATCTTGATGTCGCCATCAATATATCCTCCTGTTTTTCTTCCGGCCAACACATCCATCAGTGTTGTTTTACCAGCACCACTAACACCCATCAAAGCTGTTAAAACACCTGGCCTGAAAGCTCCACTTACACCCTTCAGAAGTACCAATCTATCTTCAGCAGAACCTTGTTCCTTCATTTCCTGCAAGTCAGTGGAATGTTAAGTCAGTTGTTCATAGGAAAAAAAAGACTCACTGTTCACGAATATTGTTAGCGATTGTTATGGACTTGGGAAATCTTCCTATTATAAGGTAGGTTTTGGGGTTGAGGTAGACTCAAGTGACATATCTTTACATGGTATCAAAGTCAGGTCTATCCATGTTTGGCCTTCCAATTCACGCTCCAGTTGGGTCTGGCGTGAAGGGGGGTGTTGGAGTGGGTTAGAGTCCCACATTGGTTGGGGAATGAACTGGTGGTCTGCTTGTATAGACTTAGGCAATCCTCCCCTCATTAACTAGCTTTTGGGGTTCAGTTAGGCTCAAGTGTCATATCTTTACGGTGACAATTTCTGGAAAATTACCTGAGGCATATCAACAGAGTATACAACATCATCAAAAGTGATGGAATGGGGTTCAAATGGAAGAACCATTCCCTTCTTCTTGTTCTGACCGTCAGCTTTACTTCCCTCCGTGAGTTGAACATTATCAGCATTCTCATCGTCTTCTGATATCATAGCTTGCGGCTTACCAAATGCTGCAGTTATATATAAGAAACAAGGTATTAAATTGAGTTTTCTGCAGTTATATTCTTGTTAGTACATGCCATTTTTCTTTTGAATGGGAAAGTGGAGACATCAGAGATACTCACGGTCCAGGTAAGCGAGTGCAATACTGTAGAAGATGTTGAAGATCATTGTGAATCCAACAAGTGCCCCACAACCTATCCAATACCAGTACGCATCTGGAAAGAATCCCCTAGCTCTTACTACTGCAGCTCCAAGTGGTTCGGTTCCATTTGGCGCAATCTATTTCAATTAGAGTGGATATGAGCATCCATATACGAGAAAATTAACTATTTGCATACCGCATTAAGTATAAACACTTACATGTTTCCAATTCTTTCCATCAAATTCATTCACAAGAATTGCATTCACTGAATACATCAGTGGTGAGGTCCAGTAACCCCAAATCCACCATTTCTTCACATCGTCTGCAGCATCAGGCAAAATAGAAAATAAATAAAGGTCGGATTACAAAAACAACAATAACTATGCCTTGGTCCCAAACAAGTTAGGGTCGACCATAAGAAAATAATTGTTTCAAACACCAAAAAGTATACCTCGTGCCAGGACAAATCCACCCAGTGCAAATTGTAAAAGCAAAGCAAATGCTCCAAACGTGCTAGCAACTCCCATTGTTCTCCCCACTGCTCCAATGAATCTGAACAATGCTGACGCCATTTGGTGTACTAGTATGAGAAGCAAGAATTGTTTGAACAATCTGCAAATCAATAGTCAATTAATAATCATGGAATTGTGAAGGCCACCTGATTAGTATGTAGTGCATTTTCTTCGCTTACCTTGAAACATTTGGATCAAATCCCATAACATAATATGTAATGAATGTCCACATGCCACATTCAACAAATGTTACAGGGATTTTGAGAATCCATGTGGGAAGGGCATAAGCCCATGAAGGGAAAAAGAGGAGGTCCCTTTGCTTGA
Source organism: Anisodus acutangulus (assembly GCA_029783415.1). Classification (NCBI taxonomy): domain Eukaryota; kingdom Viridiplantae; phylum Streptophyta; class Magnoliopsida; order Solanales; family Solanaceae; genus Anisodus; species Anisodus acutangulus. The sequence continues at coordinate 28,808,522 of CM056492.1, read as the reverse complement.
AATAGACCGGAAGCTTGAAAATTGTCAGGGCGATCTCAGCCATTCCATTAAACATAATCATAACAACCACAAAAAAAAGAGCACCAGCATATATCCCTCCATCATCCATATCATCTCGGGGCAATTTAGTTCGGAAAAAGACACTCATCGTTATAAGTGCCATTATCAGGAGCTGAGAAAACATAACAGAAACAAAGAGATCGTTACAATTGGTACATGGTTATGAGACAAGGCACATACTTTTATAGTTCTTGTAAAGAAATGGATCATGGGCCCAACTCAACCCCAAAATCTAGCTCATGAGGGGAGGATTGCCCAAGTTCATATAAGGAGACCACCCATCTCATTAACCACCGATGAGGGACTTCTTTACATTCTTCAACACCCCACCTCACGCCCAGGATTGGACATCTGTTGCGTGGACAATTTAATTTGGGCGCCCAGCATCGGGTGAGATGGGTGCTGCTCTGATATCATGTAAAGAAATGGATCATTGACCTAACTCAACCCCAAAAACTAGCTCATGAGGGGAGGATTGCTCAAGTCCATATAAGGAGACCACCCATCTCATTAACCACCGATGAGGGACTTTTTTTCATTATTCAACCGTTCTTATAGACCAAATAAAAGATATGTACCTGAGTGAGCTTGAATATGTAAACGAATGAGTTCCTTTTCATTAGTAGGTATTCTCGTTCAGCACAGACCTTCAACAGTTGTTTCGTCCCAATACCATACTTCTTGGTAGACAAAGCAGCAGGGTGGCTTTTGCTCTTGTCGTATGGAGTTTTAAGTTCATCACCAAGTTTCCTTCCAACAGGGAAAGACTGATATGCCTCAGCAAATTCTTTTGATGTGACAAACCTATAAGGCTCATTCCTCTTAGACCAATATTGTTGTTGGTCCTTCTTTGATGTTACCTGTAAGAAATGATGTAAAGCTTCCGCCTTTTAGAACCTAAACTTCATTCTTATATATCGAAGACATAATTAACTCTATAAAAGTGTGTTCTCACTAAGTTTAAACTTTTAGATGATACTATCACCTACTTCAGCGTTATAATATTTTTTGGCAATACTTTATTGTAAGACATACCTCTTGCAAGAAATCTGCCGCGCCTTTTCTCTCGGGGCATTTGAATCCCATGGATTCAAAGAAGTCAAGAATCGCTTCTCGAGGTCCCTGATAGATAATGTATCCATCTGATAACAAAATAATGTCATCAAACAGGTTGTAAGTCTCAGGCGCTGGCTGCAACAGAGATATCACAGCAGTTCCCTTCAAGAGCTGCACCGATTGTCTTAGAGAATTGACAATGGAGAAAGTAGTTGAACTGTCCAATCCTGTTGAGATTTCATCCATGAAAAGTGCTTTTGATGGTCCAACAAGCATTTCACCCGTTGTTACACGTTTCTTTTGCCCACCGGAAATACCCCTTATCATTTCATCTCCAACCATAGTATCAGCACAGATGTCAAGTCCCAAAATCTGCACATTGAAGTCAGAAGCAAAGATAGAATAAGTTGTCCGAAAAGTAAGGCAGATTACCTCCTACAACAGATTAAAGTATACTGACAGGAGAAATGATTTAATAGGTGTAAATGTTACCTTAAGAACATAATCTGTAACAACATTAGCTTCTTGTCCTTCTGTTGCTGCAGCCTACATTTTCCAGAAAGAAAAAGACTCTAATTATTTGCCAGGAAGACAAAAATTAACGTAAAATGTTGTCCCTAAGATTCAATAGAATAATAACTAAACTAGTTCTTTTTATTATCCTTTTCTTTCTTAAATTTTAGTGCTGGATCTGGTATGTTATTAAAGATGATCAAGCTCCAATCATACCTTCATGTAGACATCAATATCAGGATCTGGTTTGATATTAGCTGCTTTTTCTCTTCTTGACAGTTCAGCCAACATTTCTGAACAAGTTTTAAATGAACTTATAAATGAATATATCGAAACATATACAAAATTCACTTATGAAAATCGAATTTTGTTTAGAAAAAAGCTATAAGAAGATACTAACCAACTCTAGAGCCAACTCCTTGGCATCTTGCACTAAATTGCAAGGTTTCTCTTACAGTCATTTCTCCAATATGCAAGTCATGCTGGCTAATATAAACAGCTGTTCTTTGTGGCACAAATTCATGTAGTTCATGTCCATTATAGGTCACCTTACCAGTAACCTGATTTCATCAGAAAAAAGAAGGAAAACTTTAATTCTTTTCTTATTTATAAAAAAACATTTTATTTTATATGTTTCTACGATGTTAGGATTGGAAAATCTCACCTTTAGAGCAGGATCAAGTTTTCCAGCCAAAGCTAATAACAAAGTAGTCTTCCCAGAACTTGGAGGTCCCAATAGCAGAGTCATTCTACAGGGCTTAATCATACCACTTACATCTTTGAGAATTGTTATTTGCCTCTTTTTACTTTGAAGGATGTGAAGAGAATTCAAGAGTGTCTTTGGAAAAAATAATGGAAAGAAAAAAAAAGGTTAGTTTCAATCAAAAGAAATACAGGTATTAAAATGTCTGTTTATTATTTCATTCATATTGTTACCTCAACAAAGTTGGTCATGAAGTTCAAAAAAGTAGGCAAAGCTCTACTTCCTGCATATGCATCTGCCTCAATATTTAGATGATCATACCTCACTTCTATTGATGGAAAATCAATCCCAACTCTGTAAATTTTCAAAAAAAAAACACAAGTTAAGTACCAAACAAGTAAAAATAGGAAAGGGAAACTCAACTCATAGTTAGAAAAAGCAAAAAGGCAAAAGTCTGATGCACTAAGTTCCACCTATGTCTGGGTCCTGGAAAGACCACAGCACGTTGAGTCTATTTTATGCACTTTTACCTTGCATTTTTGAAGAAAAAGGTTGTTTCCTTGTCTTAAACCGTCTACAAGCCTATCTACAGGTTCGGCAGAACCCACTAGCTTCGATTTACAAATGTATTTATGTATAAATAATTTATTCAGATCTAGTAAGTCGTCGTTTCTAAAATTCGGAACTCATAAACTTAAAATACTAACCCCTGTGACAACGACCACTCATACCATTTCGCCAATATTTCCCAAAAATGAAAAACAAAACTATACACGAGAAGTTATTTTCACATACCTATCAATTCTGTTCTTGAGTTTCAACAAGAATTTCTCATTATCTTCATCAGCAACTTTGACAAGCCTCTCAAGTAAATTCTTCCTTTCTTGAATTCCAAGATCATTTATATCAACTTCATTAGCAGCACCTTGTGATCCAAACAACAAACCTTTCCTCAATCGATCGAACGTAGGCAACTTTTCTAAAGCAGCCCATTTAAGAGCCTCTTCATCATCTTCATCTCTCGCTGATCGCGAAAATACCTCAACACCATTGCTTCTCCATATTGAATTACTAGTACTTGCCCTTAAGCTCCCCCTCATACTTCCCCTTACACTTCCTCTCATACTACTCCCTCTCATGTTATTCAAATTCGCCGGCTCCATCTTGAACCAACGTACGTTCACTCGATCGATCAAAAGGCTAATCTCTTTGTTTTTAGTTCCCGTCAACTCTAAGTAGAACTAGTAAACTATGCAGAAATGCTAATTTTTTTAACACCCTGAGGCGGAATATTGTACTTAAAAATAGAAACTCTGCCCCCGAATTCGTCAAACTTTTTCAAATGAACGTCAAAAGAGTATTTAGCGATGCACAAATTGTGTTCTTGAATATATTTTTTCTTGTCCCTCTACCCTTTGCATATGTTTATAAAGAACAAAAAAATGAAAGGAAAAGTTAAGAGTTACTGCCAAAAAGGCTAAAAGCAAAGGACTTATATAGCAACATGTTCAGAAGAGGCGGCTATTCGATACATTTATTCAAATATTAACGAAAATTTTACTACTTAGATCGGTTTTAGTTTCTTAAATGTGGAAAATAATATATTTTGATACTATGATTGATTGATTGATTGACTGACGAGTAGTGGTAAATATATTGTGGAAATTTTATTAGAAAAGCAAAGTGCCACTTTGTTTGACTATTGGTGCTTTGAATTTGGAAGTTGCCTAATGTATAGTATATTGAATGAATAAACAATACTCCTATATAAGTACAAATTTGGAGGGAAGATTCGTTTGATGTAGATATATGGCCCCACAAGGCGGCTACCAATTTCTATCTGCTTTACTCTATTTTATGTTTCATTTTATCTTCATTCCTTTGTCCTTTGATTTCGTGTCTTAGTTAGGGACACAAATTTGATAAATGTAAAGAAAGATTTTTGAATTTTATAAAATTTTAAAACAAATTAAAACTGTGTACACCATGTTAAAATACCCTTTGAGAAATAAACTTTTGTCTAGTGTTATTTTTCAATTTAGACTTCGAAGTTCAGTCCACCATAGTTTTAGTATAAATGATGTTCGCTGTTATTTCAATTAATGGCTTAATTCTGTATGAAAATCATTTAATAATTTAATACACACACAAAAAAAGTATGTACTATAAGTTTTCTTAAACTTTTAAAATTTGAAGATAATTTCCCTTGTATCCTCGAGACTTGACAATTTCATTAAACATCCGTATGACTTTGAAAATTGTAGAAACTTCTGAAATAACATAAGCAGCCAAAAGTCAGTGCCAAATACCAAACATGGCCTTAGTATAAATATCATGTCAAAGTATCAAAATAGTATATTCAAGATTTTTTACTTTATACATTTTTTTATTTTCCTCGTACTCCACTTATAAAATTACATTGAATATGTTGTTGTTGTACTTTTCTCCCACTTAGTAGGGGAGGGACGTCAGAAAAGGGGGTTACTAGGAAAATAAAACTTACCTATGCAAATTATATTAAAAATATAAATGTAGTATATGTAATAAAAGATTAAAAGATGAACCCGCTTAAATGATTTATCCTACTTGCAATTGTTAAGCTGTATTATTAACCAATTACGGTGCATGTTTAAAACTCCGTAAATTCTAACCCGTCCTAGAAAAAGAGATCCAAGAGATCAAATTCTAAAGTAGTTCCTTTTATTTATTTATTTCTACTTTTTAACTTCTAAGAAATGATAATAAACTTTTTTAAAAAAACTTTTAGAAGGAATATAGAAACCTTGAAAGCAATAAATGTGACTCGCAGTACCACCAAAGGATGTGGTGCAGTTGATGGAACTGCTATTCCCTAGAGGTTTCGGATTTGAGCCCTAAGTATGAACTAATTTTTTATAGGGAGCGCTTCCTCCAGAAATAGCCCATACTCACGCTAATCCAAATATGATCAAACTGAAATGCAGATATCTGACATTGGGTGGAACATAACTAATTGTATTCTTAATACCACAAGTCCTTTTTTCAACATGAAAGGAAAAGAAAGGAATTGGTCCTAGCATTTGTTGTTTAACATGTATACTCCCTCGTCCCTCCCATCCACATTATTTGTTTTTAAGGTTTATGCAAAAAAAATTACTCTTTATTTTTCTTTAAAATTCTTGCTTCATTAACGATACACTAATTGAAACAGTAGAGATAAAGAAAATTATCAAATAACTTCTTATTTTCTAAAACATAAAGTATTTTTAGTTTGGCAAAAAAGCTAACACAGTCATACATCTCTATAACAATCAATTAACAATTTTCTATAATAACATTTCACTATAACAACCAAGTATTCTTTAAAAATGATTTTTATATATTCTTTATAACAACGTTTTGCTATAGCAGTCCAAAAATATCAGGACAATCGACGCGGTTATAAATTAAAGAGATTTGACTGTATTTGGGATCAAGGGAGTAAATTATTGTTATTATTATTATTATTATTATTATTATTATTATTATTATTATTATTATTATTAATAATAATAATAATAATAATTAATTCTTCATTTTTTTCAACATTCAATATAGACAACGGTACCATGGACGCGTTTTAATGTGGGCGACCCGAAAAGCGTTGAAACGCTGATTATTTTATCAAAGCTAAATAATCAACAAAAACTCGTTTTTATTATTTTAATTAACTCTATTCATTCAACGAAAAACTACCATTGAAATTGTAGAAAATGTATTTATTTCTTAGGAAATTGACGAGGTCATCGATCAGCAGTCGGATATTTAGTGGTGAAAAAAAGTATTTGGAGGGGGTAGACAATTGGAATGTAAAATTCATTTTCTACTTCCTACTGAGAGAAAATAAGGGTGTATTTGGTATTGAGAAAATATACTGCTTTCATACTTATTTTTTGGTGTTTGTTAAATAATAAAAATATATTAATTCAAGAGTAAAAAAGGCAGCCCGGTGCACTAAGCACGGAGTCCGGTGAAGGGCCGGACCACAAGAGTCTATTGTACGTAATAAAATATTTTCCAATATTCTTTCATTAATTGTATATCTCATATTTTAGGTAGAATTACAATCCTAATATTTCTCAATATTCTTTCATTAATTGTGTATCTCCTATTTTAGGTAGAATTATAATCCTTTTGTAATTAGATTAATTAGTTACCTAGTTATCAAAGTAAATATTATTGTAACCTTATATATATTGTAAATCATTCATCAATAAAATCAAGGAACATATTCATTTATGGTATTAGGAGCACTAAAACTACAAACCCTACCCTAGTCGCCGCTCGGCCGCCACCTTTTTTTCACGTCGAAACCCTAGCCGCCGACCTCTCTCGGCCTCCCCCTCTTTTCCCCACGACGGAACCCTAGTTTTTTCGGTCATTCTCCCTCCCTCTTCCTCCTAAATTTCATCTTCCATGGCTGACAAAACCAAATTCCATCCGGCACTTGCTGTAAACAACATTAAAAACTTCATCCATGTGACTCTTGAGATGGAAAAGGCTCAATACTCCTCGTGGGCAGAGCTTTTTAAGATCCATTGTCGTTTTACGAAGTTATCGACCACATCATTCCTCCCACACCGAAGTCCACAAACGTACCATTGGCTTCGACTTCTGATGATGCACTCTAGTCTCGTTTGGACGCAGTCATCCTTCAGTAGATATACGAAACGATATCTAATGATCTGTTGCACACCATCATTGAGACTGATGCCACTGCCCGCCAAACGTGGGAACGTTTGGACAGTATTTTCCATGACAACAAAACTCAACGAGCGTTATACCTTGAAATCAGTTCAAGGACATTCATCAGGACGATTTCCCAAACGTGTCTTCTTATTGTCAATAACACAAGATGTTTGCCAACCAACTCTCCAACGTCGGCGCACCAATCACCAATCAGCGATTGGTCATGCAACTTATTGCAGGTTTGAACGAATCTTATGATGGCGTTACCACCATTCTTCAACAATACACGTCGTTACCTCATTTTATGAGGTCCGTTTGAAGCTCATCCTTGAGGAAACCCGAAAAATCAAACACAGCACCACTCGGGCCAACATAGCCGACGCCGCCCTCACCACCACCGTCGCGCCCTCAGCCGACGGTAGGGCCTCCCAGTCCAGCAACCAGAACCGTCAGCTAGAGGACCCGCAATACTCCGCTTCCTCCTGTAACAATCGTCGAAGCAGGAAGTCCAGCAAGGGCTGCGGTGGAAGAAATTCTGACAACAACGGCAGCGTGAAGGAGCAGTCCTCGCCGCTTGGAAACAGTCAGCAACGACCGTGGTAGTGGCAGCAGCCTCCGCCGTAGGCTATCTACCCGTCGTGGCCCCGTGCACCCCACCATCATGGGCCTCCCCTCCTTGCCCGTATATGACATTCTCATGGACTCTACCTCAGAACCGACAGGCCCAACCTGACATACTTGGCCCACATCCACAACAGGCCTACACAGCACAGGCCCCCCGCCATCGACTTATGCTCCGACTGACATTGAGGCAGCTATGAGCACAATGTCACTTAACACACAGGCGCCACATCTCACATGACGTCATCACAAGGTACTCTCTCGTCTTATTCCAATTTGAGTAATTTAAATCAAAATATTATTTTTAGTAATGGACAAGGCATTCCCATTCGTGGTTATGGTCATTCCTCCATATCCTCACCACTAATCTTAAAAAATGTCCTTCATACCCCTAAACTCATTAAAAATTTAATCTATGTGCGATATTTCACAACTGACAATTGGGTTTCCCTTGACTTTGATCCTTTTGGTTTTACTGTAAAGGATTTTACAACAAGAAGACGAATAATGACATGTGACAGCACCGGATATCTCTATCATATTTCAAAGGCCGTCAACAATCCAGCCTCAGTTCCCTCAACCTTTATTGCTCTTTCGTCTTCCTTATGTCATTCTAGATTAGGACATCTGGGAGACTTTGTTTTACACTCCATTAGAAAAAATAATTTTATTAATTGAAATCGTATTTCTAGGACTCCTATATGTGAATCTTGCGTTTTTGGGAAACATGTCAAATTACCATTTTCTGCATCCACAAATTATACTTTAATGTCTTTCGATATCATACATAGTGATTTGTGGACATCTTCTATTTTGAGTATGGCTGGCCATCGATATTATGTGTTATTTTTGAATGATTATTCCAACTTTCTATGGACTTTTCCAATTGGAAATAAATCACAGGTCTACCCCATTTTTTTCTTCATTTAGTGCTTTCGTAAAAACACAATTTGAAAAGAGCAGTAAATATTTTCAATGTGACAATGTCGGGGAATTAGATAATAACCAATTCAAACAGTTTTGCTCCAAAAATGGTCTTACCTTTCGTTTTTCCTTCCCTCACACATCCTCCCAAAATGGTAAAGCCGAATGGAAAATTCAAACCATAAACAACCTCATTGGTGCCCTACTTGCTCACACCTCAATTCCCCATCAATTCTGGCATTACGCACTCTCCATGGCCACATATCTCCTAATCATAATCCCAATCAAGTATCTAGCTCAACGGTCACCCACCCAAGTTCTGTTTCGTAGGAACCCCTTCTACCAACACTTGTGTATATTTGGATGTCTTTGTTGCCCTCTCAATTCGACCACTCACAAACTCTAACCCTGGTCTTCCCCATGTGTGTTTTTGGGTTATCCTGCCAATCATCGTGGTTACTCGTGCTATAACTTGTCGAGCCATAAAATTATTATTTCATGTCTTATTTGATGAGTCTCAATTTCCATTTGCCTCTCTGCACTCGCCACCTCGATATTCCTACGACTTCCTAGATGATGGCCTAAACCCTTTTCTAATTCACCATTTACACAGTTCATCATCCTAGACCTCGGCACCGGCCACTATCTCGGCCAGTCATGGACTAGCTGTCCACCCGGTTCTACCGATGATGGCTCGGAACAGCCCACCTCAGGGTGATTCCACAGCCACCTCTCGGCAAACTGAGGTTCTGTCAGCCAGTACCATCACCCCTGCCCTTCCTCCTCTTTACGGCAGTCCCGCGGCAAATGCCCCTTCCATCTCGTGTCTCGAGACACACTCTCGGTGCATGGAAACCCGCGCCATGTACAAAATTCATAAACCTAAACGACTATTTAACCTTTCCATTTCAATTGTCCCTTCCTCTATCCTTCGTAACCTGAAGAATGCCTTGTCCGACCCGAATTGGAAATCTGCAATGATTGACAAATATAACACTCTTATTGATAATAAGACGTGGGACCTAGTACCCCGTCCACCTGATGCTAACATTATTCGTTCTATTTGTATTTTTAAACATAAAAATAAATCTGATGGTTTTTTAGAGGTACAAGGCTCATCTTGTAGGTGATGACAGATCTCAACATGTAGGAGTGGACTGTGATGAAACGTTCAACCCAGTTGTAAAGCCCGCAACCATCCGGATCGTCCTCAGCATTGCCATATCCATGTCTTGGCCCATTCATTAGCTTGATGTCAAGAATGCCTTATTACATGGGGATCTTCATGAAACGGTATATATGCATCAGTCTATGGGTTTCAGGGATCCTATTCATCCGGATTATATGTGTCTGTTGTGGAAATTGCTCTATGGACTGAAACATGCTCCTCGAGCATGTTACCAGCTGTTCACCGATTATGTTTCCTCTATCGGTTTTTCACACAACAAATCCCATCATTCCCTGTTCATCTACAACAAGGGTACATACATGGCTTACCTATTATTATATGTTGATGACATCATCCTCACCACATCATCTTATGCTCCCCGTCTGTCCGTTATGTCTCTCTTTTCCTCTGAGTTTGCTATGAAAGATATGGGCCCTCTGAGTTATTTCTTGGGCATCTCTGTCACTCGACATTCTGACGGCTTATTTCTATATCAGAAGAAGTACGTCGAAGATATCCTTGACCGTTCAGGCATGACATCTTGCAAACCATCCCACATGCATATAGACACCAATTCCAAGCGCATCATTGATTCGGGCCCTTCATATTCAGACCTGACTCACTATCGTAGTCTGTCTGGGGCCTGCAGTACCTCACATTCACGAGATCAGACATATCCTATGCGATGCAATAAATCTACTTGCACATACACATTGGAAGCACACATGCATGCCCTCAACCGTATTTTACGATACGCCCAAGGTACAATTCACTTCAAATTACATCTATACAGGTCTTCGCTCACTAGTCTCACTGCTTATTCTGATGCTGACTGGGGTGGATGTCCTAACACCCGATGATTCACGTCTGGTTATTGCATTTTCCTCAGAGATAACCTATTATCTTGGTCTTTCAAAAGGCAACCTACACTATCCCGATCAAGTGCAGAAGCAGAATACAGAGGTGTTGCCAACGTCGTCTTTGAGTCTTGTTGGATCCGTAACCTTCTACTTGAGCTTCACTACCCGATTCAAAAGACAATACTGGTCTACTGCGATAATATTAGTGCGATATATCTTTCCGGAAATCCCGTCTAACATCAGCACACTAAACACATTGAGATGAACATTCATTTCATTTGCGAAAAAGTGGCTCGTGGTCAAGTTCATGTCCTTCATGTTCCTTCCAGATATCAGATTGCCGACATCTTCACCAAAGGACTTCCGTGCATACTATTTGATGATTTTCGAGTCAGTCTCAATATTCGAGAACCTCCCGCTTCGACTGCGAGGGGTGTAATAGAATATTTCTCAATATTCTTTCATTAATTATATATCTCCTATTTTAGGTAGAATTATAATCCTAATATTTTCCAATATTCTTTCATTAATTGTATTAATTGTATATCTCCTATTTTAGGTAGAATTATAATCCTTTTATAATTAGATTAATTAGTTACCTAGTTTGTATCAAAGTAAATATTCTTGTAACCTTATATTTATTGTAAATCATTCATCAATAAAATCAAGGAACATATTCCTTTAGTATGCAGTCTTACCTAGCATTTCTGCAAGAGGTTGTTTCCGCGGCTTGAACTCGTAACCTCCAGGTCACATGAAAGTTACTTTACCAATTACTACAAGGCTCCTCTTCATATTAATTCAAGGGTATTTTTGTATAATCTAACCATATAAAATTAAAAAACATTTTCTCCAAAATAATAGTCAAGTGGGTTAACACTGACAATATAAATATAATGGATTAAAATTTATATTTTTATCACTGTACCCATTATAACAGTTTTTGTGAGTTTAAAAATTAATTTATTCACTAAAGATTGTGATGTGTCGTAAGTACCCTGTCATTCTTAATTATAGATTTCGGGTTTGAATTCTGAGAATCGAGTATCTTTGATAGATAGAGTTTTACCCTCAAAATGAGATTTCCCGATGCAAATCCTGATTAACCAGAAACTCAAAGCAAGTATTTGGACACGGGTCAAAAATTAAAAAAGAAAAAAAGAAAAAAAGAAATCTTATTGATGTTGTCTTATTAATTTAATGTATTGTGTAGATATCTGCATTAGCCAATAAGAAATGATTTCAGCCTGAAAAAAGGAAAAGAAAACATACCCCATTTTTTCTCGAGACTTGACCTCTTCACTGGTCAAGAGTTAAGTAATTTGGGTTGTGGACAACTTCTATTGCCTAACTCATTTCTTTAATAATTATTGCCTGTAAAACCTTCTTTTGGTCGATATGATCTGAAAAGCACGTGCTTAGAATTATTGTGAGTGAAGAATATAGTATATTTATATATATAGAGAGAGAGGGGTTAAGTTTTCAACACGTTTACTCCAATAAAATGTGAGTGAAGAATATAGTATATAAAATCTTATATAGTCGTTATCGTTGTTAATTAGAATAAAGAATATGAACAAACTTATTTACTACATTTTCAATAGTGTTTTCTAACGGAGTATTCTCTTCTAGTGCTTTTGTTTCAAATAAAAGTATATGTTCTTTCCAAATAACTCTTTCGCTTGTTGAATTATTTTTATTAGTTTAAAATTAAAAATCAGTCTCGACGACCCTAAATGATAACAATAACATGAATAATAAGTTTTAGCACACGAAGAAATATTTTCATGGATTAGGGGGAAAATGCCAAAAATTAACGAATTATTCATCAAAGAACTATTATAATTACATAAGAATTTCTCTAATAAAGCATAAAGCATGTTATAGGGACCTCATATGAAATCTGATAAAGAAACTATTTAATTTGGTCAACGAAATTACACTTATGGATATATTCGACGATGTTCATGTGAAAATTAATGAAATTGATAGAAACTAAGAGTCTACCAAACAATATAGAGAATCAGATTTTCTATCTGTTCACTCAAGCAAAACATAAAGTAAATAACACATCATACTTACATGAAAAAATAATTGCTCAAGGGATTAAAAACCACGACCTACCAAGTAGGATTTCCTACTTCACTAACCGAGAACCTTCAGATTATAACCTATTACAACCTAGAAATTAAATCAGTAATTCGTCACCCCTTACAATACATCTATTGTAAGCCCTTTATAATAACTCTATTGCAAAGCTACAAACATTGACTATCTCTAGTCAAGAACACAAACCAACAAAGGTTGAAATATGTCCTACTATGACACTTCTTAAAAGTAGTGTAGGATTACAATAAAGAACAAAATGACAAAGACTCAAAGAAAACTATAGGACTTAGACATCTTCAGTTGTCGGATATGGTCCTTCAGTTTGCAAACAACTTTGTTCTTGAAGTACTTGGAGACTCTTGTGGCGGCTGCACTTTGAAAGTGATTTTAGGTTTTCAAGTGTTGCCTTAAACCTTGTAACATGTTGTGTATATATATATTTGGGGATCATGTGGGAAGATATAGGGACAATTCAGCCCTTCATTTTGTCCACTAGCACACTACAGCAGCATTGCTGTACTACTGCCAGTGAATAGTATATTTTACTGCTGCAACAGTTGACTGTACTATAAACAAGGGAACGAATCACCGACTAGGTCCCTATCTGGTTTCTCGAAAGTTTGGCAAAATCATCAAAACGCAAGATGACATAACTTATCAATTCCCCCATTTTTGATGATGACAAATACATAATTGATATTCTCCCTGAAAACCAGGTTCCCCTACGGATCAAACCTAACTTTCAAACACAACAACATGTTAATAATGGCAATAATGTTTTACCCCTTAACGTCCCCCTCAATGACATCATGCATATCAATTCTAATTCCCCCTTATTATTTTTTCCCTTTTGGCATCATTGAAAAGAGTAATTAAAGTGACAGAAGCAAAAAGAAGTTTAGCAAAATTAACTCGGAGCCACTTTAGCAACACAACATGGGCAGAAGCGTGAACAAACAAGCCAGCATCAATGCATAAAATAGGGTATTTTTTCAAACATAGATTAGCATTGAAAATATAGTAGCCAAAATAGTACAAAATATGATAATAGATTGTCATTGGTACCAATGTCATTAGGAAAAATAAAATGGGGATCAAAAGAGCGGGACTTAAAGAGGATAAATGACTAGGTCTTAAGAATAGTGGCTTAATAGGCTAGAAGGGAAACTAAGGAGCAGGTGCCAGAGCCTTGAGGAGTGTATCCACTCGCTCATTGTTAGTGCGTTGGTCCTGGAGCATCTGATCATGAAGTTCATCAACCTTTTGCCTTAACTTGTCATTTTCAACCCGCAACTTCTCATTCTTAGCGTTTACAACTTCCAAATTACCATAAGAACCAGGTTCCTTTGCCTTTTTAGCTAGTTGGACTCTGAGGAGAGCATTCTCAGCCTTAAGTCATTGAATCTCAGCAATGGACATCTCTTGTGCCTCAATGAGAGTTGAAATGGTAGAGTTGCTACCAACACCCCCTTTCTTTGGCACACATTCGCATTTTTTTCAAAGTCGTCATGGTGAATATATGCTTTTTAGTACCCATGGTAGCCTTTCTAGTTTTGACTTTGAAATGCACAAGTATCTTTGTCAAGAGAAAGCTATATGGAAGACTATGTCTGCCCTCCCTTGCATTTAGCACTTTGATACTGTGCTCAATCATGATGGCTGGCAGACTGATGGGTTTAAAGGTTGACAGAGCCTCAATAAGGACAAGGTTCGCTACAGAGAAAATAGAACGTCTTTCAGCCCTTGGAAGAAACACTTTGTTTACGAGGGCAAACAAGATTATATATTTTGGTTTAAGATCCTTCTTGAATAGCCTTGCTCTCGTAGCATACCCCTCTCTTTTCACAATCATATTTTTAAAGGTATCAGACGCCTCGAGAGAAACAGTCTTCATCCCATCAGTTGGACTTTCTAAATCTCTCCAAGATATAACTCATCTAACTCAAAGTCAATCTCATTTACTGACAGAATAAGAGTGCGGTCATTAGTATAGAAAAGGTTTGCATAGAACTCGACCACCTCTGCTTCATATACACTGGGTGTCGGTGGGACAAAGAGGTGAGCCCATCTCTGGAACTCAACGATCTCAAGAAGTTCATTCATGCCAAACCTTTTAGCTATGTCAGAATCAAACAATCTCTCCAACAAAACATTTTGACTCCGCAAAGTCTCCTTCCTTTCCTTTTCACTGAGCGCAACCTTTTGTCTCTTGGAGGAACTTGGTTCCTCACTGGTACTACTCTTACTCTTCTTTGGAGGAGGAGGTCGAGTTGCACACTTCTCTTTGTCAGACTTGTCACCCTCAGTATCGGTGACAATCTGTTCTACGGTCTTCTTTTCACCTTTTTTCCCTTGAATTTCACCTTTCAAGTGGAGAGTTTTTCACTTCTTTCTCTACAACGTCATTATCAACCACAACATCTGGATCAACCAAAATATCCCCATCAACCAGCCTGCTTTTCCCTGGTTGGTTTCTTGTCCTTTTAGATCCCTTTTCTTTGCTAGCTTTTAAGGCAGAAGCCAAAGCAGCTTTTGCATCCCGTTTACTCTGTCTGGTTCTAGGAGTTGTTTAGGGAATCCTCTTTCTTATTCTAGGCATAACGTTTTTCTTTGGCTTTTCAACAATAGTGGCCCTTCTACGCTTAAAGTGTAGTGGTACCTCATCATCAGACTCATCAAATAGGGCCAGTAAAACCACATTCTTTTTTAGAAGACAAATCTCCCAAATGTACAACAATAGTAGACACTGGTTTGGGATTGACAACTAAATCCAAATTTACCCTAGAGGAATTTGGTGTCTCATCCCATATAGGAGTTATCTTGAGTGTTGACGACTCAAACTCTCCCTGGGTTGAGAGACCAAGTCCCTCCTTCATTTCTTTTGTTGACTGCACAAACACATGCCCATATCACCCATAACTCCCTCACTATTTTTCATAGCTCACAAGGTATCAACAAAATCATCAATAATCTCAACCTCACCATCCAAAATATTGGATCTATCCTAACTTATTTAAGATATAGACCCATCGAACTCTAAAGATGACTCATCTACCCCTTTAACACTATCAAATGGAATAAGATTACATAATTGTGCCGTAGTGTCTTCAACATTATCCTTGTTGACACCTTTACCCTATTCCTATGCAATAACAACATCTTCACTCACATGAAAGTAGCCAGAGACCAGGTTTTTGTTCATATTATTTTGTACCACTGTTTCATCAACTGGCTAACTAGTAACCTATGTTTCATCATTTTTTTTCCTCTAGTTCCTCTGTATTCTGAAAGAACTCATACACCAAAATGATCTGGCCACTACCAACTAAGTTGGGATTTTCAATTGGGCTGGAAATCGAGGAATAAAGTACGAATTTCCTTAGGGTTTGACTCTTATGAGTTCTAGGATAACCAGTAATGAGATATTTTGGGGAAGTGAAAGTGGGGTATTAGTTGATGGGAAGTGGCCATTTTGGGGGTGAAGCAGAGGGTATCGATTCAGTGGATACTGGAGCATTGGAGGGTGATGGAATTGAGTTCGTTTCAGCCATGTTTGGAGTGGTTGATTCTTGGTTAGACATGGTAGATTTTGATTTGAAGATGAAATATAGAAGGCTGAGAGAACAGGTAGGTGTGAGAGAGAAAGAGTAAAGTTAGAGTATAGGATTTAACTAAGGAGATATAAATTAGAAAAGTTGTTTTTAAGAAGATGGTAACAGTTGGATCGGGTTATGAGAGAAACAGTCGGGTCAGTTTAGAGAAAGTGTACCGTTTGGGAAATATATTTTGAATTAAAAAGAGGGAAATGTTTAATGACTTGGTACCTTAAGCAATTCAAAATCATACAAGTACTGAAGGGACTACTAACTTGAGTCACAATGACCAGGTCCCTTGATAATTTTCTTGAAAATTTGCAGGCAAAAACTCTGAACTGTGCAATGTCACATAGGTATGTGTTGTCCTGAAACTGGCATGCGTGTATAAATGTAACAGTATAAGAGTGAGTTAGATTCCACAAAAAATACTTTTTAGCATTATACCTTTCCTCTTAACATAGTCATTCATTGAGGGAACTTGTGAGGGATCAACTAGTTGAGCTTGATCAGGCCCAACTCCAAGCTATTTCTCTAAAAGTATTCCCTTCTTAGTGACTTGGTGAAAATATCTACAACCTGGTCATCTGTCTTGCAGAACCTCATACAAATCAAACCATTTTCAACATTATCCCTTAGGAAATGGTGCCTAACATCAATATGCTTGGTCCTTTTGTGTTGTACTGGATATTTTGCCATGTTAAGTGCATTTGTATTATCATACAACAAGGACACAAAGTCAGTAAGCACACCAAAATCCTCAATCTATTGTTTGATCCATAATAATTGAGCACAGCAGGAGGCAGCACCCACAAACTCAGCTTCAACAATAGAAAGAGCCACAAAGTTTTTTTTCTTCAAACCCCAAGAGATCAATCATGATCCCATAAAATGTGTCATTCCAGATGTGTTCTTCCTATCTACCAAATATCTAGCATAATCAGCATCAGCATATCCGACCAAGTTAAAATAATCTCCCGAGGGATAGAAGAGGACCAGGTCCGTAGTCCCTTTGAGATACCTCAAAATTCTTTTTGCAGCCTTCAAATGAGATTCTTTGGGACTTAATTAAAACCTTATACACAACCCAACACTGAAGAAAATGGCAGGTCTATTGGCAGTTAAGTACAATAGAGACCCAATGATACCTCTATACATGGTTCATTGACAGGAGAACCAGGTTAGTCCATATCCAACCGAGTGGCAGTGGATATAGATGTATCAATAAGCTTAGCATTCTCCATCTCGAATATTTTAAGCAGCTCCTTCATATACTTTTGTTGATTGATCATGGTGCCTATTGGGGTTTGCTTCACTTGCAGCCCAATGAAGAGATTTAACTCACACATCATGCTCATTTCAAATTCACTTTCCATGACCTTAGCAAACTCTTCACAAAGGGAATCATTAGTAGCACAAAAAATGGTATCATCAACATAGACTTGCACAATCAACAAATTTCTCTCTCTTTTTCAGAAATAAAGTGTTGTCAATTTTTCCTCCTGTAAAGTCATTTTCAAGAAGAAACTTTGATAATATTTCATATCATGCCCGAAGATCTTGCTTTAAACCATATAGATCCTTGTCAAGCTTGAACACATGCTCAGGTCATCATGACTCTCAAAACCAGAGAGTTGCTTGACAAAGACTTTCTCTTTTAGATATCCATTCAAAAATGTACTCTTAACATCCATTTGGAACAATTTGAATTCCATATGAGATGCAAAAGCAATAAGAATTTTGATTGCCTCCATTTTAGCAACAGGAGCAAAAGTCTCATCATAGTCTATCTTTTCTTCTTGATTATAACCTTGAACTACTAGCCTTACTTTGTTTCTTGTAATGTTTCTAAATTCATCAAGCTTATTGCGAAATATCCACTAGTCTCAATCATTGTTCTACCTGAGGCCCTAGGGACCAGGTGCCATACTTGGTTTCTTTCAAATTGACTGAGCTCTTCTTGCATAACTGTTATCCAGTCAGTATCTTTCAATGTTTCCTTGATATTCTTGGGTTCAATTTGAGATAGGAATGCAGTGAAGGCAAATATGTTTCTCGCCTTAGATCTAGTTTGAATACCAGAGTCTGAGGTAGAAATCACATTTTCAAGTGGATGAGATCCCATGTGCTTCCAGTTGGAGGCTTGAACTGCAAGAATGGATGGACCAGGTTCTTCCATGTTAGATCCATCATTGACATTAACAAAAGCATGAATTCCACTTCTTTGTTTAGCTTTAGGAGTGCCTGATACACCATTTACTACTCTATGCTCATATTTAAGTAGAGTAATGGTAGAACCAGGTTCATCTGCACCTTCTGAAGACTCTGCTGCATCTTCTTCATTACTCTGCTTGATTTGACTCATCAGTTTAGTCTTTCCATTTGAAATTTCTATAGCTTCATCAAGAACCTTTAAAAATTATCCCATCTTCAGCTTCATAATCATGTGACCCTTTATTCCTAAATGTATTTGATTCATTAAAGATCACATGTACACTTTCCTCTACACACTGAGTTCTTTTGTTGTAGACTTTGTATGCTTTATTGTGGGATGAATAACCAAGGAAGATTCCTTCATCACTTTTTGTATCAAAATTCCCTAAAACTTCCTTACTATTGTTGAGAACAAAGAATTTGCAGCCAAATGCTCTTAGATAAGTCAGCTTGGGCTTTCTCCCATTAAGAAATTCATAAGGGAACTTCTCAAGCAGGGACCTGATCATGCATCTGTTTATCAGATGACAAGCAGTATTAACAGCTTCAACCCAAAAACTTTTAGACACATCACTAGCTATCAACATTGTTCTAGCCATATCTTCAAGTGTCCTATTTTTCCTCTACAAAACACCATTTTGCTGAGGTATTCTAGGAGCAAAAAGATGTGATTTATACCATTTTCAGGCTAAAATTCTTCAAACTTGGCATTTTCAAACTCGGTACGATGATCAGATCTAATACTCACAATGTGATTTCCTAGTTTCATCTGAATTTGTTTTACAAATGTATAGAACACATGGAATGTTTCATCCTTGCTTTTTAGGAATAGAGTCCAAGTGAATCTAGATTAGTCATCAACAATCACAATCCTCTGCTTGGGATCCTCATTGGTCCACAAATATCCATGTGAAGAATATCAAGTGGCCTCGAGATGCTCACTTCCATCTTTGGCTTGAAGGATGATCTGATCTGCTTCCCTTTTATGCAGGCATCACACACCTTATGATCCTTGAACTTAGCCTTTGGTAGCCCACGAACCAAGTCCTTCGCAACAAGTTTGTTCAACAATGAAAAGCTTGCTTGTCCCAGCCGTCTGTGCCAAAACTCAACATCATCATCTATAAAACTTAGGCATATCAAGTCACTACCATTCAAAGAGTTAAAATCTGCAACATATATATTCTTGAACTTTTTTCTATTAACACTACTTCACCAATTTTGAGATTGGTGACTGTGCAAGAGCAGGACAAGAACTTGACTTCATTTTCTTTATCACAGATTTGAGACACACTTAACAAGCTATATTTTAACCCATTTACATAGTTACATATTCTCAATTGTATGAGTGAGTGTCTTTTCAACCTTTCCAACACTAAGAATGTACCATTTCTTACCATTATCAAATGACACACTCCCACCTTGAAAGGCCTTGAGTGAGAGAAAATTATCCATTCTACCAGTCATATATTTTGAGCAGCCACTTTCATATACTATCTTTGACTACCTCCTCTCATCCCAGCCGGCAAATAAGATCACTGATTAGATTTGGGAACCCGAACCAATTTGGGTCTCTTATAATTATAAAATGGGTGAATCAAGTTTCTTCTAGTCCAAGCAGGTATGACGTTTTTTCTCTCCTTCAACTTTGAATTCCTTCTCCACAAAATTTTTATTTTTCTGAAGCGACTGAAACCTAGCTTTGCATGCATTTTTATAATGACTAGCCTGGCCGCAATGTGTACATCCAGTTTTCAGTTGTAGTGACATATTTGTTGTGGAGATTATAAATGATTTTTTATTTTTCAAATCCAAGCACTTTCCTACCCCCCACCTTTACTCTTATACATAGAGGTAATTACATCAGAGGACCAGGTCTAATGAAGTGCCTTATCAAGATCTACTTTTACCCTTCTTAAATCCTCTTGTAGTTGTTTGTTATTTTCTACCTCGGTAGTGAGACTTAGTTTCATTTTCTTAAGTTCTTTCTCAAGATCCAGTTGAGTCTCACTAGTTACACCTTTTCCTTTAGAGGGAGTTTCCATACCCATTTTCATTTGATTTTCTAACAGGATGTTTTGTTGAGTTACCTCATCAACCTGTTCTTTTAGATCTACAATGAAAACTACCAAAACATCATTCTCTTGTTCTAAATCACTAATTTCTTCATTTAGAGCACTTTTCTCTTTATCAAGGACATGATAAACATCGATTAACACATTTGCCAATGATATAAGTTTTTTTGAGAATAAACTTTCAAGTTTTTTCAAACATCAAGAAAATTTACCTCTTCTTTCTCATCATCATCATCAGCATAAAATTTGGTCATTAGTGCAAAGATTGACTCATATTCAGAGAGTTCATTGTCAATGGTCATCATTGATGTATCACCCTGGTCATCATTGATGTATCACCCTGGTCATCATCATCATCATATTCACTTGAGGAGTCTCCCCAAGCAGCAAGAGCTTGCTTCACCAGGTCATCAGTTGCATCTCTTCTCTTAAACTTCTTATTAGGGACCTGGTTCCTCTTAACATTCCTGTCTTTCTGATTGTCTTGCTTGTGAAGAGTACATTCTTTAATGAAGTAACCAGGTTTCCTATACTTGTGGTAACATTTGTCTTTTCCTTTGAAGTTCCTGCTAGAGCTTCCTATTATTGGGACCCCACCATTTTTCCAAACCATCTTTTGAAACCTGCGAGTGAGGTATGTCATATCAGCTTCATCACTGCTTGAGTCACTTTTGGTAGATTTGAGAACCAGGTTCCTCTCTTTCTTTTCCTCACTTTTTTCTAGGTTCTTCTTAGTTCTCTTCAACTCGTAAGTCTTGATATTACCAATCAACTCATCAATGGTCAGATTCTTCAAGTTCTTGGCTTAATATATAATATTTACCTTGCTTTCCTATGAATCTGGCAGGACACCAAGTAATTTTTTGACCAGTTTGTTAGTTGAAATGACTTCTCCGAGAGAGTGAATCTCATTTATTATAGAGGTGAACATGGTATGCATATCTTGGATTGTCTCATTCTCTCTCACTTTGAACATCTCATACTCCATGGTGAGCAAGTTTATCTTGGACTCCTTTACTTGAGTGGTTCCTTCATGAGCTATTTGGAGAGCTTCCCAGATCTCCTTAGCAGTTATACAAGATGAGACATGATTGTATTCATCTGGTCTAATGCCACACACAAATATTTTCTTGGCCTTGAAGTTCTTTTCTACTACCTTTCTGTCCACATCAGTGTACTCCTTCCTTGTACTTGGAGTAGTTATGAAACCAAATAGATATGTATTCATAGGAACACGAGGACCATAAAAAATAATGTCCCACAACTCAGAGTCTTCACCCATGATAAAATCGTGCATACTTGTCTTCCACTACCCATAGTACTTTCCGTTAAACCTTGGTGGTCTTGTGGTCGATTGTCCTTCCTCTAAGTTTGGTGGACCAGCCATTAGAGAGATTATTTCTAGGTGTTAACCTTTTAGAAAGAACCTGCTCTAATACCAATTGATAGAAACTAAGAGTCCACCAAATAGTATAGAGAACCAGGTTCTCTATCTGTTCCTAAGCAAAACAGAAAATAAATAACACACAATATTTACGTGGAAAACTCTTTGCTCAAGGGATTAAAAACCACGACCTACCAAGTAGGATTTCCAACTTCACTAACTAAGCAACTTCAGATTACAACCTATTAAAACCTATGAATTAAATAATTAATTCTTCACCCCTTACAATACCTCTATTGTAACCCTTTATAATAACTCTATTGCAAAGCTACAAACCTTGACTAACTCTAGCCAAGAACACAAACCAACAAAGTTTGAAATCTATCCTACTATGACACTTCTTAAAAGTAATATAGGATTATAATAAAGAACAAAAAGAAAAAGACTCAAAGCAAACTAAAGGGCTTAGACATCTTCAGTTGTAGGGATCTAGTCCTTCAGTTTGCAAACAACTTTGTTCTTGAGGCACTTGGAGAAACTTCTGGCGGCTGCACTTTGAAAGTGATTTTAGATTTTCAAGTGTTGTCTTAAACCTTGTAACATGTTGTATATATATTGAGGAGCATGTGGGGAGAGATAGGGATAATTCAGCCATTGATTTTGGCCACTAGCACACTGCAGTAGCGCTGCTGTACTAATGCCAATGAATAGTACACTTTAGAGCTATAACAATTGACTGTAAGAACCAAGAGAATGGATCACCGACCATGTCCCTATCTGATTCCTCGAAAGTTTGGAAAATCATCAAAACACAAGATGACATAACCTATCAGAAATGTACTTGTGTATAATAAAAGCATGATATGGAACCATACAGTGATAGACGGCTATGCATAATTTTAAACTATTAGAAGAAAAAATAATAATTTTCCAACAATTTTTGTCTGGCCTTGGCGATTGGATCCATGAGTTCAATCAAATCGGATGTGGTATCGTATTTAATAGAAATGACAGCTTTTAGGCGTGGTCTATAGAGTGATTGATATATAAAAAAAATATGTTCTTGTTCTCCTTACAAGGTCCGTGAAGAGAAATAATAGCCTTCTATAAGCGTTTCCAAATTATCCGCGTAATGAAGAATACCATTCTCTAACAAAGTTGAGTAATTTGGACATGAAAGCAACATTAGTGTGAGGTATACCAGAGTTTAGTGAGATAGATGAGATCCCTTCATCTTTAATAAGGATTTCTGGTTCACGCTCTAAAAAAAAGAGAAACTTTTTATACGAAAGGTTTTCACCCTTAATGAGTTTTACATGACGAGAATCCGAATTAGTTGAATTAGTGATATTAATACCAGATGGCTTACCTAGGAAACTTTACACAAATAGTCAGGTGGCTCAAAATATTTATGCCCCCTAGCCGTATATATCCTTTTATAACCATGCTCTCGGAGAGTGCTTTGTCGTGCTAGGTCATTGACACATCTTTTTTTATCTTTATTTGACCTCAAGAATGGATTGGATCGAAACGACTTTCCTGTTGAAAACCTTTGTATCTGTATTAATTTTTTACCGTACGGAATCTCCATAGCCAATGCACAAGTGTATACTAATGTATAATAAGTGTATACCAAGTATATAATAAGAATATAATAATTGTATAATCACTAACCAATGTATACTATATACACACTGATTAAATGTAGATTATACTAGCTAAATTTTGAATAAATAAAGATTAGGATTATGTTTTTAAAATAGACCACTTTGAGCTGCTCTGTAGTATAAAAATCTCTTTAAAAACATATTTCTGTGAGGTGACTCAACCTGTCACCTCAATTAAGATACACGACAATTAAAGTCACCATCCTAATTCCTAGTGTAGTTAGTTAGACTAGATGATCAATTATTTCAGATTTAACGTCTTACAAAATATCCACTTAGACGACATATATTGACCCACTTGTTTATAGTTTATTCATTTTAAGCTTACTATTCATCCTTTTAACATGTCCCTCTATTATATTCCTTCTGAAATAGGGCATAATTGATCATAATCTAAGCCCTTTCTTTTTCATGTCAATATTCTATATATGAATATCTAACTTTGTTTCTTATAATTATGGTGTTTGAGTTGGTCTCTGTGTATTATTTTTTATCAGTATAAATATTGAGTAATTCTATTCATTAAAGTTTGGACAGATGCGGAGAAATGATCTAACACTACAATATAGTATATATGTATAGCTACAAGGCATACGTTGTAGCTAAATATGAAAAATGTATGTATTTAAACACTTTAGCCACAAATTCTTTTATACGACAAAAAGCCTTCCAGTGATCTTGTCTTGGATTTTGCATGAATTGACTAACCACTCCTAGCGTGCTAAGCCGTAGTATGTTTTTAAGAAGATAATTCCCAGTGTGCCAAGCCCCCTCTGAACGGTCTCAGGCCATGATCTGGGTCAATGAACTAGTCTCGTCCCCCTAACCTAAGAGTTCTGGTTATGACCAGCCGAAAAGAGGTCCTCTAGATGCCTTATAACCGTCCTTTTTGCTTTGGTACATAACATTCGTAGCAAAATGTAGCATAGCTAAAAATTACCTACATCCTTTACATGGTCTTTGACTAAGGACATTGTTAAGAGTCCCACATCGGAATGGAATGGGAACATGGACTCCTTATATGAACTTGAACAATCATCACCCTACAAGCTAGCTTTTGAGATTGAGTTAGGCCCAAGATCCATTCCTTTACATGGTATCAGAGCCAGACTCATTCCAATTCTTTGTTCATCGATGTTGGGGCTCCAAATTATACTGTCCACGCTACAATTAACGAGGTGCATGCGGGGGAGTGTTAAGAGTCCCACATCGGAAATGGAATGGGAACATGAACTCCTTAAATGTACTTGGACAATCCTCACCCTATAAGTTAGATTTTGAGGTTGAGTTAAGCCCAAAATTCATTCCTTTACAAACACTACTAAAATAACAAGAATTAGGGACGGACAAATTATATAGCTAAACAACAAAATTCGTCGCTAATTCTATTAGCGATGGATTTTTCACAAAATTCTATTAGCTACGAGAAAATTAGCGACGAGGTTCGTAGCTAATTAATTTCACTTTGTTTAGTAATTTAATATTTTTGCCTCTGCTTGAATTTAAATCTAAAATTTTATAATTCTCAACCTACTTTATTAAATTTTTTTGTGAAACTTTATTGATTACTGGACGACAAGGTTAATTACATGAATATCTTAGTCTTCTTCCACTTCAAAGGAAAACCCCCCTGATAGTTTTTTTATACTTGGAAAAATAAATTGTTTTATAATATTTCCTCACGAGCCACGTACTATATATGCATGAACTAAAATAGGTTGTCTTTTACATTTTCAATAATGAGAGTGGTCAGCATTCAGATTACAAAATGTCATTGGTTGCTTTATTAGGTTAATAAAAAATATAGGCTTAATTGGGTCTGATCATCTTTATCTATAGTTTTCAACTTTGCATATACATAATCACGGGCGCACACATAGACCAGCCACACAACTAAACACAACATTACAAAGTTAACAACGCAAGCATTGAAGACTACTAGTGATACATGCAAACACACCCAAAAGTTCAATACTTTTAGTGGCCTAAAGCCAAATTTCACCGTGAGGTCTTCATTTTTTCTATATAAAAAAAAAAAGAAGTTCCATACCTTGGGCATGGAAGAAACAATTAATGTAAAATCTCACTTATGTAATTTATTTTTTCTACTTCCACTTAGAAAGTCATTTTTCTCAATTTTTAAGAAATTTATGTTCCTATAAAAAGTATTTTAAAAAAATTTTGACCAGTTAAATATGAGAAAATTTAAAAATATTTTCCTCCATTACTAAACACACTCTTAGTCTTTTATTATTTGTTAAAAAATTATCAAGAGCTCATTTTTAATAGTGTATTAAAGATTCACTTAGCTATGTTTTAGGAGATCGAGAAGAGGAGGAGGAGAAATTAAGTAGAAGCACAATATCAAAAAAAAGTTGAGTACGTGAGAGTGCAAATGTTTTAGTTTTTCTTTAATGTTAACATAGCTAGCTGAAATACAATATAAAAAATGAAATACAATATCTAAGTGAATGGTAAAACATAGCTAAGTGAAATAAAAAAAATAGAGAAAATGAAATAAGAAAGAAGCATAATATGAGAAATTATGTAGAAGAACGTGAAGTAAAGGTTGAGAAATGAGAAATAACGAAATAAATATAATAATATACAACAACAACATACCCAGTGAAATCCCACACCGTGTGGTCTGGAGAGGGTAGAGTATACACAGATCTTACCTCCAGCTTGGTAGCTTGAGCGGTTGTTTCCGGGAGACCATCGGCTCAAGACAAATCATAATCACAAGCAAGACAATCAAAACAGAGCAAGAGTAAAACAAGAGTAAAGAGTAAATAGTAAAGCAAGAAAAAATGGTCAGACTCAGATAAGGAATTAAAGTAATATAAAGTGCATTCGAACAAAAGGGAGCAATAGCTAACACAACTAAATAAGCTAAACAAAATACACTAAAGAACACATAGCAGAAATCAAACTACAATGTATTATAAAGCAATAATGTGCCTATAAGTGTGATAGCTAATCGGGCCTACAGTAATAACACTACAACTATCAATTTGTAAGCATAAGTAGGGCTACGCTCGAGTACCTACTACTCTTCTACCCTAATCTGTGTCCTCCACAACCCCCTATCTAAGGTCATGTCCTCAGTAAGTTGCACCTGCGACATATCTCGTCTAATCACCTCTCCCCAATACTTCTTCGCCTACCTCTACCCCTCCTAAATCCGTCCATAGCCAACCTCTCACACCTCCGCACTGGGGCATCTGTGTCTCTCCTCTACACATGTCTGAATCATCTTAACATTGCTTCCACATCTTATCATCCACCCAGGTCAGTCCCACTTTCTCCCGAAATAAATATAATAATATAAAAAATTGAAAGAAAAATAATTTAAAAAGTTAAATTAAAAAAAAAATTAATAAGAAAAAAATTGAAATAAAAAATAAATTAAAAAAGAAAAGAAGATATTCAGAAAATAACATTGTAATTACACCATGTAATTACCTGCAATTTTCAGTTCCTCCTTGAGAATTGAAGAGTGTAATTACACCCCTTTAATTACACACAATTATATATTGATCAAGTAATTACCTTATCAGATAAACATGTCAAAATTATGCACCCAAATTCAATTACAGGATGACTTGTCAACCAGGCCCTTAAAGTACTGTCTAAATTCTTCTGACTGAAATTATAAAGCCTATCAAAAGTTTGGTAGCAATAAAATATGAAAAAATAACAGTGTGGCTGCCACAAATTTTAATTGCCCAATTTGTAGCATTTGACCAGAAATACGCTTTAGACCCAAAATATTAACCGCCTCTCTCTCTCATGCTTCTCATCTTCTCGCTTCTTCCCCGCCATCACCACCGCTTTTATCTTCTCTTCCACTTTATGTAACACTACACACTATCTTCTTTCTCCTAACCTTTGTATCTTTTGAGATCTCCTCCTCTTTCACTAAAATGCAAAAATTGTTGGTATTTCTATGGTACTTTATAAAGCAGTACGGAAAGTAATAACTATTACAAATGTTCGAAAGGATAAATAAATGGTCAATCTTCAAAACTGCCGCATGTGTGTTGTGTCTTGAATCTTGATCACCTTGCAAAGCCAATGTTGAGAACTGTCGCAAGTTTGTTGTGTCTTGAATCTTGATAACCTGAAATCAAGAAACAACTAAATCTGGATGGTTACAACGTTGTGTGTTGAGTCGAGGATAGCCCTCTATCCTTAAGACAAGATTGCCCCGTATATATGCTTTTACGTTAGCGGGCAATAGTCTCCTAAGATAAAACAACACTTTAATCTCAACACTACAAAGCCAATAGGTTGAGCCTGTCGAAGAAAACAAATATGACTCGACTTGCTGAAGATATGGAAAAGGAAGGAAGAGATTCTATCTTCTCTTCTCGTTTGTCTCTGTGTATATAGTGTGTCTCTGTTGTGTATATCTTGTGTATATGTGAGGGTTTACTCGCTGTTTTCCAGTCACGAATTGCACAGATTTTTGCCACTTGTTTGGACAGATTTCGGCCACTGTTTTGTGCCCTTTTGTGACTGAAAAATGCTGTTGTTTTCGTGTGTTTTCAATGGAGTTTTGCAGTGCGTTTTCTGCCCGTTGTGCAGCAATGAATTGAGCCAACAACTACTCAATATATAGCAAGCAAGAGGGGCTGTCCAACTGCCAAAAACAAGGCTGTAATGGCCATTAAGGGAGGCCATTAAAACAGCCAAGTAATGGCTATTAAGACCATTGAAAGAGGCTGCCCAAATGCCCAAGTAATGGGTTGTTAATGGAGAGTTAATCAGCCAAGTAATGGCTGGTTAATGCTCCAAAATGCAGTCCAACGGTAGGCAGAAAAAGTCTCCAGAAATTCTGGGGACCAAACTGTAAATATTGAAACTTCAGGGACCAAACTGTACATATGAAAGAATTCTGGTCCAAACTGTACATATGAAACTTCAGGGATCAAACTGTACATCTGGCAGAGTTCTCTGGTCCAAAAAGATAATATTAGACAGCCCCACAGCCCACAGCCCACGACCCGTGAACCCGCGGCGCGCGTGTGGGCTTAGCCTTGAACCCAAGCACATCTAGGTCTTCCCTCCTTTAAACACATGGGATACCCCTTGGGGTCCCAAACCCTTTACCAATTAGAGACTTATATAGAGAGCAATTCTTCCTATTCCCACCGATGTGGTAGATTTGTCCCACACCACATTTTCATGTCTCAAACACCTTACTTCGTGGACCAATATCTCTTTCATTTCTCAACGAAATTAGACGATTCTTGGCCCTACGGTCATCTACTCACTTCGTAGATCATGCATGTGTAAAGAGACAAGGTCTCCAACATACGGAACACAAGTGTTTAATTCATCAAAGATGGGTGGACGCATCTCCCCGCCAAAGGCTAATTTCCAACAATCCCCTCTATGAAAGAGAGATTGTGGCGCACACACAAGGTGCCTACATTTCAGCAATCTTTCAGCGAAAAGATATTGCATCAGGAGAGGTAGCTTACGCTTTGAACCTTCCCTAGTTGAATACCATCGGACTTACTTATTGCGCGGTGAACGTGATGTCTTGAACCGTCAGTGTTTAGTGTAAGCCAAGACAATGATATCAACACAATAACTCTTCTTATTCATTTTCCTTCTTACGTTTCTGTCCGTTGTGGCCATGGACACACTTGGATTCTTAAGTGCGTTCATTTGAGGCGGCCATCCTCCCACTTAAATAGGTGATCTCCTACAAGGTATCCTGCTATACCCCACTTCTCAAGTGTTAGGAATCATTAAAAGTTTCCCCAACCTTAACCTCATCCGTTTGAGGATCTTTTAAAGGTTTGGAAGCTTAACCTTTACCCACCATGCAGGTAGCACTTTAATGTCTATCGCGGGAACAACTTTGGATTCATGTTTCTCTACAGAAATCATCATCTGAGGTGCTCTTGCTTCCACCGAAGCGCTCAACTGAACCTTTTGCCGCTTAGTTTTCCCATTGAACCAAATTCTTGGGATCTCCAATCAGTATGTTTGGGTTTCCACCGCAAAGGTTCGTATTGTTTGGGTTTTAAGCCAATTCCCCTAGACAGCGAACACTTGATCTCCGGTAGTCCCTTAGTTAGTAAACAAGGATGTGACACCCGTGATGATCAACTGTCATCCGGTCTTATGTCTCCGACAGATCCTGAAAGATATGTCCACACGCCGCCATCCGTGTCCTTCCCGGTCCGACCGGCTAGCCACGATGTATAATCTGCCAAGGCACGAGTTTCTCCCAATAAGAGACGTCCTCTAAGGAGCCGTGAAGTTACTCAACTTCTTTCATGCTTTGTATAAAGCGATAAACTCCGATTCCATCATGAATCGGCCGATGCAAGTTTGCTTAGAGGATTTTCCAAGACCCACCATACACATTTACTTGTGGCTTTGGTGTTCTTCAGATCTGATGTCCAGTTTGCATCACTGTGTTCTCCCGTAATTTGGACATCCAGAATACTATAATCTGTAGATAAGCATTAACTCAGATATCGTCATATCAGATTTAACGCCTTTTACCGATCATGTATTAAATTTATCAGTGAACCTTAGTTCAACTGATCTGTTCATAGGACGATACCAGGTCGGTTGTAGTGTGTACAATACATTGAACTACACATGATCTGTGCATATCGCTCCTTGTCTATGGGTGCACCATGATTCCAATCAGTTCTATGATTCATATCCATTGGTGGCTTCAACGAGACTGTCAACTCTCGACCAATCCGTTAGATGTCTTAGAAATTCAATTCCTAAGGTGCCATCTGTGATACCCATATCTTTCATATCGAGACTTTATTTCAATATGACTTTTACTTTCAGACTGTTGATTCTCCAACTGTTGGCTTTCTAATTTCAGAGTCAATGTTTCTGTGGTCAGATTCATTATTTCTGTTTTATCTGAAACTTTCAGGACCAAAATGTAAACATTTTGTTGACACCCAATTTTGTCCCATCTTTTATGATTTTATTTGTAATTTTTAATATTTCGACACTTTTAAAATAATTTTAAAATATAGGCATATATGTGTATATCCTCTTATTATTATTATTATTCGCATTTTTTTATATCATTTGCATTTTTTTATCATAATCATAAGTTTTATCCGAAAATTCTATGTTATTTTATTTTTCGCAAAATTGCATCGCGTTCCCATTTTTTTTATTTAAGCATTAAACATTTCGCAAATATTATATTTTTATTATTATCACATCGTTACATTATTTTAAATAATTCACATCTTTTACAAAAAAATATATATAAATATGTTCTAATATTAAGCCCCTTTTATATTTTTAATCCATAACCCATTTTTTATTTTCCTAACCCAAAACAATTTCTAACCCATTTTTCATTTTTTCCAACCCAATACAAATTCTACCCAAACAAAATTCACCAAGCCCAAAACCAAACTCCCCAATTAAATTCCCTTATTCCCTTCCCTTTATTCCCACAAGCCCAAAGTCCCCAAAACAATTCAACTCCCTCTTCCCTTATTTCGCCCACCCAAAACCCCAAGCCCAAACCCATTCCCCTTATTCCCTTCCCCTTTATTTCCCAACTCCCATAGCCCACATCCGAGGCCCAATCGGCCAATACCCCAAACCCATTCCCTTTATTTCCTTACAACCAAAACCCAAAACAATTAAAACTCAAATCCACCAACCCAAAGCCCAACTCTCACACCCTTTATTCTACATCCAACTCCCAAACCCCCAAAACCCAAAAACAAAATCAAAAAAAAACCTACACCCTAATTCTCCTGCAGCCGCCACCCTACCCAACCCCCACGCCAAGATCCTACCCTACCCGCACGCCGCACCCTACCCCCTGCCACACCTACACCGCACCCTACACCGCCGCCTGACACCACCAATCTACCCCATCACCTTTCTGCAACACATGCCCCAAGAACACGCCCCAAAAATTCAGATTTTTTTTTGCCTTTAATTCAAATTTCAAACTCGTTCTTGGGGGAAAATCCACCTATAAATATCCCACTTGTTCTTCATTTTTGGAAAAAAAAAAAAGAAGATATGGATTTGGAAGGAAAATCTGGATTTGGGGAAAATCTGAATTTTGGAGAGGGGAAAATCTGAATTTTGGAGGTCCGAAAATCGAATTCAAGTGTTGAAATCCGAAATTTAAAATCTAAGATTCTCCTAAGGTTGGTATTGTTTCTTTTTTTGTGTTGTTCATCATCTTAAAGAGTCCGAAAATATAAGTTAAAATTATTGGGATTTTGGTAGTGAATAATCTGAAATTCTGCTATTTTTTCACTGTTTTCGGATTCCGGGTCGGGTCGGTACTGTTCCGGGTCGGGTTGACCCGGTTCGGATAATTTCCATTTTTTTTTTTTTGCATTCTTATATCTGGTTGTTGGTTATCTGAAATTTGAAAATTCCGGGTCGGGTTAGTCTTGTTCGGGTCGGGTTAGATCTTTGTTCGGGTCGACCCGATTCGGATAATTTCAGATTTTGTATTTTTATATCTTGTTGTTGGTTATTTGAAATTTGGAAAGAAATCGATCCGGTTTGAAAATTCGGATCTGGTCTGGCGAGTCATCGTTCCGGGTCGGGCCGACCCGGTTTCGGATAATTTTCAGATTTTGTATTGTTATATCTTGTTGTTGGTTATCTTAAATTTGGAAAGAAATCGATCAGGGTTGAAAAATCCAATTCGGGTCGGGTCGACCCGGTTCGGATAAATTCCCAGATTTTTGTGTTTTTCATATCTGTTGCTGGTTATCAAAAATCTGAATTTCTGATTTCATTCGGGTCACCGTTCATAATCCGGGTCTGTTTATTTTTTTCATAAATGCTTCTTAGTCCTTTTTGGTTCTGAAATTTCAGAATTCGGGTCGGATAGTTTAGTCACTACTTTCTGTTTTTTTGGCATTGTTATTATGTTATTGATGGAATTAATACCGCCTTCTCTTTGTTGTTGATTCAAACTAATATTGCATCCATCTTCCCTTCCTTCTCGATTTCATATTACTGTTTTACTGTTTTTTACTATTTTAAAACTAAACACCGCGTCTTTTCGGAATTTGTCTCTCTGTTTTTCTGCTTTCTGATTACTGCTTCCTGCTTACTGTTTGCTGCCTTGTTTTAAAATTTTACTGATTTGAACACGATATTACACTGGCCGATGAAAAATATCCGTCGATTTTGAGGCCTCCACAGTTGCAAAGACGGAAATATAACTTCTGGGCAATGATGAAGACTTAAACCTTTTATTTCATCCGAGATCAACATGTTTAGTAGGCGAGGTGACTAAAATAACCAACAAGTTATATATTCGCAGCCACGACGTGATTATAGTGATCTTTTCTATTTCACCCGAGAGACCAACACGTTTAGTAGGCGAGGCAATCAAATAAACCACATTAGTCATATGTTTGCAGCCACGACGTGATTGGAATGTTCTTTTCAAAATTTAAGTCTGAGCCCTCCGTGATAAAAAATATTCACTGTTTTGAATACGGATATGAAGTTATATGTATTTAACTGTTTCTAACCGCTTGTTCTTGATAAATTGCGAGGGATTAAAGCAAATAAAGACAAATATTCATCGGAGTTTATTTATTTTATTTCTTTCTTTAATTCAGCTTTTATCCCGCTTTTGTATTGTAATATTATTTATCGCACTTATGTAATTATTGAAATGCTTAGAATAGGCAAACTTAGGATTAATTCATAGGTTAGTTTAAGATTTGAAACCCGTCGCTAGCTTATTTATTTGTAGGCTCGGTTAAATTCAAACTTAGAAACCCTTCGCTAGTTATTTATTTTAGGCTCGTCACGCGTATTCAAGATTTTCAAAACAACTTTTGTCATCTTTTATTTGTTTTATTGATCATACCGAATAAGTTTATCTTTTAATTTGCAACTCAATGATTTCCAAAAGATTTAATTCTTTGGCATTATAAATAAATTGTCTTTACTATCAATTGTTAAGAAATGCATGCTTTTCAACTTTACATGTATTTCTCTTTAAATACCGTACAAATGCATACTTGTACAAAAATACATTCTTTTATTAAATATTTACAAAACTTTTGTTTAACTTTGTATATTATAAACATGCATTTTTCTTAGTATAATATTAACCTGAGTTTGACTGGATAACCGCAAGTTAGCGGATCTTAAAGGATGCCTAACCCCTTCCCTTTAGGATAATAAAGAACCCTTACCTAGAATCTCACTAGTTTCGCAGACCTTAAAATTGGAGTTACATTGCAGCATTTAGTTTAAATATTTAGGTGTCCTAATTCACCGTAAAAATAATTAGGTGGCGACTCCTCAACCCTTTTACCCAGGAATCACCGAACCCGTCCGCGCTCCGCTCTCTGACCTGCGAGCGGGTCGAGATTGGGGCGCGACAGCATGGCGACTCCACTGGGGATATTCAGGTTCTTAACCATAACAAGTTCAGGTTAATCATTATTGTGCTTTATATTGCTCCTTATTTGATCTATTATTTTTAATTATTTTTTGTTGAAATTTTGTATGCATAACTGCTTTAATTACAATATTCTCTTACTGCTTTTCTTAAATTGGCATTTCGCTCATATTTCTTCCACTCTGGAAAATTGACACTATCACACATTACACGCGAGGTGTGTTTTGCGCACCCGCAAACTTCTTTCAAATTTCCAAATTTTTTAGGAGAGTTGGTATATGCGCGGAGCGTCCGGACCATCCGGTTGGCGTGTAGCCTTGTCACTCGGCAAATCGCTCGGGAACCTTAAGTCTAGTCAGCCAAATCTTAGAAAATTTAGGATAGAGCTATACCACCCTTTATTTTTAAGTCATGCATGCATACACCTTAGGTGGGTCGATCCTGGGTATCGACTCCACAATTAAGAAATCTACCAAAATTGTCAACGGGTCTCACAACCCAACGACCAATCAGCATATTACGTGTAGCGTGACAATGATAGACAAATCCAAGCCTAATCATGTCATGCCGAATTGGAAAATGTACATTTATTTTGTCTCATTTCCGACAAAAGCATTACAGTTTAGCAGCTTGGATCAATCTGTCATAATCTCGAATATCTGGCGTTTAGGCCCACCTCCGGCATAAGGGAGGCCCCCATGCATATTAGGAGCGCATTTAATTGCCATACAATCATTTTGTTGTTTTCTCCTGCTTTTTCACTCTGTGAATATTATTTGAAGCAATAATTACTCGCTCTATACTAACTTGGTTTTCTTCATTTTTAAAAGGTTATTTTGCCTAGATTATTTTCCCATGGGTTGATTCGCGTTGACTAAAACTGGCGGAACATCCCTACTTCACGAGATCAAAGGCCCGATCATTCAGCAAAATGACTGATTCAGATGCATCCGAACAGACTGACCTGGAACTTATTGCTCTTTCGACTGATGAACCAGAAGCTTCAGAAAATAGAAATGCTTCCGTCCAAGAAAAATACATCGTCCAACTGTTACAACAGATGACAGCCATGCAGACTGAGATAGAGCGGCTCCAAAATCTCACCAACCTGTCCATTAGCGCCAATACCCCACTCCCTGAACAAGGGACGAATGCAACTGCACCGCAAACTTTTTCATCTCCTGAATCGCCATTTCCCCAAAACCTCCCCGAAAATTCACCACTAAACAAAACCGATCCACATCACACTAATCTGCAAGCTAGTCCACAACAAAGCCCGCTACAAAATGACCCTGCAACACCACATACCCAAATTAATCCACTCATCCAAAACACCTCTTCCGCGCAAAATCACCAGGCAGCCCAACACATATTGATGGCACACGTCACTGATCCCAACGAGCAGCATGTGCCACCAGTATATGCAATGAAAGCTCAACCTTTTACTACCACCATACCAAACATGGCTCTTCAGGAAATCGGCCGGTGTGAAGAAATGGACAGGCAGGTAAGGATCAGAACTGATAAAAGTGTGGCGAGAGAGATTTACAGCCTAAAAGAGGCATTCAAGAATATCCAAACCAGCAAGGGACTTGAAGGACTTGAGTACGAGGATCTGTGTATGCATCCCGACATTGAATTACCTGTCGGATATAAAATGCCAAAATTTGACTTGTTTGATGGGAAAGGAAATCCTCACGCTCATTTAAGATCATACTGTGACAAACTGATTGGGGTAGGTAAAGACCAGGCCATCATAATGAAGTTGTTCGTAAGGAGTTTAACAGGAGAAGCACTCGACTGGTACACGAGCCAAAACCCGCGAGAATGGCGTAATTGGGGCACGATGGCACAAGATTTCGTGGACAGATTTAAATTCAACACTGACACAGTCTTGGACCGATTTTATTTGATGAAGTTGGAAAAGAAGTCCACAGAGACCTTCAGAGAATATGCCATGAATTGAAGGGCATAAGCAGCAAAAGTTCAACCCCCAATAGCAGAAAGTGAGATGACCACTCTCTTTGTACAATCTTTGAAAGATGCAACATACTACGAGAGAATGATAAGCGTCATAGGACGAAGTTTCTCTGAAGTTATAAGGATGGGAGATTTCATAGAAGAGGGAATCAGAACGGGAAGAATTACAGACTTTGTAGCATCACAAGCAACGAGTGAGACAATCCAGTCGGACTCATTTGAGGGAGCAGTAAAGAGAAAGAGAGACGGAGTGTCCTCTGTGGTGACAGTTCAGAAACATAGGCCAAATCAAATGTCAACCTACCAAATGCCATCACCCCAGCCTCCCTACTACAATCAAAACAACCAAAGTCCTCAGCCTTCCTATTATTACACATACGCCCAAAGCCCTCAACCTTATTATCAATACTCACCTGCTCCCTACCCTGTCTACCATACCCAGCCAATATATAGCCTGCCTCGAGCACCTGTCTATCCAAATCCCTCGCAATATCAGCCCGCATACTTACCTCAGCCACGAGTCCATCTACCAAACGCACCCAGACCCTGCGCAAAACACGAAAGAAAGCCAGCTAAAACCTATACACCTTTAGCCGAACCTCGAGCCCAGTTATATGAAAGACTGAAAAATGCAGGAATACTCCAGCCCATCCCAGGAAATGTCCCCAATCCTGTTCCTAAATGGCATGATGAGACCAAGCGTTGTGCATACCACTCGGGAATCCCTGGACACGACACTGAAAATTGATATGCCCTCAGAGACAGAATCGAGGCATTAATCAAAGAAGGAGTTATCCGACTGAAAGGACCTGCCTCTAATGAAAACAATAACTCTTTGCCAGATCATGACGATGCAAATGTGAATATGATTACTGTTGATGAAGAACACAACTTGGAAGGGACTATTGTGCCAGTCCAGAGAAAGGAAAATGTTAAATCATCAGCCTTTGTCACCCCTATGATTACAGTCCAATTGAGGGCACCGTTCGGAGTAGAAGTACTTCCTCCAAAGTCGCGGGTCATGGCACCATCTTTTCTTGGAAAAGTCCTATCAACCAATCTCCGAAGGAAGAGAGATGCTCTTTTGCCAAAGCCTGTTCCACCTCTGAGTCAGTCATTCGTCAGAGCATGCGCCACTCAGGAATCAAAGGAGGACAATGCAGCCAACCTCGTTGAGGGATTCAAAAGTCTTTTCATTACTGAAGAAGGAGCAGGATGCAGTGTGATTTTCGAGGATTACGCTAAAGACTCAACCATTTGGGATGCAGAGCAAGAAGATGATTTGGGAAATTGGACTTGTGCCCCGGCCTTGTTTCTCCCAGAAACTAGTTAACTGCATTAATATTTAATGAAACAATGCGATTCAAATTGAGGCCTGAATCACATATATGCATTTAATGTGTTTTGCCTCTACCTTTTGAAAACTTAAAAAGATAAATTTGCATTGCTTTTGCTATTTTAAAATCTGTTTTGTTTAATAATTTTCTTTCTTTTCCATTATGCAAACTAATCTGTCGATAATGTGTGACACATTTGAAACAAGCAAGCAAGGCTTCGAAGAATATAAGGAAGACTCACAACCGGAAGAACTGGGGCATTTTTTGGAATAAGTCAAAGCCAGATTTGGATGAAACATCAGGATGGTTGATAAGTTACAAGCATCGGCACAGACGTTTGCCATTTGTACTCTTAGGCAACTGCACTACAATCTGGACTTCTACTAGGGCAATGATATATCTTTCGCAGTCAAGTGGATACAGAATCATATACTAAGAGACTGATTGATGAAAAGCAGATGGACGCAGTTGTCCGGGGCAACCTTATCAGAATAGAATGGCCAAAAACCATCTATGCAGATGCAGTGAAGAGATACCATATCTAAGATTAGTTATTCTCTATGTAATACTTTTTCTATGTTGTAAAAGTTGCGCTCCCTTGGCGGGATACGCAAAGAACCCAGGTCGGGTTCCGTTTCCTAGATTGCAAATTTCCCCAAAAACACATTTCTTTGTAAACCTGAACTACGTTATGACCTGATTCCCTCGGCGGGATACGTAGGCGGCCGCATCGGCCTCGGTCCCACTTTTAGAAAAACTCTTACAATCCCATTTGCTTACCTGAACTACGTTATGACCTGATTCCCTCGGCGGGATACGTAGGCGGCCACATTGGCTTCGGTCCCATTTTAGAAAAAAAAAAAACCCTTACAATCTCCTTTGCTTGTAATGAACTACGTCATGACCTGGTTCCCTCATGGGGATACGTAGGCGGCCACATCGGCTTCGGTCCCACCATTAGGAAATATTCTCTCCTTTATATCACATATGACAAAATGCACCCATCTGATCACCCTGATAGGACAGGCAAGCAATCTACACAAGACTCGGTTGTCCGTTCAAAAGATCGTCATTCTCACATATCGGAAACTGGGGCATTTTTAAGGGATCACTGCCGGAGGACGCCGATAAACATGAAAAGGCATCGGCAAACTAAGTCTTCAGCCTAAGAGGATTTTGGATAAGACGTTTGCTTTGTTTCACCGCATGTCGCTGCTCGACAGACATTTACATATATGCATACTTTCTTATAAGCAATTTATTTTCAACAAATACTTTCATTAGAGTTTGACAAGATTTTTATTACTAATATGCATACTTTCTTATAAGCAATTTATTTTCAACAAATACTTTCATTAGAGTTTGACAAGATTTTTTACTAATATGCATACTTTCTTATAAGCAAATCATTTTCAACAAATATTTTCATTAGCAGTTCGACAAGAACTTTTTAATGATAAGCATACTTTCTTATAAACAAATTATTTTCAACAAATGTTTTCATTAACGGTTGGCCAAGACTGGGAACCAGACAGGGGCTACAGGTCCGAATCAGCAGGACATGCAGCTATCAAGAGCCAAAGCTACCAAGTCAACGCGAATCAACCGCCCCTCCCCAAACTCACAAATTTTCTTTGAGTACAGGTTCTTCAGGTTGAAAAAGCAGGGAAGCCACATCAGTTATGATCAATTCCCCAAAGAATTTCGGCACCACAACTCACTACAAGGATTACGTTCCTATTTTGCATCTATACGAAGACATCATCTTGACCTACAGGGTCCCGACTATTATGTCTGCACAAAGATGTTATTTCGAATCACAAAGAACGACAACAAGGCAAACCCGACGGCAAAGACGTCGCATCACATTTTCGCCCGTGCCAGGATGACATTTCAATTCACATGAGTTTGGATCGGCAGAAGATTCAGCACAACGTGGAACCCTATTACAGCAAACTGACGGCAAGGACGTCACTTACATCTCTTACAACAGGACAACATTACAATATCGTCATCGACGTTATGGCAGCACGACAATTATCTTCTACAGCAAAACAACATTACAATAACGTCATCGACGTTATGGCAGCACGACAATTATCTTCTACAGCAAAACAACATTACAATAACGTCATCGACGTTATGGCAGCACGACAATTATCTTCTACAGCAAGACAACATTACAATAACGTCCTCGACGTTATGGCAGCACGACAATTATCTTCTACAGCAAAACAACATTACAGCAACGTCATCGACGTTATGGCAGCACGACAATTATCTTCTACAGCAAAACATCATTACAACAACGTCATTGACGTTACTGCAGCACAACAACTATTTTTTACAGCATTACAATGATATCAACAACATTACAACGATGTCATCAGCATTATCATTACAACGTCGTCTTCAGCGCAACAGCTATCTCTTACAACAAGCAGCATTACAACAACGTCATCGACGTTACGGCATCGCAACAATTATCTTTTACAGCATTACAACGACATCAACAACATTACAACGATGTCGAGAAACAAAGATTACACCAACGTCATCAACATTATGACAAAGACAACAAATTACATCTTCTGGGATCGCATTACATCAACGTCATCAGCATTATGTCTACACAACACGACTATATGACGACGTCTTCAACACAACACGTCCATACAACGACGTTATCAACACCATTACATTCTTACAACAACGACATCACAATGATGTCTTCAATACAACACGTCCATACAACGACGTCATGAACATGATTACAACGACGTCAACAGCAATACAACGGCGTCTTCAAAGAGAACAACTATCTTTTACAACATTACAACGACATCAACAACATTACAATGATGTCATCGCGAACATCGCCCATACAACGGCGTCATCAACAACACGCCTACGCAACGGCGGCGTCTTGACAACAATTATCTTTACAAAGATTACAACGACATCAACATCATTACAACGACGTCAACAGCATTACAACGACGTTTTCAGCACAACAATTATCTTTTACAACAAAACAACATTACAACAACGTCCTCGACGTTATGGCAGCACAACAACTGTCTTTTACATCATTGCAGCGACGTTAACAACATTACAACGACGTGTTCAACACAACACGCCAATCCAAAGGCGTCAGTCCAAGCACTCCGCCTCATAATGCGGGTATTTTAATTCTGATCGGTAGCGCCCGCTCCTAATGTGGGTATTTTAATTTCGATCGGCGCCCACCTCCTAATGCGGGTATTTCCAAGTTATATTCTCTATAATTTTTCTCAGCAGTTATACACTAATTTTATTTTAAGCTTTAGTTTGCAGGAGTTTTTAATTTGCAGGAACTTCATCACAATGTGGAACTATCTCTTGCGGCGAACCGAGGCAAATTGGTCGACGACCTACTTCGAATATCGTTCCGCTCTTCCCCATTAAGTTTTCACATCTGCAACCAGTGTCATCATAACTCGACACTGGGGCATATTTCTGGAATCTGCACCATCTTTTACAACTTCTCTCCCCCTCGGGATTCGATTTCTACCAGTGCACCCCTACTCCTCGTTCAAAGCCCGAGGGTCAGGACAAAATTGGCTATTGGGTCAACTTCTTTGTCCGAAAACTCTTTCATCGTCTCCGTCCAAAGAGGGGCATCTGTTGACACCCAATTTTGTCCCATCTTTTATGATTTTATTCATAATTTTTAATATTTCGACACTTTTAAAATAATTTTAAAATATAGGCATATATGTGTATATCCTCTTATTATTATTATTATTCGCATTTTTTTATATCATTTGCATTTTTTATCATAATCATAAGTTTTATCCGAAAATTCTATGTTATTTTATTTTTCGCAAAATTGCATCGCGTTCCCATTTTTTTTATTTAAGCATTAAACATTTCGCAAATATTATATTTTTATTATTATCACATCGTTACGTTATTTTAAATAATTCACATCTTTTACAAAAAATATATATAAATATGTTTTAATATTAAGCCCCTTTTATATTTTTAATCCATAACCCTTTTTTTTTTTCCTAACCCAAAACAATTTCTAACCCATTTTTCATTTTTTCAACCCAATACAAATTCTACCCAAACAAAATTCACCAAGCCCAAAACCAAACTCCCCAATTAAATTCCCTTATTCCCTTCCCTTTATTCCCACAAGCCCAAAGTCCCCAAAACAATTCAA
Organism: Anisodus acutangulus; assembly: GCA_029783415.1. NCBI lineage: Eukaryota > Viridiplantae > Streptophyta > Magnoliopsida > Solanales > Solanaceae > Anisodus > Anisodus acutangulus. The sequence goes on along the minus strand of CM056492.1, from coordinate 28,766,927 downwards.
CTCCCTCTTCCCTTATTTCGCCCACCCGAAAACCCCAAGCCCAAACCCATTCCCCTTATTCTCTTCCCCTTTATTTCCCCAACTCCCATAGCCCACATCCGAGGCCCAATCGGCCAATACCCCAAACCCATTCCCTTTTATTTCCTTACAACCAAAACCCAAAACAATTAAAACTCAAATCCACCAACCCAAAGCCCAACTCTCACACCCCTTTTATTCTACATCCAACTCCCAAACCCCAAAACCCAAAAACAAAATCAAAAAAAAAACCTACACCCTAATTCTCCCTGCAGCCGCCACCCTACCCCACCCCCACGCCGCATCCTACCCTACCCCGCACCCCGCCCCCCACCCCCCGCCACACCCACACCGCACCCCACACCGCCTGACACCACCAATCTACCCCATCACCTTTCTGCAACACATGCCCCAAGAACACGCCCCAAAAATTCAGATTTTTTTTTGCCTTTAATTCAAATTTCAAACTCGTTCTTGGGGGAAAATCCACCTATAAATATCCCACTTGTTCTTCATTTTTGGATAAAAAAAAAAGAAGATATGGATTTGGAAGGAAAATCTGGATTTGGGGAAAATCTGAATTTTGGAGAGGGGAAAATCTGAATTTTGGAGGTCCGAAAATCGAATTCAAGTGTTGAAATCCGAAATTTAAAATCTAAGATTCTCCTAAGGTTGGTATTGTTTCTTTTTTTGTGTTGTTCATCATCTTAAAGAGTCCGAAAATATAAGTTAAAATTATTGGGATTTTGGTAGTGAATAATCTGAAATTCTGCTATTTTTTCACTGTTTTGGATTCTGGTCGGTCAGATCTTGTTCGGTCGGGTTGACCCGGTTCGGATAATTTCCATTTTTTTTTTTGCATTCTTATATCCGTTGTTGGTTATCCTAAATTTGAAAATTCGGTCGGGTTCAGATCTTGTTCGGTCAATTCGACCCGGTTCGGATAATTTCCAGATTTTGTATTTTTATATCTTGTTGTTGGTTATTTGAAATTTGGAAAGAAATCGATCCGGTTTGAAAATTCGGATACCGGGTCGGGGCGGTCACTGTTCCGGGTCGGGCCGACCCGGTTTCGGATAATTTTCAGATTTTGTATTGTTATATCTTGTTGTTGGTTATCTGAAATTTGGAAAGAAATCGATCAGGGTTGAAAAATCCAATTCGGTCAGTCCTTTGTTAGGGTTTGTCGACCAGTTCGGATAAATTCCCAGATTTTTGTGTTTTTCATATATCATTCTTTGGTTATCAAAAATCTGAATTTCGATTTCATTCGGTCACCGCTCATAATCCGGTCTGTTTATTTTTTCATAAATGCTTCTTAGTCCTTTTTGGTTCTCAAATTTGTAATTGGGTCGGATAGTTTAGTCACTACTTTCTATTTTTGGCATTGTTATTATGTTATTGATGGAATTAATACCGCCTTCTCTTTGTTGTTGATTCAAACTAATATTGCATCCATCTTCCCTTCCTTCTCGATTTCATATTCTTTGTTTCTTGTTTTTACTATTTTAAAACTAAACACCGCGTCTTTTCGAATTTGTCTCTCTGTTTTTCGCTTCGACATCGCTTCTCGCCATCGCTTGCTGCCTTGTTTTAAAATTTTACTGATTTGAACACGATATTACATTGGCCGATGAAAAATATCCGTCGATTTTGAGGCCTCCACAGTTGCAAAGACGGAAATATAACTTCTGGGCAATGATGAAGACTTAAACCTTTTATTTCATCCGAGATCAACATGTTTAGTAGGCGAGGTGACTAAAATAACCAACAAGTTATATATTCGCAGCCACGACGTGATTATAGTGATCTTTTCTATTTCACCCGAAAGACCAACACGTTTAGTAGGCGAGGCAATCAAATAAACCACATTAGTCATATGTTTGCAGCCACGACGTGATTGGAATGTTCTTTTCAAAATTTAAGTCTGAGCCCTCCGTGATAAAAAATATTCACTGTTTTGAATACGGATATGAAGTTATATGTATTTAACTGTTTCTAACCGTTTGTTCTTGACAGCTTGCAGGGATTAAAGCAAATAAAGACAAATATTCGTCGGAGTTTATTTATTTTATTTCTTTCTTTAATTCAGCTTTTATCCCGCTTTTGTATTGTAATATTATTTATCGCACTTATGTAATTATTGAAATGCTTAGAATAGGCAAACTTAGGATTAATTCATAGGTTAGTTTAAGATTTGAAACCCGTCGCTAGCTTATTTATTTGTAGGCTCGGTTAAATTCAAACTTAGAAACCCTTCGCTAGTTATTTATTTTAGGCTCGTCACGCGTATTCAAGATTTTCAAAACAACTTTTGTCATCTTTTATTTGTTTTATTGATCATACCGAATAAGTTTATCTTTTAATTTGCAACTCAATGATTTCCAAAAGATTTAATTCTTTGGCATTATAAATAAATTGTCTTTACTATCAATTGTTAAGAAATGCATGCTTTTCAACTTTACATGTATTTCTCTTTAACTACCGTACAAATGCATACTTGTACAAAAATACATTCTTTTATTAAATATTTACAAAACTTTTGTTTAACTTTGTATATTATAAACATGCATTTTTCTTAGTATAATATTAACTCGAAGTTTGACTGATAACCGCAAGTTAGCGGATCTTAAAGGATGCCTAACCCCTTCCCTTTAGGATAATAAAGAACCCTTACCTAGAATCTCACTAGTTTCGCAGACCTTAAAATTGGAGTTACATTGCAGCATTTAGTTTAAATATTTAGGTGTCCTAATTCACCGTAAAAATAATTAGGTGGCGACTCCTCAACCCTTTTACCCAGGAATCACCGAACCCGTCCGCGCTCCGCTCTCTGACCTGCGAGCGGGTCGAGATTGGGGCGCGACACATTTCAGGGACCAAGATGAAAGTTCAGGAAGAAGCCCAATAGTCCAGAAAACCAACTTTGATTCTCTTCTTCCAACTCTTCGATTGGGAAGGCTAATTCAACATTCATGCCACGCAAGACTGCAATGGCCCTGGATGTGAAGCTACTCACAGGGGAGCACATCTTACAACCCAAAGGTTCTTTTCCCGGAGGAAGATCAACCATTACGCAAGTATGGTTCTATATGATAGAGTTTATTTCTCTCTTTGTAGCTTCTTTCCAAAGCAGCGCTTTTGGAGATGACAATTATTTGTTAATTATCCATGGTTCATTCTTAGCCATACAAGCTAGAAGGACTGGAACAAGTCTTTGTCCCATTCTTTGCTCCGTTTCGGTTCAACATCTAGAATCTCTGAGTTCTGCAGATCTGGAATATTAAGTTCCGGATAGCCAGCAAATTTCGAGTCCTGCAGATACGGAACGTCTAGTTCCGGACAGTCAGGCCCTCGCGGGTTCTTGTTAACCTTGAGCAATTACTCCTTTTTCCTTTTTCAAGGGAAGCTATCTTCAAAGAATTCAGTATTCTTTTACGCCAATAGGTGATCAACACTACTGTTATTTGCAGATTCAGTGGATATGCAATCTACAATCTTAGGTACAACTGGACCTGTTTCAGTGTTCCAACTTTTACCAAGCCACCCCACATAATTTGGGCGTACGACTTTGCGCTTGGCTAACACCGTTGGACTGAGGTGAGAAATGAACAGTCGTTTAATGAACGATGCTTCACATTCTCCCCCTCTATCACTACGAATTTCTCAATCCGTAGGCTTAGTTGAGTTTCAACTTCTGCTTTGTAGCGCTTATCCGCTTCAACAACTTCATCTTTGCTTTTTAACAAACAAATGATTCCATACGTTGTACCATCATCAATGAAGATCACAACGTACTTGTCTCCCCCCCTCTATTTTGTATAAACTTCAAATCACCCAAGTAGGTGTGACTAAGTTCTAGAGGAGCGGTGCTTCTTTTGCTATTCCCTTTGACGGAATTTGGAAAGGTGATTTTGCCTATTCGTCTACCTCACATTCATTTTGAGGGTTTATGTCGACAGAAGGCAACAATCTCAACATCGTTAGCTTTTGAATGACTTGCTATTTAACGTGTCTTAATCTATGATGGCATAGATGCACAGATTACAAATATATCATTCATTTGGCTACAGACATATTGTACCATTCTTAGTTATTACAGACCTGTTGGACTAGTCTCAAACCAAATTTTGACCAACAAATTCCCTTAAACCAAGTTAGGAACATGTATCACCTCGACTTAGAGTGATCCCATTCCTCAAGTCCTATTGAGGACAACCTCTTCAACCCCTTCTACTTTAGAGGTGGCGTTGCTTCACATGAACAACCTCTTGCCCGTGGTTAGGCAAATCGGATCATATGTGATCTGGATACTCGCCCACCGCAGCTTGCTTTGCATCGAGTGTCCAACTTCTTTTCTGCCTTTCTCTAGGCCTTCAGATCATTTCAGACCTGGAAACTCTAACCCACCTTACTAGGTGTTCATTACTTTTCCTATGAAATGAATTACGCCCAACTCCACGCCTCGAGGCTTTATATGACTGAGTGTCCAATATCATCATATCAAAGGAATTTTGGCCCACTCCAGTCGCCCGGAGGCTTTATATGACTGAGTGTCCAATATCATCCTATGAAGGATCTTCTGCCAAATAGTATGACAGGCTCAACGTCTTTAACTTTTAGACTTCTTCCGTTATGATTGGTGCCCAGATAATTCTTGGCGCTTACTTAAGAGTGGTAACAGTTTTCGCACAGTTAGTGGATCTTACTCCCTCGTATGTGCGAACATACTTTACTCACTTTTAATAATTACACTTAAAAGAACATATCTTTTTAAGTTGCTTTACAATCCAATCTTTAAACGGAAAAGAAGATGAGATTAAACTTCTGATTTTTAAAGCGTAAGGAATATAAATTATTTTCATATTCCTCCTTACTTTAATCAATTTTTAATCAGACCTCATTTAATCTTTATTCTTGACAAGTAAGAAAAACTACTTATCCCAATTTCGGATTCTGGCTCACTTCAGTCACTTCATCAGACTGAGTGTCCATTTCCTTCTTACCATTATTCGGATCTTTTGTCTGGGACAGATACATGCCTTCTGCTGCAAGATAGAAGTACATCTTCAGTCTTCTCCTCTTGTTCCAGTTGACATCCTCAGGCTCTCGAGAGCGCTTGTTCCAACCAGTCTTGGTAGCGGTGACACCATGAACATGTTCATCATCATCACTCTCTTCTACCAGAAAACCATTGCCATATCCAGATTTGGTCACACAACTTTTGACCGACATCTTTCGAACACTAATAGTATTACAATACAATCTTGTCTTAAGTTGTTGGTATTTCTATGGTACTTTATAGAGCAGTACGGGAAGTAATAACTATTACAAATGTTTGAAAGGATAAATAAATGGTCAATCTTCAAAACTGCCGCATGTGTGTTGTGTCTTGAATCTTGATCACCTTGCAAAGCCAATGTTGAGAACTGTCGCAAGTTTGTTGTGTCTTGAATCTTGATAACCTGAAATCAAGAAACAACTAAATCTGGATGGTTACAACGTTGTGTGTTGAGTCGAGGATAGCCCTCTATCCTTAAGACAAGATTGCCCCGTATATATGCTTTTACGTTAGCGGGCAATAGTCTCCCAAGATAAAACAACACTTTAATCTCAACACTACAAAGCCAATAGGTTGAGCCTGTCGAAGAAAACAAATATGACTCGACTTGCTGAAGCTATGGAAAAGGAAGGAAGAGATTCTATCTTCTCTTCTCGTTTGTCTCTGTGTATATAGTGTGTCTCTGTTGTGTATATCTTGTGTATATGTGAGGGTTTACTCGCTGTTTTCCAGTCACGAATTGCACAGATTTTTGCCACTGTTTTGGACAGATTTCGGCCACTGTTTTGTGCCCTTTTGTGACTGAAAAACGCTGCTGTTTTCGTGTGTTTTCAGTGGAGTTTTGCAGTGCGTTTTCTGCCCGTTGTGCAGCAATGAATTGAGCCAAAAACTACTCAATAAATAGCAAGCAAGAGGGGCTGTCCAACTGCCAAAAACAAGGCTGTAATGGCCATTAAGGGAGGCCATTAAAACAACCAAGTAATGGCTATTAAGGCCATTGAAAGAGGCTGCCCAAATGCCCAAGTAATGGGTTGTTAATGGAGAGTTAATCAGCCAAGTAATGGCTGGTTAATGCTCCAAAATGCAGTCCAACGGTAGGCAGAAAAAGTCTCCGTAAATTGGGACCAAAGCTGTAAATATTGAAACTTCAGGACCAAAATATACATATGAAAGAATTCTGGTCCAAACTGTACATATGAAACTTCAGGGATCAAACTGTACATATCCGCAGAGTTCTCTGGTCCAAAAGATAATATTAGACACCCAATCTGGGCCAGGGACTAGGCGGCGGCGGCCAGCGGCGTGTGGGCTTAGCCTTGAACCCAAGCACATCTAGGTCTTCCCTCCTTTAAACACATGGGATACCCCTTGGGGTCCCAAACCCTTTACCAATTAGAGACTTATATAGAGAGCAATTCTTCCTATTCCCACCGATGTGGTAGATTTGTCCCACACCACATTTCCATGTCTCAAACACCTTACTGATGGACCAATATCTCTTTCATTTCTCAACGAAATTAGACGATTCTTGGCCCTACGGTCATCTACTCACTTCGTAGATCATGCATGTGTAAAGAGACAAGGTCTCCAACATACGGAACACAAGTGTTTAATTCATCAAAGATGGGTGGACGCATCTCCCCGCCAAAGGCTAATTTCCAACAAAAATGTCTATCTTCTCTAGATAATTTTTGGTCAAACTAGGACGATGGTTGACGTCTGTTTTATTTGCCGATATGGTATTGTTAATACTTTTTAGAAAGAATTTTAATTAAGAGAAGATGAAAGATGGAGGAAAACAATGGTCATTGTCGGAGAAAATATTTTTTCCAGTCAAGTTAATTTGTCGTTCTTTAATGTTCTTTCATTTATACATTGTGTAATTAGTGTGTAATAACTGTATAATATGTATGTAGTTAGTGTGTATATATTATACAATGAGTATACGTTGATTATATATTTATCATGCACAAATTATATTAAAAAAATGAGCATGAAAGATTATAGTGGATATGGTAGGTACTGATAAAATACATTTAATTCGTATATATATTATATGAAAAGTGTATCTACACTGTATATAAAACATATACACGATTTATAAGCATTTAGTGCTCGTACAAGTATATACTATATATATGAAGTGTATAGTACATACATACAGTGCATATACAACTTATAACATGTATATAAAATGAATAATTGATATATCTTGTTTATATAAAGTGTATAATCTCTCTCACAAGACACTCACTCTTTCTTTCTTTTCTTAGATTTTATTTATTATGTTTGACGGGTAGAGTTTGGGGGTGGGTGAGTCTGATTCATGTTAATTTAATTTTTAGCGGGTATGGGCAGGGCGGTCCGGTGTTGGCAGTGTGGTGGTGGAGGTGCGATGACAATTGGGTGGTAGTGTGGAGTTGTTTAGTATTCACAAAAATGATATACATATAGTGGAAGAGAAAATCTATAATTTATTGAAAGAATGAACCTCGCATGCTTGTTGAGTGGGCAACTTTGTAGATGTCCCATAACTATAAGGGGCACCTCTAAGTGTGCCGGTTAGTTTGCGGGCTTTACTTACAACTTCTAATTTAAATAAAGGAGTAAAGAATTTCCCCCCACCTCCCCCTAAAAATCTAACAAAATCAGCGCGAATACCCCCAATCATTATCGTTTAAAGAATATTCAGGAATTTGAACATAACCCTCATATGTAGCAGATATCGTCGCGAGAGTCCCGTCCATAATATTTTGATAAAAATAATTTCACCTAAGGGTTGTTATGAATTAACGAGAGCAATAATGAAAAGGAAAATAAATCGTTTTAATGTGAAAACCTTCAAGGGGAAGAATATCACCATCAATATCCACTCTTATTATTCAATGAAAGATGTTTTTACAAGAATACATAATTATGAAGATAATCCATGTATATATAGATTGTTGCCTCCTGCTACCCCGGCAGTTGATCATAGGACCTGGTCCTTACATTAGTCCCACAAACATAACAGTGACTACGTCAGTAGGCATTTTTTGGTTTAAGGTCATAATGTTTACACTTTCTCCTAAACTTTGCAAGTCTAATTGTTTTATTATTTCCTAAAAATACGAAACTAATTGGTTCTCTAACTTTGTTAATACAGTGATATGACTACTGCTATTCCACAACTGGCATGCTAGATAATCGGAAAAATATTCAGTTTCAGAGTAACAACTAACAATGGAGCAAGTCCAAGTAACTATGACAAACCCCTTAAATGTTAGGTCGGTGCCTAGAGTGACCTGGAATGCATGATCTTTAAGAATGATGCTAGGCCTAAAGCTAAGTTTACGATGTGGTTTCGCACAACTAATGAATTGGTTAAATGATCTTTTTTTTCTTCATATATTAAAGATTATTTCGGATACATGATAAATATGACAGACTAAAATGATCACTTTTATCATACATTAAGGATTATCTTGATTACATGGTATGCAGAAAGGACTAAAATAATTCAACTCCATACTTTAAGGATTATTTTGATCATTTTCTCCAAGTACTCCTTCCGTCCCCTTTTATATTGAAAAGGGTAAAAAATGTCCTTAACATATTAGAAATAGTTCAATTTTGGTCTCCTTCCACCAATTGGATCAATAATGCCTTTAATATATAAGAAATGTCTCAAAAATGCCCTCCTTCCACTTATTGAATCAAATTTGCTTCTAAAGTTATTTGTATCCTTTATTTATTGGTTCACATAAAATTTTGACCCAATTCAAAAGAAACATATCCATTCATGACCCAACCCAAATAAAACACGTTTAAAAGTAATGCAGTTAAAGATAGAATCATTTTTTCGACTACCCGTTTTCAGTTAATTGAGCATACTCTTCAAATTTCTTATTAGGAGAAAACAAGAAACACATCTTTAAGAAAGAACTGGAGCAACAAATATCTGATGCGTATCTCACAGAATTAGAAAGAGAACAAACTTATCCTAAGGAGAAAATGTAGAGAATTGCTCCTGAACAGCTAAAGTTTCACAGAAATAAGAACAAAGAAATTGAGAAAGAAGAAGAGAGAAGACTTTCTTATTGATCCATAAACTGAATGAATATTACAACTGAATCGCAGAGATATAAAAGGAAGATTGGGAGGGAAAACAGTTCTTAAAGTTAGTTATAACTAACTTGTGGACAGCTAACAACCACCAATCACGTGCATGTCATGTGACTTAACTAAATTCTAACTAATTACTCAAATTAACCGCAGATTAATAGCCAAGAATACAAAAATATCTAATCAATTACAATTATGGAAATCTCATATTGTAACGACCTGCTTGGTCATTTCTTTTTAAAGACCCTTATTTGCTTGTTTGATCCTTCCCATAGACTCTTTATGGGGTTTGTGATGCGCGGGGATGGGTGACACAGATCCCGAGGTCTATTTATATGAGTTTCAGATAAAAAATCCAAAACTAGAAACTTAAAGTTGGTTAGTTTGACTCAAAGTTGACTTTTGGCTAGATGAGTTCGTTTCGGGTTCCGTCACTTCCGGTAGTTCCGGAGGGTCATTTATGACTTAGTCGAGTCATTGGTTTGCTTCCCGAGAAAATCAAATGTATTTTGTGTCCTTATTTGTAAAGTTTGGATTTTGGTTTTGTCCCGGATGATTCTTTAGAAAAGTATGCATTGACTCGATTATTTGTGAAATTGTGTCAGAATTACCAGCAGGTCAAATATGAGCACCAACGTCCAGTTGGTGTGTCTCAGAGGATGTCCATTTCCGAGTGGAAGTGGGAGAGTATCGCTATGGATTTTGTTGTGGGATTGCCTAAGACTTTGGGCAAATTTGATGTGATTTGGATTATTGTTGATAAATTGACCAACTTCACACATTTTATTCCAGTTCAGATGACGTATAATGCAGAGAAGTTGGCTAATATTTATATCTGAGAGATTGTTCATCTTTATGGGGTTCCTATTTTTATCATCTCGGATCGGGATACTCAGTTTAATTTGCATTTCTGGCGGACTTTGCAGAAAGAGTTGGGTACTCGCTTGGATCTCTGTACAACGTTTCACCATCAGATCGACGTTTAGTTCGAGTGGACTATTCAGGTATTGGAGGATATGTTACGGGCATACGTGATTGATTTTGGTGGTAATTGGGACCATCACTTTCCCTTGGAAGAATTCGCGTACAACAATAGCTATCATTGTAGTATCGATATGGCACCATTCGAGGCATTGTATGGTAGGAGATGTCGATATTCAATTGGTTGGTTTGATGTGTTTGAGGTCCGTCCTTGGGGTACTGATTTGTTAAGGGAGTCCTTAGAGAAGATGAGAGTGATTCACGACAAGCTCCTGGCAGCGCAGAGCAGGCAGAAGGAGTATGCAGACTAGAAGGTCCGAGATTTAGAGTTCATGGTAGGTGAAAGGTTTTTCTGAAGGTTTCACCCATGAAGGGTGTGATGAGATTTGGCAAGAGACGGAAGTTGAGTTCGATGTATATCAGACCATTTGAGGTTCTTCAGATAGTGGGAGGGTAGCATATGAGTTGGCTCTGCCACCGAGTCTTTCAGGCGTTCATCCAGTCTTCAATGTGTCTATGCTAAAGAAGTATCATGCCGATGGTTCTTACATTATTCAGTGGGACTCAGTATTGCTAGATCAGAATCTAGAGTTTGAGGAGGAGCTTGTGGCTATTTTGGACTGGCAGATGAGGAAGTTGAGATCTAAGGAGATAGCTTTAGTGAAGGTCCAGTGGAGGCATCATCCTATCAAGGAGGCGACTTGGGAGACCGAGTCTGATATGCAAAGCAGATATTCGAGCTTGCTCACCAGTTCCGATAAGTTCCCCTTGTTCATTTCTCTTTATTCGATGATGACCGTTATTTTAATTGATATATGATGTAATGACCCGCTTGGTCGTTTCTTGCTAAAGACACTTATTTACTTGTTTGACCCTTCTCGTAGACTCTTTTGTGGGGTTTATGATACGCGGGGATGGGTGGCATTGATCCCGATGTCCATTTATATGAGTTTCAGATGAAAAATCCAAAACTAGAAACTTAGAGTTGGTTAGTATCACTCAAAGTTGACTTTTGGCTAGATGAGTTCATTTCCATTGGTTCGCTTAGTCAAGCCATTGGTTCGCTTTTCGAGGCAATTAGATGTATTTTGTGGCCTTATTTGTAAAGTTTGAATTTTGGTTTTGTCCAGACAATTCTTTAGAAAAGTATGCCTTGAATTGGTTAGTTGTGAAATCTGAGGGTACGAGCAAGTTCGTAACACTGTTTATCATAGACAAACATGTTTGGTTTGTGTCCGAGGGGTTCTGGGAGTGTTTCGGGTGTTGGATGGAGGTTATGGGCCATTTTGCATCTACTGGTGTCTGGTGTCCGCCACGGCGGAACCATCATCAACTCTGGCGGGTTCGCCTAGGTGGAAGGTTGGCTTGCCGAAGCAGAAGATGGGGAAATGGGAAGTTCCGCCACTGCAGAGTCGGGTCCGTTGTGGAGAGGTATGATGTGTCAAGTGACATCCCCTACGATGAAGGCTTTTCCGCCGTAGTAGGTCCACTCTAGCGGAGTCAATTTCGCTGGGGTGGATCATTGTTCTGGTGTCCTATATATAATTTTAGGTCAAATTTTTCTTTCCAAAATAGCGTGTCCTCGAAACCAGCGCTGCATAAGGATTTATTCAGAACCTTAAGAGAATTTCCCACCTTGAGGTAATAGATTTTTCCCCTTTTTGGTTTAAGTTTATGATTTTAAGCTTATTAATGGTGGTTTAGTTTATTGTTTGAGTTGGGGAATATGAGTTGTGCATATTGTGAGATTAAGAAAGTTGTGTGGTTGATTATAATGTGGGTTTATGGATTAGATGATGTTAATATCATGAATTAGGATTGGAATATATTAGAATATCATGTTGTTAGTCTTAAATTGGTGACAGAAGCATGTTTTCCATTAGAGAAGATTTCTAGAGTTTCAAATTGGGGCTTTTGATTATTGTCCAATTGAGAGATCAAATGTGAATAAGTTTTCAATTAATTTGAGGATATGATTATCTAGTATGTAATCTTGGGTTTTGTGTATTAAAGTTCGAGTCTTGGTGGTGTGGGCCCGGGATGGATATTTAAAGTATTGCTTTTGTTGTGTTAAGCTTCTTATTAACTATGTAATACGCGTGAATAGACTTCGATCACTGCGAGGCAAGAAGGAAGGGCAAGGCTGTATTCGAGACTTGATTTGGTAGTGCTCCCGCTCGGCTTTGAGGTAGGCTACGGTTTAGCTTTTCGAGACTCCGATAGAAATACATAATTAGTTATAAATATTGAGGGGTATTGGACGTGTTTGGGGATCCCACTCAGCCGGTTGTGATGAACGGTTGAGTGGGTACCGGTGTTGAACTGTGATGATTGGATGATTTGGAGAATTAGCCTTATGCTGGTTTCTAGGGGTGAGCACGGGTACAGGGTACCCAGATACCCGACCGGAACCGATACTATCGGGTAGGTTCCGGGTAGGTATATTATAATAACGGGTAGGTTCCGGGTATTAAAATTAGGAACCGATCAATATCGGGTCCGGTTCCGGTTCCGGTAAATAGAAACCGGGTACCCAGACCCGGAACCGATACCCGGACCCTATGAACCTACCCCCATTTAAATTATTTAGTTTTGGGCTTTGGGGCGTTTAAATTTTTGGCCCAGTCACTGATTATGCAGTAGTATTTATGACAAATGTTTTACAGGGTACCCGGGAACCTACCCGGAACCGCAGGGTCCGGGTAGGTTCCGGGTAATGATTGCTATGGGTAGGTTCCGGGTAACAGATTTAGGAACCGATCGTTTACTGGGTAGGGTCCGGGTAGTTTAAAAAAGTTAGGGTACCCGGACCCGCTCACCCCTACTGGTTTCGACTGCTATTTATTTGGGTTAGTCGCCATATGTGGGCTTGTCTCCATGTTTGCTATTGTTTGGTTACTCATCACACATGCTTTTGATTGATAGCCTGATTAGACTAAAATTACTTCTGTGTTGTTGAATTCTCGAAAGCATGTGTATATCATTTCTATACTTGATTGTATCTCATTATATCATGATATTTTGCCTTGTATTGTCATTGCATTCATACACTCATGGTTCTATACACTCATGGTTCTATGACTTGATGTGAGAGTGGTATAGATATGTTGAGGTCCAAGAGACTGGAAAGGTAAAAGTAATATGAGATTATGACAGTTGAGATGATATTGGTACGTGTGGAGCGGAGTTGCACGCCTACAACATGATTGAGCCTCGACAAATGCGTCACGAGCTTTAATCAAATTCGTGTGTGGAATTCTGGCTGGCTAGGAGCGGTATATGGACTTCACAGGTCCCCCATGGGTGTACAAATCACAATAAAACCTTAACGTATTGTATACCAGGTTGAGAAAGGTACCTTGCATATGCATTACATTCTTATCATACATACTTATGCTTTATCTTGATATAATGTGGATGGAAACTGTCATTGGGTGATATTTAGTAACTTGGTGAACTTGAAAAATGATTTTTCTTGCTATTTGATATTTGAGATACTGTGGACTCTATGAAACATCTTAGTGATTATGTGATGTACTTGGTCATTGATATGCTAGTGTAGGATTATTTGGTGTCAACTTGGTATTTATATCTGATTATGTATTTCCATCTTTGTCGGCCTATGATGTCTACGAGGGTACGTCGTGTACTCATGCTACACTTGATGCATTCTTTTTGGTTACAAATTTAGTACCTTCCACCTCTGCAGCACCACGTGGCTGAGAGTTTGAGTTGTTGATTCCAAACATTCAGGATGAGGATGCTATCTTCAGCATACCCTTGGATACTATTCCACTATTTTACTGTCTTTTGTTCGCACTTGAGAGACATATTCAGCCTATGTATTCAGTTTTGGCCTGCGTTCCACTTCCTCAGACTTGTTTCATATTATGTTAGTGCTATTGTATCTATAAACTAGATATTTGGGGGGTGTTTTGTTGATGTTTCCGGCTTGTTACTATTTCCACATTTATAGTATGAGACACTTTATGTAGTAATTCGTTATCTTCCGCTTTTACTTATGTCGTATCATGCTAATGATTTGATAGTGGTTCACCTACGTAGTGGGATTATGTAGGTGCCACCACGACTCCTGAAAAGGGATTGTGACACCTACAAATTGACTCATATCAATACTTCCCCCTTGAGACAATCCTTGTCCTCAAGGATTAAACTGTGGAAATTGCTGACAAAATGAGTGGTAGTTTGCCCATGTAGAATCTTCTTCAGCAGCATTTAACCACTTGATCAGCATCTGAGTAGTAGGCCTGCCATGTTTCTTGACAATCCTCTTATCTAGCACTGCCTCAGGTACCAAAAGAGCATGACCAGCATCAGAGTGGATTATTGGTAAAGCCACATAAGTTATATCAGAATCAATCTTCTTCTTAAACTATGAGATGTGAAAAGTGGGATGTATTCTGCTTACTGAGGCAAGTCTAAGGTGTAAGAAACAACACCAAACCTTGCAATAATCTTAAAAGGGCCAAAATTTTTGGCTGAGAGTTTTTGATAATTATGAGATCTGAGGGACAACTGCCTATATGGTTGTAACTTAATGTAGACCCAATCACCAACTACAAATGATCTATTAGTTCTACCCTTGTCAGCCTGAGACTTCATCCTGTTCCAAACCTTGAGTAAGTGAAACTTAAGGTTCCTTAATATTGCTTCTCTTGCCTGCAAACTTCTATCCACTAAATCCAATTGAGAATCAAATGTCATGTAAGGAAGTAGAGGGGGTGACTTCTGACCATAGACTGCTTCATATGAGGTCATGTTGATGGCATAGTGGAATGTGGTATTGTACCACCATTCAACTAATGCCAACCAATGTGGCAATTCCTTAGGCTTTTCAAATGTCATGCATCTTAAATAACATTCTAGACATCTATTAACCACTTCAGTCTGCCCATCAATTAATGGATGGTAGGCAGTTGATGTCAATAAGGAGACTTTCTAGAGCTTAAACAACTCCTTCCATAATTTTCTAGTAAACACCAAATTTCTATCTGATACAATAGTCTTGGGCATCTCATGAAGCTTAAAACACCATCCATGAACACATGTGCAACATCTAGTGTTGAATAAAAATGTTTGAATGCCATAAAGTGAGCTGATTTGCTAAGCCTATCCACCACCACAAAGATAACCTCTTCATATGATCTGTCTTGTGGAAGACATGGATTCAAACAACCAAAACGTGGAAACTAAATAACAAGAAATTGGGGATGAAAAATAGAGGGATAGAAGCAAGACACAAGAATTGAAATCAATAGGCAACCAAAGTAAACCAAAGACCTTCTAAAGATTAATCAATAAAAGCACATATGATATGAAGATGATTCCACAAGTGAGATAACTCATGTGAGAATCATGAACAAGTTCAATAGACAACCAAGGAATCCACCCTAATTAATAGACCACTCTAATCTAAGATTAATCACTAGCTAACACGAAGCTAACACTATAAAGTAGCTAACAAGAGATTTCCTCTCAATTCATCAATCACCCAAAAGTCTCCTTCTAAGCCTTGAGAACTACTATTCATAGTATTAGGCTTTATTACAAACTAGGTCCAAAAGTGACCATAGTTCTCAACTTGCAAAAGTAACCATAAAAGGTTAATTTCAGCCAGCTGACATGGCATGCGATTCACACACTAAATCGCAGACGCCATCTGCGAATCACGGATCAATCCACAAGTTGTGTCATTTTCAATCTTGATCCCAGCCCGGAGGTGTGATGTGCGATACGCACACTAAGTCGCACACATGACCTGTGAAATGCAGGTTGTGTCGCAGGCCTTGCCATCTTCAATTCCGAGCTCTTCTTCACTCCAAGCGATCATTCAAATATTGTATGCTCCCTTATGTGGGCCCAAAAGGGCCTCCAAAGTCTCTCTATGCATCAACATTGTTGACACCCAATTTTGTCCCTTCTTTTCCGATTATTTGTTGGCAATTTTAAATATTCTTGACACCCCAAAACAATTTTTATATATATACATATATATATGTATAAGGCTTTTAATATCGTCATCTATTCTCAAATATCATTATTTATTATTATTATTATTATTCACATTTTTTACTGTCATTTGTCTTTTAATATCATAATCATAGTTTTACCCTAATATTCTATTTATTTTATTTTTCGCAAAAAAATGGCATCACATTTTTATTTTTTAATTAAGCATTACACATTTCTCAAATATTATATTTTTATTATTATCATATCGTTATTTTTTATTTTAATAATTTACATTTCTTCAAAGCATTTTTTAATAATAAACTCCTTTTCTATTTTTAACCACAACCCATTCTCCCCTTAACACAATACATTCTACCCTTTTCTTATTCTTGTAAACCAATACCCAAACTCAGCACAACTCCCACTCCCCCATTTTTTTTATTTCCCAACACCACCCACCCCCAACCAAATCTGCAAACCTTATTTCAATGTATGATGGCCCAACCGAAAAGGCTCAAACCGGCCAACCCAATACCCCAACCCGTCAATCCGTCGACCAGCCCAACTCAACACCCCATTTCTATACCTAAAACACTAACTCTAAAATTAAACAAACCAAACAAAACCCTAAGCCTTTCCTCAATCTCATGCCGCCACGACCCCTACACCCCTACCCCCATGTCGTCGCACCCTACACCTATATCCCATACTCGCGACATGCACCCTATCTACCACACCTATGCCGCAGACACCTAACCCTGACACCACCACACCTACGCCGCAACCTACACCCCTAAAATCCGTCTAAAAAATCATCAAACTTTGCCTTTTAATTTGAAATTCGAAATCTAATTGAAAGGGGTATGGGGGTGAACGTTGGGGGAAAACCATCTATAAACCCCCTCCCCTTTGTTCACTGTTTCGGGGGGTTAGTTTTTGGTCGTCGAGATCCGAAATCGAAAAAAAAGAGAGAAAGAAAGGGTGGTTCATTTTCGGGTCCGAAAATACAAAGAAAAAGGGTAGAAAATCCGAAAAAGAAAAGAAAAGAAAGGGTCGAAACAAGAAGAAAAAAAATAGTTTGTTTGTTCTTAAATTTTTATTAGAAAATACTCCTTTTGTTTTCATAATTTTTAATCCGAAATACTCATTTTTGTTTCATAATCCGAAAATTCCTTTGTTCTTCACATTTCGGGTTGGGTCAAAAATCCGAAAATACTCCTTTTCGTTTTCCTACACCCTCAAAAATCTATTTTTTTTACATTTTCAGGTCGATTCGGGTCTGGTCGTCAATCCGGGTCGGGTCAAATTTCGGGTCCGAAAATCAAAAAATCAGAATTCCAAATCAATTCTCCGAGCGGATTCGATGATTCGAAACACGCCTCGGTTCGTTGATCGGAAAACGTCCATAAATTCGAATTTCGCTCATCTTTATTTATTCGCTTTTGTTTACTTTATTTTCTGCATTTTTATGTTTGTAGTAGATTAGCTATTTAAATTAGCTTAGACTCCCTAAACATGATTAGTTTGTTGTAGTTGATAACATGTATACTAAAAAATGCATTCCTATGGACTAAGTGATAAAGTTGTAGAGTTAGTTAGTTGTGTGTATGTCGTTCAGTTATCCATGATTAAGAAATGCTATAAGGATATATGATTACTGTTTTTATATATTTAGTTAATTTAATTGGTTACTGATTAGCTATTAGAGTGAGTTATTAGTTTTGGAGTGTTTATGTTTGAACATGATATAAGTCGTATGAGATCAATATATGTTTGTAAGAGATGTAGTTGGTTAAAGTTGCTTTCAGTATATTTAGTTGACTGTGGTTGATTAGGTAAATCATATTATGTGATGAAAATGTTGGTTTGTTGTCTCTTTAGCAATAAAAATCATGATATAGGATCGGTTGAGTCTCTAATAGGATTAGGGTAACTAGCCATCAATTTATGAAGTCTTGAAATGTGTTGTTTCAAGCTGATTGTCTGTTCTGTGTTAGGTTTATATATAAGAATCATGTGATACAATATTGTTCCTTTTCACCTCAAATTCCTCTAAATTTTATTTTGATGCATTGTATGCCATGTATTTTGTTTGTTTCTGCTTAAATTAGAGCATGTTTAGCCTATGTTAGTTCAAATATGTGTGATGTTGGTTCAAATCTCGGATTAATGAGTATTTTCTTTTTTAATTTATAGTATGATAATTCTAATAAAAAAAATAGTATTTAGGGACTATTTATAGAATCAAATATGTATGTGAAATAATCAAAGTTGCTTAACTTGACTTTTATGTATATTTTCATATTCCTTCACTAACCCTTTTTTTTATACATGAAATGCATCGGGAGCAACGAAGAGTCTCGTTATGAGACTAATCATGGCTATTGCCAAATGAAGACCTGCATCCACGTTCATTGCATTCTCCGGTCTCGAGACTCCTAAACAAATAGGGTGGGGTGATATTGTCATCCTCCCTAGTCGCAACTTTTGATTTTTTTTAATACCGTCTTTTATTTGTTTTGAGGTTGTAATAATTATTTAATATTTGTATGATTGTTAGGATACTTAGAACAATTAGGCTTTGAATGGATAATTAATAGGGTATTTTAAAATCGGAAACCCAGCGCTAGTTTATTTATTTTAGGTTCGGTTAGTTTTAAAATTGAAAATTCGGTGCTAGTTCATCTTAGGCTCGTCATGCATGTTTAAAACTTTCAAAACAATTTGGCCACCCTTTACTCGCGTTCTTAATCATACAAATAAGGTTTAGTTTTATCTGATTTGCGACTTAAAATGATTTTCATAAAAATCACTTCTTTGCATTATAAATAATTTACTTCTTCCTTACTATTAATTGCCAAAATATCTATTTTTGTAAATAATGCCATGCAAATGCATATTTTTATCCAAAAATCAACTTTGCATATATTTTATCAACTTTCATACAAATGCATACTTTTATCCAAAAAATTAACTTTACATATATTTTATCAATTTTCATACAAATGCATACTTTTATCCAAAAAATCAACTTTTCTTGTATTTTATAACCAATGCCTTACAAATGCATACTTTTATTCAGAAATCAATTTTACAATACCATGCATACTCTTTTTGAATTTTATGCCGGGAATTTATTCCTCGGAAACAATCACATTTGCAAAAATCTTTACATTGTCAAATGCATCCTTTTATTAACTCCCATTAACATCCCTTTTAACCTTTATATTTTTAAACATACATTTTTTAGCATAATAATTAACGTGAGTTTGACCGGATAACCGCAAGTTAGCGGATCTTAAAGGATGCCTAACCCATTCCCTTTAGGATAATAAAGAACCATTATCTAGAATCTCATAGTTTCGCATACCAATAATCGAAGTTCATTTTGCAGCAATTTTATTAACATTTAGGTGTCCTAATTCACCGTAGAATAATTAGGTGGTGACTCTTCAAAATATCATTAATCAATTCCAGGGAAAAAGCTGTGCGTCACAACCATTGGTAAAAAAAGTGTGCGCATAGCATGACGACTCTGCTGGGGACTTTCAGGTTCTTAACCATAGCAAACCCAAGTTAATTATTATTGCACTTTATTTTGCTCCTTATTTGATCTAGTGCTTTAAATTGTTTCCTTTATGAAAATTGTGTATGCTTAACTGCTTTAATTTCTACTTTCTTTTACTACTTTTCTTAAATTGGCATTCCGCTCATATTTTCTCCGCTTCGGAAAATTGACACTATCACACATAACACGCGAGGTGTGTTTCGCGCACCCGCAAAATTTCTTTCAAATTTCAGGAGAGTTGGCGTATGCACAGTGTCCGGACCATCCGGTGGCCACGTAGCATTCTCACTCGAGCAGTCCGCTCGGGAACTTTGAGTCTAGTAAGACAAATCATGGAAAATTTAGGATACATATATACCACCCTTTATCTTAAGTCATGCATGCATACATCTCGGTGGTTCGATCCTTGGTATCGACTCCACAATTAAGAAATCCACCAATTGTCGACGGGTCTCACAACCCAACGACCAATCAGCATATTATGTGTAGCATGATGATGATAGACGAATCCAAGCCTAATCATGACATGCCAGAATTGTAAAATGTATATTCATTTTTGTATATTTGTATTATAGGATGGAATCTATCCCGCAAATCATGATGGTGAGTGGGATTCTGAGTAAGCTGAAAATGTGGTAGGAAGATTTCGACCTTGGCAGCCAAATGGCAATTAGGAGGAGATTGGGGTGCCTCATTTCATTGTTTGATACCTCCCCCGACCATCACTTGGTCAAAACATTGATTCGGTTTTGGGATCCAGATTGGTGTTGTTTTTAAATTCAGAGATTTTGAGATAACTCCTACTTTGGAAGAGATCAACTATTTCACCAACTTAATTTACCAAGGTAGAGGACAAATTAGCCCGCACGGTCAGTCCGTAAAGAAATTTCTCCGCCACTTGGGGCTGAAGAACACTAAGGAACTTCGGTGCTTTGAAAATAACTGGTTCTCTTTGATTATATTTATGAGAGATACGGCTGTCAAGATGGCTACAAGTTGTTCAAAAAAGAATTCTCTTGTACTCCCGACCATTGGCGAGTTAGGCGCCCTATCGCATTTGTTGTCGCTTTACTGGGAACTTTGGTATTCCCATTTGAGCACGGGAAGATCAGTACTTGTATATATTCCGTTGCTCGTGAAATTTTTGAAGGAGTTGACGGCACACAACTCACTTTGGCTCCTATGATTTTAGCATAGATATTTGGGGCTCTAGGGAAATGTAAAAGAGGTTAAACAAATTTCTTTGAAGGCTGCAACCTTATCCTGCAGATGTGGGCGATGGAACACTTTTATCAGTGCCCGAACATGACAGACATAGGTTTCAGCGAGTCAAATAAAATTATCAGCTTTTACGACAGGACGAAACGATTTGTGTCACCAGTCGGCACCGATGATTGGTACGAATTTTTGGCATCCCGCACTAGTGATCAGATCCAATGGAAATACCCGTTGCTCCCAAGCACTAAGAAAGCCTATATAAGATGCAGAAGGCTTTATTATATCGAGCTTATCGGTTTGAAACGCCTCCAACCATATGCTCAACTTCGCATACTCTGACAGTTTGGCCAAGAGCAAGTAATCACTCTTCGAGTAAATATGAGAGTTTATGAAATCCAATTCGGGCCGAACTTTATTATCCCTAGAGTTGGGAAAATTCTCGAGGAATGGAACAACATTGACAAAATGGATATTAGAGATAGTCAGGCAGGGAGTGGTCCAGAATATCACGCGTGGCTACAAGAAGATCACGGTAACATAGACCCTAGTCCCGAAAGCGAACAAGGTTTTGAGGATATTGGCACAACAATTTGGATAAAAACATTTCGGCTTAGGGGCACAGTCGTTACCCCTGAAATGTGGCATCAAATGCAAAACATAATGCAGTACCTAGAAGGCTCAGGAGCCGGACCTAGCGGTGTTGGGGCTTCATCTTAGTTTCCCCCTTCTGTGTGATCAAGAGCAGGATTTGAACATGGTCATAGGAGTATTTTCTGTTATGTCAATCAATTTTATTATTGTATGCATTATTGTTATTCAGCCTTTATTTTCTGACGAAAAGCATTTCAATTTAATGGCTTTGATCAATCTATCATAATCTTGCATATTTGGCGTTTAGGCCCAGCTCTGGCATAAGAGAGGCCACATGCATGTTAGGACGCGCATTTAATTTCCATACAATTTGCTTGCTATTTTTATTGCTTTCCACTCTGTGCATATTATTTAAAGCAATAATTACTCTTCTTACACTAACTTGGTTTTCTTCACTTTTTTAGAAGGTTTATTTTGCTTGATTTATTTCCCCAAAGGTTAATTCGTATTGACTGAAACTGGCAGAACACCCCTACTTTACAAGATCAAAGGCATGATCATCCAGCAAAATGACTGATTCAAGTGCATCCGAACAGACTGGCTTGGGACTTGTTTCTCTTCCGAGAGATGAACCGGAAGCTTCAGAAGGAAGAAATACTACCGTTCAGGATGAATACCTCGCCCAACTGTTACAACAGATGGCAATCATGCAGACTGAGATTGAACGACTGCGAAATCTCACCAACCTGTCCATCAACCTTAGTACTTCACTCCCTGAACAAAGGACCAGTGCAACTGCACCGCAAACCTTTCCATCTCCTGAACCTCCATTTCCCCAAGCCTTTCCCAAAATCCTTCACTAAGCAAAACCAATCCGCAACACACCAGCCCGCAGCACACTAACCCACATCTTATCAACCCACAAGCCAGTCCACAACAAATCCCGCTACAAAATGACCCATTATCCTTCACAACTCCATATGCGCCTCAAGCTCCACTTACCCAAACTACCCCACTCGTCCAAAATATTCCTCCCACGCAAAATTACCAAGCAACCCAACAAATATCGATGGCACACATCTCTAACCATAACAAGCAGTATGTGCCACCAATATATGTAATGGAAACCCAACCTTTTACTTCCACCATACCAAACATACCTCCTCAGGAAATTGACCAGTATGAAGAGATGGAAAGGCAAGCAAGGATTAGAACCGATGAAAGTGTGGCGAGAGAAATTCATAGCCTAAAATAAGCATTCAAGAACATCCAAACAAGCAAGGGGCATTAAGGACTCGAGTACGAAGATCTCTGCATGCATCCCGATGTTCAGTTGCATGTCGGATATAAGGTGCCAAAATTTGACTTATTTAATGGGAAGAGAAATCCTCGCGCTCATTTAAGATCGTACTATGAAAAGCTGGTTGGAGTAGGTAAAGACCAAGCTATCATAATGAAGATGTTCATAAGGGGTTTGACAGGAGAAACGCTCGACTGGTACACAAGCCAAGATCCACAGAAATGGCATAATTGGAGCGCAATGGCACAGGATTTTGTGGACAGATTCAGGTTTAACACCGACACATCTTGGATAGATTTTATTTAATGAAGTTGGAAAATAAATCTACAGAGACCTTAAGAGAATATGGCATGATGTGTAGGGCGGAATCAGCAAAGGTTCAACCTCAGATGGCGGAAAGTGAGATGACCATTCTCTTTGTGTAATCTTTGAAAGATGCAACATACTATGAAAGAATGATAAGCGTCATAGGACGGAGTTTCTCTGAAGTTGTAAGGATGAGAGATTTCATAGAAGAGGGTATCAAAACAGGAAGAATCACAAACTTGGCAGTATTGCAGGAAACGAGTAAGGCAATTCAGTCGGACTCATTTGGGGGAGCAATCAAGAAGAAGAGGGACGGAGTATCCCCTGTCATGATGGTCCAGGAACATAGGCCAAACCAAATGCCAACCTACCAAAGCCCATCATCCCAGCCTCCCTACTACAACCAAAACACCCAAAATCCTCAGCCCTCCTACTATAGCCAAACCGCCTAAAGCCATCAGCCTTATTATTAACACCCACCTACTACCTACCCTGTCTACCATACTTAGCCAATATATAACCCACCTCGATTGCCTACCTATCCAAATCCCTCACAATATCAACCTGCATACTCACCTCAGCCACGAGTCTATCCACAAAACGCACCCAGACCCCGCACAAATTATGAAAGAAAGCCAGTCAAAACTTATACACCTTTAGCCGAACCTCTAGCCCAGTTATATGAAAGACTGAGGACAACAGGAATACTCCAACCATATCCCCAATCATATTCCCAGATCGTACGATGAGACTAAGCATTGTGCATACCACTCTGGAACCACTGGAAACGACACTGGAAGTTGCTATGCCCTCAAAGACAAGATCGAGGCGTTGATCAAAGAAGAAATCATCCAACTAAAAGGACCTTCCCCTAATGTAAACAATAACCCTTTGCCAAATCATGACAATGCCAATGTTAACATGATTACTGTTGCTGAAGAAAATAGTTTGGAAGGGACTATTATGCCGGTCCACAGAGAGGAAAAAGTTGAATCATCGGCCTTTATCACCCCTATAATTGCAGTTCAAGTGAGGGCACCGTTTGAAGTGGAAGTACTTCCTCCAAAACTGTGGATCATGACACCGTCTTTTGATACCAAAATTGTTCCTTGGAGTTATTCGACTAGGGAAAGGAGCAAGGGAAAAGAAAAATGGATTGTAGAGGTTGTCGCCACTGGTATGACAAGATTTGGGCGATGTTATGCCCCTGTAGAAGTAGCGCGAGGAGCGCCAGGAAAATAAGACTATCCAAAAAGGCCATAACAGAGACCGAAGTGGAAGAGTTATGGAGGAAAATGCCAACCAAGAAATATTCCGCTGTAGAACAGTTGAAGAAAACACTGGCCCAAATTTCTTTGCTATCATTGTTGATGTATTCCGCAACCCACATGCGTGCTTTACTGGAGGTACTAAAAGAAGCTTATGTTCCGAGAGAGACCATCGGCGAGAAACTCTCGGTCTTGGTTGGACAAATTTTAGAGGCCCATAAAGTCTCTTTTCATGACAAAGAGTTTCCGTCTGAAGGTTTGGGGCACAACAAAGCATTGAACATAACTGTAAAATGCATGAACAAGTTCATTTCTAGAGTGTTGATTGATGGAGGCTCAGCTGTCAATATCTGTCCTGTGAAAACTCTCTGAGCCCTGGAAATTGATATTAGAAAGATTCACGAAATCCATGTGAGGGTTAAAGGCTTTGATGGAACCCAAAGAGGTGTTATGGGGGAAATTAATTTGACATTGGAAATCAGACATGTAGAGTTCGTCGTAGAATTCCAAGTGTTAGACATATCTACTAGCTACAACTTGCTGATGGTAAGACCTTGGATCCATATAGCTGGTGCAGTTCCTTCGACCCTACACCAAAGCTTGAAGTTTGTCTGGAATTATCACGAGGTCGTGATACACAGAGAATGGAGCAATTTAATATATCCCAAAAGCCAAATCCCTGTTGTTGAGAGTGTGGATAGGTTAGATATATTTGTTTTCCATATCAAGGAGATTGCATGTGCTTCTAAAGCTGAAATTACCCCGGGTTCTCACAATGATGGCCCAAGAAATATTGAAAAATGGCTTTAAGCCTGGTCGAAGCCTCAGATTGAACTTAGAAGGTGTAGCGGAGCTGAATTATTTGCTCAGTAAAAATGATACTTTTGGTCTCGAATACGAACGCACTCATGAATAAGTCTTATAAACCAATATCTGAAGGAAAAGAGATACTCCCTTGCCAAAGCTTGTCCCTCTTCTGAATCAGTCATTTATCAGAGCATGCGCTACTCATGAATCAAAAGAAGACGATGCAGACAACCTCGTGGAAGGACTCAAAAGTCTTTTCATTACTGAAGAAGAAGCAGAATGCAATGTGATTCTGGATGATTACGCTGAAGACCCGACCATTTGGGATGCAGAACAGGGAGGCGAGATGTTTTGAAAAATTGGACCTGTGCCCCGGCCCTGTTTCTCCGGGAAGCTTGGTAGAAATTGCATTAGTACTTAATGAAACAATGCGATTCAGATTGAGGCCTAAATCACATCTGTTCATTTAATGTGTGTTTGCCTCCACCCTTTGAAATCTTAAATGACAAATTCACATTGCTTTTGCTATTTCAAAATTCATTTTGTTTAATAATTTTCTTCTCTTTTAGCATGCAAACTAATAAATATGTCGATAATATGAATGTGACAAGTAATGAAATAAGCAAACAAAATCCAAACAACGAACATGACTTTGAAGAATATGAGGAAGACTCACAGCCGGAAGAATTGACCGAAGAATTTGAGCACTTTGAGAATAAGCCAAAGCCAAATTTGGATAAAACAGAGGCAGTAAATTTGGGAGACGCAGAACCCCTGAAGGAAACAAGAATCAGCGTCCATCTGGACACCGCACAAAAGAAAGAATTGGTGAATATTTTAAGGCAATATATCAACGTATTTGCGTGGTCTTATGACGATATGTCAGGTCTGAGCACAGATATTGTTTCACATAGATTACCCCTCGAGCCATCTTGCCCTCCGGTGAAGCAAAAGTCGGGGAAAATCAAGCCTGATTTGAGTTTGAAAGTCAAGGAAGAAGTTTCCAAGAAATTCGACACAAAGGTCATTCGAGTCACTAGGTACCCCACCTGGCTAGCTAACAGCGTACCTGTGCGAATGAAAGATGGGAAAATACGGGTATGCATTTATTATCAGGATCTCAACAAGGCCAGCCCGAAGAATGATTTCCCTCTCCCAAATATTCATATACTCATTGATAACTGTGTGAAGCATGAGTTGAAGTCATTTATTGATTTTTTTGTTGGTTACCACCAAATGCTGATGGATGAGGAAGATGCAGAAAAAATAGCAGTCACTACACCTTGGGGAGTATACTACTACCGAGTAATGTCGTTCGGACTCAAGAACGCAGGTGCCACCTATATGAGAGCCATGACTACTATTTTTCATGATATGATCCATAAGGAAATCGAGGTCTACGTGGATGAATTTATTATCAAGTCGCGAAGGGATTAAGATCACTTAACAGATTTGAATAAGTTCTTTGACCGGCTGAGGCGGTACAATCTGAAGTTAAATCCTGCAAAATATGCATTTGGTGTCCCTGTTGGGAAGTTGTTAGGTTTCATAGTGAGTAGAAAGGGTATTGAATTGGACCCTTCGAAGATAAAAGCTATTCAAGACTTGTCTCCTCCAAAGAGTCGAAAGGACGTGATGAGTTTTCTCGGTCGTCTCAATTACATCAGTAGGTTCATAGCTCAATCAATGGTGATATGTGAGCCAATATTCAAGCTACTGAAGAAAGACACTGCTACCAAGTGGACAGTAGATTTCCAGCACGCTTTTGACAGAATCAAGGAATATCTGTCTAATCCACCTGTTTTGGTGCCTCTAGAGCCTGGAAGGTCTTTGTTATTATATCTGTGTGTGTTGGAAAATACATTTGGATGCGTGCTGGGACAACACGATGAAACAGGAAAGAATGAGCAAGTTATATACTACTTAAGCAAAAAGTTCATGCCTTATAAAGCTCTGTATACTTTGCTGGAACGCACTTGTTATGCCTTGACTTGCGTCGCTCAAAAGTTTAGACATTATTTGTCTGCGTACACCACTTATCTCATCTCAAGAATGGATCCGATCAAATACATCTTTCAGAAGCCCATGCCTACTACGAAGTTGGCAAAATGGAAAATCTTGCTAAGTGAGTTCGACATCATATATGTTACCCAAAAGGCTATCAAATGACAAGTGCTAGCTGATCATCTTACTGAAAACCCCGTAAATAAAGAATACATGCCTCTCCGGACTTATTTCCAGACGAGGAGGTATTGTTTGTTGGAGAAGATATCTCAGAAGAATACCCGGGTCGGAGAATGTTCTTTGACGGAGCTGCAAACTTCAAAGGAGTCGGTATCGGAGCAGTCTTGATTTCAGAATTGGGTCAGCACTACCCAATCTCGGTGAAGCTCACATTTCCATGCACCAACAATATGGACGAATATGAAGCTTGTATACTCGGACTTAAAATGGTCGTTGATATGAACATACATGAGTTGTTGGTTATCGGTGATTCAGACTTATTGATTCATCAAGTACAAGGCGAATGGGCTACCAAGAACGTGAAGATACTTCCTTACATGTATTTCGTAAAAGAATTGTGCAAAAGGTTCAGCGAGATAGAATTCAGGCATATCCCGCGCACTCAGAATGAATTTGCTGATGCTCTGGAAACTCTGTCCTCTATGATTCAACATCCGGATAAGAATTATATTGATCCTATCAAGATGAACTTGTTGGATCAACCAACCTATTGTTTTCACATAGATGAAGAACTGGATGGAAAGCCCTGGTACCACGACATTAAGGGGTATCTCACGACAGACGAATATCCAGAAGGCATAACCAGCACTCAAAAGAAGACACTTCGGAGGTTAGCAAACCTTTTCTTCCTAAACGGAGAAGTCCTTTATCGAAGGACTCCGGATCTAGGTTTGTTAAGCTGTGTTGATGCCCAAGAAGCAAGCAGGTTAGTTAAAGATATACATGGAGGCACGTGCGGGCCTCATATGAATGGTTTCACTTTAGCAAAGAAGATTCTGTGAACAGGGTATTTATGAATGACTATGGAAACGGATTGCATGCACTTTGTGAAAAAGTGCCATCAGTTTCAGATTCATGGCGACTTAATTCGGGTACCTCATAACGAGCTCAATGTGACGAGTTATCCTTGGCCATTTTCAGCTTGGGGCATGGATGTCATTGGTCCTATTGAACCTGTCGCGTCGAATGGACACAAATTCATTCTAGTGGCAATTGACTACTTCACGAATTGGGTAGAAGCATCATCACATAAGTCAGTGACGAAGAATGTGGTAGTTGACTTTGTCCGCAATAACATCATTTGTCGATTTGGAATCCCTGAGTCAATTATAACAGATAACAGAGCCAATCTCAACTGTAATTTGATGCATGAGGTATGTGAGAAGTTTAAGATCACTCACCACAATTCCACTCTATATCGATGAATGGAGCAGTCAAAACAACCAACAAATCCATCAAGAGAATACTGCGGAAGATGGTTGATAATTACAAGCACTGGCATGAGCATTTGCCCTTTGCACTTATGAGATATCACACTATAATCAGGACTTCTAAAGGGGTAACGCCGTATATTTTGGTCTATGGAACAGAAGTTGTGTTACTAGCAGAGGTAGAAATACCATATTTGAGAATTATCCAAGAAGCCGAGTTGAGCGAAGCCAAGTGGACACAGAATCGGTACGAGCAATTGATGCTGATTGCTGAAAAGTGGATGAACACAGTCTATCACGGGCAACTTTATCAGAACAGAATGGCCAAAGCTTTCAACAAGAAAGTAAAACCAAGGAATTTCAAACCGGGGGAAATTGGTGTTAAAACGTATATTCCCGCACCAAAATGAATCTAAAGGAAAATTCGCACCTAACTAGCAAGGGCCTTACATGGTTCACTGAGTGCTAACTGGAAGGGCACTGATCCTACCTGAAATGGACGGCGAAGTATGGCCAAAAGCTATCAACGCAGATGCGGTGAAAAAAATAGTACATTTAGCAATTTTTCTATGTAATGCATTTTCTATGTTGTAAAAATTGTGCTCATTTGGCAGGATACACAAAGAACCCATGTCAGGTTCCATCTCTTTAAAGCACAAATTCCCTTAAATCCCATTTACTAGTAACATGAACTACGTTATGACCTGATTCCCTCGGCGGGATACGTAGACGGTCACATCGACTTCAGTCCCATTTTAGAAAACCTTACAATTCCATGTTGCTTGTAACAAGCAATAGGGAATTGTAAGGGTTCACTGTGAGAAGACGCCGATAGACATGGAAAAGTGTTGGCCAACTAAGTCTTCAGTCAGAAGAAAAACTTAGGATAAGATGTTTGCTCTGTTTCACTGCATGTCACTATTCGAGAGTTCGACATAAATTCTTATTTAATATGCATACTTTCTTATAAGCAAATTATTTTCAACAATATTTTCATTAATAACTAGCCAAGACTATAAACCAGACAGGGTTACAGGTCCAAACCAGTGGGACGTGCAAGTATCAAGAGCCAAAGCTAAAAGGTCAACGCGAATCTATCACCCCTTCCCCCAAACTCACAAATTTCTTTGAGTACATGTACTTTAAGTTGAAATAGGTGAGGAAGCCGCAACATTTAGGTATAATTTCGCAAAGAACTTCCACATTGCAGTTTGACCCATAAGGATCGCGTTTCTGCTTTGCGTCAATACAAAGACGTAATCTTGACCTATAGGGTCCCAACCGCGTTATGTCTATGCAAAGACGGTATTTCAACTCACAGAGTCATATTCTCACCCTCATCTTACATTGCCCACGTCCACACATTAACTTTTCATCCAGATTTTGTTTGCAAGAACTTCAACATAACATTTCAGCCTCAGAGTCACGCTGCATTACGTCTATACAATGATGTCATTTCATTACGTCTATGCAACGACATCATCTGCATTACGTCTATACAATGACGTCATTTCATTACGTCTATATAACAATGTAATTTGCATTACGTCTATGCAACGACGTCATATGCATAACGTCTATACAACGACGTCATTTCATTACATCTATGCAACGACATCATCTGCATTACGTCTATACAATAACGTCATTTTATTACGTCTATGCAACGACGTCATCTGCATTATGTCTATACAACGACGTCATTTCATTACGTATATGCAACGACGTCATCCGCATTATATCTATACAACGACGTCATTTCATTACGTCTATGCAACGATGTTATTCTGCATTACATCTATACAACAACGTCATTTCATTACGTTTATACAACGATGTCATTTCATTACGTCTATACAATGACGTCATTCTGCATTAAGTCTATATAACGATGTTATTTCATTATGTCTATGCATCGACGTCATCTATATTACATCTATACAACGACGTTATTTCATTACGTCTATGCAACGACGTCATCTGCATTAGATCTATACAATGACATTATTTTATTACATCTATGCAATGACGTCATCTGCACTATGTCTATACAACGACGTCATTTCATTACGTCTATGGAACGACGTCATCTGCATTACGTCTACACAACGATGTCATTTCATTACTTCTATGCAGCGATATTATTCTGTTACGTCTATACAACGACGTCATTCTGCATTACGTCTATACAATGCCGTCATTTCATTACATCTATGCAACGACGTCATCTGCATTACGTCTATGCAACGACGTTATTTCATTACGTCTATGCAACGATGTCATCTGTATTACGTCTATACAATGACGTCATCTGCATTACGTTTATAATACGATGCCATTTCATTACGTCTATGCAACGACGCCATCTACATTACATTTATACAATGACGTCATTTCATCATGTCTATACAACGACGTCATTTCATTACGTCTATGCAACGACGTCATCCGCATTATGTCTATACAACGACGTTATTTCATTACGTCTATGCAACGACGTCATCTGCATTACGTCTATACAACGACGTCATCTGCATTATGCCTATGCAATGACGTCATTTCATTACGTCTATGCAATGACGTCATCTGCATTACCTCTATACAACAACGCCATTTCATTACATCTATGTAACGATGTCATCTGCATTACGTCTATACAACGACGTCATCTGCATTACATCTATACAACGACGTTATTTCATTACGTCTATACAACGACGTCATTTCATTACGTCTATGCAATGACATCATCTGCATCGCGTCATTACAACGACGTCATTTCATTACGTCTATGCAATGAGGTCTCATATTCTCATATATCCATTGTATTCAGCAGTTACACACTAATCTTTATCTTAGCTTTAGTCTGCAGGAGTTTGAATCGGCAGGAGTTTCAGCACAATGTGGAACTATCTCTTACATCGAACTAAGGTAATTTTAGTCAGCGGCCTACTTCGAACGTCGTTCTGCTCTTTCCCAATACTTTGCCACACCTGTAGCCAGTGTCATCATAACTCGATACTGGGGCAATATTTCTTGAATCTGCACCAACTTTTGCAATTTATTCTCCCTCGAAATTCTATTTCTACCCAGGTATCCCTAATCTTCATTCAAGTTTCGTTGATCAGGACAAAATTGGCTAATCAATCAACTTCTTTGTCCGAAAACGCTTTCATCGTCTCCGGCCAAAGAGGTGCAGCTGTTGATTCCCAATTTTGTTCCATCTTTTCCAATTATTTGTTGGCAATTTTAATATTCTTGACACCCCAAAACAATTTTTTTATATATACATATATATATATATGTATAAGGCTTTTAATATCGTCATCTATTATCAAATATTATTATTATTTATTATTATTATTATTATTATTATTCGCATTTTTACTGTCATTTGCCTTTTAATATCATAATCATAGTTTACCCTAATATTCTATGTTATTTTATTTTTAGCAAAAAACGGCATCACATTTTTATTTTTTAATTAAGCATTAAGCATTTTGCAAATATTATATTTTTATTATTATCATATCGTTATTTTTTATTTTAATAATTTACATTTCTTCAAAGCATTGTTTAATAATAAACCCTTTTTCTATTTTTAACCACAACCCATTCTCCCATTAATCCAATACATTCTACCCTTTTCTTATTTTCTAAACCAATACCCAAACTCGACACAACTCCCACTCCCCCATTTTTTTAATTTCCCAAAACCGACCACCCCCCAAACAAATCCGCAAACCTTATTTCAGCCTATGATGGCCCAACCGAAAAGGCCCAAATCTGCCAACCCAATACCCCAACCCGTCAACCCGTCGACTAGCCCAACCCAACACCCCATTTCGATACCTAAAACACTAACCCTAGAACTAAACAAACAAAACAAAACCCTAAGCCTTTCCCCTCTCTCTCAAGCCGCCGAACCCCTACACCCCTATCCCCACATCGCCGCACCCCACACCCATATCCCCATACTCGCGAAAAAGAAAAGCAAAGAAAGGGTCGAAAAGAAGAAGAAAAAATATGGTTTGTTTGTTCTTAAATTTTGATTAGAAAATACTTCTTTTGTTTTCATAATTTTTAATCTGAAATACTCATCTTTGTTTCATAAATTTCAATCCAAAAATTTCTTTGTTTTTCCCATTTCGGGTTGGGTCAAAAATCCGAAAATACTCCTTTTCTTTTTCCTAAATTTCACCCTCAAAAATCTATTTTTTTACTGTTTTGGTTCGATCCGGGTCGTCAGTTCGGGTCGGGTCAAAATTTGGGTTCGAAAATAAAAAAATCAGCAGTCCAAAAATCACAATTCCAAAAATCTCAAAAATGAGAATTCGAAATCAATTCTCCGAGCGGATTCGACGATTCGAAACACGCCTCGGTCTGCTGACCGGAAAAGGTCTGTAAATTCGAATTCCGCTCATCTTTATTTATTCACTTTTGTTTACTTTATTTTCTGCATTTTTATGTTTGTAGTAGATTAGCTATTTAAATTAGCTTAGACTTCCTAAACATGATTAGTTTGTTGTAGTTGATAACATGTATACTAAAAAATGCATTCCTATGAACTAAGTGATAAAGTTGTAGAGTTAGTTGGTTGTGTGTATGTCATTCAATTATCCATGATTAAGAAATACTCTAAGGATATATGATTACTATTTTTATATATTTAATTAATTTAATTGGTTACTGATTAGCTATTAGAATGAGTTATTAGTTTTGGAGTGTTTATGTTTGAACATGATATAAGTCATATGAGATCAATATATGTTTGTAAGAGATGTAGTTGGTTAAAGTTGCTTTCAGTATATTTAGTTGACTGTGGTTGATTAGGTAAATCATATTATGTGATGAAAATGTTGGTTTGTTGTCTCTTTAGCGATAGAAATCATGATATAGGATCGGTTGAGTCTCTAATAGGATTAGGGTAACTATGCCATCAATTTATGAAGTCTTCAAATGTGTTGTTTCAAGCTGATTGTCTGTACTGTGTTAGGTTCATATTTAAGAATCATGTGATACAATATTGTTCCTTTTCAGCTCAAATTCCTCTAAATTTTATTTTGATGCATTGTATGCCATGTATTTTGTTTGTTTATGCTTAAATTAGAGTATGTTTAGCCTATGTTAGTTCAAATATGTGTGATGGTTCAAATCTCGGATTAATGAGTATTTTCTTTTTTAATTTATAGTATGATAATTCTAATAAAAAAAGAGTATTTAGGGACTATTTATTGAATCAAATATGTATGTGAAATAATCAAAGTTGCTTAACTTGAGTTTTATGTGTGCTTGTTAGTTCCTTTAAAACCAACATATTACTTTTTCATGAATTATTTATTTACATTTTTTTTGTGTATATTTTCATATTCCGTCACTAACCTTTTTTTTTATATGAAATGCATCGGGAGCAACGAAGAGTCTCATTATGAGACTAATCATGGCTATTGCCAAATGAAGACCCGCATCCACGTTCATTGCATTCTCCGGTCTCGGGAGTCCTAAACAAATAGGGCGGGGTAATATTGTCATCCGCCCTAGTCGTAGCTTTTGATTTTTTTTAATACCATCTTTTATTTGTTTTGGGGTTGTAATAATTATTTAATGTTTGTATGATTGTTAGGATACTTAGAATAATTAGGCTTTTAATGGATAATTAATAGGGTAGTTTAAAATCAGAAATCCGCCGCTAGTTTAGTTATTTTAGGCTCGGTTAGTTTTAAAATTGAAAATTCGGCGCTTGTTCATCTTAGGCTCGTCATGCATGTTAAAAAATTTCAAAACAATTTGGCCACCCTTTACTCGCGTTATTAATCATGCAAATAAGGTTTAGTTTTATCTGATTTGTGACTTAAAATGATTTCCATAAAAATCACTCTGCATTATAAATAATTTACTTCTTCCTTACTATTAATTGCCAAAATATCTATTTTTGTAAATAATGCCATACAAATGCATATTTTTATCCAAAATTCAACTTTGCATATATTTTATCAACTTTCATACAAATGCATACTTTTATCCAAAAAATCAACTTTGCATGTATTTTATAACCAATGCCTTACAAATGGATACTTTTATTCAGAAATCAATTTTACAATACCATGCATACTCTTTTCGGATTTTATACCGGGAATTTATTTCTCAGAAACAATCACCTTTGCAAAAATCTTTACATTGTCAAATGCATCCTTTTATTAACTCCCATTAACATCCTTTTTAACCTTTATATTTTAAACATACATTTTTCTTAGCATAATAATTAACTTGAGTTTGACCGGATAACCGCAAGTTAGCGGATCTTAAAGGATGCCTAACCCCTTCCCTTTAGGATAATAAAGAACCCTTACCTAGAATCTCATAGTTTCGCAGACCAGTAATCGGAGTTCATTTTGCAGCAATTTTGTTAACATTTAGGTGCCCTAATTCACCGTAGAATAATTAGGTGGCGACTCCTCAAAACAACATTAATCAATTTCAGGGAAAAACCCGTGCGTCACGACCGTTGGTAAAAAATGGGCGCGCACAAACATATCTTGTAAAGCTTGAAGTTCCTTGACTCATTCTCAGATGAAGGCTTTTGAGGGATTTGTGCTCCTCGATATCATATCACCTCTTTACCAGATGCTTTGGGAACTTCT
Organism: Anisodus acutangulus; assembly: GCA_029783415.1. Taxonomy (NCBI): domain Eukaryota; kingdom Viridiplantae; phylum Streptophyta; class Magnoliopsida; order Solanales; family Solanaceae; genus Anisodus; species Anisodus acutangulus. The sequence continues at coordinate 28,731,635 of CM056492.1, read as the reverse complement.
TCAATGAAATCCATGGAGATATCTTCCCATACTCTATTAGGGATTAGTAGGTGTTGTAGCAACCCAGGATATGCAACATTCTCACCCTTGCATTTTTGACAAACATCACAATACCTGATGTAAGAATAGACAACCGGCTTCATTTTCATCCAATAGAAGTATTGCTTAAGCCTTTGTAAAGTTGCAGTAATTCCAGAATTGAAACCATTAGGACTATCATGATAGAAGGAGATCAATTCCTTCCTCAGCTCAGACACATTCCCTACCATCATTTTCCCTTTTCTGCTTAAAACACCAGCCTGATACTGATAGTATGGCTTACTGTTCCTGCTTGCTTGTATAGACTGAACTAGTTATTAGAGCTTAGTATCTTGACTCCATGAATCCTTCACAGCATTGAATAGTTTAGATTTCACTCCAGAGATGTTGTACAACTGAATAGGTTCCTCCTTCCTAGACAGTGCATCTGCAACCATATTGTTTTTCCCTTTCTTGTAAGAAATAGTGTAGTCATAACCAAGTAACTTGACTAACCATTTATATTGACTGGGAGTAGTTATCCTTTGTTCCGACAAGTATTTCAAACTATGATGATCAGTCTTGATTATGAATTGCCTCCCCAACAAGTAAGGTCTCCATTTTTAGACAAGAGTAACCAGTGCCAATAACTCCCTTTCATAGACTGGAAGAGCTTTGTTTCTCTCTGATAAACCTTGACTAAAGAAGGCTATATGCCTGTTGTGCTGTGCTAGTATAGCACCAATACCTCCACCTAAAGCATCAGTTTCCACAATAAACTCTTGAGAGAAATTTGGAAGATCCAACACAGGAGCTGAAGTGATAGCAACCTTCGGTTCTTCAAAGGCTTGTGAAGTTGCACTGCTCCATTGGAAGCTATCTTTCTTTAATAAGTCATATAATGGTCGATCAATGAGTCCAAATCCTTGGATAAATCTTCTGTAATATCCAGCTAGGCCTAGGAAGCCCCTCAAACTCTTGAGAGTAGTTGGTTGAGGCCAACTAAGTACAGACTCCACCTTGTGATTATCCATAGCCACACCCTCCTCATATATCACATGCTCTAAATAATCAATTTGTCTCACACCAAAGCACATTTGCTTTTCTTCACATAAAGAACATTAGATCTTAGAATATCGAAAGCTTCTTTCAAATGCACCAAGTGATCCTACCGATTGGGACTGTAGATGAGTATATCATCAAAGAAAACCAAACTGAATTTTCTGAGATAAAAGTGAAAGATCTTGTTCATCAAACTCTGAAACGTAGAAGGGGCATTGGTTAAACCAAATGGCATCACCATGAATTCAAAGTGACCATGGCGGGTTCTAAATGCAGTCTTTGCAATGTCAGGCTCAAACACGTTGATCTGATGATAGCCAGATCTTAAATCCAACTTAGAAAAATACTTAGCATTATGCAGCTCATCAAGTAACTCTTCTATTACAGGGATGGGGAATTTATATTTCACAATCTGATTGTTCAACTCCCTATAGTCAACACACATCCTCTATGAACCATTTTTTTCACTATGAGAATGGGTGAAGAATAAGGACGAGTACTGGGCCTTATCACACATGAATCTAACATCTCATCCACCCTCTTTTCAATTTCATCCTTTTGTATAGTAGGATGCATGTAAGGTCTAATATTGATGGGTGAAGTACCATCATTCAGAGTAATTCTATAATCATGCTCCCTAGAAGGAGGCAACTCTTTTGGAACTTCAAAAAGATATCCATATTGTTGTAAAACATCTTGTAATTCCTCCTCACCCTCACAGTGATCAACCCCACCACTTATTGATAATAGACTAGCCCCTACCTCCAAGTTTTCTTCTTCTTTGAACATGCCTACTGAGATCATGCAAAGTTTAGTTGGTTTAGCTAGTAGTTTCTCCATATTGTTCTGTTGGATCATTTTGGCAGCAGCAGGTTGTACCACCCTCAATGACACCTTCTTTCCAGCAATGCTAAATTCAATCTTCAACCTTTTAAAATTTCACAATATGTCACCCAAAGTAATCAACCGTTGAATACCCAAAACCATATTACAACCTCCAATAGGTAAAATCAACATATTAGAATCAAATGATACCCCTTGTATTAACCAGTTCACTTTCTTGCATATGTAATTGCTATGCAATCTTTTTCCATCATCTATAGATACATGAAAAAGAGAAATGTCTATCCATACACAACCCAATTTCTTAGCTGTGTTCAAGTCTAGGAAGTTAAGAGTACTAACAGTGTCTATTAACAAATATATGGCTTTTCCCTTAACAGATATAGTGATCCTCATAGTTCTAAAGTCATTAAGCCAGTCATAGAATGAACCGAGACACGAGGCATTATAGTACCCTCACTATCAGTCTTAAAATCTTGACCCAACATTGCTAGACATTCAGCAGAATCTAGCATGACATTTTCATTTATTTCAGTGACCTTTCTCCCATCTTTAACTTCCATAGAAAATAGGTGTCTCATATTCTTACAAACATGACCATAGCTATATTTCTCATCAAAATTGAAACATAATCCTTTCTTCCTCCTTTCTTCCATTTCAACAGGTATTAGTAATTTGGCATTTCTAAAAGTTGGTTTAGGATTTTGACTATGGGTATTTGGATTTTGGAAGGGTGGATTATTTTGAGTCTTGGAAGGTTTTAGTAGGTTGACTAGTTCCAAATGAGAAAGAATGGTTATTATAGTTGAATCTTGTAGGATTGCTGGAACTAGAAGGAACAAGATTAGAAAAAAACTTGTTTTTGCACAGCTAAAGTTTGCTCTTGAATTCTAGCTAAACTTACAACTTTAGTTAATGTTCTAGGGCCTAACATCTTCACAAGCAATCCAATTTCTGGTTTCAAAACCCCTCACAAAATAACTTACAACATAGTCTTCTGAGAGTTGCAATTCATCAAACACATCAATGTAGTCTTGAACAGAATTTACCTATCTAAGGTCTTTGAAATCTCTCATTGGGTCATCAAACAGTTCTGAACCAAATCTTTCATACAAACTTCTCACATATTCTCCCCATCTTAGCCAATCCCTAGTGATCATGTGTTTCATGTAGGATTGATGCCACTGTAGAGCCTTTTCTTCCAACTTGCAAGAAGCTAATTTCACTTTTGCCTCCTCTGGTGTCTCATCTACATCAAAGAATTGCTCACAACTGTAGAGCCAATCCTTAAGTCCATATCCATCAAACTTTGAAAAATCTACTTGATAATTATGAGTAGTAACATGACAGTTCCCAACTCGATTGTTGGGTCGATACCCATTCTCAATTGGTTCACCATTGTTCTCCAATTCAATTGGGGAAATCTGAGTTGTAACGGGATTTGGATTTCTTGTTACTAACCTCTTGATCTCCACTATTGCTACAACTACTTTTGCATCAATGGCTTGCTGCATCTCAGTCACAGAGTTAATAACACCTTCCATAGAACCCTTCAATGCATCAACTTCTCTTCGTAATTCTTGCATGCGAGTATTATGATCACTCATGGTAACAGGTCTGAGGAACCCTTGCTCTGATACCAATGATACGTATCTCACAAAATTAGAAAGAGAACAAACTTAGCTTAAGGAGCAAATGTACAGAATTGCTCCTGAACAGCTGAAGTTTCACAGAAATGAGAACAAAAAGATTGAGAAAGAAGAAGAGAGAAGACTTTCTTATTGATCCATAAACTGAATGAATATTACAACTGAATCGCAGAGATATAAAAGGAAGATTGGGAGGGAAAATAGTTCCTAAAGTTAGTTATAACTAACTAAATGTGCATGTCATGTGACTTAACTAACTTTTAACTAATTACTCGAATTAACTGCAGATTAATATCTAAGAATACAAAAATATCTAATCAATTATAATTATGAAAATCTCATACAAATTGACTCATATCATATCATACACCTTGTGCAAATTAAGCAATAATGCTGTCAATCTGATGAAAGGGTCAAAGTTCTAAAGGAAATTGAAGAAATTTAAAAGATAAAAGAGGCTGTTTTCTTTAATTTTACGAGACATCATTAGTAATGTACTTCTCCAGTTCTCCCGTCCAGTGCTAGGTCTTTAGTCGAGCATATTGTTCAGTTGATACAGGAATTAATTATTTAGCCGCGTTAATTTAAAATGGATTTTATGTTGAGTTGGGTTATGAGTGGCTGAGTCTTTTTGGGTTGGATCAGAATATTATGTGGACTAATAAATAAAAGTCACTTTAATTATAATTTAATTAAATGTCTTAAAATTGTATGGTAAATGGAGGGACAATTTTAAGCTTAAAAATAACTTTGGACAAATTTGATGCGATAGGTGGAAGAAGAGCATTTTGAGCCATTTCGAATACGTTAAGGGTATTTTTTATTCAATGGGTGAAAGAAAGACATTGTTGAACCATTTCTAATAGGTTAAGGGCAATTTTGACCCTTTTCCACATTTTATATGAAGATGTTTGATTGGGCAGGAAAATAAGAAAATATTTAAAAAACAATTTGTGGTCTGAAATAAATCATAGAAATTTATGTGATTAGAAATTATTTTAATCATGTTTTCAAAAAAAAATCATTTAATCATTATAACAATATTTGTTTGTCTATTTTATGACTCCATCGATTTTTTTTTACAACTTTTACAAAATATTACTTTCCTTCGACAACAACTTCTCGATATGTATGTGGCTATAAAAAGAAAGGAGGTTACATTTATTCAAACACAAGGTACAAACTTTAACACGTGAAGCATTTGCAATCATAATTTATGTTGCTCATATTCATATTTAAACTATGTGTTAGTTGAAATAATAATAATAAATAAAATAAAATAAAAAAGTCATGCTTGATAGAATTCATGAAAGTCTTTTATTCATAACATGAATTCTTACAAAGCAATAACAAGATAATAAAATAATACTATTCTTGAGAGCTAAAAGTGCAAGTAAAAGAAAAGCAAGTAAAGTCCTTTATATAGGGTCTATTACATGCGATACAAATGTGTTTTTCCAATGTGGGACAAAAGCAAATGCTAATATCTCCTCTCAAACTCGCGATGGTGTAGACAGAAGCATCGAGAGTTTGCCAAGAAGGAACCGGTGACGCTTTAAGGTATGCGCCTTTGTGAAGAAATTTGCAAGTTGCATCGAAGATGAGACAAATGGCAAGGATAGAGTGTGTTGCTGAAGATGATATCGAATAATATGACAATCAATCTCACTATGCTTGGTACGTTCATGAAAGACTGTGTTGTGCGCAATCTGAATAGAACTCTTATTATCACAATACATCGGTGTTGGTGAAGAAAGACAGACACCCATATCAACCAATAACCGACGTAACCATACAATCTCACACGTAGTAGAAGCCATAGCACGATACTCTGCCTCAGTTGAAGAGCGAGAAACCACATCTTGTTTCTTACTTTTCCATGAGATGAGTGAATCTCCTAAAAATACACAATAACCAGTAGTTGATTTCCGATCAGTTAGGTCACCAGCCCAATCTGCATCAGAAAATGCACGGCTCAAGGATGAGGTCGATGGAAACAAGAAACTCGATAAATCGTTCCTCGAAGATAGCGAAGAATACGCATAATCGCAGCCCAATGTACGGATGTAGGAGAGCAAACAAAGCGGTGACAATGTGAACGGCATATGCAATGTCGTAGGCGAGTAATGGTGAGGTACACCAGACTCCCTACAACTGGACGATATAAAGTGGGATCAGGAAGAGCATCCCCGTCAGTAGGTGTATATCGAACATTAACCTCAAGAGGAGAGTCAACTATACGAGTATCTGTGAGACGGGCCCGCTCAAGAATATCTGCAGTGTACTTAGACTGAGAGAGAAGATATCCCTTCTCAGAATAAGCTACCTCAATGCCTAAAAAGTAACGTAGATGACCTAAATCTTTCATCTCAAAACGGCGAGATAAAGTAGATTTTAGGTTTGCAATACCATCAATATCATCACCTGTAATGATCATGTCATCAACATACAACAAAAGCAAAATACAACCTGCAGGGGATGATTTAACAAATAACGCCGAATCATGAAAGCTGGAAATAAACCCAAGAGATGATACTACAGTGGAGAACTTGTCGAACCAAGCTCTTGGAGCTTGTTTGAGACCATACAAAGCTTTCTTAAGCCTGCACACTTGTCCTGGACTATGTGAAACACCAGGTGGAAGGACCATGTAGACTTCTTCGTGAAGATCCCCATTTAAAAAAGCATTTTTAACATCCATTTGTGAAATATGCCAATGACGAACAGAGGCCACTGCAATAAGAACCCGGACAGATATCATCTTTGCAACAGGTGCAAAAGTCTCTTCATAATCCATACCATATTCTTGAGCAAAACCCTTTGCAACCAAACAAGCTTTATATCGCTCAATAGAACCATCAGACTTTGTCTTAATCTTGTACACCCATCGAGAACCAATAGTTTTCTTACCAGTCGGTAGAGAAACCAAATCTCAAGTACCAGTTTTGTTCAAAGCAGCCAGTTCCTCATTCATAGTCTCTTGCCAAAGAGGACCACGAGCTGCCTTAGAGTAGGATGTAGGCTCACAAAGAGAATTAATAGAAACTAGAAAGGAAGCGAATGATGGAGCATAGCAAGAATAATCAAAATCGGATACCTGAGTAGATCGCAGAGTGCGTTTAGGATAGCGAGGTGGATCTGGATCTGCAACCACAAGAGGTTCTGAAATAGGCGTAGGAGGGGGCCGAGTATCAATATCATGAGACCTGCCAGAAGACTGAGAAGGAACAGATGATATAGATGTATAATCAGATGGACAATCAGCATCAAAGGGATCAATATCAATAAGGTCAGATTTTGTCATGCTATGTGAGGTAGGTGGGATGGAAAAAAAAGGAACATGCTCAATAAAGGAAACATTACGAGACACATACAATTTTCCAGAAAGTGGATCATGACAACGATAACCTTTCTGCCCAACCCCATATCCAAGAAAAACACAAATGGCGACACGAGAAGATAACTTAGTACGCTCTGCATGTGGACGTAGAACAAAACATGTAGAACCAAAAACTCTCAAATGGGAATATAGTGGGGTGTGACCAAATAGTCTAGCATACGGAGAAATACCAGAATTATGAGAGGTAGGGATCCTATTAATAAGATAAACAGAAGTAAGGACAGCTTCTCCCCAAAATTCACTAGGTACACTAGCGGGACAAAAGCATGGATCTAGCTGTCTCAACAATATGCCTATGTTTTCTCTCGGCTACCCCATTTTGTTGTGGTGTATCAGTACAAGAAGACTGATGTATTGTACCATCAGCTTTGAAAATACCAGAAAGATCCCCACTAGTATATTCACCTCCTAAATCAGCCCGAAAACATTTAATAATGGCAAAATATTGAGTTTTCACATAGGCTTGAAACTCAGCATAAGTATGAACAAAATCAGAGCGTCTTTTCAACAAATAAACCCAACAATGACGAGTATAATCATCAATAAAGGAAAGATAATATATGGAGCCACCCTTAGTAGGGATAGGTGCTGGCCCCCAAATATCTGAATGAACTAGATCAAATGGTGCAGAAGAAGTAGAAGTACTAAGATTAAAAGGCAAAGCAGAAAATTTTCCAAGTTTACATCCACTACAATCAGAAATATCATCGGATTGTAAATCACCAAGAACACCAGTATTACACATAAAACGCAGGCGATAACCTGATACATTACCAAGTCTAGAGTGCCACAAATAAAACTTCGAAGAGGAATGTGTTAAATGAAAAGAAGACAGATTAACATGCATAGTTGCTGCATGACTAGGAAGATGCAGCTCATCCAAAACATATAGACCTCTCCCCTTTCTACGCCCTGTCCCAATCACTCTCTTGGATTTTAGATCCTGCACATAACAAGAATTAGGGAAGAGTCCAATAAAACATCCAGAGTCACATATTTGACCAGCAGAAGCAAGATTTATATGTAATTTTGGAATGCAATAAACATCAGGTAATGATATAGTGGATGTATGAATGGTGTCAATGCTTGTCAATGGCATAGGTGTGCCATCAGCAGTCACAACAGAAGTGGAAGGGGAGTCAGAAGACATAGATACAAAGACGGAAGAATCAGGAGACATATGATTTTCACTCCAGTCTAAGATCCAAGAAAGCGAAATGATACTGAACTAATAGATGGTGATGAGCGGAAGGAGCAGAAAGAGCATAAGGCGAGAATTCTGTTGAAGCTGTTGGAAGGCGAGGAACTTCGAAATTGGTGCGCTCTGAGAATCGATCTGACTCACAGAGGCTCCTGGCGGGTGATCGAGAGAGGGCACAAAGGCGACTGAGTCGGTGGATACAAGTTCGAATTGACCCCAGGAATATGGCTTCGCTGAGAAGGCTTCATCCTTGTCCCGAATGTGGAGGCTTAGAACCTGGCGTCTTAGTAGCTCGGGACATTGATTCTTCCAGTGTCCGGTTTCTTGCAATAATTACAATTACCTATGATAGATGTTCTATCTTTGGTGTGTAGGGCTGCAAGGACCGGTGCAGAATTTAAGAGCTGCCGACAAAAGTAGAAGCCTTATGTACCCCTTTTAGAGTCTTCAAACATGTTTCTTCAGCCATAAGTTCATTTACCACATCTTCAACAGATGGTAAGGGTTTGTGGTGCAACAAGCCTGAACGACAATTCTCAAATTCTGACCGAAGACCCATCAATAGCTGAACAAGACGATCTTCATCTCTGCATTTAATATAAGCATCGGATGCTTGCAATTCAATAGATTCTGTCATAGCTAACTGATCCCACAAAGTGGTCATTGCACAGAAATAATCTTGAATGCCCAAGTCATTTTGTACTAGTGCACGAATTTCATATTGTAACTGATATTTAACAGCAAAATTATTCTGCACAAACAATCTTGACAAATAATCCCAAATCTCTTTAGCAGTTTTGAACTTAGCCAATTGAACACCAATTCTTTGTTCAACAGAGTTATTAATCCAAGTAATAATCTTTGAATTATTGGTCTCCCAAGTCCTAAATAATTCATCAAAATTTTCATCTCCAAATTTAGGGCATTTGGTTTTTCCAGACATATAATCCCAAAGCCCCTTTCCCTTCAGAAAATTTACCATGACATAACTCCAATAGGAATAATTTTTTCCATCTGACCGAACACCAATAGTTTGCAAATAATCATCACCTCCAGCCATTATGAATTTTAAACAGAAAAATGCCAAATAACAAGCAGCAATCCCAAATAACAAGCAAAAAAAAAAAGAGGGCAGATCTCACCAATCAGATGCGGAAGCCAAAAAGACGAAACCCAGATGTGGAAGCCAAGATCAGAACGAGCACGAGCAGCCAAAACGAGCACGAGCTTCCAAAACAAGCCAAAATTTTTTTTAACTGATACCAGGGGCGAGCACGCATGCGAACCCCCAACTAACTCACCGCGAAGTTGGATCCGCGATCGAGCTAAAAATATTAACTTGTGCTCTTGGCTCTGATACCATGATAGAATTCATGAAAGTCTTTTATTCATAACATGAATTCTTACAAAGCAATAACAAGATAATAAAATAATACTATTCTTGAGAGCTAAAAGTGCAAGTAAAAGAAAAGCAAGTAAAGCCCTTTATATAGGGTTTATTACATGAGATACAAATGTGTTTTTTCAATATGGGACAAAAACAAATGCTAATAATGCTGATATGATATTTGAAATATATTAGAAGAATTGCATTGAAGAAAGTCAGATCAATTCTGTTGATTGTGTACCACTGCAAACTATAATGTAATGACCGAAGAAGAAAATAATCCTAATAAAGAAACATTTATTACTCCCGTAAAAATGAAGGGTATCATTTCAACTTTATTAGATAGAAACTTATGTAAATTATGTACTGCAATGACAATAAAGATCTTCTGAGTGAATTCACCATACATTAGTTTGAGCTTGCATTTTACTCTTCAAATTTTGAGTAATGCATCCTTAGTCTAAAATATCACTTTAAATTTTTTATTTTTTTTTTGTTGACGAAGGAACCCGCAGCCGCTACTCTTTCGAGTGTGCACAGGGTAAACCCCGGACTGACGCAATAGCCTGCAAACCACGTCAGCCGATTAACCACACTTGGCAAGCCATGTGTGACAGGCTCAACCAAGAGAGTTTATGCAGGGGATCGAACTCGTGACCTTGCGGTCCCGCGCTCTACTGCTACACCAACTTGGCTACCCTTGCGGGTCACTTTAAAATATTTTGTATTGATTAACATAGGATCCACGTGCAATCCACATATCCAAAACTAGTTATATTAAAAGTGGAAAGCTCCTACATTTAAAGATAGATTACCATTTTACCCTTACACTAAATCAAAATTTAATTAAATAATAATATTTTAATTGCATAAAACAGTTTTAGAAGTTCGGCAGATGCAGTACTTTAATTCTTATGGCATTTTAAATTCCCTTAATTATACTAATTAATTCTATCTTTCATCTTCCCTCTAGAAATTGAAGTGCTTTTCTCATTTTGCTAATTATTTTGGGAAAATGAACCGGCGCCAAGAATATTGATGTTTAATATGCATATTAATAATCTATCAATCAATAATTTATATCTATAATCTATTTTCAATCTATCTTCTATATATATATATAAGTATAACTATTCTAAAAAGTAGGAAGCCCCTTAATTGAAAGTTGGATTACTAAAGTGTTCATAAAATGCCAAACGACCTTTTCACCCTTCACTTAAAGACTATTACTATTAATAATTTTGTGCTAAAAAGTAAGTTACCTTCAAATTAATATTATTATTTAATTAAAATGACATAAGAGAAATGAACAAATACTTGACCGGATACATTCTCACTTACTACAACCATTCAATTTTTGGAATTGCTTTCATATTCCTTAATTATTGCAATCTTTGGAATGCCTATTTAATATTTTAGAGTTTTTTAACTTTCAATAATAAATATAAACTTTAAACTGATAATACATGGGAAGTTAAAGTGACTCCTACGTGTACAATTTCTCCACAGGCTCAGTCAAACTTGAGGTGAACTTTGCTATTATGGTTTTGTATTATGTATCTCACTGATCCTCCTTTTGCAAGGATATATGTTTTATTACAAAAATATTATTTTATTTACCTTCTTTCCCTTTCATTCAAACATGATGATAATATTTTGCACTCTCATTTATATGATAGCAGTCAATTATCTTCCCAAAAAGAAAATGGAAGAGAGAAAGACATAGATCGTGGATCGTGTGGATTAATAAGTGGATATTGGATGATATAATTTTGTACTCATGCAGATGCTCATTTTGATCGTTGAAGTCTAATATTGCTATTTATTCGGTAAGCATTCTCTCTTCTTGTCTTTTTTTTCTTTAAGGGAGTCTCTTGGTAGAATAATGTAATTCTCCTTGGTCGGAGACTTCTCATTAATGTAATATATATAGGTGTTTACAATTACAAAACTTAATTGGAGAAGGATCTCTAAACCTAATTGTAGAAGGATCTCTAAACCTAATTAGAGAAGGATCTCTAAACATAATTGGAGAAGAACCTCTACTTTACATAATAACACTAGAATAATAATTATAAAATATATGGAGAATATTAATATATTCTCTATCACACCCCCTCAGTCGGAGCGGGAGGAGGCCGGACGCTGAGACTGGATCTGAGGTCAAGGAACAACTGCCGAGGAAATCCCGTAGTGAATATATCTGCTTACTGATAGGAAGAGAAAACATGTAACACCAGAACATGGCCCACGACAACCTTCTCAAGAACAAAATGAATATCCATCTCAATATGTTTGGTTCGTTGATGCTGAACTGGGTTATGAGACAAGTAAATAGGTGATATCTTATCACAGTTGACAAGATATGCCTTACGTAAGGGACAATGAAGCTCTAGAAGGAGGTTTTTGAGCCAACAAATTTCGACAACAACATTCGCAACACCACTATATTCTGCTTCTACACTCGAACAGAAAAACGTGGCTTGCCATTTTGCAGACCATGAGATGAGGTTATCACCCAAAAATACACAATATCCGGAAGTAGATCAACGTGTGTCTGGACAGCCGCCCAAATTTGATTATGTATATGATATCAGCCTACTTGGTGCAGATGGATAAAGATGTAACTCATAGTCAAGAGTACCCTTAACATACCGAATGATACGTTTAAGGGCTGTGAAGTGAGGTTGACTAGGACCATGCATGAACAAACACATCTGCTGAACCGCATAGGCAATATCGGGCTTAGTGAAAGTAAGATACTCAAGTGCACCAGCGAAATTCCTATAAAAAGAAGGATCAAGCACCGGATCTCCGTCATCTGCGCTAAGCTTCGACTTTGAGTCGACTGGAGTGGGCATGATTTTGCAGTTTGCCATTTTAGCCCTGTAAACAATATCTTCGGCATACTTACGCTGACATAGGAACATGGCATTCTCGAATTTGGTCACGGAAATCCTCAAGAAATAACTCAACTTACCCAAGTCTGTCATGAAAAATTTGGATTTGAGCATGGTAATGATCTCATTTTTCAGCACATCAGAGGAGGCAGTCAGGACAATATCGTCGACGTAGAGCAAAAGGTTTGCAATGTCATTACCTCGATGAAAAATAAAAAGTGAGTTATCACTTTTGTTGCACATGAACCCAATCTGCAAGATGTAAATGGCAAAACGGTCATACCAAGCCCTGGGCTTGTTTCAAGCCATAAAGTGACTTCGAAGCCGGCATACATAGTGAGGAGCCGAAGGATGCACAAAGCCAGGTGGTTGATGCATGTATTTCTTTCAAATCCCTATGTAAGAATGCATTTTTCACATCAAGGTGATGAATCAGCCAATTCTTTCCCATAGCTATGCTCAAAACAGTGTGAATGGTGGCTGGTTTAACCACTGGACTGAATGTCTCACCACAATCAACTCTCTCTTGTTGCCCCGTGCCATTAGCCACAAGTCTCACTTTATGGCGTTCAAGCTCACCACTATATCTGAATTTGTGACGATATAGCCACATGCAACGAATCACATTCACCCCCTCTGATCTCGGGACAAGATCCCAAGTGCGCTGTGTAGTGAGCGCATTAAATTCCTCACGCATGGCTGCATTCCAATTCATATCAAGCTTGACTAATTTTGCGTTTTTAGGTATAGGTGAGATGGTCTGAGTGGATATGTTAAAGTGGACTTTCTGTTTGAAAATCCCGTGTTGAGCACGGATTTCCTTACGGTGGGTCGGAAGCGAAACTTTCGGGCTGACGGGAAGTGAGGGCAGTCTTAAAATATATTTATGATTCGTCAATACTTTATATTTTTGTTAGTTGTATATCATAGAACTCTTAAAAAGGACACAAAGTTCAGCGAATTTGCATGAGTATTGTTGTCTGATTTAAATCATTTCTGTAGTCTTTAGATCCAAGTTAAAATTCTAATGAAATAATAGTAATGCATGTGATGAACTAACATTTCAAAAAATTACAAGCTTGTAAAGGTAAAATCAGTATATACTTATGTCATCTTAAATAACGTGAGTGATATAATTGTCCAAGTGAAAAAATGAAGAGAAAAAGTGGGGATGAGTTCAGCCTCTTTTTTTCCTATTTTCTTGAAGTTAGATTAACTAACTTTTCTCTAACCAAGACCTAATATTATGTTGCTCTTCTTTTCTCTAACTAAGATTAATATTATGTTGCTCTTTCAGGTAATTATACCTTCTTTTAAATGAAGACCTGCATACGGGGATTAGTCATTCAATTTCTTTGAAGGACAGATTCTCTATTTTACTTGGGACTTTTATTGTTAACAACAAACCTTTTCTATTTTTAAGAGTTATTTTGGATAGTTGTAGACAGATTCTCCAAGAACATCATTTATATAAAAGAATTAGGATAGATATAATCATATCACATATTTGTATCTTGTAATCTCAAATTAACCTAAATATAAAACTATAAAACATACATATGTATTCAATCATTTTGAGTTCAATATGTTATCGCATACACAATTCATTTTCAGTTTACTTTTTCAGTTTTATTTATATTTTTTTTAAAAGTGGGGCTTCCAACTTTTAAAATGGTAAATATTTTTTAAAAAAAATCCATTTGACATGAACGCACGTGTCCAATAACTAATAAGGATAAAAAAATAAATTTAAACTTGAATTATTATGAAAGTTATTTTTTTGACGGACTAAATAGGAGATAATGAGAAAGTATCTTTTTTCTTCCGTGTATTCAGGTAAAAAGATGGCAGAAAGGCTGGTCATGAATCACAATTTAAATTATTTTTCAGAGAATATTGAAATTTTACTGAACAACAAGGTAACCCCTAGGACAAGTGAAAATCTAAAATCCAAATGGAGCAAAAAGGGAACTTTTAGGCTTCCATTTAAATACTTGTGTGTTTTTCATATTCCCCTTCGACTAAGAGTAAAATGAAAACATAATAATTAATTTTATAAACTTCTAAAATGATATATTTTGAGACATATTTGACAAATATTTTAAGGCGAAAAAAAATACTTCGTAGCGAATGTTTAAGAAGCAATTTGTTCGTCAAATGATGATTGGGGTGTTCTCAAACAATTTTGGATGAATTGGGTTGGGTGGGGGCGGGGGGGCAAGAGCTCTGATGAGCTCTCATGGGTGGAAGGTTAAAGAGTACTTAAAATAAAAGAAAATGGGCCCCACATATGTTTAGGAAACTTCAAAGCAAGAAGCAGCTCAGGGTAAAACATCTTCCCACTCTTTAGGAATATTTTTAAAAGAGTCGAACAAAGTGGCATTTGAGTTTCTAGACTTTCTTCATTGTATATTCCATTTGCCTTAGTAATCATCAATATTTAATAATCTATTCAAGTCAATATATTTTGAATTATTTGTCTAATGGCCGCCTCTTCTGAACTTGCACCTATATAATCCCTCTACCTTTACTCATTGCCACCAATAATAACTTTTCCCTTTCATTAATTTGTTCTTTGAAACCATACTATACTAAGATAAAGAGAAATACAAGAACATTAAATCAAGAACACAATTTGGGTATCTCTAAATACCCTTATTACATTCATTTGAGCAAGTTTGAGGTATTGGGGACATAGTTTTTATTTTCAAGTACATTACATATCATTCGCCTCAGGGTGTTAAAAATAACATTTTTGCATAGTTGACGAGTTTAGCTTAGAGTTGACGGGAACTAAAAAAGAGATTAGTGTTTTGATCGATCGAGTGAACGTTGGTTCAAGATTGAAATAAATAATTCCTTGATTATTTTCACTAATTGAAAGAGTATATATATAATTTACATATTTTCATAATAGGAAAATCATATTCATATTCTACTCTTAAAACCTTATTCTACTTGGACACTAACTATATAATTATGATAATACAATTATTATGGTAAGTGTACAATAATAATTATACCACAACATTACCTAAACTAGTAGACTAAAACCTTACCTAAAGTCAAGACTATATACACGGCCATATACATTAAATCGAGATTGAATATACATACGATATACACGTGTATATTGTGTATATCGTATGTATATTTAACACACCCCCGTAATCATAGCGGGCGGTCTTCGTACGCTGAGACTATCCCTAAAATCTTCAAAAAGGACATGGGGAAGACCCTTTTGTAAAGATGTCTGCAATTTGATACCTGAAAGTGACATGACAGACGCGTACTTGTCCACGAGCTACCTTTTTCGCGAACAAAGTGAATGTCCATCTCGATATGTTTAGTGCGCTGGTGCTGAACCGGATTACCAAAAAGATAGATGGCACTAACATTATCACAATAAACCAAGGTAGTTTTTTGAATAGGACAATAAGCTCTAATAGAAGATTACGTAACCAACATGATACAGAGACCACACTGGCTACCCCTCGATACTCGGTTTCTGCATTAGAGCGGGACAGTGTCGACTAACGTTTCACAGACCATGAGACCAAGTTATTACCAAGAAATATGCAATAGTCGGGCGTGGAACGTCTGGTATCCGGACAACCACCCCAATCAACATCTATATACGAGACAAGTGTAGATGTCGAAGACGGATATAGATGTAAACCATAGTCAAGTGTTCCCTAGATGTACCGAATAATGCGTTTGAGCGTATTCATGTGTTCAACCCTGGGATCATGCATAAACAAGCATACATATTGTACGGCATACATAATATTTGGTCTTGTGAACGTAAGATACTGAAGGGCCCTTGCAAGACTGCGATAGTTGGTCGGATCCTCATAAGGTGAGCCAGCCGCAACACCTAACTTGGGTTTAGTATCAACTGGAGTGGAAGTGTACTTACAGGATGACATCTCAGCCCTCTCAATGATCTCAGCTGCATACTTCATTTGTGATAAGAACAACCCACCTGCATGACGAGTTACAACAATCCTCAAAAAGTAACTTAAGGGCTCCAAGTCTTTCATAGCAAACTCAGAACTGAGCATTGTCATGATAAACTGGCGCAATGTATCAGACGAGGCAGTCAAGATAATATCATCCACATATAATAGTATATAAGTCAAGGAAGAACCACAATGATAAATGAACAATGAATTATCAGACCTGTTGTGAGAGAACCCAATAGTCGAAACATAGTATGCAAACCTCTTATACCAAGCCCGTGGGGACTGATTAAGTCCATACAAGGACTTCTTCAACAAACAGACATGATGAGGATATTTGGGATCCCTAAACCCCAAGGGCTGATGCATATAGAATGTCTCCTTGAGATCACCATGTAAGAAATCATTCTTCACATCTAACTGATGAATGAGCCATGCTTTAGAAAGAGCCAAACTGAGCACAGTGCGAATGGTAGCCGATTTGACCACCGGACTAAATGTCTCACCACAATCCACACCAACCTACTGAGTCTTACCATCACCGACAAGATGAGCCTTATGACTTGCAAAAGAATTGTCAGAATTGTCCTTATGAGCAAAAATCCACATAGACCTAATAATATTAACACCAGATGGACGGGGCACCAACTCCCATGTCTTATTATCAATAAAAGCATTATATTCATCGATCATAGCAATTTTCCAATTCGGGCCATTTAAAGCACACACAGGATTACGGGGGTAGGGGTGATTTAAGAACATTAGAATTTAAATTAAAATGTTTTTTTGGTTTAAAAATACCACATTGACTACGAGTGACTGGTCTTTGACTCGGGGGAGAATTGGCAGATTTTGGAAATATCAGGACATGTGACAGACTGGCCAACAGGCAGTGGGCTGCTGGCCCAACACGAAAACTAGAGGATCTCGTGACTGGAACAGTGGAGGTAATGGGCTGGATAACTGGCCCAATTATCATCACTGGCCCAATAACTAGACTGGACACAGTGGCTGGTGATGGAACAGTAGGGCCAACGGGCAGTGGGCCCGTTAGCGGATTTAGGGTGCGGGACATATTTGAAAAATGGTAGATAATATACGGGAAGATATCATCATCCAAAAAATTATACGAACTAGGCACATGACTACTCACTTTAGTAAACGGAAATTGGGACTCATAAAAAAATAACATGCCACGATGAGTAGACGGATAACCCAAAAACACACAAGGGGTAGAACGAGCCTGAAGTTTGTTAATTGTGGTGGACGGAAACAACGGATAATATAAGCGCCCAAAGACCCTAAGATGTGAATACGAATGAGTCTTATTATATAAAATTTGAAGAGGGGATGAATATGTCAAAATTTGGTAGGAAGAATGTTGGAAGATATGTAGTCATTTGTAGAGCATGATGCCAAAAGGAGGGGGTACGGAAGCATGAATCAATAAAGTTCGGACAATGTTATTAATGGTATGAATTTTGCGTTCGGCTTTCCCATTTTGTGAAGAAGTATGAGGACAAGAAAAATAAAATTGATCCCATTATTAGCACAAAACTTCCAAAACTCCCGTTCGAATTGAGTTCTAATGAATGCTCTAAATTTTAAGAAGGTGGAAAAAACTTGAGACTTTTTCGCTATCGGAAAAGTCCATAAAAATTAGAATAATCATCCAGAAATAGAACATAATAACGATGACCCAAAGAACTGAGAACATGAGATGTCTATAAATCGCTATGAATAATATCAAATGACATTAAAGTATGAGAATTAGAGTCTACAAACGACAATCGAATAATTTTTCCTAAAGAACAAGATTGACAATTCGGAGTACTACGCGTACCCTTACAAGAAATAATTTTTTTTTTATCTAGGGAAGACAAAATAGATGACCCCAGATGACCTAGACGAGCATGCCACAAGGAATGAGCAAGGGCTGCAAAAGTTGATGGCAAGGTTGGACTCGAGAGACCGGAACTTGGCGTGATAGGATAAAGCTCTCCCCTTCTATCACACCTCATTAGAGGAATCCCCGTCTTGAAATCCTTAACAGAAAACCCAAACGGATCAAATTCAATAGAAATAGAATTAGCATTGGTGAATTTATGGACAGACACCAAATTTTTAATCAATTTAGGGACATGAAGGGTATTTTTCAAAATAAGGGGTAAATGGGGGTAGATAAAGTTTTATGACCGTAATCACGAATTAGAATTGAATTATCATTACCAACAATTATTCCATGATTGTTGCTCAAATTGGAATAAGATGAGAGAGTACCTGGGTCAGACGTCATGTGAGTAGTGGCGCCGGTGTCCATGTACTAATTTGGGTCCGAGGGATTTATTCTAAGTGTGTGCATCACAGCTTCAATATCGGTAGGAGTAGGGCCTGCTGCATGATGGGCCTGGTGGGGCCCAGGCCTGCTGACTCGAAACCCCACTGTATCGCTGGACCCGAACTGGGCCAGAACTGCAAGGCCGAAAGTGTGGCTGAAACTGGGCCCAATTACCGTGGGCTGAAGGCGCTGGAAAACAGGGACTGTTGGGCCACTTCCCACGACGAGGGGGCCCAAGGCTAGGACGAGTTGGGATGTGGCCCACTGCCACTGTTTTGGCTACCACCACCACTGCCGGAACCGCCGCATTTTCCCCAATTCTTGCCGCCACCGTGAGCACGGTTTTGGCCCAAATTATCAACAAAATCTGG
The DNA here is from genome assembly GCA_029783415.1 of Anisodus acutangulus. Classification (NCBI taxonomy): domain Eukaryota; kingdom Viridiplantae; phylum Streptophyta; class Magnoliopsida; order Solanales; family Solanaceae; genus Anisodus; species Anisodus acutangulus. Next base: position 28,712,504 of record CM056492.1, on the reverse strand, counting down.
AGAATTTGTGTAGGACGTCATCATGACTACGGGACTAGCACTGGTAGCCACCTTCTTAGCCAATTCGGCTTCTTCCAAAGTAAGCATGGAGTGTGCTTGATAGAAATTTGGGAGAGGGTTACTTTGATGAAGGAGAGTTCCAATGACACTATAGGCCAGCAAAAATCTGTAGAACTAGACGATCTTCACTAACGGGCGCACCAACGTTGCGGAGTTGGTCTGCCAATTCTTTCAACCTTTTTCAATAAGCTGAAACGTTCGGGAAATTTTCCATGTTGACGTGGGAAAATTCCTGCTCAAGAGTAACATCTCTGGAATTTTGATTATCTTGGAAGCAGCCATCGCCGTAGCGTCCGGCTCAATAATCATCTGCAACAGATCGGTAGAGATGGTGGAGTAAATCTACTAAAGGACGGTGGCATCAAGAGTCATCCACAACCTAGGATCATCCTCGCGTTTAGGCACCTCCGTATCATCAGGAGCCGCGGGGATTATGTGGTGGATGACTTGATGCGAGCTTGCGTGAATTTTGAACAGTTCGGCCCACGTCGCATATTGGACGTTTTCTATTTCAAGAATAAGAGGGATGTGATTCTTGATGTTAGAAACAACTAGGGAAGGGTGAAACATGTTCTTGGAGGTAGACATAATGAAAGAAGATTTGGTGAAGAAAGAAATAATTTCCGATCACGGAAACCGAGGAAGGGAGCTCGGAGCCGGACTGTTTGGACGGAAAAAATTGGGATAAAAAATACTCTGTTGACATGCCTCAGGTAATTTTCCAGAAATTTTCACTTATAATATTTGCGACCAGTGAGGGTTTTCTGTCATGTGAACAATTTACTTAATTAACATTCCAATGACTTGCAGGAAATGAAGGAACAAGGTTCCGCTGAAGACAGATTGGTACTTCTAAAGGGTGTGAGTGGAGCCTTTAGGCCAGGTGTTCTCACAGCTTTGATGGGTGTTAGTGGAGCTGGTAAAACAACACTGATGGATGTGTTGGTCGGAAGAAAAACATGAGGATATATTGATGGTGACATCAAGATTTCTGGATATCCAAAGAAGCAAGAATCCTTTGCACGTATTTCTGGATATTGTGAGCAGAATGACATTCATTCGTCTTATAGTACAGTTTATGAGTCCTTGGTTTACTCAGCTTGGCTGCGTTTACCTTAAGATGTTGACGAAAATAAGAGAAACGTTGGTTCCTCTATAAATTCTTTCTCCATAATGATAATATATCCTACAAATTGGTCGAACCTATTAAAGAACTGTGCATGGAAGCTAATAACATTATCAATTGATAACCTTTCTGCGGATGTTTGTTGACGAAGTTATGAAATTTGTGGAGCTAACTCCTCCATTAAGATCAGCCTTAGTCGGATTTCCTGGAGTCAGTGGTCTATCGACCGAGCAACGCAAAAGGCTGACCATTGCAGTTGAACTGGTAGAAAACCCCTCTATCATTTTCACGGATGAACCAATTTCAGGTTGGATGCAAGAGCTGCTGCCATTGTAATGAGGGCTGTTAGAAACAATGTTAACACTGGAAGAACCGTCGTCTGTACCATTCATCAGCCTAGTATTGACATTTTTGAAGCCTTTGATGAGGTGAGTTATTAACCTTCCAGGACAATAAACCTAATGTTGGTTTCCCCTTTTCTTCGCCACCAAATACTAAAGTAAGCATAGCTTTGCAGCTATTTCTAATGAAACGAGGAGGACATGAGATATATGTTGGTCCTTTGGGTCGCCATTCTTGCCATTTGATCAAATACTTTGAGGTATGTTATCAGAGAAAAAATATGAGTTTTCTTTTTCGTAGTTGTTATGATCAAATACTAATAGTATTAGTTTTATCTTGAATCCAGTCAATGCCTGGAGTTAGTAAGATAAAGGAGGCTTACAATCCAGCAACTTGGATGTTAGAAGTCACAGCCTCATCTCAAGAAATGATGTTAGGGGCCGACTTTGCTGATTTATACAAGAAATCAGACCTCTACAAGAGGAACAAAACCTTGATTGCTGATTTAAGTACCCCTCGTCCCGGTACAAAGGATCTGCATTTTGAAACTCAATTTTCACAGCCTTTCTGGACCGAATGTATGGCTTGCCTCTGGAAGCAACACTGATCGTACTGGCGTAATCCAGATTATACTGCAGTTAGATTCATTTTCACAACATTCATAGCACTTCGTCTTTGGCACAATGTTTTGGGATCTTGGTATCAAAGTGTAAGTACAAATCACAAAGAAGTAAATATAAACTTAAATATAACCTCGTATAGTATTTAAGCTAAAGTATTCGAGCTTTGTTGATCACAAGAATCGGAGCCAGGATCTTATCAACGCTATGGGATCCATGTATCCTGCAGTTCTCTTCCTTGGTGTACAAAATTCATCATCAGTGCAGACTGTTGTAGCCGTTGAGCGTACTGTATTTTACAGAGAAAGCTGCTGGAATGTATTCTGCCATACCTTATGGCTTTGGACAGGTAAACATACAGTTCAATTTGTTACAATCTATACATAATTCTGCCAAAAAGAAAAAAGATTCATTAATCCATGAAACTTTACTCTTGCAGGTTCTCATTGAAATACCTTATGTATTTGTACAATCGGTTTTCTATGGTGTCATTGTTTATGCAATGATCGGGTTTGAATGAACTGCTGCCAAATTCTTTTGGTACTTCTTTTTCATGTATTTCACCCTTTTGTACTTCACCTTCTATGGCATGATGACCGTGGCTATTACCCCTAACCAAAATGTTGCTTCCATTGTCGCGGCCTTCTTCTATGCAGTATGGAATCTCTTCTCATGATTCATCATTTCACGACCTGTAAGTTCTTGAAAATCCTTCATATCCATCATTTTTAATCCATGTAAACTAATTTGAAGCTCGAAAACATGACATGTTATTGCTCTCTTTTTCTAAAAACAGCGTATCCCAAATATGGTGGAGATGGTACTACTAGGCATGCCCCGTTGCATGGACCTTGTATGTTCTTATTGCATCACAATTCGGAGACCTCCAAACTAATCTTACCGATGAAGAAAATGTGGAACAATTCTTGAATAGTTATTTCGGATTTAAGCATGATTTTCTTGGAGTAGTTGCAGCTGTGATCGTTGCATTGCCTGTTATGTTCGCCTTAACATTTGCATAGGCCATTAAGGCATTCAACTTCCAGAGAAGACAAGAGTACATATGAGACAAAAAGAGTACATATGAAAAACAAGAGGTTATAAAAATTATGTATAGGTCACAACTTGAAGACCGTTTTTTGTTTTTTTTTTTGTCATTTTCTTTGCATTTATTACTATGCATGTTCTTTTATTTTTCCTTACTGAATTCCAATTTTTCCTGTAGAAGAATTACTTTGTCAATGATAATTGAAAATATACCAGTAATTTTCCCCAGTTTGGCTTTATAATGATTTCTTTTTTCTTTTGATAGAAGTACTCGAAATTTGACGAGTAGTAATTTCAAATAGTTACTGAAGAGAGGGACACCTTGTAATCCTGCTGCTTTATTGATTTCCTTCTTTGTGTTTTCCCCACCCTTTGGGTCTCATGGCTTGAGAAAATAAAGCAGTGGTGCTAAAAATTCAACAATCACGAAGGAGGGACACTAATAACATATTCCCTTAGTTCGTTATTGTCCATGTTTGACTTGACACACGTACTAATAAATAAAGTGATAATTTTGCTATATCATTACTAATTATTATATGTTTGAAATGAATTGGAAATAATTAAGGTAAAAATAATAATGATAAAATAGATATAAAATAATAAATTATTTCTTAGTTTTTTATACTGAACAAGTAAATATTGATCTATTTTTAGTACTATACTGAACAAATCAAAATAGACGGAAAGAGTAATTTGTAATTGAAGACCAGAAAATGACTAGTAGAAAGCTGTGAAGATTTTATTGAAAAGATCAATTGATTTGAAGCGTGATACAAGAAAATGTTTATAATTTTCTAATTAAGAATTATGTGAACTTTGATCAACATTATAGAAAATATTAAGAATTTTCTTACTAAGAAATGTGTTAACTTTGACTAACATTGATTGTCATGTTTTTCTTTTCGAGAGTCAAATTGTGTGAATCTTGATCAACATTAATTGTCATGTTTTGCTTTTCGAGAATCAAATTGTGTGAACTTTGATCAATAATTTAAAATATATTTTCCATCAAATTTACAGGAAAAATCACAACTTATAGTATTTTTTGTATAGTTTTTGAATCTCTAAATTTTTATTATAAGATATTGAGTTGATCTAATTTAGTTTAGTTTAAAAAATTAGTCAAATTGAATTTTGAAGAAATGAAGCATGATAACTAATTTGGGATGGAGGGAGTAACGTAAAGGGAAAGAAGTTCCTAATCATAGAGTGGATTAGCAGATTCTTTATACTTCCCCCGGTTCAAAATAAGTGTCACTCAGTTTTTTTATTTTAGTTCAAAATAAGTGTCACTCAGTCTTTTTATTTTAGTTCAAAATAAGCGTTCACTTACATAATCAAGAATGAATTAATTTCTTCATCCATCCCAAAATACTTGTCGTCCTTACAAAAAATAATTGTCTCAGAATATTTGTCGTATTATTTAACCAAGATAAAATTAAGTATTTTTTTCCATTTTACCCGTGTATTAATTAGCAACATTTAAGAGGTTCTCATCCTTGATATAGTAAATATTTATTGAGGAGAGATAATATGATGAAATATGTTAAGAGGGTAAAATAGTCGAAATGTTACCCTTATTAAATTCTTTCTTAAGGGGCGTGTAAATAAAAAATGCGACAAGAATTTTGGAACGGAGGGAGTATTTTCTTCCAAATTTACCCTATTTAGATAATTGAGTTTTTATGTGATCAGGAAACTATATTAATTAAATAGTACTCCCTATGTATCAAAAAGAGTGTCCACTTAACCATTTGCACACCCCTTAAGAAAATAATAGTAACTCTTAAGTAAAAATTGGTAATGTATACGGTAAAATTTATATAAGACAACTGTACCAATTATGATCTAACACGTGGAGTATGATGCTGAGTCAAAGCCCCGTCAGTTAACATCATTATCGGTCTGATATGCATGGTACCGGGTGCGACGTGAGCATAGCCGATACCGATATTAAAGAAGGTTGAGAGCCGTTTGCATCGTAACGGATGACGGTTACTCAATCTGGTCACACGACTTCCAACAGCCTTTTAATAGCATTTTTGAGAGATTGATTGTCCAATTATTACAACATTCATGCTCCTGCATTTATGAGGGCATATTTCGTGGGTTGTGTACCCGTGTAGCTCATGTATAAATAAGACACATTATTCTAGTGTAACCCATCAAATACTTGCTTCCACAATATACTTACTGATATTCTCTCAATTTCATACAAGTTATATTCACTTTGGCTCAGAAGTTATCTCAAGACTCAGGCTAATTACTGTTTACTTTGTCTTATTATTATTTATCTTAAGTATAATTCTTATCTAACGTGTCACTTGAGATCCACATGTCTTTGACCATGTATACAAATTCAACTCTACTATTTTACGGGTAAACAGTCTAGCGCCCACCGTGGGGCTTGGACAATTGTGGTTTCACAAGTGACCCTTCTACTAATTTACATTTTTCTTTAAGTCTTTTTGTTTGTTCAGATCAGACAAGATGACAGGATTAGGTGACAACAACCGTAACATCAGGGGCAATACTGGCAATCTGGGGCCAGACGACATGACGCCCAGAGACCCGATGTATACAGACGATGTCACTACTGCGGACGGTCAGACTAAACACGGAGATGATCCTACTGATGAAACACCCGAAGAAACCATACAAAATCTTTGGACATAGAATATTGCAATAAGCGCATAATTGGAGCATATGAAGCGGTTTCAAGAAGATTTCATGTCCAGGAATACTAGCAGTACTCCGATATGAGAACTGGCTCATCCACCAAACACACACGGAGAAACCGATGATGGTCGAGGGAGAACTGATGATAACTAAGACAGATCTGCAAATGGTGGCTCGGAGAGCGAGATTCCTGAAAACTCATTCCGGGAGAAGGTCCTGAAATTCATGAAGGACGTGACTAGCAAAGTTGATACCAATGTAGAGAAGGCAGACAAAACTGCCCAGGAGTTTCGGCAATAGTTCAGCCAAATACTGGGGGGCCCACCCATGGTTGACGGTTCGGATGCGAAGAAATATATTATGTTAGTGTATTAGTTAGAGGCTGCGCCCGAGTTAATACCCAAAAGATTCAAAATTCCTTTTGTGTCTAGTTATGACGGAGCTATCGATCCCCATGAGCATATCATGGCCTATACTAAAGCCGTAAAGGAGAACAATCTACGAGAACACGAGATAGAATCGGTTCTGATTAAAAAGTTTGCTAGGACACTCACCAAGGGAGCATTGACATGGTATTCACAGCTCCCCGAGCATTCAATCAGTTAATTCGCCCAGCTCACATACATGTTCATAAAGGCTCATGCAGGGTCCCGGAAGGTGAAAGCACGCAATGCAGATATCTTTCGCATTGCGCAAGAAGAATCAAAACTCCTTAGGGACTTTGTTACACGGTTCCAAAAGGAGCGAATGTTATTGCCAAAGAACCAAGACGAATGGACTGTAGAGGTTTTCACGAAAGGGTTGAATCCAGCAGGCTCGGATGTTTTTCGAAAGCTCAAAGAAAATCTATTGGAGTTTCAGGAAACTACTTTGTAGGACATACACAACCGGGTTGAGACCAAGATCCGGATTGAAGATGATATACTTGAAGCTAAGGCCGGTAGTATCTTCAAAAAAGCGGAGAAAGGGAATTCCTCAAAGAACGGATATCAACCTTATACTCCCACTGGAAAGTAAGGAGGGGGACAGGGTTTCCGCTCTTTTGACAAATCAAATAGCAAAAGAGGTTCCGGATGAAACAATCAAGGATCAGGGAATTTTAAAAAAAAACTCATCCATTGGGTATCCAAAGTTATCCGAATACAACTTCAACATCGACAAACATCATATGGTAGTAGTATTAAGGACACATCCAATGTCTCGACCTCTGAAGTTGTTGTAGTCTGATCCAAGTAAAAGAGATCAGTCCATCTGGTGCGATTCCATGACACTCATGGGCATAAAATGGTGGATTGTAGGCATTTATGAGAGGAGGTGGCAAGAATGCTAAGCAGGGGCCATCTCCGGGAGTATCTGAGTGAAAGAGCTCGGAACAATTATGAGCGAGGACCACCTGTAGAAGGAATGTCTAACCCGGTTGCGCCACCTCATGTTATAGACATGATTTATGGTGGATCAATTATTGCTGCTACATTATTCACAACGGCTAAAAAGACGAGAGTCTATGACAAGAAAATAGGTTTCGTGAGATACCCGATGAGCACACTATCACGTTCACCGTAGATGATGTTGTTGGTGTAACGATACACTGGTAGTCACAATGCCTATTGATTTCTTCCAGGTCAAAAGGGTTCTAATTGATCCCGAAAGTTTAGGTAACATAATCAGACTGAAGGTGGTGGAAGAAATGAATATGACAGATAAAATAGTTTCGGTTGTCAGAACTCTTTATGGTTTCAACATGTCAAGTGTAACCACGAAGGGGGAAGTAGACCTACCGGTGGATGCGATTGAGGTTGTCAAGATGAAAAGGTTTTATGTCATCGATGGGATATGAGGTACAATGAAATATTTGGTAGACCATGGATACATGATATGAAGGCGGTCCCATCAACCTTGCATCTGTCGGTGAAATTTCACACCGAAGGGAATTCAGCAAATACGAGGTGAACAACATGTTGTCAGGGAAATGTTTGCTATAGAGGAACGAGAAGAGGCAACAGACCACGAATAGCAATTATATAAAGTGGAACCGGTACCCTAAGAGGTTCACTAAGTCCCGCTAGAAGAATCAGTAGCAGCCTATTCAGAGGAAGAGTTTTCAGATCGATATCAAGTACCCAGATACTTTTAGGTACCAGATGAATCAGACACCACCAAGTCTACTGTAGATGAGTTGGAGCATATTGCACTACATCCGGAAAATCCCGATAGGAATGTATACTTGGACACCGGATTAACCCCGGAGCTCAAAGATTTAATTCTTAAATATCTTATATCTAACAATGATTGCTTTGCATGGTCTCATGAAGATATGACATACATTCCTCCAAAAGTGACAACTCATAAGTTGGGCCTGGATCTCAGTTTTCCTCTAGTACGACAGAAGAAATGGTCGATAGCCAAACTCTGTAACAAGTTTGTTAAGGAAGAGGTAGCTAGATTACTCAATATAAGATCAATCCGGAAGGTAAAATACTCGGATTGGTTAGCAAACATAGTTGTAGTACCTAAAAAGAGAAATAAATTTAGAATGTGCATTGATTACAAAGATTTAAATAAGACATGCCCTAAAGACTCATTTTCGCTACCGAACATTGACCAGATCATCAATGCTACGATCAGACATGAGATAATGAGTTTTCTTGATGCATATTCCAGGTATAACCAAATAAGGATGCACCCGGAAGACCAAGAAAAAATATCTTTTTAACTACTTTCGGTACTTATTGTTATAACGTTATGCCTTTTGAAATAAAAAATATCGGGGCCACGTATTAAAAGGTTACTAAATAAAATGTTTGAAAAGAAAATAGGTAAAATAATGGAAGTATATATATACGATATGCTTGTTGAAAGTCTTCGTACAGAAGATCATTTAAGTCATTTGCAGGAAACATTTGAGGTACTAAGGAAGTATAATATGAAGCTGAATCTTGAGAAATGTGCCTTTGGGGTCCGTTCCGGTAAATTCTTTGGTTTTTAGGTTTCTCAGAGAGGAATAGAGATAAACTCTGACAAAATAAAGGCTATTGAAGATATACCAAACGTACTAGAAGATGTCAAAGCAGTACATCGGTTGATCGGTCGTGTGGCGGCCTTACACAAATTTATATCCCGATCCTCGAAAAAATGCCATAGGTTCTTTCCACCTCTAAAGAAGAAGAATGATTTTATACGAACACCCGAGTGCCAGTAGGACCTAAGAGACATGAAGACTTACTTATCTAGTCCTTCACTCATGTCAAAGCCAAAGGATGGAGAACAACTACTGATATACTTATCAGTCTCGGAGGCAGCAATAGTGTAGTGCTGGTACGGGAGGAAAAAGGTACACAATTTCCTATTTATTACGTAAGTAGAGTATTATCAGGGGTCGAAGCCCGTTACCCGTTACCTGAAATATTGGCTTTTGCCTTAGTAATATCATCGCGAAAGCTTCGACCTTATTTCAATGCCACCATATTTTCGTAGTAATAACTTTACCTTTAAAAAATGTGTTGCATAAGCCCAAACTATCCGGGCACTTGCTAAATGGGCGGTAGAGTTAAGTGAATTTGATATTGAATATAGACCCCGGACTGAAATAAAATCGCAAATCCTTGCAGACTTTATGGCCGACTTCAGCTTGGGGGTAACCCTATAGGCAGAAAAAGAGGCTATCCTGATCTCGGGGATTGCCCCCGAGATCTGAACACTTTATACAGATAGTGCCTCGAATGTCAAGAGGACCATCTTGGGTGTTGTATTATGAACTCCCACCGGTGAAGTTTTAAGACAAGATATGCATAGTATTCTGTTGACTAACAATGAAGCGGAGTATGATGTTTTAATTACAAGTTTAGAATTAGCTCGGGGACTAGGTTCACAAATCATCGATGTCAAATGCGACTCATTGCTGGTAGTAAACCAAGTCCACAGAGTGTTCAAAACAAAAGAATAACGGATGTTGAGATATCTCGAAAAAGCTTTGAAGTTGTTATCCATTTTCCAAGAGTGGATGGTGGTACATATACCTCATGAGGAAAACATAGAGGCGGATGCACTAGCAAACTTAAGCTCCATCATGGAGTTCGAAGACTCTAAAATTGAGTTGGTTGTTCAGTTGTTGTATTCGGTGCTGGATCTTGTTGGATATGATGAAGTAAATTCAACCATCCTACTTTGAGACTGGAGGAATGAGTTCTTGGATTATCTCGTGAATGAAAAGCTCCCGGAGGACCAGAAATCATCTAGAGTTTTGAGGACCAAGGCAACCCGGTACAGTGTCATTGATGGAAAACTCTACCGTAGGTGTTTTTATGGTCCCTTAGCTCGGTGTGTGGGCCCTGATAAAGCAGATTACGTGATGAGAGAAGTCCTTGAAGGCATCTGTGGAAATCATTCATGAGCGAAATCCCTGATGAGGAAGCTCATGAGGGCTGGTTACTATTAGCCTCGGATCGAGGAAGACACAAAGGCGTTTGTATGAAAATGTGATAAGTGACAGCTCCATGCACAATTGTTTCACCTATTGGGAGAGGAGTTGCATCCGGTAGTATCACTATGGCCGTTTAAGAAGTGGGGGATGGACATCAGCGAACCCTTGCCAGCGGCTCCAGGAAAGGTAAATCAAATTATTTTTATGACTAACTATTTTTCTAAATGGGTTGAAGTTACAACTTACGTAATTAAACGGGAGAAAAGGTGAAGGATTTCATCTGGCAACATATTATTTGTCACTTCGGCATCTCTAAGGAGATAATTTGTGACAATAGCCAGAATTTCATCGGTGCCAAGGTCACAAATTTCCTGGATGAATTGAACATCAAGCAGATCACCTCTACTCCCTATCATCCTAGTGCAAATGGACAAGCATAGTCAACAAACAAGACAATAATCCAGAATTTAAAGAAGAAATTAGAGGTTGCGAAAGGAAACTAGTCGTCCAAGCTATCAGTGATTTTATGGGCGTATCAAACCACGACAAAAATGAGTACTAGAGAAATTCCTTTTTCCCTAGTCTATGGTGCAGAAGCCTTGATCCCAGTGGAAGTTGGAACTCTCAACCTGAGATACCCCCGAGATGAGAGGATTCAAATGCAGAATCAATGTTCTTACATCTAGATTTGCTTGAGGAATATCGAGATTTGGCATACGTCCAGATGGTGACCCAAAAGTAGAGAATAGAGCATTACTACAACCGGCGCACAAATCTCAAACACTTCAAATTCGAAGACTTGGTGCTCTGAAGAGTCAACCAGAGTACTTGGGAGCATAATGCTGGAAAGCTAGAAACAAATTGAGAAGGACCATATACTGTAACTGGCATCGTCGGTAAATGAGTTTATCAACTTGCAGACCAACAAGGGAATATACTTACTAGAAATTGTAATGTGAGTCACTTGAAGAAGTATTGTGTATAGTAAGTCAGAGCATGCGCTACACTCTTTTTCTCTTCGACCGATTTTTGTCCCAACTGGATTTTTTCGGCAAGGTTTTTAATGAGGCAGCACCATGATATAAGCATGTTATTGATCTTACTGCCGAAAAAGTCTATCCAGTATTCAAGTCTTCATAGCATGAAGTCTCAAATACTGGGGGTCATAGACACTCAGAATGGAGTGAAAATCCAATGCTCTAAAGGAAAGCATCAATGATGGGGACTACCCGGATATTTAGAATACATGTAACCGGACTGACCACATTATATGGCAGCCAAATTATTGTTACAATTGTCTTCACATTTGTAATTCAAAGGAATCAATGAAAAGTTTCTTTTATGATTAATAAATCTTTGCTATCGCGAGCATAAAACGTATGTTATTATATTAAACATATCAAAAATTATGTGCCATAATGAATGGGAGACGTCATATTCTACAACACCATTAAAAATAAAGGCCCTCTCTTATTAAAATATTAACAGAAAATTTAAGCCTCCGAGTACAAGAAGTACTGGGGTTTTTAAGTTGTTCGGAGGCAAGTTAAGTCTAGAACTAACTTAGAAGGCTATAAGAAGCCCCAATCAAAGATGAAAAGAAAAACACTTCTTTAGAATTTGATTATGGTGGTCTAAAAGTTTTTAAAACTTCGAGTCTTAGCCTATTCATAAAGAGCGAACCTCAAAGCTAGATTTCAGTTCATAAGTAAAGTAATAAAGTTTGAAACTAATGCTTGCTTATGAAGATAAATAATGAATGAAAACTTGGAGTGAAATTTCAAAAAGGGAGAATTATTCATTCATTCATGTTTTTCCAAACTGAAACTAGTCCGAATACAAAAGTTACTAACCGAGCCCAAAAGCGACCCGATAACAAAACACAAAATTGAAATAAAAATCTGCGCAAAAGGTTACGGCATGTACGCTCCATGGTCTGTCAGGGGTGTTCCTAGTGGTATTCCTGGTGGTGTCCTCGGTACTTCCAATAAATTATGAGAAATAGAGGCTGATGCACCGGGTATATTATCGGAGGCAGAAAGCACATGCTCTTGGGAGTGAGGATCAGCTTCTGGGAGGACTTTCTCATTTTCGCCCCCCCAAATATGAAGCACTATCTTCTTCCATGGGCAGGGAGCCATCGTGGTTGTCAGCAGAGGCCAATTCTAATTGTTGGGCCTTGACAATTTCCTCATCATTATTTATTAGCCTGATTTTCACTGCCTCCAAAGCCTTTCGGTGCATCATGTAACCATTCTTGATCATGGCCAGAGTGTACTTGTCGATGGTGTCCTGGACCTCATCCTCTACAGTTTGAACGACCTGAGTAAGCTCAGCACTAGTGGTATGAAGGAGTTTGTTACCCCGAGTCAACGTAGCAATCTCTTTCAGTTGTCTCTCATTTTGAGCAGCTGAAGTAAAATACGGAATCTCAAGGATTCGGTCTCTTTCTTCAGAGCTTATATCTCAGTTTCTTTAATTTGGAGACGATAAGAGAAGGAACCAACATCAACTTCAAGGTTGGAGAGTCGCATAGTCAGATCTAACATAGTGTCTGAAGCCTCATTTCACTTTTTCTATCAATCCCCATCCCGGTCCTCGTGTAAAGTAGCATGTTGCTTATAAGCTTCTTTCTCTTCATCCAAGAGATTAAGTTTGTCACACAATTCATCAACCTTGGAAAGTTTCACCTCAGTTATTGTTAGCCGGTGAATGACGTTGTCCTTTTCTGTTTTCAAGGTAGTTTTTTCTTCAATCATGCATTGGAGCCCATCGTAGCAGAGAAAATTAGCCTGCAAATTGGATGTATTTGTCAAAAGAGGTTTTTGTGGTAAAATTAAAGCATGAGAAAATTGAAAAAGAGTGATACCTTGGCTGCAACATGCATCCCTTCATTGATAACGCACTCGGAGGACACCTGACGAGCCTTTTGCTTGTCCTTTTCCGATGCCATGTGCTTCATATAGTTAGCCACTCCGATGGGCTTAGAAAAAATATGGTAGTCGACAGAAAGTTGTAAGGTTACAGTCTAAAATTCTATAGGCTGAGCTATCGGGGCTGGATATTCATCTATCAACTCATCTCTATGTGAAGAAGAAACCCAGTCCAAGAAAGAGAAAATTTCATTATCTTCTTCTGGGACCATGGTCGGCATAAAAAGGGACCCATGGTCTTCATCAATAAGAGAGATAGAGGTATCGGAAGGTTCACGTTGGGGCTGGTGAGCAACGGAACTTGCCAGGGCAAACGAGAAAGTGGTGTAGCCGGTGCCATGATTGGTAATTTCTATTTTGGCAAAAAGTACGAGGGTTTCATTCCTCCTCCTTTCCAGAGTTGTTCTTCCCTGGGACTTTCATCATCCAGATCAACTACGGGGAGAGAATCGACCATCAAATCGGCACTACCGGGAAAGCTAGGAGGAGTTTGGTCGGAATGTTCGGGGGTCTTCTTCTTTAAACATTTTTCCTTATCTGGGGGATAGCAGAGGATTCACCTCATTGTTTTTTCCGCTCACGGCCTTCTTCTAGCATGCGAGCAGTTGTTTCCAGGTCAACAATTTCCTCTTTAGGAGGAGGTGTGTCCGTTGATTTGGAGAGACCTAGAAAAAAGGAAAAATAATTTTGTGAAAAGGTCAAGGAAGTAATTCAAAATAAGATTTACGATGCATATCGTGGTTGCAAGGTTCCCATTTCATCTTGAAAGCATGTTTTTCCCATATTTGGAGTTCCGGGGTGGAGAGGTTGATGATCTTCTGAACCCAGGTCCCAAGGTCTTCAATATCCACATGCTCCCATATGGTGGCTGGGGAAGGAATTCAACCCGGTCAAGAGAAGAAATGAGATATTTAAGAGAAAAGGCATCGTGGAAGCAAACTTACGGTGGTGGTTCCATCACTCCAGGATCGGGGGAAGGAGATCGATAGTCTGAATAAGGACGAATCTTTCCATCCAACCTGACAAGAGTGGTCTTGCTTCCTCGACGGTGCAGGTTAAAGACTCCATCATGGAAATTGCGTGGATAATAAAGGCAAATCAGATGGTCCATAGTAAAATCAACTTTGGTTTCCTGAGCGAAATACCGGAGGCACGCGACTACGCTCCATACCTGAGGACCCACTTGGGATATGCATACTTTGTACCGGCGGCAGAATTCTAGAATGACGCCATCAATTTCCTTCCAGAGTTTTATGGAAAATGGGTAAGTATAAATATAAGAGTACCATTCTTTATAAGAAGTAACCCTTTGTTCACTAGTAAGGATTAGGACTTCAATTGTTTCCCAACCGCAATTGGTCTACACAATTGGCAATATGTCAGCGGGGGTATCCTTACCGCCAGTTAGGACCTTGGAGGTTTTCTTTTGAAGATCATGGGTGAAACACCATGACCTCGGTATAATAGAAGAAACCAAGGGATTTTGGTAGGAAGGGGTCCTTGTTTGAGAGCTAGGGTTTCTCATGTGAGAAGAAGTGTTTCCACGCTTGAAAGGATTAGTTATGTTTGCAATAAAGAAGATGAAGGTAGTTAGAAAGTTGAGGATGTTTTTTGCAAAACTAAGAAAGGAATGTCTGAACCTTTGAGTTGATGGGGTATTTATAAGTAAAGAAACGGTGGCTTTGTTTGAAAAGATGAGGTATTGGATTTCAATCGACGGCTATATGTGGATGACAAATCAGGGATGATTAGACGGCGCGCCTCATCATTACTTTGCAAGTCTCCCATAAATCGAGGAAATGTGGAAGGATGTCGTCGTTTCATTAAGGTAACGATTGGATCATCAAAATATATGGACAACATTTCTCAGAGTTTCCCGCCAGAACACGGAATGTCAATTGGTTGGTAATTCAAATCCACTTTTCGGTTACGTAAGGGTTGCTACCGGAAAGTGCGGGGACTATCTGTATAGGGTAAATTTTGTATAAGATAGTTGTACGAATTATGACCTAACACATAGAGTATGATGGTAAGTCAAACCCCCGCCACTTTACAGCATTATCGATCTGATATGCATGGTACCGGGTGCAACGTGAGTAGAGCCAATACCGGTATTAAAGAAGGCTGAGAGTTGTTTGCACCATAACAGACGACAGTTACTTAATCCGGTCACACGACTTCCAATAACCTTTTAATAGAATTATTAAGAGATTGATTGTCCAATTATTACAACATTCATTCTCCTGCATTTATGAGGAAATATTTCGTTGGTTGTGTACTCATGTAGCTCATGTCAAAATAAGGCACATTATTCTATTATAACCCATCAGATACTTTCTTTAACAATATACTTATTGATATTCTCTCGATTTTTGTGCTTATATACAAGTTATCTTCACTTTTGCTTAGAAGCTATCTCAAGACTCAGGCTAATTACTGTTGCTTAGAAGCTATCTCAAGACTCAGGCTAATTACTGCTTATTTTATCTTATTATTATTTATCTTAAGTATAATTCTTATCTAACGTGTCACTTGAGATCCATGTGTCCTTGACCACGAATACAAATTCATCTGTATCGTTTTACGGGTAAACATGTAATTTGATTAAAATGTCTCTAATTAAATAGGTATTGAGATTTGGTCACCTAACACTTAATAAAGAAAAATTTTAAAAAGTAAAGTTAATTTTTTCTTAATTTAGTAAGTGAACACTCTTTTTGAAAAAAAAAAAAGGCTAAGTGAATCATCTTTTTAATTCGCAGAAATATTAACTAAGGAAAGTTTGATTAAAATATCTATTTTTTTCTTCTAGGAGTTAACATTTTTTTAAGGACGCAGAAAATCATTAGAACACTTCTTTAAACGGGAGGGAGCATTGTTTAATGAGTCGGAGATATCGAGGTCTTCACCATCTAATATTAATGCTTCGTTCACACTTGAATATTGTCTTTTTCCAGACTACGATTGAATGCGACCAAAAAGCTGGTAGATTTAACATTTCGAGTAATTGTGTGTTTTCAACGTGAGCTCGTGCCACTTGCTACAAAGCATGACTTAATTGGATGGTGTATACCTTAATTGCTACGTAAGTAAGAAGTAGGTTGTTTCTTTTGAAATTTTCGAGTAACTAGTTAATGAAGTTGAACTACCTTCTCTCTATATATTTATCAAGATGAAGAAAAGATTTCGACACATTGAGCCAAACTCATAAGAGCATATCAAGGCAATAAAAGAAAGATGGTACGTACATCTTCTCATTATTAGTCTGTTTGATTTTTGAATTTTATCTTACAATTGAAGAGTTAATAAGAAACATGAAGAAATGCTTTATTTTTGAAGAATTATTTACAAGTTTCATTGAGTTAGGTAAACTACTTTTGTTGTTGCAATTACATGTCTGAAAAAAACAAATAGTTGGTTAATAGATTATCAAGATTTTTTGTCTTTGCAGGATTAGGGTAGTCGATCTGGTAAATGATTAGTAGGTAGTCGAGTAATTTTTCTTTTCTCAGTCATAGAGTATGGTTCTAGTTCTAGCACCTATCTGCTTTCTTACTAGTATTCTTCTTATTATGATAGCATTATTTTATCCTACAATTTTATTACTTTTGTTATTTCACTTATTTTGGTTATCTTTACTATTTTCACTGTCATTACTTTTATTTACTCAATATTTTCATCATGGCTTTTTTACTCGGTATATTTTTTAATCATATTTTGAAAAATGATTTTCTTGAATTGAGGGCTATCGGAAATAACCTCTTTACCTTGCAAAGATAGGGTTAAGGTTTGCTTACCTATATCCCCATTTTTCTTAGACTCAACTTATGAAATCATACTGTATGTTACTATTGTTATTGTTGTTCAAATTAATGGGCTTTAACTACGTACATCGTCTTTGATCAGAGTGTGTGGTTAGGTGCAAGAGAGCTTTCAATTGAATGGGCGGACAATCCTGAGCACTGGACTTGGAACTACATTTACAATTCTGGGTACATCTCTCTCTCATTCTTGAATTAGTTAGATAAAAAATGATTTTTTTTTCAAAGAGGTATCATATTTTCAGAGGTGGATTCATGGTCTAAACTTGATACTCCATCCGGATCAAAAAGAGTGTCTACTTAGCATTTTTTTTAATAAAAAAGAGTGTTAACTTATCAAATCAAGAAAGAATTAATCTTATTTTTCAGATTTGCCCCTATTAAGTACTATGTGATCAAATCTCAATACATATTTAATTAAAGACAGTTTAGTCAAATTACTTCTTTTTATCTAGGAGTTTTATTTTCTTAAAGGGTGTGCAAATGACTAAGTGGACACTCTTTTTGATCGGATGGGAGTAGATTCAATCTTTGAGATACTTAGCCTGAATACATGGTAGGTTTGATATGATAGGTTTAAAATTTAATATTTATTGACATTTTAGTAATGATTCGTGTAGAAAATTTGGATTCAATTAATCTCATAAGATGAAAGCTGACATCCGCCTCGACATACTGCATGCCTGGGGTAGATGTTGGCCTTAAAATGGGTTCATCCGAACCTAGTATTTTCATTACAGATCATAGATATATGTGTGTTTGTGTGAAGATCCACTAAAATTTCAATAATATTACATCTGAACAATAAGTTTAGTGCTAGAAATCATAAAGTTTGAACTAATATATTCAAATCCTGGCTCCGTCGATGCGTACTTCGAGCATTTTTCAAACATATATACAAGATATTCTTCTTATTTGTGTGAGCATAATCATGATCATTAAGATTCTTTTCCTTCCAAAATGGCTATAAAGAATGTATCTCTAACACGACTCATAACTTAAAATCTTGTGCAGTACCGAAGTTGCTGAGCTTCGTAACGTCTGTTGGCTAGACATTCGAGGAAAGATAGACACACGACGACTCACTCAAAAGACAAGTTATTCGGCATATTTAGTGTTCAAGTTAACAGATAATCATCGCGAACTTGAAAAAGCAATTGCATCAGTAAGATTTGTGAAGGAAAAAGCAGAGGGCACTGATGAAGAGGGCTACACTGTTTTCCTCTCTAAGGCAAGGGAAGAAGGAGAAAATGGCAGATTTCCGCATCTTCGAAGCGATGGTTGGATGGAAATAAAGCTAGGTGAATTTTTCAACAACTTTGGTGAAGATGGTGAAGTTGAAATGAGGTTGATGGAGACTAAAAATCCTAATTGGAAATGTGGCATTATTGTTAAGGGCATTGATATTCGTCCTAATTAAATAGAGATCTAGTACTGTTATTTGGGCCTAAATGGAATTGATGTCTGGCTATATTTAAGTAGTTCTACTATTTTCAATGTGATTCTCTACTTGTTGTGTCCGTTTTATTTGGTCTTTTGAGTTGTGTACGACTTCCCTTCAAGTCTCTATGTTCGTGTAAGAGTGAGCTTCAACAATGCATGTTTTATGTATTAGCGAATATTCTCCGAATATTCTTTGTATATTTTGTAATTATGATAGATGTATATTTAAGGTAACTTAGGATTCTAATTGTATTAGGAATCAACCTTTGTAAGGTAAGTTAGGATTCGTACCATATTAGGAATCAACCTTTGTACATCTATATATATTGTGAATAATGAAAGGAATCCCCAAGGGAAATTATTCCATCTTTCAATGGTATCAAAGAGCCTAAAACCTAAATTCCTTCTCTTCCTCATTCTCGGCCGAAATTAGCATTTTTTTTTCTGATTTCACAAGAAAAAAAAAAAAATTTTTTTTTTTTTTGCTTTCCTCCCTTTCTCGGCCAAACCAGAAAATTCCCTTCCCTCGGCAGGCGAAAACCATGTCTTCCCCCACAAATTCCGGTTCATCCACTGGCACACTTGACAACCCCTCTCAACGCTCAAGATCTTCTTTTCATCCAGGCATTCGCCGTTAACAACATCAAGAATTTTATCCCTATAATTCTTGACCAAGAAGACTCACAATATTCCATGTGGATGGAACTATTCTACATTCATGCATGTGCATACAACGTGCTCGATCATATTGACGAATCTGCTCTCGTCCCACCGATGTTACAGACTCAATCAAGGCGTCGTCTTGACGCCATCGTCAAACAATGGATCTATGGCACCATCTCCAGAGACCTCAGTGCACTATCATGAAAATAGGTGCTACGGCATATGAACTTTGGGTCCGCTAGAAGAAATCTTTCAGACAATAAAAATACTCGGCCGTATATTTGGAAGAACAATTCAATAATACCCGCCTCGAGAATTTTAACAACATGTCCGAATATTGTAAGCAATCAAACTCATAACCGATCAACTATCCAACGTCGGGACTTCGCTTCGTAAACCAAGATGGTGCTTCAACTTGTTGCGGGTTTACCAAAAGGTGAATATGACACACTCGCAACAATGATTCAACAAGCCGACCCTTTCCCAAGTTTCAACAAGGCACGTTCACAACTATTGTTGGAAGAAACTAGACGTGCTAAACAAGAGGAACATAATCAAAAGGCGTTAGCCGTTGACGGGATGGCAACACTGCGCGCCAGAAGAAGACTGCCGGAAGAAGACTGCGCCAAGAAGAAGACCACCGCGGCCAAGAAGAAGACTGGAAGAAGAATGCCGCCAGAAGAAGAAGAAGAATGGCCAGAAGAAGAAGAAGAAGACTGCGGCCAAGAAGAAGAAGACTCGCGCCAGAAGAAGAAGAAGACTGCGGCCAAGAAGAAGAAGACTGGCGGCCAGAAGAAGAAGAAGACTGCGCCAAAGAAGAAGAAGAAGACTGCGGCCAGCAGGCCAAGAAGAAGCAGACTGTCCCCGATCGATTTGGGCCAGGCCTACACCACCGTGAACCTTCAACAGCCCGACGACAATTGGGACATGGGCACGGGGGCCACATCTCACCTCACCCGGTCGTCAGGTAACCTATCTCAACTACGTCGGTTAAAGTGTCCTCAATTTATTACTGTCGGCAATGGTCATCGCATTCCAATTGAAGGTTACGGTAACACACACACCAAACATCCACACCCGCCTTTCTCCCTAAACCACGTCCTATACACACCTAACATCATTAAAAACTTAATCTCTGTTAGAAAATTCACTAGCAATAATTCTGTGTCTGTCGAATTTGACCCTTTTGGTTTTTCTGTGAAAGAACTCAATACGGGGAAAATTCTTACACGCCACAATAGTGTGGGAGACCTCTACCCATTCACTCAATCTTCCGCTGTCAGACCGCAAGCACCTCTATCCCTTGCGGCAATCTCTCCCTCCACTTGGCACAACAGACTCGGACACCCCGGAGACCCAGTTTTTACTTTTCTTAGGACTTCTAAGCGTATTCAATGTAATAATGGAAAAATTGCCCAACACTGTTTTTCTTGTCCACTAGGCAAACATACTCGTCTTCCATTTATGTCATCAAACAGTGTTACTTTTTCTCCCTTTGATATTGTTCATGCTGATTTGTGGACATCTCCGATTGTTAGCTCTTTGGGTCATAAATTCTATCTAGTATTCTTGGATGATTTTTCACATTTTGTCTGGATTTACCCACTGAAATTCAAATCTGAAGTTTTTACAAAATTCATCGAGTTTTACAAATTCATTAAAACACAATTTGAAAAATCTATCAAATCATTCCAATGTGATAATGGACGTGAATTTAATAACTCGGCATTTCACAATTTCTGTTCTAAACAAGGCATGATTTTCCATTTTTCTTGTCCCTATACTTCTTCCCAAAACGGAAAGGCTGAAAGAATTATACGTACCATCAATAATATGGTCCGCACACTGTTTCATGCCTGTCTACCACCGCCTTTTGGGTCTATCTTTCATCAAAATGGTAGAATCCCTTCTTAATATTTTACCAACTAGCACACTCCAAAACAAGACCCCTACCGAAATCTTATATCGTAGGCTACCATCATATGATCACCTACGTATTTTTGGATGCTTATGCTACCCCAACATGGCCTCCACTGCACCTCACAAACTTGCACCTCGTGACTCTGCCATGTGTCTTCCTTGGTCTATCTCCTAATCATCTGGCTACTTGTGTTATGACATTGCTACTTGCAAAATCATCGTCTCCGCCACGTCACCTTTGACGAGACAACCTTTCCTTTTTCAAATCTCCGGAAATTTCAGACCACCGATTACATCTTTCTTGATGAACCAAGTCCGTCCCCGATCATCCAAAATCTATACCAACAGAATTTCACTATTCCGGCAGCCTCGCCATCGTCTCCAAGACCACCCCAACAGCCTCCTGCTCACCCCTACAGCCCGGTGGCGAGTCACCGTAAACCAGTCAAATTGAATCACGCCCACCAGTCCGTAACTGATGGACCAAAGAACCTCCCAGCCCGACCCACCGCCATCGCTGCCTCATCGTATGGAGACTCGTGCACAACACGGGATCTTCAAACCCAAGGTTCACTTCAATCTCTCCACACAAACCTTATCACCCATTCCAAAAAATCCAAAACTAGCAAAACTGGACCCAAATTGGAATGCGGCCATGGGCGAGGAATTTAACGCGTTAACCAAGCAGAACACTTGAGAGTTGGGACCTAGACCGAAGGTGTGAATGTTATCCGGTGTGTGGCTATTTCGGCACAAGTTCAGAGACAATGGTGACTTAGAGAGGTATAAGGCAAGACTAGTCGCCAATGGCACTAATCAGCAGGAGGGTATTGATTGTGGTGAGACATTCAGTCCGGTTGTTAAACCGGCCACTATTCGGACTGTTCTCAGTATTGCTATGGGCATGCATTGGCCGATTCATCAGCTTGATGTCAAGAATGCATTCCTTCATGGGGATTTGAAAGAGACTGTGTACATGCATCAGCCTCCTGGCTTTGTTCATCCGGCAGCTCCGCAGTTTGTGTGTCGTCTCAGGAAGTCATTGTATGGATTGAAACAGGCACCCCGCGCTTGGTATGATCGTTTTGGCAGGTATCTTTTGCAGATTGGTTTTGTATGTAGCAGGTGTGATAACTCTCTCTTCACTTTTCACCGTGGTAGCAGCACTGCATATTTGCTATTATATGTCGATGACATTGTTCTTACTGCCTCATCTGACGATCTGAAGAATGAAATCATTGCTCTACTCAAAACTGAATTTGCTATGACTGACTTGGGCAAACTAAGTTATTTTTTGGGTATATCAGTAACCAGATCTGCAGCCACTATGTTCCTATGCCAGCGTAAGTATGCAGAAGAGATAGTGTACAGGGCCAAGATGGCAAATTGTAAAATTATGCCAACTCCGGTGGACTCCAAATCCAAGCTTAGTGCCAATGACGGTGCGCCAGTTTCTGATCCCACTCTATATCGGAGTCTAGCAGGTGCTCTTCAGTATCTTACATTCACTAGGCCTGATATTACATATGCCGTTCAGCAGGTGTGTCTGTTCATGCACGACCCCCGCGAGTCTCATTTTGCCGCCCTCAAACGTATTATCAGATACGTTAAGGGCACACTAGACTTTGGATTACACTTATACCCCTCTGCCCCAACCAAGTTACTTGCCTACACGGATGCAGATTGGGCAGGATGCCCAGACACACGTCGCTCCACCTCGGGTACCGTGTATTTCTTGGGGATAATCTTATCTCATGGTCCGCCAAGAGGCGTGCCACACTATCCCGCTCGAGTCTTTGAAGCAGAATATCGCGGTGTTGCTAATGTAGTTGCTGAGATCTGTTGGCTCCGAAATCTTCTTTTAGAGCTCCAGTGTCCACTCCGCAAGGCGTCTATAGTCTATTGTGACAACATATCTGCCATCTATATGTCTCATAATCCGGTCCAACATCACGACTAAGCATATTGAGATGGATATCCACTTTGTGCGAGAGAAGGTTGCCCGTGGTCGTCAAAATATTACACGTGCCTTCCTCTTATCAAGATGCACATCTTCACAAAGGGACTACCGACAGACTCTTCACCGACTCCGATCCAAATTTTTAGCGTTTCGCCTCCTCCCGCTCCGTCTGAGGGGGAGTATTAGCGAATATTCTCCGAATATTCTCTGTATATTTTGTAATTATGATAGATGTATATTTAAGGTAACTTAGGATTCTAATTGTATTAGGAATCAACCTTTGTAAGGTAAGTTAGGATTCGTACCATATTAGGAATCAACCTTTGTACATCTATATATATTGTGAATAATGAAAGGAATCCCCAAGGGAAATTATTCCATCTTTCATTATGTGTTACTATTTCATGGTTTAATATCTACTATCTCTTTACTTTACTTCTCTATTGTATTAAAATAATTTTCACTTTTACTTGTTCACTTTAACATATAAAGATAATTACAATTTTATTTTTTATATTTTACTCTTAACATTAACTATTCATTTTCTAAATCATTGACAATTTCATTAAGACTATTTATCATTAATATGGTTTAGGTAAAAATACGCACTTCATTTTTTTAAAAAAACGTGTGAAGTTTATTATGAATAAGTAAAAATGAACGCGGAAAGTATTAATTAAATGTTGTTCAGTATTTGCTGAGGTCAAGTGCTGTCGACTTTAATTTGACTCTAGTTTAGAGTACGGGTGTTAGATTGAGATTTTTTGGTGGTGGCCTCTTTTCGATGCAACTATTTAGGAAATAATTTCGTTTTTATTTTTATTCTAACTATGAATCTTTTAGATCATAATTTCAAATTTTTATTTGACAAAATTAAAATTTTGTGAAAAAGTGTTAAATTGTTGTCTAAAATTTCGTAAGCATATTGTAATAATCTAATATTTTGCCGGTAAGATTGAACTATATATATGAGCAAATATTGTAATAATCTAATATTTTGCGTGTAAGATTGAACTATATATATGAGCAAATATTAAGTTGGAGTCTTTATATTTTTCGGAAGGGTAATTATGTTAAAAGAATTATATTCGCACAACTTTAAAAATAGGAACAAAATCTAAATATTAGAGATAAAAAGAGGTCATTTGCATAAATCATTTGGTGTCAAACGAGTGCATTTAGTAAATGAATTGGTCATTAACCCGCTCAAAAAGTTATTTGGACTGAGATATATTGAATCATAATAGCTAATAATGAATTATGGTTCTACCTACGCAACTCTTATCAAATTTTGATTTCTTTATTTATTTTGTTATAATCTAAGGTATAGGCTGTAGGGATTTGTTGGGTTCAAAAAAAATATATAAGTAAGGCACAACGGAAGTTTAAAGTTTTATTTACTTACCCCAACAATGCCTTCAAGTATGTTTATATGACAATCAAAACCTGTAAAGTAAAACTTAAACAAAAACACTTACAAGTTATATAATCTGGAATCTTTACTAAGGACGAACATGCGTTTGTTCCCTTCTATTGCAAGCACCTTGCTATAGTGTATTCCTCCGTCAAGAAAGCCAGGAAATCTTGGCAGAGATTTGAGAAAGCTTTATTCTAAACTCTAAGTCTAGAATCGTTTTGTATATATTGATCCTTATATTTATCAATGAGGTTAGTGTTGCATATATAATTAATTTTTAGGTCAAAATCGGATTAGGGTTGGGCTCTAAGCCTGGCCCAAAAACCGAGGTGCAGTGGGCCCCGTCGGATCGGCACCGCGACGCCTTATGTCCAGTGACATTCCTCATTTCGTTAATATATATTCAACACATTTAACTAAATTCAAAATTTAATCTTGACTTAATTAAATAATTTCCATTAAATAGAAATTATCACATAGTTATTATCAATTTAAATATCTCGATTCCAAATCGAATATTTAATACTTTGTCAATACACCCTTAGATCGAAGAGACAATCGACATAGTGTGACCCTATAGGCCTTCATATATTGATACTAATCCAATTAAGGTCCATAGGGAACTCCTAGACTAGCCGTACGACGAACTCAATATGTGAAGTACGTTTACATGAATTCAACAAACATAACCTTTATGTGAGATGATAAATTTCTTTCAGTCGTGACACACTCGATCAAGCTTAGGATTTGCCATGTGTCTATCCAAATGGTTTGATCGCTTTATCTCATCTATATTAGTCGACAACTAGACCATATTCTGAATATGTCTCTTGCATTGGCCAATGACTTGGTCGACTTAATATCACTGAGAAGTTGAGTGCTCTCTCGAATATCCAATCGAGGAATGAATCCTATTCTTGACCCAATTACCACCTTAGTTTACATCATAATGCACTCAACACAAGCCGTATCTTATTCTATAAGGAGTTTAGCTTAGGACAGGGTCAAAGTACATTACTCTGTAAACAAGGTGTGTATTGACCTCAAGTCAGAGGACGTTTATCTCCCACACGCTGATAACACTCTAGACATATATAACAAATAGTTTTTCAGCAGGGTATACCAATACTTTCCAAAAGTATCCACGTGTCCATCACTAGTAACCATTACTCGTAGCATGTGAGACATACTACATTCTCCCAGAATGTGATGCAGACCACATGTCGACTTATAACATATCATCGATATTTCATTCTCGATGATCATTAGTAGAGGCTATTTTGAGAGTTACACTCTATCATCAATATCTCACTATATTAATGACAACATAAGCTCAAGGGATGCACATTAATGAATAATTACAAACAATCAAATAATAATTCAATAATTGCAAATGCCCTAAATATATTAATCTTATTAATAATACGAATGTCTTCAAGTACATTTGTCCCTAACAATGATTGTATCTAGAACATATATATTTTCAATCTCCCACTTGGCCTAGAGCCAATCTCCAATGTGTTTAATACCCATGTTTTCAAAATGATCATTATGCTTAATTAAGCTTAATGGTTTAGTAAATGGGTCAGCTAGATTATCATCTGTGGGAACATAGTCTAATCTTATTTCTTCAGCTTCCACCATCTCCCTGAGTATGTGGTATTTCTTTGGTACATGCTTGTTTCTGTTTGTTGATCTTGGTTCCTTAGCTTGCGCAATCGCACCAGTGTTGTCACAATAAATCGTTATTGGACAAATGACACTTGGATCAACCCCTAGTTCCTTCAGGAACTCAGATATCGCGACAGCTTCTTTACCAGCTTCCGATCTAGCAATGTAGTCGACTTCAGTTGTCGAATCAGCAGTTGTAGCTTGCTTGGAACTTTTCTCACTCACTACTCTACCATTGAAAATGAAGATATATCGAGATTGGGACTTGAAGTCATCAAGATCTGTCTGGAAGCTAGCATCAGTGTACCCAGTAGCCACTAGCTTCTCTTGTCCACCATAGACTAAGAAATATTCTTTAGTTCATCTAAGATACTTAAGAATACTCTTGACTACTTTTCAGTGTTCTTCCCCAGGATTCTGCTGGAATTTTTAAGTCATACTAAGTGCATAGGCCACATCTGGCCTTGTACAGGTCATGACATACATGATTAATCCTATAGCTGAAGCATATGAGATTCTCTTCATACGGTCAAGTTCTGCAACAGTAGAAGGATTATCCTTCTTTGATAACTTGAGGTCTTGACCCATAGGAAGACCTCCATTCTTAGAGTTTTCCATAGAGAATCGTCTTAGAACTTTGTCTATGTATATGGACCGTGACAACCCCAATAATATATTAGGTCTATCTCTATAGATCCTAATTCCAAGAATGTAGCATGCTTCACCCAAGTCATTCATCATGAAGGTGTTGGATAACTATTCATTGACTTATTGCATGAGAGTCTTATTATCTCCTATTATTAATATGGCATCTACATATATAAAAATGAAGACAATACTCCATTCCTTGAGCTTACTATAAACGCAGGGATCTTCTTTGCTTCTAACAAAGTCAAACTATTTGACTGCTTTGTCAAAACAAATATTCCAACTCATTGAGGTTTGCTTAAGTCCATAAATGGATTTCTGCAGCTTGCATACTGCTTTGGGCTTAGTCTTGGATGTAAAACCCTCAGGTTGTATCATATACACCTCCTCAATTAGGTTACCATTGAGGAAAGCAGTTTTAACATTCATTTGCCAAATGTCATAATCATAGTATGCGGCTATTGCAAGCAAAATCCGAACGGACTTAATTTTCACAACAGGTGAAAAGGTTTCATCATAATCGACCCCAGGTCGTTGATTATAACCTTTAGCCACCAATCTTGCCTTATAAGTATGTACCTTGCCATATGCATCAATCTTCTTCTTGAAGACCCATTTGCATCCTATGGGTCAAACTCTGTTGGTAAATCAACCAAGTTCCAAACTTGATTGATGTACATCGAGTCCATCTCAGATTTCATGGCTTCTTGCCATCTCTGCGAATCAATGTCTAACATAGCTTCACTGTAGGTTGTAGGTTCATCGTCTTCAGGAATATCTATCTCATTGTGTGTTTCAACAAGAAGATTAAGTCTTTCAGCCGGATGATGCGTTCTAGTGGACCTACAGAGTTGATTATTCTGTGTTTCAGTGTTTGTTGCATTCTAATTGTGAGAATGTCTTTGTGTGCTGGACAATCCACCACCTTGAGAGCTTTCAGGAATGTCATTTTCATGTATTTTCTGAATGAAATGATGTACAACTATTGTATCATCTTCCATTTGTTGTGTATGAGAGCCTTGCATTTCTGCACTATCTCTCACAGCACTCCCACTGGCTGAAAGGTGTACTCTAAGTATCCAATATTCACCTAATACTCCCACTAAATCCTTGTCTAGATCATTCGACAAGGGTTCAACTTCTGTGTTATCTTGTGGTTCTTGAATTCTTCAAATTCTATCTTATTGCAGCTCTGTTCCTTGTAGACACAATCTTCTTCAAGGAAAGTTGCATTTCTAGAAAACATTGACCTTATGTTCTCAAGGAAGATAGAAATAATATCCCTTAGTTTTCTTTGGATACCCCACAAAATAATATTTCTCACTTTTAGATTCCAACTTATCAGTAAGCATCTTCTTTACATATGCAGGGCTCCCCAGGGTCGCATGTGTTTAAGTGCTGGCTTCTTGCCATTCCATATCTCATGTGGAGTTTTCTCTACTGACTTTGAAGGAACCCTGTTCAGAATATAAATTGAGCTTTGCAATGCATAGCCGCAAAGGTATGTTGGTAGAGCTGGGAAACTCATCATGGATCTAACCATATCTAATAGGGTTCGATTTCTCCTTTCAGCAACACCATTTATTTTTGGCATTCCATGAGGTGTCCATTGTGATTGGACTCCATGAAGCTTCTAGTAATCCAGAAATTCTTTACTTAAGTATTTACGTCCTCAATCTGATCGAAGGGTCTTGATACTTATTTCAAGTTGCTTCTCTACTTCTGACTTGTACTCCTTGAATTTCTCAAAGTCTTCGGACTTGTGTTTCATAAGATACACATGCCCAAACCTTATGAAATCGTTTGTAAAAGTGATGAAGTAAGGGAAGCCACCCTTAGCTTGAATTGAAAATGGCCCACATACATCAGTATGGACCAACTCAAGTACCTCTTTGGCTCGCACACATTTCCCAGAAAGTGGCATGTTGGTCATCTTTCCTCTTAAGCAATATTCACAGTTACCATAGGACTCCAAGTCAAATGGTTTCAGGTAGTCTAACTTCCTTAATCTCGCTATCCTTGATTCTTTAATGTGACCAAGTCTACAGTGCCATAAAGTGGGGTTTCATGGATTACTTATCTTAGCTCATTTATTTTGCACTTAGAAAATTTCACGACTCTAGTTTAGAACATACAAACCATCCACAAGCGGAGCATTTCCACAAACAAAACTATTAAAAGACAGTACATAACTGTCATTGGCAACAAATAAGGAAAACCCCTCAATGTCTAACACTGGATATAAATAATATTCCTCGTCAATGAGGGAACAAAATAACAATTATTTAGTTCTAATAAAAGCCTGAAGGTAAATCTAGTCTATAAGTTCCCACGCGTTTAGCATCCACTCGTGCTCCATTTCCAATGCGCAGGCCTACCTCCCATGATCCAACCTTTCTGTTGTCAATCAGACCTGCACATTATTACAAATGTGTAAGCCACAAACGGTATCCAATACTCAGCAGTGAGAGTTATTTATAGACATATTTATTTCAATGACAAACATATGTTGTCCAGTAGAGCTAGAAGCACCTAGTGATTTGCCTCCTCCTGGAGTTGTGCAGTCCTTCTTCCAGTGCCCATTCTTTTTGCAGTTGAGGCACACATCCATAGCTACATTTGTCTTCTTCTGAACACCTCCTCTAGGTTTCAAAGCTGTGGGTGCAATAACTGGCTTACCATTCTTCTTCTGCATGTTCTTACGCTTGGGTTTGAACGTGCTAGATGAGCCCACCATGAGCATAACTTTACCTTTAGAGGTAGATAATTCAAAGGTCTTCAACATGTTGTGAAGTTCTGGAAGACTCGCCTTGGTCCCATTCATATTGAAGTTCACAATGAAATTCTCAAATGAATCAGGAAGCGAATTCAGGATCAAGTTGACAGAGACATTTAAAGGCAGCTTCGTTCCAATCGAAGGCAACCTTTCTATCAACCCAATCATCTTCAGAACATGCGCTGACACTTGACCCCCTTCGTTCAGCTTACACTTGAAAAGGTCTCTCAACAGTTCATACTCCATTGTTTGAGACTGTGAGTCATAGAGACTCTTCAAGTGTTCTAGCATTTCGTTAGAGCTCATGTTTTCATGTTGCCTCTGTAACTCTACAGTCATAGAGGACAACATTATACACTGTGCTGAGGTAGCATCGTCTAGATGTTTCTGATAAGCCACCTTGTCAAACAGGGCATACTCAATAGAGTTTTCAGCAGGGACTGTGGGAAATATAGTGTCTAACACATATTCAATTCTTTCTTGTCTTAACACCAATCGCAGATTTCTCAACCAGTCATGGTAATTAGCTCCTGTCAACTTGTTTATCTCGACCAATATTTTTAGTGATATATTCAACATTTTATATAATCTGAAGAAATAGATAGACTTGAAATTAAACACTAATATAATTTCTATTGAACACATTTGTTAACTAATTAACATGACCTTTAGTTTAATTAGCTCCCACTATTTTAACATACTCTTCGACCCCATGGAAGAATACAGACTCATATCAAATATGGTCATAATGGGCCAAGATCCAGGTTCATGCTATTTCCGTATTTGTTGTAGCTGATAACTTCAACAGCACAACCTGGTAGGTCTCCAAACCAATTTCAAACAATTTGTAACTCTTGTTTGAACGAATGTTCCAAACAATCGATCTGCGTCCCTCGGCTTGTCCGACGTGGTGGCGCTAAGACAGCTTAGCAAGTCAACCCCATTATGCGACTGTAATTATGCATCTAAGTGAGTTGTGCCTTATAGAGCAAACACTGTGGTGTAAATACTCATGAAGGTTTATCACTCACTTCTACATTTAACATGCATTTATGAAAGAGTGTGAGTCCTCGTAGACTTAGAGAAAATGTTATGGCATAAATATTCATCTCGCCGAAAAGGATTTTGCACTACAATCAATTATAACGGACGACACGTTCATTTTAAATGAGACATTTATTAAATTTTGGGGAATATTTTAATTTAGGATTTTAACCAAGATCAACTCTAGCATGCTATATCAAATAAAGCATGTTAACTATCATGCAAAGTCAACTAAACACATATTGGGAACAACCTTCCCAAGCATGATATTAAACACTTACAGGTTATATAATCTGGAATCTTTACTAAGGACGAACACGTGTTTGTTCCCTTCGATTGCAAGAACCTTGCTATAGTGTATTCCTCCGTCAAGAAAACCAGGAAATCTTGGCAGATATTTGAGAAATCTTTATTCTAAACTCTAAGTCTAGAATTGTTTTGTATATATTGATCCTTATATTTATCAATGAGGTTAGTGCTACATATATAGTTAATTTTTAGGTCAAAACCGAATTAGGGTTAGACTCTAAGCATGGCCCAAAAACTGAGGTGCAGTGGGCCCTGTCGGATCTGTGTCGCGGCTCAGCCTAGTAGGTGCCACGGCTCCTTACGTCCAGTGACATTCCTCGTTTCGTTAATATATATTCAACACATTTAATTAAATCCAAAATTCAATTTTGACTTAATTAAATAATTTCCATCAAATAGAAATTATCCCATAGTTATTATTAATTTAAATATCTCGATTTCAAATCGAATATTTAATAATTTCTCAATACACTCTTAGATCGAAGAGACAATCGACATAGTGTGACCCTATAGGCCTTCATATATTGACACTAATCCAAATAAGGTCCATACGGAACTCCTAGACTATGTCGTACGACGAACTCAATATGTGAAGTACGTTTACATGAATCCAACAAACATAACCTTTATGTGAGATGATAAATTCCTTTCAGTCGTGACACACTCGATCAAGCTTAGGATTTGACATGTGTCTATCCAAATGACTTGATCACTTTATCTCATCTATATTAGTCGACAACTAGACCATATTTTGAATATGTCTCTTGCATTGGCCAATGACTTGGTCGACTTAATATCACTGAGAAGTTGAGTGCTCTCTCAAATATCCAATCGAGGAATAAATTCTATTCTTGGCCTAATTACCACCTTAGTTTACATCATAATGCACCCAACACAAGCCGTATCTTATTCTATAAGGAGTTTAAGCTTAGGACAGGGTCAAAGTACATTACTCTGTAAACAAGCTGCGTATTGACCTCAAGTCAGAGGACATTTATCTCTCACACGCTGATAAGACTCTAGACATGTATAACAATAGTGTTGACACCCAATTTTGTTCCATCCTTTATGATTTTTATTCGTAATTTTTAATATTTTTGACACTTTTAAAACAATTTTAAAATATTGGCATATATGTGTATATATCTTATTATTATTATTATTCGCATTTTTTACTATCATTTGCATCTTTATCATAATCATAGTCTTATCCATAATATTCTAGGTTATTTTATTCTCGTAAAATTGCATCGCATTTCCATTTTTTATTAAGCATTAAACATTCCGCAAAATATTATATTTTTATTATCACATCGTTATGTTATTTTAAATAATTCACATCTTTTACAAAAATAATATTTTTAATGTTAAACCCCTTTTATATTTTTTAAACCCAAAACAATTTCTAACCCATTTAATCTCCCCTCACCCAAAATAAATCAATACCCCACAAAACAAAACAAACCCCCCAATTTTCGGCCCACACCAAAACAAGCCCAAAACCAAATTCCCCTTTTATTCAAACCCATTTCCCTTCCCCTTTATTTCCCCAATTCCCACAACCCACAACCAAAGCCCAACGCCCACTCCCAGGCCCAACCGCCATTAGCCAAATCCCAAACCCGCTGCCCATCAAACCCGGCCCATCACCCTTCCAACCCAACTCGCCTGACCCAACCTAAAAACCGACCCGGTCCGCCCCCTTTTTATTCCCCCAAAACGCCCCACCCAAAAAAATCCCCAAAACTAAAAACCTAAACCCTAACACCCCTAACCTTCAACTGGCCGCCACCCTACGCCCCTACCCCCACATCGCCGCACCCTACACCCCTGCCCCTCACGTCGCCGCCTGACACCGCTAGTCTACCCCATCACCTCTCACCGCAACACATACCCCAAGACACGCCCCAAAAATCAGATTTTGTCCCTCCCTTTATTTTAAAATTTGAATTCGTTTTTAGGGGGGTGTGAGGGGGTTGAACGTTGGGTTTGACACCTATAAAAACCCTCTTTGGTTCGCTGATTTGGAGAAAGAGGAAGTCTTTTTCGGATTAAAAAAAATGAGGTTCTTAGGGAGGAGTTTAATTCGATTTTTTTTAGTTTGAAATTTAGATTCGAGTCTTTGGTGGTATTGTATTTTTATTGGTGTTGTTGTTCATTGAAATCTTGAATTTTGCTACATTTCCACTATTTTTGGGTTCCGGGTCGGGTAACTTCCGGGTCGGATCAATCGGGTCAAGTCGAAACCCGGGTCGAAATTTCAGGTTTTTATTTTGTGTTTGAAGATTACAAATTCAAGCTTCTTTGTTCTTAATTTTGGTTAAGAATTACTTCTTTTGTTCATTAACTCCCAAAAATCCGAAATACCCCTTTTGTTCTTATATTTTCGAATCCGAAATATTACTCTAGTCCTTTAATTTTGCAATCTGAAAATTCCATTTTCATTCCTCATATTTTCCTCTCAATTCGGGTCACTGCCGGGTCGGGTCGGGTCACTGCCGGGTCGGGTCGGGTCATTCCGGGGACGGGTCAAACATCCGAAAAATCAGAAAAAAACAGAGTCCTATTTCCAGAAAAAATCAGAATTCAAAAAAATCTACAACAAATCAGAATTCTAACATTTCCAAGCGGATTCGACGATTCAAAACACGCCTCGGTTCACTACCCGGAAAAGGTTAGACTCGTTCCAATTCTTCTATATTTCTTAAAGCTTATTTGATTGTGTTGTTTATGCTTGATGTAGTATGATATTTTGCTAAGTAATGTAGTCTTGATTAATTAATATGATAATGAGACGATTTTGCTTATATAATTGTATTTATGTTGTTGGGATATTTCTGATTTGGAGTTGATACGTGATAGATAATATTGCCTCGATTTTTTGGTTAACTAATTATTGTCATTAGCTTTAGTAAGGTATCTTGGGTTCATTGTTAAATGCAATACGGATAATGTAAGATTAATATGTGTTTGGAAGAGCTATGGCTTGATTAAATACTCTTAGGACACCTAGCGGATCGTTGATATTCAAATTATTGTATGTTGTGTAAGTTGTTAGTTTGGTGGCTGCCTAATAAATAAAAAACGAGCATACTTTAATTGATTAAAATGACGATATTTACATGTTATATTCTAGATTAATATGTGCAATTTTAAAAGGAGTATATTATCCACGTTTAATATAATAGTATCTGCGTTTGGTTTAAGTTTATGAATGTCATGTTTCTTTAAGATTAAGATGAGTTCAATGGAATTTATCATGTATGTTTACATAATTTATACATTGGTCTTCCTTGCCTCTTTTATTCTTGTTTAAATTTAGAGCCGGTTGTGTTAGCATACATTCTTTCTTCGGCTACTTTAGTATGCCAAATCTGAAAAAATAATGTCTTGAGGATATGTAAAATATATGGTCATGAGTATTCATTCCTATGTGTATTTAATGTTGTATATTTCGTGTATATATATGTTAGGAATATACATGTGTTTATATTTTCGTTCCGTCTACTAATCCTTTTCTTTTCTTTACATGAAATGCATCGGGAGTAACGAAGAGTCTCATTATGAGACTCATCATGACTTCGTCCAAAATGAAGAACTACATCTATGTTCATTGCATTCCCCGCTCTCGGAACTTCAAAACAAATAGGGTGTCGATGATATTGTCATCCGTCCTAGCCGCTACTTCTATTTATTGTCTAATTTTGTCTTTCATTATTATTTGGGTTGTAATAATTATTTAATTATGTACTGTCATTAGAATGCTTAGAATAATTAGGCCGCGAATAGATGAATGAATAGGATAGTCTAACTGCCGTTAGTTTATTTCTTAGGATCGTTTGAAATTGGAAACCAACTGCTAGCTTTATTTGTTTAGGACCGTCTTGTGTGTTCCAAACTTAGCCTCTAGTTACTTTGTTCTATTTTTAGGTTCATATGCATGCTTTAATATCTTTCAAAAATAATTTGGCTATCTATTATTCATTTTCTTTAATCCTAAAAAATAAGGTTTGCATTCTATCATATTTGCAACCTTGAAAGATTTTTTCATAAAAATTGCTTCTTTTATTATTCAATTGCCAAATATGTATTTTTCTATATAAAATATAACTTCGGGGCAATGATGAGGTTTAAACCTTTTTCCAAGATCAACATGTTTAGTAGGCGAGGTGACTAAAATAACCAACAAGTTATATATTCGCAGCCACGACGTGATTATAGTGATCTTTTCTATTTCACCCGAGAGACCAACACGTTTAGTAGGCGAGGCAATCAAAATAAACCACATTAGTCATATGTTTGCAGCCACGACGTGATTGGAATGTTCTTTTCAAAATTTAAGTCTGAGCCCTCCGTGATCAAAACATTCACTGTTTTGAATGCGGATATGGAGTTATTTGTATTTACCTGCTTCTAATGGCTTGTTCTTGACAGCTTGCAGGGATTAAAGTAAATAACGGCGAATTATTCCTCGGAGTTTATTTATTTTATTTCTTTCTTTAATTCAGCTTTTATCCCGCTTTGTATTGTAATATTATTTATCGCACTTATGTAACTATTGAAATGCTTAGAATAGGCAAACTTAGGATTAATTCATAGGGTAGTTTAAGATTTGAAACCCGTCGCTAGCTTATTTATTTGTAGGCTCGGTTGAATTCAAACTTAGAAACCCTTCGCTATTTATTTATTTTAGGCTCGTCACGCGTATTCAAGATTTTCAAAAACAACTTTTGTCATCTTTTATTCGCTTTATTAATCATTCCGAATAAGTTTATCTTTTGTCAATTTACAATTCAATGATCCCCAAAATTTTACTTCTTTGATAGTATAAATAATTTATTATCACAAATGCATATTTTTCAAAACTTTACATGTATCTTTCTTTTTATGTCATCTGAATACGCACTTGTATAAAATGCATCATTTACTAATTATTTGCAAATATCTTTTAATCTATTATACTTGTAAAATATGCATTTTTCTAGCAATAATTAACCTGAGTTTGACCGGATAACCGCAAGTTAGCGGATCTTAAAGGATGCCTAACCCCTTCCCTTTAGGATAATAAAGAACCCTTACCTAGAATCTCATTAGTTTCGCAGACCATTAAAATCGGAGTTATATTGCAGCATTTAGTTTAATATTTAGGTGTCCTAATTCACCGTAAAATATAATTAGGTGGCGACTCCTCAATCATTTACCCAGGAATCACCCATACGTCTGTGCTCCGCTTTGACCCGAGCAGGTCAAAATAGGGCGCTACAGCATGGCGACTCCGCTGGGGACTTCAGGTTCTTAACCATAGCAAAATCAGGTTAATTATTATTGCGCTTTACTTTTGTTCTTTATTTGATTTAATGCTTTGATTTGTTTCCTTCGTGAAATTTTGCGTGCATAACTACTTTAATTGCTATATGGTTTTACTGCTTTCTTTAAATTGGCATTTCGCTCATATTTCTTCCACTCTGGAAAATTGACACTATCACACATTACACGCGAGGTGTGTTTTGCGCACCCGTAAATTTCTTTCAATCTACCAAATTTTAGGAGAGTTGGCGTATGCGCGGAGTGACCGGACCATCCGGTGGCCGCGTAGTCTTCTCACTCGAGTAGTCCGCTCGGGAACCTTGTGTCTAGTCAGCCAAATCTTAGAAAATTTAGGATAGAGCTATATCACCCTTTATTTTAAGTCATGCATGCATACACCTTAGGTGGATCGATCCTTGGCATCGGCTCCACAATTAAGAAATCTGCCAAAATTGTCTACGGGTCTCACAACCCAACGACCAATCAGCATATTATGTGTAGCGTGATAATGATAGACAAATCCAAGCCTAATCATGACATGCCGAAATTGGGAAATGTACATTCATTTTGTCTCATTTCCAACAAAAGTATTTCAATTTAGGGGCTTGGATCAATCTATCATGATCTCGCATATCTGGCGTTTAGGCCCACCTCCGGCATAAGGGAGGCCCCATGCATATTAGGATGCGCATTTAATTGCCTTACAATCATTTTGTTGTTTTCTCCTGCTTTTTCACTATGTGCATATTATTTAAAGCAATAATTACTCGCCCTATACTAACTTGGTTTTCTTCATTTTTTAGAAGGTTTATTTTTCCTAAATTATTCTTCCCAAAGGTTGATTTATGCGTTGACTAAAAGCCCGGATCATCCCTACTTCACGAGGTCAAAGGCACAATCCTTCAAAGAAATGATCGATTCAGATGCATCCGAGCAGATCGACTGGAACTTATCACTCTTTCCAGAGATGAACCAGAGGCTTGGAAAATAGAAATGCTACCGTCCAAGAAAATACATCGCCCAATCATTACAATGTATGACAGCCATGCAGATCGAGATAGAGCGGCTCCAAAATCTCACCAACTTTGTCCATTAGCGCCAATACCCCACTCCTGAACAAGGGACGAATGCAATCAGTATCGCAAACTTTTTCATCTCCTGAATCGCCATTTCCCAAAACCTCCCCAAAAATTCGCCACTAAACAAAACCGATCCACAGCACACTAACCCGCAAGCTAGTCCACAACAAAGCCCGCTACAAAATGACCCTGCAACTCCACATACCCAAATTAACCCACTCATCCAAAACACCTCTTCCATGCAAAATCACCAAGCAGGCCAACACATATTGATGGCACACGTCGATGATCCCAACGAACAGCACGTGCCACCAGTATATGCAACGGAAGCTCAACCTTTTACAACCACATACCAAACATGACTCTTCAGAAAATTGGCCAGTGTGAAGAAATGGACAGCGGTGAGGATCGAGCAGGTGAAAGTGTGGCGAGAGAGATTCATAGCCTGAAAGAAGCATTCAAGAATATCCAAACCAGCAAGGGGCATGAAGGACTCGAGTACGAAGATTTGTGCATGCATCCCGACATTGAATTACCTGTCGGATATAAAATGCCAAAATTTGACTTGTTTGATGGGAAAGGAAATCCTTACTCTCATCTGAGATAAATCGCGACAAACTGATTGGGGTAGGTAAAAATCAGGCCATCATAATGAAGTTGTTCGTAAGGAGTTTGACAGGAGAAGCACTAGACTGGTACACAATCCAGGACCCGCGAAAATGGCATGACTGGGGCACAATAGCACAGGATTTCGTGGATAGGTTCAGATTTAACACCGACACAGTTTTGGATAGATTTTATTTGATGAAGTTGGAGAAAAAATCCACAGAGACCTTCAGAGAATTGCCATGAAGTGGAGGGCAGAAGCAGCAAAAGTTCAACCCCCGATAACGGGAAGTGAGATGGCCACTCTCTTTGTACAACCTTTGAAAGATGCGACATACTATGAAAGAATGATAAGCGTCATAGGACGAAGTTTCTCTGAAGTCGTAAGGATGGGAGATTTCATAGAAGAAGGTATCAAAACTGGGAGAATTGCAAACTTGGTAGCGTTGCAAGCAACGAGTGAGGCAATCCAGTCGGACTCATTTGGGGGAATAATAAAGAAGAAGAGGGACGGAGTGTCGCTTTGTCATGACGGTCCGTAAACATAGGCCAAATCAAATGTCAAATTACCAAAGGTCATCACCCCACCTCCCTACTACAATCAAAATGCCCACAATCCTCAGCTTTCCTCTTATAGCCCATATGCCCATAGCCCTCAACCTTACTATCAATACCCACCTGGTCCCTACCCTGTATACCATACCCAGCCAATATATAGCCTGCCTCGAGCACTGTCTATCCAAATCCTCGCAATATCAGCCAAGATACTTACCTCACCCACGAGTCCATCTACCAAACGCACCTGCACCCGCACAAAACACGAAAGAAAGCCAGCTAAAACCTATACACCTTTAGCCGAACCTCGAGCCCAGTTGTATGAACGACTGAGAACCGCAGGAATACTCCAGCCTATCCAAGGAAATGTCCCCAATCCTGTTCCAAAATGGCACGATGAGACTAAGCATTGTGTATACCACTCGGGAATCCCTGGGCACGACACTGAAAATTGCTATGCCCTCAGAGACAAAGTTGAGGCATTAATCAAAGAAGGAGTTATCCAACTGAAAGGACCTTCCTCTAATGTAAATGATAACCCTTTGCCAGATCATGACAATGCCAATGTAAACATGATTACTGTTGATGAAGAACACAATTTGGAAGGGACTATTGTGCCAGTCCGGAGAAAGGAAAATGTTGAATCACCGGCCTCTATCACCCCTATGATTACAGTCCAGTTAAGGGCACCGTTGGGAGTAGAAGTACTTCCTCCAAAGTCGCGGATCATGGCACCATCTTTTCTTGAAAAAGTCTTATCAACCAACCTCCAAAGGAAGAGAGAGGCTCATTTACCAAAGCATGTTCCACCTCTGAGTCAGTCATTCGTCAAAGCATGCGCCACTCAGGAATCAAAGGAGGACAATGCAACCAACCTCGTGAAAGGATTCCAAAGATTTTTCATTGCTGAAAAAGAAGCAAAAAGCAATATGATTCTCGGTGATTACGCTAGAGACTCAACCAGTTGGGATGCAGAGCAAGGAGATGTTTTGCGAAAATTGGACATGTGCCCTGGCCTTGTTTCTCCCAGAAACTAGTTAACTGCATTAATATTTAATGAAACAATGCGATTCAGATTGAGGCCTGAATCACATATATGTATTTAATGTGTTTTGCTTCTACCTTTTGAAAGCTTAAAATGACAAATCTGCATTGCTTTTGCTATTATAAAATATGTTTTGTTCAAAAATTCTCTTTTCTTTTTTCATCATGCAAACTAATTTGTCGGCAGTATGTGACATATAATGAAACAAGCAAACAAGGTCCCAAACAAGCAAGGCTTCGAAGAATATAAGGAAGACTCACAAGCGGAAGAATTGAGGCATTTTTGGAATAAGTCAAAGCCAGATTTGGATGAAACATCAAGATGGTTGATAGTTACAAGCATTGGCACGGACGTTTGCCATTTGTACTCTTGGGCTACCATACTACGATCATGACTTCTACTGGGGCAATGCTATATCTTTTGCAGTCAAGTGGATACATAATAATATACTAAGAGACTGATTGATGAAAAGCAGATGGACGCAGTTGTCCGGGGCAACCTTATCAGAATAGAATGGCCAAAAACCATCAATGCAGATGTAGTGAAGAGATACCATATCTAAGATTAGTTATTCTCTATGTAATACTTTTTTCTATGTTGTAAAAGTTGCGCTCCCTCGACGGGATACGCATAGAACCCACGTAGGGTTCCGTTTCTTTAGATCACAAATTTCCCAAGTTCCTTTTCACTTGTAACATGAACTACGTTATGACCTGATTCCCTCGGCGGGATACGTAGGCGGCCACATCGGCTTCGGTCCCATCTTTAGAAAAACCCTTACAATCTCCTTTGCTTGTAATGAACTACGTCATGACCTGATTCCCTCATGGGGATACGTAGGCGGCCTAAATCGGCTTCGGTCCCACCATTAGGAAATATTTTCTCCTTTATCTAACATATGAAAAATGCACCCATCTGATCGCCCTGATAGGACAGGCAAGCAATCTACACAAGACTCGGTTGTCCGTTCAAAAGATCGTCATTATCACATATCGGAAACTGGGGCATTTTTAAGGGATCACTGCCGGAGGACGCCGAAAACATGGAAAAGCATCGGCAAACTAAGTCTTCAGCCTAAGAGGATTTTGGATAAGACGTTTGCTTTGTTTCACGACATGTCACTGCTCGACAGAACTTTTACATATATGCGTACTTTCTTATAAGCAATTTATTTTCAACAAATACTTTCATTAGAGTTTGACAAGATTTTTATTACTAATATGCATATTTTCTTATACACTATTTATTTTCACCAAATATTTTCATTAGAGTTTGACAAGATTTTTTACTAATATGCATACTTTCTTATAAGCAAATCATTTTCAACAAATATTTGCATTAGCAGTTCGACAAGAAGTTTTTAATGATAAGCATACTTTCTTATAAACAAATTATTTTCAACAAATGCTTTCATTAACGGTTAGCCAAGAATGGGAACCAGACAGGGGCTACAGGTCCAAATCAGCAGGACATGCAACTATCAAGAGCCAAAGCTACCAAGTCAACGCGAATCAACCGCCCCTCCCCAAACTCACAAATTTTCTTTGAGTACAGGTTCTTCAGGTTGAAAAAGCAGGGAAGCCACATCAGTTATGATCAATTCCTCAAAGAATTTCGGCACCACAACTCACTACAAGGATTACGTTCTTGTTCTGCATTTATACGAAGACGTCATCTTGACCTACAGGGTCCCGACTATTATGTCTGCACAAAAATGTTATTTCGAATCACAAAGAACGACAACAAGGCAAACCCGACGGCAAAGACGTCGCATCACATTTTCGCCCGTGCCAGGACGACATTTCAATTCACATGAGTTTGGATCGGCAGAAGATTCAGCACAACGTGGAACCCTATTACAGCAAACTGACGGCAAGGACGTCACTTACATCTCTTACAACATGACAACATTACAATAACGTCATCGACGTTATGGCAGCACGACAATCATCTTCTACAGCATCTCAATGACGTCAACAGCATTACAATGACGTCTTCAACGCAACAGCTATCTTTTACGGCAACACAACAACTATCTTCTACAGCATCTCAACGACGTCAACAGCATTACAATGACGTCTTCAAACAAAGAACTATCTTTACGGCACCTCATCAACTATCTTTTACCGCATCTCAACGACGTCAACAACATTACAATGACGTCTTGAGCAAAGACTATCTTTACGATGAACGCGAACTATCTTTTACCGCATCTCAACGGCGTCAACAACATTACAATGGCGTCTTCGGTAGCGACAACTATCTTTTATGGCAACGCAAAGAACTATCTTTACCGCATCTCAACGACGTCAACAACATTACAATGACGCCTTCAGCTCAACATCTACCTTCTACAGCAAAACTACATTACAACAACGTCCACGACGTTACGGCAGCACACCAGCTTTTTACAACATTACAACGACGTCAACAACATTTCAACGACGTCTTCAGCGCAACGCCTATCTCTTACAACAAACAGCATTACATTCTTGCAACAACGTCATCACAATGACATCTTCAACACAACACGTCGATACAACGACGACCTCAGCGTTACATTCTTGCAACAACGTCATCACAATCACGTTTCCAACATTACATTCTTACAACAACGTCATCAGCATTACATTCTTGCAACAACGTCATCACAATGACGTCTTCAACATAACACGTCAATACAATGACGACCTCAGCGTTACATTCTTGCAACAACGTCAACACAATGATGTCTTCAACACAACACGTCGATACAACGACGACCTTAGCGTTACATTCTTGCAACAACGTCATCACAATGACGTCTTCAACACAACACGTCTACGCAACGACGTCTTCATCACAACAATTATTTCTTACAGCATTACAACGACATCAACAATATTACAATGATGTCATCAGCAACACGCCCATACAACGACATCATGAACAACGCGCCCATACAACGGCGTCATGAACAACACGCCTACGCAATGACATCTTCTGCAAAACAACTATCTTTTACATTCTTACAACGACATCAACGACATTACAATGATGTCATCAGCAACGCGCCCATACAACGGCGTCATCAACAACACGCCTACGCAACGGCGTCTTCTGCACAACATTTATTTTTACAGCATTACAACGACATCAACAACATTACAATGATGTCATCAGCAACACGCCCATACAACGGCGTCACGAACAACGCGCCCATACAATGGCGTCATGAACAACACGCCTACGCAATGGCGTCTTCTGCAAAACAATTATCTTTTACATTCTTACAACGACATCAACGGCATTACAATGATGTCATCAGCAACGCGCCCATACAACGGCGTCATCAACAACACGCCTATGCAACGGCGTCTTCTGCACAACATTTATTTTTACAGCATTACAATGACGTCAACATCATTACAACGACGTCTTCAGCACAACATTTATTTTTACAGCATTACAATGACGTCAACAAAGATTACAACGACGTCTTGACAACTTTATCTTTTACAAAGAAACAAAGATTACAATAACATCATTTCAGGCGTCCACCTCA
Source organism: Anisodus acutangulus (assembly GCA_029783415.1). NCBI lineage: Eukaryota > Viridiplantae > Streptophyta > Magnoliopsida > Solanales > Solanaceae > Anisodus > Anisodus acutangulus. The sequence goes on along the minus strand of CM056492.1, from coordinate 28,669,466 downwards.
TAGTGCGGGTATTATAATTTCAGTCAGGCGCCCACCTTATAATGAGGGTATTTTAATTTCAGTCAGGCGCCCACCTTATAATGAGGGTATTTTAATTTCAGTCAGGCGCCCACCTCCTAATGCGGGTATTTTCAAGTTATTTTCTCTATAATTTGTCTCAGCAGTTATACACTAATTATATCTTAAGCTTTAGTTTGCAGGAGTTTTTAATTTGCAGGAATTTCATCACAACGTGGAACTATCTCTTACAGCGAACCGAGGCAAATTGGTCAACGACCTACTTCGAACGTCGATCCGCTTTTCCCATTAGTTTCTCGCATCTGCGACCAGTGTCATCCTAAGTCGACACTGGGGCATTGTTTCTTGATGTGCACTATCTTTTTGCAACTTCTATACCCCTCGGGATTCTATTTCTTACCATGCAGTCCCGATGATCAGGACAAAATTGGCTACTCAGTCAACTTCTTTGGCCGAAAACTCTTTCATCGTCTCCGTCCAAAGAGGGGCATCTGTTGACACCAAATTTTGTTCCATCCTTTATGATTTTTATTCGTAATTTTTAATATTTTTGACACTTTTAAAACAATTTTAAAATATTGGCATATATGTGTATATATCTTATTATTATTATTATTCGCATTTTTTACTATCATTTGCATCTTTATCATAATCATAGTCTTATCCATAATATTCTAGGTTATTTTATTCTCGCAAAATTGCATCGCATTTCCATTTTTTATTAAGCATTAAACATTCCGCAAAAAATATTATATTTTTATTATCACATCGTTATGTTATTTTAAATAATTCACATCTTTTACAAAAATAATATTTTTAATGTTAAACCCCTTTTATATTTTTTAAACCCAAAACAATTTCTAACCCATTTAATCTCCCCTCACCCAAAATAAATCAATACCTCACAAAACAAAACAAACCCCCCAATTTTCGGCCCACACCAAAACAAGCCCAAAACCAAATTCCCCTTTTATTCAAACCCATTTCCTTCCCCTTTATTTCCCCAATTCCCACAACCCACAACCAAAGCCCAACGCCCACTCCCAGGCCCAACCGGCCATTAGCCAAATCCCAAACCCGCCGGCCCATCAAACCCGGCCCATCACCCTTCCAACCCAACTCGCCCGACCCACCCTAAACACGGACCGGGTCCGCCCCCTTTTTATTCCCCCAAAACGCCCCCCACCCAAAAAAAAATCCCCAAAACTAAAAAAAAACCTAAACCCTAACACCCCTAACCTTCAACTCGCCCCTACCCCCACATCGCCGCACCCTACACCCCTGCCCCTCATGTCGCCGCCTGACACCGCCAGTCTACCCCATCACCTCTCACCGCAACACATACCCCAAGACACGCCCCAAAAATCAGATTTTGTCCCCCCCTTTATTTTGAAATTTGAATTCGTTTTTAGGGGGGTGTGAGGGGGTTGAACGTTGGGTTTGACACCTATAAAAACCCTCTTTGGTTCGCTGATTTGGAGAAAGAGGAAGTCTTTTTCGGATTAAAAAAAAAAGAGGTTCTTAGGGAGGAGTTTAATTCGATTTTTTTTAGTTTGAAATTTAGATTCGAGTCTTTGGTGGTATTGTATTTTTATTGGTGTTGTTGTTCATTGAAATCTGGAATTTTGCTACATTTCCACTATTTTGGGTTCCGGGTCGGGTAACTTCCGGGTCGGATCAATCGGGTCAAGTCGAAACCCGGGTCGAAATTTCAGGTTTTTATTTTGTGTTTGAAGATTACAAATTCAAGCTTCTTTGTTCTTAATTTTGGTTAAGAATTACTTCTTTTGTTCATTAACTCCCAAAAATCCGAAATACCCCTTTTGTTCTTATATTTTCGAATCCGAAATATTACTCTAGTCCTTTAATTTTGCAATCTGAAAATTCCATTTTCATTCCTCATATTTTCCTCTCAATTGGTCAACTTTGGTCGGGTCGGGTCACTGCCGGGTCGGGTCGGGTCATTCCGGGGACGGGTCAAACATCCGAAAAATCAGAAAAAAGCAGAGTCCAATTTCAAGAAAAAATCAGAATTCAAAAAAATCTACAACAAATCAGAATTCTAACATTTCCAAGCGGATTCGACGATTCAAAACACGCCTCGGTTCACTACTAGGAAAAGGTTAGACTCGTTCCAATTCTTCTATATTTCTTAAAGCTTATTTGATTGTGTTGTTTATGCTTGATGTAGTATGATATTTTGCTAAGTAATGTAGTCTTGATTAATTAATATGATAATGAGACGATTTTGCTTATATAATTGTATTTATGTTGTTGGGATATTTCTGATTTGGAGTTGATACGTGATAGATAATATTGCCTCGATTTTTTGGTTAACTAATTATTGTCATTAGCTTTAGTAAGGTATCTTGGGTTCATTGTTAAATGCAATACGGATAATGTAAGATTAATATGTGTTTGGAAGAGCTATGGCTTGATTAAATACTCTTAGGACACCTAGCGGATCGTTGATATTCAAATTATTGTATGTTGTGTAAGTTGTTAGTTTGGTGGCTGCCTAATAAATCAAAAACGAGCATACTTTAATTGATTAAAATGACGATATTTACATGTTATATTCTAGATTAATATGTGCAATTTTAAAAGGAGTATATTATCCACGTTTAATATAATAGTATCTGCGTTTGGTTTAAGTTTATGAATGTCATGTTTCTTTAAGATTAAGATGAGTTCAATGGAATTTATCATGTATGTTTACATAATTTATACATTGGTCTTCCTTGCCTCTTTTATTCTTGTTTAAATTTAGAGCCGGTTGTGTTAGCATACATTCTTTCTTGGCTACTTTAGTATGCCAAATCTGAAAAAATAATGTCTTGAGGATATGTAAAATATATGGTCATGAGTATTCATTCCTATGTGTATTTAATGTTGTATATTTCGTGTATATATATGTTAGGAATATACATGTGTTTATATTTTCGTTCCGTCTACTAATCCTTTTCTTTTCTTTACATGAAATGCATCGGGAGTAACGAAGAGTCTCATTATGAGACTCATCATGACTTCGTCCAAAATGAAGAACTACATCTATGTTCATTGCATTCCCCGCTCGGAACTTCACAACAAATAGGGTGTCGATGATATTGTCATCCGTCCTAGCCGCTACTTCTATTTATTGTCTAATTTTGTCTTTCATTATTATTTGGGTTGTAATAATTATTTAATTATGTACTGTCATTAGAATGCTTAGAATAATTAGGCCGCGAATAGATGAATGAATAGGATAGTCTAACTGTCGTTAGTTTATTTCTTAGGATCGTTTGAAATTGGAAACCAACCGCTAGCTTTATTTGTTTAGGACCGTCTTGTGTGTTCCAAACTTAGCCTCTAGTTACTTTGTTCTATTTTTAGGTTAGATTATGCATGCTTTAATATCTTTCAAAAATAATTTGGCTATCTATTATTCATTTTCTTTAATCCTAAAAAATAAGGTTTGCATTCTATCATATTTGCAACCTTGAAAGATTTTTTCATAAAAAATTGCTTCTTTTATTATTCAATTGCCAAATATGTATTTTTCTATATAAAATATAACTTCGGGGCAATGATGAGGTTTAAACCTTTTTCCAAGATCAACATGTTTAGTAGGCGAGGTGACTAAAATAACCAACAAGTTATATATTCGCAGCCACGACGTGATTATAGTGATCTTTTCTATTTCACCCGAGAGACCAACACGTTTAGTAGGCGAGGCAATCAAAATAAACCACATTAGTCATATGTTTGCAGCCACGACGTGATTGGAATGTTCTTTTCAAAATTTAAGTCTGAGCCCTCCGTGATCAAAACATTCACTGTTTTGAATGCGGATATGGAGTTATTTGTATTTAACTGTTTCTAACCGTTTGTTCTTGACAGCTTGCAGGGATTAAAGTAAATAACGGCGAATTATTCCTCGGAGTTTATTTATTTTATTTCTTTCTTTAATTCAGCTTTTATCCCGCTTTGTATTGTAATATTATTTATCGCACTTATGTAACTATTGAAATGCTTAGAATAGGCAAACTTAGGATTAATTCATAGGGTAGTTTAAGATTTGAAACCCGTCGCTAGCTTATTTATTTGTAGGCTCGGTTGAATTCAAACTTAGAAACCCTTCGCTATTTATTTATTTTAGGCTCGTCACGCGTATTCAAGATTTTCAAAAACAACTTTTGTCATCTTTTATTCGCTTTATTAATCATTCCGAATAAGTTTATCTTTTGTCAATTTACAATTCAATGATCCCCAAAATTTTACTTCTTTGATAGTATAAATAATTTATTGTCACAAATGCATATTTTTCAAAACTTTACATGTATCTTTCTTTTTATGTCATCTGAATACGCACTTGTATAAAATGCATCATTTACTAATTATTTGCAAATATCTTTTAATCTATTATACTTGTAAAACATGCATTTTTCTAGCAATAATTAACCTGAGTTTGACCGGATAACCGCAAGTTAGCGGATCTTAAAGGATGCCTAACCCCTTCCCTTTAGGATAATAAAGAACCCTTACCTAGAATCTCATTAGTTTCGCAGACCATTAAAATCGGAGTTACATTGCAGCATTTAGTTTAATATTTAGGTGTCCTAATTCACCGTAAAATATAATTAGGTGGCGACTCCTCAATCATTTACCCAGGAATCACCCATACGTCTGTGCTCCGCTTTGACCCGAGCAGGTCAAAATAGGGCGCTACAAATAGTATATCAGCAGGGTATACTAATATTTTTCAAAAGTATCCATGTGTCCATCATTAGTAACCATTACTCGTAGCAGGTTAGACATACTACATTTTCCAAGAATGTGATGCAGACCACATGTTGACTTATAACATATCATCGATATCCCATTCTCGATGATCATTAGTAGAGGCTATTTTGAGAGTAACGCTCTATCATCAATATCTCACTATATTAATGATAACGTAAGCTCAAGGGATGCACATTAATGAATAATTACAAACAATCAAATAATAATTCAATAATTGCAAATGCCCTAAATATGTTAATCTTATTAATAATACGAATGTGTTCAAGTACATTTGTCCCTAATAATGATTGTCTCTAGTACATACATACTTTCATAGGCACCATCTTATTCGATTATTGAAGTTGCAGTTAGCTATGATGAATATGTCGTTTCAAGTGGATGTTCAGTCTTCAAGAATTAATTGAACTCAAGAAGTCGGGTTCAGACGTTGGCTTTGATAGGATAGATGAAAAATAATTCCTGTCTTTAGAAGCCGTATCTTATCTTATAGCCCGGCACGGCGGGTCCCTTTTAAATTAAGTAAATAGAAGAAAGTACTATTAAATAGATAAGGAGTATATGAATGTGTGAGTCCTCACTGATCGGAGCTATTTCGATCACCTAGTAGGCCTTTTAATTAGTAAACAAAGCTAATAAGAAAATCTTTATTAATTTAGCTATATATAACATATCAAATGAAGAAAAAGTACACATACTTTGATAGAGTTTCACATGGTCAATTTGAGCTATATATTTTACTCAAATCGGCTCAACTTTTAAATGTACAAATTGAATGGATTAAAATCGGTTGTGTTAACACTACAAGAAAATATAGAATTGACAACAAAACTTTAGCAACAATAAATATATTGTTGCTAAAAAATGTAAATGGCAACAAAAAATTAATATATTGTTGCTAAGAAAACGTAAATGGCAACAAACAAAATAACTTGTTATTGCGAAAACTTTATCGGAGATTATTGCAACGGCATGCACCAATTTTTGTTGTTGTGAAAAGTAATTTTGGCAACATCCAACATATGACAACAAAAAATGTTGTTGGCAAATGTATTTCTTCTTATAGTATAATAAATAGTCGGGTCGGTATTTTATAGATTGATTTTGCCACCCGTAATTGGGATGATTTCTTATCGTTGGTCAAGTTTGCCAATAACCGTAGTTAATAAAATGTTTGTTTAGCTGGCAAAGTTTGAAGTGTTAAGGCAGTGACATTTTCATTTTATCATTATTATCGTTAACTAAAGTCTACTTAGATTATGTCCAATTTTAACATCATTGACACCTGAATTGATCGTCCAAGGTTGTCCACTCATATTACAGTCAAACCTCTTTATAATGACAACGTTTGTTCGAGAATTTTATGACCGCTATAGTGAGATATTATTAAATATTTATACTGACATTTGATGTTTAGATCTCATTTAGTTGTTATAAACGAAAGTACGCAAAGAACTATTATTCCGTACTTTTTATGCTATAAACGAAAATGATATATTGTATTTGTTAATTTTAAAATCTCAATTGATTTTTATATCTATTAATTTAAAATTAAAAAGGCTAATAAATTACAAATAAATCCATGACTAGTTGTACCATACCGATAAAGAATTGAAATCTAAGGAACATATGCATTTAAAATTAATTGAGAATTTCAATATAATTTCAAGTTTGACGCAAGAATTCTATAATTGTAGGTTGTTTCGTAAATTCCAATCTCTTAGTGATAATATACCGCTTGAATTGAAGAAGAATTTTGTCCAAACTTTCAGCAACAGGGAATTCATTAGCTTTCACTTGAAGGCTATCTAAGAACTTAACAGTTGACTCTTTTATCTCACCCCAAGTAGCAAATAGGTTGAGACTCTTCATCAACACTTTCGTTGTCACCTTCTGTATCCATTGTCTCTTGTTTTTTCACTCCAATCACTTGTGCAATAATCTCTTCATCAGTGTAAGTTTCAAGGATTGGAAGAGTTGTGTCAAACTCCGTATAAATGGTAGCATTCATTGCTTGATTGGTGTTATAAGATGAGATTTGGGCAATAAGTAATGATACACTACCAAATAGACTGATTACATCTACCAAAATCAAGTAAATAAGTATCAAATTTATACAAAATCGATAGATAAAAAATATACGATTTTGAAAATTTTCAAGTCTAAATCAGATCACTATGAGATTTTTTTCCTTTTAGATATTCATACTATAAATTTACTATGTGCATGACATTAATGATGATTATTTTTATATTTTATTTTTTCATACATAATATACTTCTTACAAATATTATTACACAGTATCTGAGTATGACTGTTATAGGGAAGTAATTTTATAAAGAGTGTACCGCTATAGTGAATGTCGTTGTTGTTATAGGTAGAATGTTGTTATAGAGAAGTAAAATATAACATGAAAAATCAGTTCCGGAGAAAATCAAGCCGTTATAGTGAAATGTTGTTATAGCGAATGACAATTATAGACAGGTTTGATTGTATACAATATTTAACGTCAACTGAATATAACTTTATCTGTTTCATAAATTATCGTGTAAAATATTTTCTTCATTTCGATTTATGTGATATAGTGTGAATCTATACGGAATTTTAAAAAATTAAAAAACTCTAAAACATGTAATCTTATATATGTTATAACATTTGTGTGACTACATAAACCCATGAACTTGATCCCCCACACATCAAAAATTTCCACCTCTATAACAAAATTTAGAGACATCTTGTGTTTTCTCACATTGCTTCCCAGTCGTTGACATTGGTGACATGACCTAGCCATCATATTTTGATATTTTAAGCTCCTCGGGAACAAGACAGTAACAAAAAAAATAGCAATATCATTATACCAGGGAGTTGTGACACAGGACAGGGCCAAAAGCCTCTCATCACGAAAAGCATCATCTATATCTAGCTCTTCCTTCGAACCACTAGCCTCTTCAAGTCGCAAAAGATAATTAGCAACCTGATTTTCAGACTATTTCCAGTCTTTAACCTCGAAATCAAACTCTTGCAGCAATAATACCAAACGAATCAGTCTCGGTTTCACCTCTTTATTCACCATCAAACACCTCAACGCAGCATGGTCTGTATACACAATCACTTTCGAACCCAGCAGGTAAGCTCGAAATTTCTCGAAGGCATAGACAATAGCCAGAAATTGTTGCTCGGTCACTGTATAATTCATCTAAGCTACATTCAGAGTCTTTCTAGAATAATAAATCGCGTGCATGATTTTATTATGCCTTTGACCAAGAATTGCACTAATAGTAAAGCCATTAGCGTCACACATCAACTCAAAAGGCAACGACTAGTCTGGCGAAGTAATAATAGGAGGTGAATTAAGTAGTTCCTTCAATTTTTCGAACGCCTGCAGACACTTCTCATCGAACACAAACTTAGCCTCTTTTTCAAGAAGCTTGCACATAGGATTAGCAATTTTTTAGAAGTCCTTTATAAAGCGCCTGCAGAAACTAACATGTCCAAGGAAGCTACGAACGCCCTTAACCGAGATAGGTAGAAGAAGCTTGGAAATCACCTCAATCTTGGCTTTATCGACCTCAATACCATTTTCAAAAATTTTATGGCCGAGCACAATCCCCTCATTTACCATGCAATAGCACTTCTCCCAATTAAGGACAAGATTAGTCTCTTCGCACCACTTCAGCACCTGACCCAGATAGTCAAGACAGTCGTCAAAAGAATCACCCATGACTGAGAAATCATCTATGAAAACTTCCAAGAAGTCTTTCACCATGTCAGAAAAGATAGACATCATACACCTCTAAAATGTGGTCGGAGCATTGCACCACCAAAAGGGCATCCGACTGAAAGCAAATGGGACCATAGGGACAGGTGAATGTCGTCTTTTCTTGATCCTCAAGTGCGATATTTATCTGATTGTAGCCAGAGTAACCATCAAGAAAGTAGTAATATGATCGTCTCACTATCCGATGATATATAAAAGGCATAGAAAAATGGTCTCGAGAAGTTGCATCATTCAGCTTCCTATAGTCCATGCACACCCTCCAACCTGTGAATGTTCTCTGTGGGATCAACTCATTCTTTGTATTTGCACCACAGTGATGCCACCCTTTTTTGGAACGCACTACACTGGGCTAACCCACGAACTGTCAGTGATAGGGTAGACAACTCCGGCATCTAACCACTTGATAATCTACCTTTTTACCACCTCTTGCATAGGTGGATTCAATCTTCTCTGATGCTCCAAGCTTGATGTACTATCTTCCTCAAACTGGATCTTGTGTTCACAAATTCTGGAAGGGATCCCCCGAATATCAACTAAACCAATAGCTCTCCTATACTTTCTCAACATATCTAGAACCCGCTTCACCTACTCCTCAGTCAACAATACAGATAGAATTACAGGCAAAGTATTATTTGGACCCAAGAACTCGTACCTCAAGTGGGAAGGAATTTGTTTCATCTCCAACTTTGGCGGTTCAATAATTGATGGTTTTGCTGGAGGATTCGCCATGTTCTCTAAATCAAGTAAAAATGTCATTGGTTGGTAATTGTATGAACCCAAACCTACCAACGAATTCACAATCTCCACATACCCCTCTATATCATCACCATCGAAGTTTACCAAAATCACAGCTAGAGTCTCACCGAGCCACTCTTCCTCTATTTTGAATTCAACGGCCTATTCAATCACATCAACAACATCTATCATTGAAAAACTCTCATAGATGCTCGACAGCTTCATTCTCTTATTCGCTTGAAAAGTAATTTCTTCATCATTAACTCTGAACTTGATCTCATTTTTCTCCAAATCCATGAGTGCCCTTCCAGTAGCAAGGAAAGGTCGATAAAAAATAATCAAAATATCTTTGTCAACTACACAGTCCAAAATTATAAAATCAGCAGGAAGAAGAAACTCACCCACACGAGCAAGAACATCATCAATTACTCTCACCGGCCTCTTAATAGATATGTCAGCCATCTGAAATCTGATACTAGTCGGCCTCGGCATACCCAAACCTGATTGCTTGTAGATAGCAAGTGGCATCAAGTTAATACTAGCCTCATTATCACAAAGGGCTCTGGCAAAATTGTGTTGACCGATAGTGCAAGGAATAGTAAAAGCCCTTGGATCTCCTTTCTTTTGGACTTTTGTGGAAGAAATAATTAAACTCACACGATGAAGCACACTCACTGTGTCATGCTTAATCGGCCTCCTCTTCGAGATCAACTCCTTAAGATATTTGGCAAATCCCGGTATTTCCTAAAAGGCATACAAGAATGGAATATTCATCGACAACTGCTTCAACTGATCATAAAATCTCTGACATTTTGCATCTTCAGTTTTCTTCACCAACCTTTGAGGGAAGGGAGGTGTGGATTTGAACAGCTGTGTTAATGGTCTCAGAGCCCCTATCACTTTACTTTTACCTTTTTTCTGTGATCACTTCTAGAGCCTTTGGTTTCTCTACAACAACATCATCAACTTCAATAACACTCGGGTCTGGAATAGGTATCTTATCATCAGCATTAGGCACATCAACTGGTGCCTCTTCTTCTAACTCAACAGGTTCTAAGTCAACAACTTTCTCAGCCTCACTTTGAAGTAGTTTCCCACTCGGAGTAGTGATAGCATTGCAATTGACCACATCACCTTCGTTTTTCTTAGGATTCTGAATAGTATGGCTAGGAAGTGTACCCCGCTGTTTCGGATATTGCTATCTTGAAAGGTCTCTCATTTGTGATTCAAGCTTCTAAATAGAAGTTGTGTGAAAACCCACTACTTCAGTCAAGTTTTTTATGGACTTGTCTGTTCTCTCTTGGTTAGCCAATACCCTTTCAATCATACTATCTAATTTGGAATTGCCCTGATCATTTAAAGAATTCTCTTACCAGTTTTTTGAATTGGACGCTTGACCCTTCGGTGGACCATATACATTGGAATTCTGATTGCCGTAGTTACAATTATTGTTATAGTTCCCCCGGTTTGAACCACCGTAGTCATTTTGGTTGTACTAATTACCTTGTCCATGTTGCTTCCACTGATTCTGATTATTATATTGATTCTGGTACTGATGCTGATACTCAGATCCCTAGTTCTGATAGTTCTGCTTCTGATAACCCCTTTGGGATTTATTCACATAGTTAGCGTCTTCAAACTGCATCGGGGGCCCTTCAGCATATGGACTATCCTATGGCTCATACATGTCATTTGGTAGTGAATGCATATCATCAACTGCATTCACTTTCTTCATCTCATCTTCAAACATCCTTTTGGTCAGCAAATTGATATTTGTAGCTAGCTGAGCAATGGTCTGATCTCTCTTTCGGTTCTCTTTTACTATGTTATTCAGTAAAGGAGTCCCATATGCTACTCAATCACTACCACCTGAGTGTCATTCTTATTATGTGTTGTCAGCTTATCAAGCAAGTTGGTGATACGCGTGAATGTTTTGTCTATAAAGCATCCACCTGTAACATTATTAGCCACTGACTGTGTCATAGGATCTAGCCTAGTGTAGAATTTCTCCATTAGAATATTCTTCAGAAAATCATGATTCGGATACTGCATCAAGTACTGCTTGAATCTCTACCATGCCTCATAAAGTTGCTATCTCTGGAGCTGTTTAAATTCAAAAATTTTGTCTCGACGTTCATCTTTCTTGCTCGGAGGAAACTATTTTTTCAGGAAAATATTTACTAGCTCAGCCCAAGTGTGGATCCAATCATGTGGCAACTTCTCGAACCATGCCCTAGCTTCTCCAGCCAAAGAATATTTGAATCTACGAAACCTTAGAGTATCTGGAGAAGTCACATTTTGAGTACGTATCTGACACACACCCAAAAAGTTTCTCAAGTGTTGGTGTGGATCATCATCGGTGAAGTTCCGGAAATAACCCTCAAGCTTAAGCAACTGGTAGAGCGAACTGTCTATTTTGAAATTAGTACCAGAGGTGGAACAATGGTTGATGCGTACTCAACCTCTTGAAGAAGATCAACAAAAACATTCTCTCCTTCATTTTCAACTTCCGATGGTTGAGGAGCTGGATTGCCTCCCCTATGACCATTAGCTTCGCGACCGCCATTTCTACCTGCCATTTCACCTGGTTCACCAGAAAAAGCTAACAAAGTGTGATGGAATAGAAAACAAGACTTAAGTAAAGCAACCTCTCTTTAGTGATTTCAAAACCAGTATTTCCTGACAACGGCGCCAAAATTTGATACGCTCAAATTACACCTAAGTTATGGCGTAAAGAAGACGTTATCAAATATAGTAACTCAACAAGGTTGGGGTCGAATGCCATAGGAAATATGGTGAGAAAATATTATTATTGTAGTGTATCACTTGATGCAGGTCTTTGTTCTAATTCCATAAAGGTTGTAAAAGATTGTGTAATACTAACATCTATATTGACTTAACTAAAATTCAGATGATTAAAATATTAAGACTGTGTCCCCGCTTAGGTTAGATGCTATGCTCTAAGTATTAACGTAATATACTCCTTATGGATTGCGTATTGTATGCACTTAATCTCTCTGTGACTTCCTAGTATTTCTCAATAGTTAGAAAGTATTTATCTTCACGATTTTCCCAAATATAGAAGACTGGTATTAAGAATGATTAAATATGCCAAGTAAAACTGCTCTTATTCCTAAGTGAGTTTATTAAACGAGAGTTAACGTCCCGAGTCCTTGATAATTAATTCTACCAAACCCTATTAACTTTTCCAAGAAAAGTAGAATTTATTGCCTTAAATTAATATTTGCAACCACTAATCAACATGAACAAATAAGAAGTAATTAAATACTAACAATCCACAATTCGTATATTAAGATTAAAAACCTATTGCATAACACCACCCATTGGGTTCACAATCTCAGATAGGAGTTTAGCTTCTCATATTATTGATGATAACAAAAAGCATTGAAATTATCATTAAACTTACAAACGAAGAATCGAAGATGAAAATAATGGAACCTTGTTCTTGAAAACCCTCGAAATATGCTAAGTATTCGATGCTCTCAATACAAGACATAAAACAGATGATAATGTAATAATAAAACCCTACAAAGTATTTATACAAGTCAAAAATTCAAAATTAAACTTGACAAAACAACCCTTGTTCGCTAAATTCGACGAACCGACAAATTAATGACGGTCCGTCAAATATTTGACGGTTTACTTGACGGCTTCAATCGACGGCCCGTCAAATGTTCGACGGTACCGTGAAATAACTCCGAGACTTTGTCTATTTACAGTCAATGACTTTGACGAGACAATTATCCGGTCCGTCAAAATATTGACGGACTGTCAAATCATACCATAATTTTTCCCTGATACTTGCAAACTCTCAGCTTCTTCTCTCGGAAATTTTGACGGCTCCATTGTACGGTCCGTCAAATATTTGACGGTCCGTACAATCTCCAAAACTGGGGACTTTACTTCATTTATCTTGTTTTTGCTTTCCGATTGTTAATTACCTGAAACATAAACAAAACACATAAAAACGACACAAACTTGAGTAAAAGCAAGTAAAACTTATAGTTAAAAAGCATCAAACTTGTGTTGTGCTAAAGTGTATAAACTAGGAAATGATAACAGTTTTTATTGTTGAAATGGCCAAGGGAAAAAGGGCCAATTCATGAATCAAGTCCTTCCAATATCACAAGAACAGCGGTGTCGCAGTATTTCTTGTAGTAGTTATAGACTAGAAAGACTAGGAAACAAAAAGAATTGGTTCTGATATCATTGAAAGAAAAAACCAGAATACATAGTACCCTAAAAATCACCCAATTTGTTTTGGTAGTCATCAAATACAATCACATACATAAAAGGTATGTAATGAAAAGCTCACAGTCTACGTGAGCTACAGAGAGGAAGATTGCTCCAACAAACAATATAGAAAAACGCTTTTAACTTTTCTCAGGAATTTTCCACATAAGTTATTCACAAAAAAGAATGAGTTATTCAATTTTGCTATAGGGAGAAGAGAACTCCATTATCCAAAAAGATCTCATTGACTTCAACGAAAAAGACAAACCATAGAATTAAAGTAATTGATTAGTTACTCTATTCAAATACAAACACATGACTAAGCAAATTGATCAGTACTTCTTTAGCAGCTACACTACCGCAAGCAAAATCGAAGTTTAGAGAAAGAAGAGTCTAATGACATTAAAAGATGAACATAAGGTTACAAGAATATACATGAATATGGAATAACAGGTGGAAAGCTTACTGTCCAACTCCACTTGGTTACTTATATAACAAAGCCTTTTACTCTGAGGACTTGGAAATTTTTATGTCTGCCATTTTGGTGACTTTGTCCCTGTTGTCCTCCCTAGTCATTATACAAAATTAGCATTTGCTAGGCAGTAACTACTATTTTGGAATTCCAGAATCCCAAGGAAGCAGATAGCTCCATTGCGAAATAATCGCATAGCATGATCTTCAAGTAATACAAGAAAAGAAACAATAAAAAGGATTTTCCGGGATAATATTGCTAAAATGTGACTGGGGATACAAAACCTCTTATCACGGAAAATAAAAAGGGAAGAAGAATCAATGGTTTCGATGGACTTGCTGCACTTTTTAAAGTGACAAAAAGACAAGGGAACTATAAGAGCCTAGCCCCAAGGTATGAATAAAGGATTTTGACTTATGTTTCCTAACACCTTTAGGTTGGAAATAGAGGAAATAATACTACTTATCATATCAAAGATATCTAGAAAAATGAGGACCAAATAGTACATATGTTCAAGAAGAAAAAAAATCAGCATGGATCAGTACAATTTTCTTCAAAGGAACACCAAGAGAAATTCATGAGGAAAAGTTCCATAAAGTCACTGTTTGTGTTCCATTATCTTAGTACAAATTTAACTTGACTATGACATTATAACATTTCCATGCTGTCCTTTGAGTGATAAAGAAGAAACACAACATTTCCTTGGTGTGCAAATGGCTGAAGAGCCCCTTATCAATATGTGTGCTAGTACATTTGAGACTTCTTTATTGGCTAGTTGTAAATTGTTCCGGGGCAATGGAACAAAGGATTATATCGGACCTAGACCGAGGTATTATGGTGATTTCTAATCTCACATAACAGAATGTGATACGATTAGATAGAATGCAATAGAAACAAAGACAGAACTAGTTATCTACTCTTAACAGGCAAAGCGAACCCTTTTATTCTGAATTACAGAATTCAGAATCAACCAAATCTCCACAAGTAGGATTCGAACCTACGACTAATCGGTTAACAACCTACCTCTCTAACACTGAGCTACTTAGGAACAACAGGAGATTCGATATCATAGGGTTCAATTCCCGTTCCCAACCTATCACCAATATGAGCAAATACATAATGAATTTAAATGTACAAGCACAGCTTTTTGCAGAACTGAAACATGTACTGGTCCAAAGACACAAATATCTACACCGGACATGATATAGAGAACATTTATTGCATTTGGAATTGTTATTCATATATCAAGTACACACCTACGCAACAAAATTACATTTTGAATAGGTAAAGCTAAAACGTTTCGTAAGGAGAGGCATCAAGAGGATGTCAAACCCCTATAGAACATAACAACAAGGACACATCAATAACATACGAAGAGAGCTTGCAAAAGCTCTTACAATCTTCTCCATACAACAAAGAGGAGAAATTTCGAAAGCATGTCCGGATTTTTCTTTTACAAGAAATTTCTTCCTTTTCCTACCAGAGTTTGCATCCATCTTCCTCATCAATAACCGGTGAAACAAGGGTCTCATTGTACGTAGCCATATCAATTCTAAAACGAGCATCAGGTATATGAATATGAAGATCCTTGTACATGTTATTTCTTGTATTGAAGAGCACCAAACTTTGCCCATCTACCAGTAGTACATCGCCATCTTCATTTATATACAGGGGCAAATAAAATATTCCTGGAATTACATAGTATGCAACCGAAGCAAATTTTGTCCAAGATTCCTTAACTCCATATTCCTTCATTACCCATATATCCACCTCGCCTTGAGATTCACAATGACAAAATCCAAATAGACTATCTCTAGAAGACATTAAATCCCAATGAACATCCTCATTTTCATAGCTAGGTAAATCTAGCTTCCCCTGCTTCTCTGTTTCCAAATTAAACGCAACTATATAGTAACAACCATTAAAATCTTGATGTGGACGAGTATGCCAATGAACAATACCATTCACTAAAACACCAGAATTACTATAAACATAACCACTAACAAACCCTTTAATCTTTTTCCAAGAATTAGTCCTTAAACTATAAACCTTCACCTCATTTCCACTATTCTTGATTTTAGAACTATAGACTAAAACTAACTTATAATCAAGATTGTACTTATCATAACCAAACCCATAAGTACAATAATAATCTTGACTCATATGAGTAGTTTCTTTTGGAATCTCTTTCCATTTTCTTGTAGAGGGGTTCCACAAGACAAGAGAATTTTCGACTGATAAACAAACTAAACCATCACAAGAACCAATAAACATAGGAATACAACGAGGAGATTTTACAGGATAATCAAGATCAACACAGACGACAGTAGAGTTTTTTTCAGTTGAAAAAAGTGCACATTTTTTAGATAAAATTTGGTCACGGTCTAACATTAAGAGTTTGTGGGGTACATCTTTGTGATTGTTTCTTGAAATATTGAGATGTGTATTGATGAATTGAGGAGATGATAGTAAAGAAAGCCAGGATTTGGAGACAGACTTAAATCTGACAAGTGATTTGACAGGCAATCTTAGGAGAATTTCGAAGATAACTTCAGATGGAATGCATGGATATTGTTGAGACATCTTTGTACTCTTTTTTTATGAGGGGTGAATGTAAATTGGAGAAACCTTGTAACTGTATTTATAATGGATGATTCACTGTTGAGCTCCCAAATTTTGGCTTTACTTGTTTGGATGGTGATTGGTTATTATGTTGGTTTTCAATAAATATAATACTATTTGAATAACCTTTATCATTTTCCCACTTTTTTATAATGTCACACATCACTATATTGATGAAAATAAGCTTATAATGGATCCGTCTGATAAATAAGGGTAAAATCACTGAAAAAGTATAATGAGAAATATATATTTGGATCGAAAGTATAATGAGAGGAATATATTTAAATTGAAAGTCAAACAAGGAATATATTTAAATTATTTTTGATAGAACAAAGATATATTTAGCCCTTTTCTGCATGAACAAAAATAAGATACTAAGCAGGGTTATTATTTTTAAAAAAAGTAAGATAAAAAATAAAATAATATTATTATATAAAAAGTATGTCACGATGAGAAGAAAAGGTGATTATGCGGTCACACTACAAGTATTACATAACATGACATTTCATAATGTTACAACCAACTCAAATGGCGCAATACGATATAATATAATAGGTAATAATCATCCAAACAAGTGGTAAGCGCCATTTGAGTTGGTTGAATTTGAGTAGCTTTTTCGGTAAGTATGTATTTTGATAAAAGTGTTAGAAAAAATAAATTATTAACAGATAAATACTTTAAAAATTAATCGAAAGATATTTTGAAAATTGTTAATAACTTATAATATTATAAAGGAGCTAATTTAATTTAAGTATAAATTAATTTATATCTCAATCAACTTTCAATTTTATGTCGATTATATAAATTTTAAATTCGTTTTCTCCAACTGAGCACGTGCGTATTTAAATTAAAAAGTCATATATAAATAAATATATTACCACGTGATTGCAGGCAAATTTTATATTCCTACTTAAACTGCACGAGAATGGAGGGCCGAACGCCTCAAGCTTCTAATATAATTTTCTTTTTCTTTTTATTAAAAAAGACACTTCTACAAATAGTAGTACTAATGAAAAAGTCATTGCATATTTTTTACTCTTCTAGAGTACATGCACCACGCAATCATTCATAAGAGTTAAAAAAAAACTCAACGGGGGGTCCCAAATTTATAATAAAATCCTTTTAACACATCTCTATTTTGTTAGCCCACGATAATTATTTGGAGAAATCTCATATTATCATCCTCCACCATAAATTATGTCTCGAGTCTAACTTAACCCCAAAAGTTGGAGAAATCTCATATTATCATCCTCCATCATAAATCATGTCTTTAGTCTAACACACCCCAAAAGTTGGAAAAATCTCATATTATCATCCTCCGCCATAAATCATGTCTTGGGCTTAACTCAACCCCAAAAGCTAGCTTTTGGGGTTGAGTTAGCCTCAAGTTCTATTCTTTACATGGTATCAAAAGTCAAAGATTCTTAGCCCTAAACTCTCCCTACCTCTACCGATTTCTCTCCTATTTCTCCTCACTTTTCGGCACCACACCAAAACCCTAAACCACTCCCTAAATTACACAAAACCCTAGCCGACAAACCCTCTCTCGACTTACTACTCCCATTCGAAACCCTAAGGGTTTTGTTTCACTCATTCAAAGCATCAAACAAAACTTTTTTCCTTCTCTAGTTTTGTTTTATTGTAGTACATATGGCCGAAAAACAAACTTTTCATCCAGATCTTGCCGTTAATAACGTCAAGAACTTCATCTCAATAACTCTTGAAATTGAGAAAGGGAAATATACCTCTTGGGCGGAACTATTAAAAATTCATTGCCGCGCTTATGAGGTGATTGATCATATTATTCCTTCCGAATCGTCATCTGACGCTAGTTTGACGAACAAAAAATTATGGTCTCGTTTGGATGCCATTGTTCTTGAAATGAATTTATGGCACCATATCTAATGATATTTTACACACCATATTGGAGCCAAATTATATGGCTCAACAAGCATGGGAACGACTACAAAATATATTTCAAGATAACAAACTTTCTCGAGCCGTTTATCTTGAACACCAATTTACGAATGTTAAATTGGATGATTTTTCCAACATCTCCGCTTATTGTCAGGAATTGAAGATGTTGGCGGACCAACTATCCAGCGTTGGTTCACCAGTAACAAATCAATGGTTGGTTATTAAGTTAATTGCGGGGTTGAATGAACAATATGATGGAGTGACTACGTTCATTCAACAAAGTAATCCCTTGCCTCCTTTCTATGAGGCCCGTTCGAGGTTGATCCTCGAAGAGACACGGAAGGCAAAACAGGCATCTTCTAGAGCAGCCACCGCCGGAACTGCTCCCGTCTCCACCAACTCAATTTCCACGGATTTGGAGTCCTAAAATTTTGGTTCGGGAGGCAATAATACTTGTCAAAATAATGGCCAAAATCGGGGTTCAAACCGAAATAATAAAGGAAAAAATAATGGTGGAAAGAGACGTGGACGTGGAGGGGGTCAACCCGCCGGCGGCAGTGGCCAGCCCGGGAAGTGGTGGGCTGGCAGTGACGGTACCCAGGCTAGCAGTAGCGGTAACCAGCGGGGGTAGTACCCACCATGGGCCTGGGACCCACAGTGGGCTGCCTTGTCATGCCCATATCTGACGTCAACGTGGGCCATGCCTCATCCATCTTCAAATTGTCAACCCGATATTCTAGGATCTCGTCCACAACATGCGTTTGTGGCTCAAGCACCGTCCTCGGTTGGATATACACCCACGGACATAGAACAAGCCATGAACAACATGAATATAAATGTTCCGGATGAGTCTTGATGCATGGACACAGGGGCTACATCACACATAACGGCATCTCAAAGTAATCTAAGTGAGGGTGTTTCGTTAACGTAATCGGCAGCCGAGCATGCCTCAAATAGATGAAGAACTACTCCCTAAAACCAAACAGATGGTGGTTGAGTTAACATAAGTGAGGGTGTTTCGTCCTTACGTATCATAGCAAGAAACGAGGATCTGACGAGACCCTAGAGAATGATTAAACTAGCCGCCAATACAAAAGAAGGGAAGTGGTCTACCATTCAGGCTCCCAAAAAAAAGGAGGCACCACCGAGAGTCACATCCAGAACCCAGAAAAGAAGGATGCAGTGTGCCAAGGCCTTGCGTAAGATGCAACAGTCATTGCATGTAATTTCCAACACCAAGGCAACCAAAAATTAGGAGATTCATGAGTCTGCCGTAGCCGAATCTATCGAGCGGCCATTCGGCTCATGTGCTTCAGGGGGAATGCCTTCTGAAGAAAAGATGTCGGGTCAACAAGATTTGGGTTAACAACCTACCGACAACCCGACAGAAGAACCCCAGCAAGAGGACGCAACCTCGGATGGACTTCTAACCGAGGCAATCCCACAGATCGTGCAGAGGACTCAGTCAGAGGATCCCCAGCCGATCTCCATTTGTCTCTAAGATATGGAAGGTATTGATTTATCTTCAACCAAATTCAACGAGGTGGGAGACTCCATCCTTGATTTATTTAGCCAAGACATGGTTGAGGAGATGTGGGCAGACACTGAAATGGTCAGCCTAATCCCATGTGAGTTCTGGGCCAGCCGCTCCACGCTGGATAGCCTAGAAGGTAATATTTGCGTAGAAGACATAGAATGGGCCACAATAGTCGATACTACGGCTAAGCACGCTTTGAGCACCGCATTTGGTGCACATACGGAAGAGATGGTTAAACACCTCAAACCCCTCTATGTGAAGGCTTACGTCAATGGCAAAATCATTAGCCGAGTGTTCGTTGGCAATGGGGCTGTGCTGAATGTGATGTCACTGCTTACCTTAAGAAACCTCAACAAAACAAAGGAGGATCTCATCCCAACTAACATGAAAATGGCTAGATTTATAGGAGAGGCCTCTAAAGCATTGGGGATTCTAGTAGTAGAAATCACTGTGGGTCCCAAGACAGTCAGATTTGCATTCTTTGTTATAGATGGCAAGCCGTCCTACGTCATTCTGCTAGGCAGGGACTGGATTCACACTAGCCGATGCCATCCTTCTTCCATGCATCAGAAGTTCATCTTTTAGGAAGGAGACAAGATTGAAGTCGTCCCAGCGGATGATAACCCGTTCCGACCAGGGGTTCAGAATGTAATGGCTATCCTCTACTCACCCTACATGGCTCCCATAGCCGTCACGAAGCAGTATGAAGAAGGAGCTTGGGAATCTTGAAATCTTGCCTCATGAGGGTTTGAAGTAAAGCAATTAGCCGAACCACGACTTACATTGGGGGATCTAAACGTTTGAAGAAACTCAACTCATAAATGACCTGTGGCATCGACTGACCATCTTAAGTTTTGAGGCAAGGATGGCCGAAGCATCACAGGTGGGGAACCACGACAAATGATCAGATCTGGCGGCCACCAACATTTGAGCTGATGATAGGAGTTTTATGCTAGCTTTGCTTGTCTTTTTTTCTACGCTTCTACAAAACTCGAATGTTATTTAAATACCCCGTATCATGTATGTTTTGTGAAAAGTTTGAATAAACTCATTTTACAAGGACAAGTCTTAAGTGAAATGGGCAATCAGAAACTCTGAATCTTCAGCTACGAGGACAACACCCTATCGGCTAACTCTATGGCTAAGAGACATTGTTGTCCTCAGAAGACAATATCATTACGATTGGCCAAACCAGATTCTCTAAGTTTGGCGGGCCATTCTAACGAAGTTGGGTCAGTTGGGTGAAAATCGACTGACAACCATAGAAGAAGTCAAAACCGGTAAACATAAAATGGCTAAAGCATACAACAAACATGTTGAGCCTAAGAGGTTTGTTGAAGGAGACTTAGTTTGGAAAATCATTTTGTCGATAAGGATGAAAGATCACAAAACCGACAAATGGTCGTCAAACTAGGAAGGGACCCTTCGTAACAAACCCACGGGTTGCTAATGAGACGGATTAAGCGATGACAATGCATGGAACACAAATATCAACGGTAGAAATTGTGAAGGAACACTACCACTGATTTCGAGGCATGCATAAGTAATCGACAGTCACAGAACAACTGCTTGGTCGCAAAAAAGGATTATCTCTTCGATTTGGGGAACGCAACGACGGCCACAGACTGGACGCCTGGTCACAATAACAGGCCCTTCGATTTGGGGTCGATAAAATTAGGAAGCTGAATCACCCAGCATTTCCCCAGATAGAGGTTGCAATACATCAATAGTAACGGAAGTCTCAGGATTAGCCGAATCCACGGCTGCTTAAACATCTTGGAAATTTGAAATCTTCCTTATTCCCTCAACTTCAACAACGGCTACTACCTCAGCCCCTCCCGCACCTATTCGAACCTCTTTTTTAGCACCCTGCAAAGGCTATACCACTACAATTAATGGGGCTTCAGTAAAAGCTTGAGTGTCGGCCAATACCTCTTGAACAACAGAAGCAACTACTGCTTTGAGTGGCGAATCTCTAAGGGGATCGGCTGACAACTCAGCAACAGGATCAGTCGGCAAGGGAGCAGTAATTGTCAGCGTTGCTTGAACTAGACGACCTTTCCATGCAACCCCATTCAGTTTCTAGTTTGGCTAGCCGTTCGCTACCTGCTCTCTAATCCAGCTCCCAAACCACCTGCTGGTTACCGAGTTCCTGGATTTTATTATCAATTGAAGGCCATACCTAAACAAAAAAGAACGGGTGGAATCATGAGCACTAATGTCCGAGTCTAAGGTGCCTATGGCCGGAGTAATAGACCTCAACTCCGTTTGGATCCACTCCAACTCAGCTTGCAGTTTGGACCGCTGCTCCTGCAAATAATTTTGTCTGCTGACACTTTGTTGTCTCGCTGCATTCACCTCACCGAAAGAAGCATGGATGCGGTTCTTCTCCTGCCGAAGAGACCCCAAATGTTGCAAAGCAGCGGCAGCCTCATCATGGCTATCTTTGGCTGATCTATATAGAACAAACAAATCATTTAGAGCCAAAGCCATGTCATTATAAAAGGCTGCCAGATCCTGGGAAGCCATTGTTACTTTCGACAGTCGGAGCAAAGAAGCCCTCAGAACATGTAACTTCTCTTTGGTGGGTGGGATTCCCCTGGCGAGAGATTCCTCGGCTCTCTCTCGATGGACGACATTAGGCGAAGCTGGTAGAGATGTTGTGCCGACTACACTAAAGTAACGCAGAAGCACATCTTTCGGGATGATTTCGACTGGTACCTCTGAATCGTCAGTTGCGTGTACTTCAGCCGAAAGAATTACCACTAACAGTCTCATGTGCCGAAAAGACAGTTTCAGAAGAAAAGCAAGAATCTTGAGACAACTGGCAATAAGACTTGGAGGAAAAGGACATACCTCTACGGTCACGTCAACTGTTTCGGCTGCCTCAACAGGAGAAACTCTTATATCAAGACTAGCCGATGGAGAATCTTGCAGATATTCAAAAGTATAAATCAAAGAGGACGTCCCTCCGGCATGAAGAGATGCATCATACACTCTTCGTCGCCTATCACGCCTTATTAGCAATGGCTCCTGAAAAGCCGAAGAACAGGAATAAGAAGAGATATCCAATACAACGGTAGTCGAGGCAGATAAGAGATATACTTTATCATCATCCTCTTTAGAAATAGGGACTTCATCTCCACGAGTTCTTTCTTCTCTGAGCTTACAAATAACAAACCCTTCACCTAGCCTGGGGTGATTTGAAATGGATTACCTAGGCAACGAAGATCCCTTAGTAGGAGCGGTTCCCAAATCAATAAACCCTGAGGAAGATACATAAGAAGTGTTAGCCTAGAATGTATGAGAAATTCTGGCCAGCATATATGTAGAGAATAATAGTGCCTCTTGTTCTTTCGTCAGGCAGCCTGGTCATTAATCGGCAGTGAACCAGTCGCAGGTGAGAGGAAGGTCATAGGTCACCGGGCTAAGATGTTGGGATAAAAGAACATCACCTTGTTCCGTCCTACCATATGGAGCAAGAACCAATTGTTCATCGACAAAGACCAAGGCATCGATTAGGTCTTTTTCAGCTAGAGTGGTCCCATATATCTTCTGAGAAAAGGAAGAAGAAGCCATGGCAGTCGAGTAAGAAAAGGGCCGAGATTAGAGTTTTTTATGCAGAAGGGAAGAAATAGGAGATCAAGTGAAAAATTCTTGGAAAGATATTCCTTCTTAAGTGGATCTCGATGGGCAGCATAAATTAGGGCTATTTCGTCGAATGCACGATTAGAAAATGTTGAAACCGATTCGTGGTAACAAAGGCACCTCGGGTGAAGGGGAAACCCAAGTCAGAAGTAATCATCATTGCATGCATTGTAGACAAGACGATTGAAGTGACATGTGCGGCTCTCAGACTGAAACGACGACTACTTTCGTATACATCAACTCAACAGTCACACTTGAGTTAATGTAGGGGGCAATTGTTAACACCAAAAAATAATTTAAGTGTGTAGCTGAATCCACTAACAGCCGAATTATTCCGAAGCTAAATTAACTCCTAGTCCTCGACGACAAATAACTTCATCAGCTACTAAGGCATCTTAGCCGAAGTTGTTGGTTAGAGGTACGATTAGGACCCACTCAGATGCAGGCGCCTCAACAACCAAGTGAAAAGGGTTTCCAAACCCCCAAAAGTGATAACGACCAACCATAGCTAAATGGAAGGGCCATTATCCGGGCAAGAGGAGTAGAGGGCGAGAAAATCGGCACCACCTCCCCCATAGTCAGCCGTTGAACTTAGTAGGTTACTTGACGGCCGATATGGGGGGGGGCACGTTTTGTACAGTTTTTCTTCCTTTTTGTACTATTAATACTCATTCTTTGTACATATTACAGACCATCAATCAAACACATCAAATATTTACCTATCTTTATCTTTTATCCTTTATATTTCCTTTACTTTACTCGGTTGTATTCATGATTTTCTTTACTTTATCTCTTAGTCTAATCACACCGTACTAACGCTTTCTGTAGTAGTTGGGGAACCCATTACTGAAAATTAGAGTTTCATTTTCAGCCCAAATCGCTTGAGTTAAGGAATCAATTTGTCTCCCGATTTCATCGGCCAATACAACGGCAGGAGAGAGATTTCGGGGCAAGAACACTTTGTCTGATAAATCTGACAAGTGATTTCACAGGCAATCTTAGGAGAATTTCTGAAGATAACTACAGTTGGAATGTATGGATATTGTTGAGACATCTTTGAACTTTTTTTTATGAGTGGTGAATGTGATTGGAGAAACCTTGTAACTGTATTTATAATGGATGATTCACTGTTGTTAGCTCCCAAATTTTGGCTTTACTTGTTTGGATGGTTGTTATGTTAACTATATTTTTAATAAATATAATTTTAGATAGACTTTATGTTTTTTTTTTACATTTTATAGTGTCACACGTCAACCGATTGAAAAATAAGCTTATAATAATATTTAAAATATAAGGTACGAAGTAGAGTTATTAAGATAAAAAAATAATATTGTTATTATATAAAAAGTAATGGCACAATGAGAAGAAAGGTAACCACCCGATCTCTAACACACACACATATAAAAAGTAAGATAAAAAAATAAAATTATATTATATTATATAAAAAGTAATAGCACAATAAGAAGAAAGGTAATCACGCTATCACACTACGATTGTTACATAATAGGACATTTTATACTGTTGCATGCAACGAATTTAACAAACAAAAATGTGTTGGATATGTAAAGCAGTACGGAAAATAAATAAATATTACAAGTGTTCGAAAGATGGCTCTCTGTCTTTAAGACAAGATTGTCCCGTATATATGTTTTTACATTAACGGGCAATATTCTCCCAAGATAAAACAACAACTAATCAACACTACAAAACAAATAGGTTGCTTCTGACGAAGAAAACAAACACGAAACGACTTACTGAATAATAGAAAAGGAAGGAAGAGTTTTCTGTTTTCATCCCAACGTTTCTGCTCACGTTTTGGACTGACTTTCTGTTTGTCTCTGTGTATATATGTTGTCTCATTTTTTCTGTGTTCGTGTGTCACTCACAATTGAGCCAAAAGGCTCCAATAAATATAGCATAAGGGAGGTTTCTCAACTGCCAAGACATGACTGTTAATGGCCATTGTAGGAGGAAGTAA
Source organism: Anisodus acutangulus (assembly GCA_029783415.1). Taxonomy (NCBI): domain Eukaryota; kingdom Viridiplantae; phylum Streptophyta; class Magnoliopsida; order Solanales; family Solanaceae; genus Anisodus; species Anisodus acutangulus. The sequence goes on along the minus strand of CM056492.1, from coordinate 28,643,725 downwards.
TTCAGCCAAGTAATGGTTGTTTAAGGCCATTGAAGGAGGGTTGTTTATGGAGGAGTTAATCAGCCAAGTAATGGCTGGTTAATGCTCCAAAAATCAACCCAAACGGTAAGGCAGAAACTTTCTGCCTTCCGTCGTTCTCAAATTCACCTTTTCAGAAACTCTAGGGACCAAACTATAAATATTAAACAATTTGAGGGTCTATCAGAAGAAGCCCAAGACCCAAGACCCGTGACCCGAGACCCAAGCCCGGACCGGACGGGCGGGCGACGGCGGCGCGCGTGTGGGCTTAGCCTTGAACCCAAGCACATCTAGGTCCCCCCTCCTTCAAACACATGGGTAACCCCTTGGGGTCCCAAATCCTTAGCCAATTTTGAGACTTATAAAGAGGCAATTCTTCTTTTTCCCACTGATGTGGTAGATTTGTCCCACACCATATTTTCATGTCTCAAACACCTTACTTCGTGGATCAATATCTCTTTCATTTCTCAACGAAATTTGACGATTCTTGGCCCTACTGTCATCTACTCACTTAGTAGATTATGCACGTGTGAAGAGACAAAGCCTCCAACATGCGGAACCCTAGTATTTAATTCATTAAATATGGGTGGACGCACCTCCCCACCAAAGACAAATTTCCAACAAAATGTACATTTAAGTTAAATAGAATAGATATTATATTTAAGATAGCAATACAATACAATATACTAGTAATAGGTAACAATCATCCAAAGAAGTTTAAGTGGCATTTGAATCAGTTGGAAATTTAAATAGCTTATCGATATCAGCAAGTATGTATTTTGATAAAAGTGTTGAAATTAAGAATGTGTTCGGTATGGTGGAAATGTTTCCTGGAAAATGAATTTTTAAAAAATAAATGAATTTCTTACTTATTTTTTCATGTTCGTTTGGTTAGAGGAGAATAAATAAATTTCTTACTTATTTTCTCATGTTCGGTTGATTAGTAGAAAAAAAATTTCAAAAAATACTCGTCCAAGACCCACAACCCCCACCCCACACCCACCACACCACCACCACCCACCCTCAACCATCCATGCCAAGCACCCACCCCAAGCTCTCCCCCCCCAACAAACTCTCCCCCCCCCCTAACCATCACTCTCGAACACACTTCATCTTCACCTACTCCAATCCTACCCCAACCTACACCACTGTTCCTCCCAACCCCCTCCCAATTTTCTATTTCATATATTTTATTTTATTTTTATAAATAATTATGAAAATGGAAAACATTTCTTACCCCCACCCCAACCCCCAACCACAACTCACCCACAACCAAATTTAACAATGTAAATGTTTATTATTTATAAAAAATTTATAAAAGTAAAAGAAAATATATGAATTAGAAAATTCGAGAGGGTCGGGTGATGAACGACGGGGGGAGGGGTGGCGGTCGCAGGAGTGTAAATAACTAAATAAAAATTAAAGTAAATTTTTTTGTGAGGGGTGGTAGGGAGGGGTGGGGGTCAGCGGGGCGGGGGAGATGGTGTCAAAAAAGAAAAAAAAACTTTAAATTTTTTTAAAAAAATATTAATTTTTTTGAGGGTGGTGGGGTGGGGAGGGGTGTTCGCAGCGGGGTAAGGGTGGGGGCGAGGTGTAGAAAAATAATAATAGAACTTTAAAAAAAAAAAAAAACTTTTTGGGGGTGGGGGTGGTGTAGAAAAACAAAAAAAAATTAACACCTTTTAAAAGAAACATTATGAGGGGTAAGGTGGGTTTGTAGCGGGGCGGGGTGTGGTGTAGAAAACCACAAAGATTTAAAAAACAAAAAAGTTTAAAATTATTTTTGGGGGTGGTGGCGATGCATAGGAGGTTAGGGTTTGGTGGGTGAGTGGTTGGGGATAGGTAGTTGGTTGAATGTTACTTGGTAGACTTGTTTTCAATACTTTTATTAGGAAAATCATTTTCATCATTTTTAGGAACTTATTTTTCTAAATAAAATATTTTTTAAATTTTTTATTCAAACGAACATGAGAAAATTAAAAAATATTTTTCACGCACCCTAAAATAAGGTGTTAAACATATTTCAGAAGAATATTTTTAAAATAATTTAAATATTCTTAAAATTATAAAAAGCTAATTAGTAAAAGTTTAAAAGTTTTAAATTAATTTAAATATGTCTCAATCAACTTTCAATTTACATTGATTAGATAAATTTTAAATTCGTTTCTTTAATGAGAACTTACCTATTTAAATGTAAAGAGTCAAATTACTCCAACGAAGCCCTTATATTATCACGTGATTGCACGCTGCATGTAATTTATTTTATTCCTACTTAACTGCACGAGGATGGAGTTCCGAACAACAGGCTTTGGAATTAAAAATGATTAATAATTTTCTTTTCCTTTTTATTAAAATAATTAGTTCTCTAAATAGTACCAAATAAAAGTCATTGCATCTTTTTATTCGTTTTGTTGGTCTTACTTTGTTTGTGCTTGTGCTTTTTATTGAGACGAGGTCTCTCGGAAACAGTCATTCTACCTGCGAAGGTAGAAGTAAGGTCTGCGTACACTCTACCCTCCTAAGACCCCACATTATAGCATTTCATCGGGTATGTTGTTGCTGTTATTGCATCTTTTTACTCTTCTAACTCATTCAGGCACGATGCAATCATTCACAAAAGTAAAAAGGTTTAATATATATTTTGCCTCCAAATTTATAATAAAATTCTCTTAGTATATTTATTCTTTACGGAACTTTTTTCTAATCGTTTTTAATACACACCATTTTGATTATGTCGTGCTTGCGTATTTTACCATGAAATAGGAGTACGGACCATCAGTCACTTTGTTCACTTATTAAAAGCCAAAATTTATTTAATCATAAAAAATAAAAAAAATCTTAGAGTTACACAGTAACATGTTTAAGATATGAATAACCTACTACTTAAGAAATTAAGACATCTAATTAAATATTAAATCTAATATTAAACTATGGAGTCACCTACATTAGAAAAGGATCAAGTACAAATAAAAATCAATATAAGGAAGAATTAAAAAATAAATAAGGAATTAATAATCTTGACACGTTTGTGTTGATGCTCCTTTGATGAAGCTTCTCCGTGGACTTACTAGAAAGTTAAATTAAAATAGCGACCACATGTTGGTTAAAACACAATCGTTGTGTGAACATAATCTTTTAAAATATTTTCGACGTATTTATTTTGGATCAGAATTGTTAAAATTCTGAAATAAGATCATTATTTTATTATTAATGCTATCTGTGAAACAGCACTACCTATATGAAATCACACCGGCACATTTTATATTGTTGCGCATGTGCTAATATATGTATTATTAAAATGAACAAAAACACAAATGTCCCAACTAAAGGGCAAAATGATACTACTCGACTATAACGTTGAAAATTGTGTTCTAGAAATGAAAGAAAAACTAAGCTCCGAAAGAGTGTAACTTTTCCGTGTATGGAGAAAATAACAAAAATGGCTATGTTTGGAATTTATTTAAAGTGGTCTTCTAAATATATTTTAGGTAGTTTAGATCATTTAAGTTTGTTAAAAGTAAGTATTTTTTGTCTTCGGAAAATATTTAATAAATTTTATCTGTTCGATTTGATAAAACCCGTAAAAGAAAAATAATTTAGCAGAAACTCATATTTGAAGTTATCGTTTATGCTATTAAAACCTAAGATATCTTTTTCATAATATATCAAGAATGTTCTCTAAGGCAGTCAATAATTGCAAGCCATTTCTAGACAATTAAAACCTAGGATATGTTTTTCTCTGCAGCCAGTATGGTCCATGGAAGGAACAAAAATAACCAAATTAAAATCGAGTGACAGTTCATCACTTCATTGTATAGGTGCAAAGTTAATTTGAGTTTACTACTTCTTCCTACCCCTTCTTCTATGTTGGGCGTTGGGTCTCAGACTCCCATAAGAGAGGTTTAGTATGAGGGATAGGATGAAATGAGATTATTAGTCTCATGGAATTGGAATTATCCCATATTTGATTGGTGGGATAACTTTTTTGCTATCCCATCCAGTCTCATCTATATGTGATAAAATGTGGGATAAGTTATCCCATATAAAGGGTGTGATTAGTTATCTCATTATATTCCACCTAATTTTTGTTGAAAATTTACTAATGTGGAATTAAGCTTATCTCATTATTTATGACTCGAACAATTGGGGCTCCGCACGTCGGAAACATCATTTCCACACACTTGCCCACGTAGTGCCAAGTATCGCAAATTTCATTAGTGAAAGAGATATTGGTACGTACGTAATACGTTTGAGACATAGAATGATGGACGGTTATTGGCCAAATGACAAAGTATTCCACGTTGGTAAACGAAGGAAGAAGTGTACGAAGTGTGAGATGAAACGAGTCATATAACATTTTCATATTCCTCCTTACTTTAAGGCCTTTTAATCAGATATCATTTAATCTTATTTTTTGACAAGGAAGGAAAATTATTTATCCTAATTTCGGATTCTGGCCCACTTCAGTCACTTCATCGGACTGAGTGTCCATTTCCTCCTTACCATTATTCAGATCCTTTGTCCGGGATAGATATATGCCTTCTACTACAAGATAGAACCACATCTTCAGCATTTTTCTCTTGTCCCAGTTGACATCCGCAACCACTCGTGGGCGCTTTTTCCCACCACTCTCTGGAGCGGTGACACCATGAACACGTTGACCTTCAACAGCATAATCACAAGTCTCTTCTACCAGAAAACCACAGCCATATCCAGATTTGGTCACAAAACTTTTGACCGACATCTTTCGAACACTAATAGAATCTTGTCTTAAACTTGTTGGATATGTAAAGCAGTACGGGAAGTAAATAAATATTACAAGTGTTCGAAAGGATAAACAAACAAGCCAATGTTCAGAACTCCCTCAAGCTTGTTGAGTCTTGAATCTTGATAACCTGAAATCAAGAAACACCAAATCTGGATTGTTACAACTGTGGCTGAGTCGAGAGATAGCTCTCTGTCATTAAGACAAGATTGCCCTGTATATATGTTTTTACGTTAATGGATAATAGTCTCCCAAGATAAGACAGTAACGAATCAAAACTACAAAGCAAATAGGTTGATTCTGACGAAGAAAACAAACACGAAATGACTTGCTGAAGAATAAAAAAAGAAGGAATAGTTTTCTATTTTCGTCCCAACGTTTCTGCTCACGTTTTGGACTGACTTTCTGTTTGTCTCTGTGTATATATGTTGTCTCATTTTTTCTGTGTTCGTGTGTCACTCACAATTGAGCCAAAAGGCTTCTCAACTGTCAAGACATGGCTATTAATGACCATTGAATGAGGGAGTAATTCAGCCATGTAATTGTTGTTTAAGGCCATTGAAGGAGGGTTGTTTATGGAGGAGTTAATTAGCCAAGTAATGGCTGGTTAATGCTCCAAAAATCAACCCAAATGGTAGGCAGAAACTTGATGCCTTCCGTCGTTCCCAAATTCACCTTTCCAGAAACTCCAGGGATCAAACTGTAAATAATAAATAATTTTGGGGTCCATCAGAAGAAGCCCAAGACCCAAGGCCCACGACCCTTGACCCGAGACCCAAGGCCCACGACCCTTGACCCGAGACACAAGCCCGGACCGAACGGGACGGACGGGCGGCGGCAGCGCGCGTGTTGGCTTAGCCTTGAACCCAAGCACATCTAGGTCCTCCCTCCTTCAAACACATGGGTTACCCCTTGGGGTCCCAAACCCTAAGCCAATTTTGAGACTTATAAAGACATCAATTCTTTCTTTTTCCACTGATGTGGTAGATTTGTCCCACATCATATTTCCATTTCTCAAACACCTTACTTTGTGGACCAATATCTCTTTCATTTCTCAATGAAATTTGACGATTCTTGGCCCTACGGTCATCTACTCACTTAGTAGATTATGCACGTGTGAAGAGACAAAGCCTCCAACATGCGGAACCCTAGTGTTTAATTCATTAAATAGGGATGGACGCACCTCCCCACCAAAGACAAATTTCCAACAAAATGTACATTTAAGTTAAATAGAATAAATATTATATTTAAGATAGCAATACAATACAATATACTAGTAATAGGTAACAATCATCCAAAGAAGTTTAAGTGGCATTTGAATCAGTTTAAAATTTAAATAGCATATCGATATCAGCAAGTATGTATTTTGATAAAGTGTTGAAATTAAGAATGTATTCGGTATGGAGGAAAATGTTTCCTGGAAAATGAATTTTTGAAAAATAAATGAATTTCTTACTTATTTTTTCATGTTCGTTTGGTTAGTGGAGAATAAGTAAATTTCTTACTTATTTTCTCATGTTCAGTTGCTTAGTAGAAAAAAAAATTCAAAAAATACTCGTCCAAGACCCACAACCCTACCACCCCACCCACACCACCACCACCCATCCTCAACCATCCACGCCAAGCACCCACCCCAAGCACTCACCACCCAACAAAATCTCACCCCCACCTAACCATCACTCTCGAACACACTTCATCTTCACCTACTCCAATCCTACCGCAACCTTACACCACTGTTCCACCCAACCCCCTCCCAAATTTCTATTTCATATATTTTATTTTATTTTTATAAATAATTATAAAAATGGAAAAAATTTCTTACCCCCAACCACAACTCACCCACAACCAAATTTAACCATGTAAATGTTTTATTATTTATAAAATATTTATAAAAGTAAAAGAAAATATATGAATTAGAAAATTCCAGAGGGTAGGGTGATGAACGACGGGGGTGGCGGGGGGTGGCGGTCGCAGGAGTGTAAATAACTAAAAAAAATTGAAGTAAATTTTTTTGGGAGGGGTGGTATGGAGGGGTGGGGGTCAGCGGGGCGGGGGAGATGGTGTCAAAAAACAAAAAAAAACTTTAAATTTTTTTTTAAAAAATATTAATTTTTGAAAATTTAGGGTGGTGGGGTGGGGAAGTGGTGTTCGCAGCGGGGTAAGAGGTGGGGGCGAGGTGTAGAAAAATAATAATAGAACTTTTTAAAAAGAAAAAACTTTTTGGGGGATGGGGTGGTGTAGAAAAACAAAACAAAATTAACACCTTTTCAAAGAAACATTGTGAGGGGTAAGGTGGGTTTGTAGCGGGGGCGGGGTGTGGTGTAGAAAACCACAAAGATTTAAAAACAAAGAAGTTTAAAATTCTTTTTGGGGTGGGGGCTGATGGGGGTGGCGATGCAGAGGAGGTTAGGGTTTGGTGGGTTGAGTGGTTGGGGATGGATAGTTGGTTGAATGTTACTTGGTATACTTGTTTTTCATACTTTTATTAGAAAAATCATTTTCTTCATTTTAGGAACTAGTTTTCCTAAATAAAATATTTTCTAAAGTTTTTGTTCAAACGAACATGAGAAAATTGAAAAACATTTTTCAAAAATATTTTCCTTCATACCGAACGCACCCTAAAATAAGGTGTTAAACATATTTCAGAAGAATATTTTTAAAATAATTTAAATATTCTTAAAATTATAAAAAGCTAATTAGTAAAAGTTTAAAAGTTTTAAATTAATTTAAATATGTCTCAATCAACTTTCAATATACATTGATTAGATAAATTTTAAATTCGTTTCTTTAATGAGAACATACCTATTTAAATGTAAAAAGTCAAATTACTCCAACGAAGCCCTTATATTATCACGTGATTGCACGCTGCATGTAATTTTTTTTATTCCTACTTAACTGCACGAGGATGGAGTTCCGAACGCCAGGCTTTGGAATTAAAAATGATTAATAATTTTCTTTTCCTTTTTATTAAAATAATTAATTCTCTAAATAGTACCAAATAAAAGTCATTGCATCTTTTTATTCGCTTTGTTGGTCTTACTTTGTTTGTGCTTGTGCTTTTTATTGAGACGAGGTCTCTCGGAAACAGTCATTCTACCTGCGAAGGTAGAAGTAAGGTCTGCGTACACTCTACCCTCCTAAGACCCCACATTATAGCATTTCATCGGGTATGTTGTTGCTGTTATTGCATCTTTTTACTCTTCTAACTCATTCAGGCACGATGCAATCATTCACAAAAGTAAAAAGGTTTAATATATATTTTGCCTCCAAATTTATAATGAAATTCTCTTAGTATATTTATTCTTTATGGAACTTTTTCTAATCTTTTTTAATACACACCATTTTGATTATGTCGTGCTTGCGTATTTTACCATGAAATAAGAGTACGAACCATCAGTCACTTTGTTCACTTATTAAAAGCCAAATTTTATTTAATCATAAAAAATAAAAAAAATCTTAGAGTTACACAGTAACATGTTTAAGATATGAATAACCTACTACTTAAGAAATTAAGACATCTAATTAAATATTAAATCTAATATTAAACTATGGAGTCACCTACATTAGAAAAGGATCAAGTACAAATAAAAATCAATATAAGGAAGAATTAAAAAATAAATAAGGAATTAATAATCTTGACACGTTTGTGTTGATGATCCTTTGATGAAGCTTCTTCGTGGACTTTCTAGAAAGTTAAATTAAAATAGCGACCACATGTTAGTTAAAACACAATCGTTGTGTGAACATAATCTTTTAAAATATTTTCGACGTATTTATTTTGGATCAGAATTGTTAAAATTCTGAAATAAGATCATTATTTTATTATTAATGCTATCTGTGAAACAGCACTACCTATATGAAATCACACCGGCACATTTTATATTGTTGCGCATGTGCTAATATATGTATTATTAAAATGAACAAAAACACAAATGTCCCAACTAAAGGGCAAAATGATACTACTCGACTATAACGTTGAAAATTGTGTTCTAGAAATGAAAGAAAAACTAAGCTCCGAAAGAGTGTAACTTTTCCGTGTATGGAGAAAATAACAAAAATGGCTATGTTTGGAATTTATTTAAAGTGGTCTTCTAAATATATTTTAGGTAGTTTAGATCATTTAAGTTTGTTAAAAGTAAGTATTTTTTGTCTTCGGAAAATATTTAATAAATTTTATCTGTTCGATTTGATAAAACCCGTAAAAGAAAAATAATTTAGCAGAAACTCATATTTGAAGTTATCGTTTATGCTATTAAAACCTAAGATATCTTTTTCATAATATATCAAGAATGTTCTCTAAGGCAGTCGATAATTGCAAGCCATTTCTAGACAATTAAAACCTAGGATATATTTTTCTCTGCAGCCAGTATGGTCCATGGAAGGAACAAAAATAACCAAATTAAAATCGAGTGACAGTTCATCACTTCATTGTATAGGTGCAAAGTTAATTTGATTTTACTACTTCTTCCTACCCCTTCTTCTATGTTGGGCGTTGGGTCTCAGACTCCCATAAGAGAGGTAGTTTAGTAGGAGGGATAGGATGAAATGAGATTATTAGTCCCATGGAATTAAAATTATCCCATATTTGATTGGTGGAATAACTTCTTTGCTATTCCACCCAATCTCATCTATATGTGATAAAATGTGGGATAAGTTATCCCATATAAAGGGTGTGATTAGTTATATCATTATATTCCACCTAATTTCTGTTGAAAATTTACTAATGTGGAATTAAGTTTATCCCATTATTTATGACTCGAACAATTGGGGCTCCGCACGTCGGAAACATCGTTTCCACACACGTGCCAAGTATCGCAAATTTCATTATTGAAAGAGATATTTGTACATACATAATACGTTTGAGACATAGAATGATGGACGGTTATTGGCCAAATGACAAAGTATTCCACGTTGGTAAACGAAGGAAGAAGTGTACGAAGTGTAAGATGAAACGAGTCGGAAATCGCCGCGGAACCGCGAAGGGCCGCGACGCAGCCCCGTCGGAGCCGAGGTGCCTCCCAGGCAGCGCCGCGGCGCTTCGGAGGTAGAATGCTACGACGGAAAGATGGAAAGTTCTAACTTTTGGGCTGCTTTTGGAGCATTGATTCTCCATTATTTGGCATATGAATTCAACCATTATTTGGCTGAATGTAACCCATCAATAAGTGTCATTACATGGCTATTGAAGAACGTTAGTTGGCTAGTTGAGGGGTCATCTCCTTACATTATAAATTGAGGCATTTGGCTCAATTGTTGAAGACACAAGAAAACACTAACATAATTTTCTGAAATCTCCTTCTTCCTCTCTAGCAAGTTTACTATACTCAAAGTTCGTCAAGAGTAACACTTGAGTTTTCTTTGCTCATTTGTTAAGTTGTTGTTGTATCTTGGGAGACTATTATCCGACAACGTAAAAGGATATATATACGGGGCAATCTTGTCTTAAAGACAGAGTGTCATCACTCGACTCAGCAAATCACAAACAGTTTGTAACGTTCCTGATTCCAATTTTATTGTAATCCTTAGTTTATCCTTTCTAGCAATTTGTAATATTTACTTACTTCCCGTTTCCTGCAATTGTTGTAACCCACAATTTTAAGACAAGATTGTTGTAAGTGCTTAGAAAGATGACTGGAAGAGAACAACTCGCTTATGATTCTGCTGCTGCTGCTGCTGCTACTCAAGGCAACCCATATGCCTTCCCCACTGCTTCTCAAGGCACACCTATTGCATTCACTACTGCTCAAGTCTCATCCAACGCCTTTCCTGCTGCTCAATGGAATGTTACAGTTCCTCTATCTTCCGGGTTCCATCATGAACGCCCAGAAAAGTTCATGGGCTCCAACTTCAAGAGATGACTGCAGAAGATGTTGTTTTATCTGACTGTTATGGGAATGACTCGTTTCCTAACAGAAGATCCTCCGCAAGCTGGAGATAACGTGGACCCTTCTCCTGTTGAAACAGCTGAAGGAGGCCAAGGTATCCATGTCATTAATTGCATGAAGATGGTTCTTGATGCATGGAGTCATAGTGATTTCATGTGTAAGAACTATATTTTGAACTACCTGTCAGACCCACTCTACACGGTGTATTGCACTGTAGGCACCGCCAAAGAGTTATGGGAGAAGTTGCAGAAGAAGTACAACGCACAAGATGCTGGTACAAAGAAATTCATCGTTGGGAAATTTCTGAATTTCAAATGGTGGATAGTAAAACAGTGATATCCCAAGTCCAGAAATTCCAAATGATTCTACATCACTTGGATTTGGAAAGGATGAAACCAAATGAGCAGTTTTTTGTTGCATCACTAATTGAAAAGTTACCTCCCTCGTGGAATGAGTTTATGAGTTACTTAAAACTCAAGAAAAAGAAAATGACCTTTGACAAACTTATTATCAAACTTCAGATTCAGGAAGATAATAAGAAGGCATTTCCTTGGGGAAAACAACCCACTGAGGCAAAGGAAAATGTGGCTAAGGCCAAAGGAAACCCAAGCAAGAAGCGCAAGTTCCAGAAAGACGGCAAGACCCAAGTGGCGGAGAAGTTCAAGGAAAACTATCACCATTGTGGGAAACTTGGTCACATGATCAAGGATTGCCGCAATCTCAAGACTGAGCAACAAGAGAAGGCCAAGGCCAAAGGCAAGGCTCAGGCTAACGTCGTCAAAGATAGGCTTCTGGATGACATGATTGAGGAGTTCTCGGCAGTGGTACTTGAAGCAAACCTTGTTGAGAATCCCATGCAATGGTGAATGGACACGGGTGCTACCAGACACATCTGTTCCAATAGAGATGCCTTCTCCACTTATACACCAGTTACAAATAAAAAGTTGTCCATGGGTAACAACGCTTCCTCTAACGTGTTGGGGGTAGGAAAGGTAGTCCTGAAGATGACTTGTGGAAAGGAGCTCACTCTGAAGGAGGTGATACATATCCCTGAGATTATGAGGAATTTAATTTCAGGTCATTTATTAGTTAATGATGGCTTTAGGCTAGTATTTGAGTCCAATAAGTTTGTAATCACCAAGAATGGAATCTTTGTAGGAAGAGGCTTCGTCTGTGAAGGCCTCTTCAAAGTTAATGACATGTCTGTAATACTTGCAAGCAATAATATTGAAGCATCTTCTTACTTGCTTGAGTCCTCTAATTTATGGCATCATAGATTAGGACATGTTAACTATAAGTATATACAAAGGTTGGTTAAGTTGGAGTTGTTGCCATCTATCGACGTAAACCCTCAACATAAGTGTGCGGTGTGCGTAGAGGCAAAACTCACAAAGATTTTTTTTCGATCCGTCGAAAGGAATACCGCTCCTCTAGAACTCATTCACACAGATATATGTGATTTGAATTTTGCACAAACTAGGGGGAACAAGTACTTTGTGATATTCATTGATGATAGCACAAGGTATTGTTACCTTTACTTGTTGAAAAGTAAAGATGAAGCCTTTAAAGTATTCCGACGTTACAAAGCAGAAGTTGAAAACCAACTAAGCATGCGGATTAAATCCATTCGTAGTGATTGAGGGGGAGAATACGTAGCGCCGTTTGAGGAATATTGTGTCGAATCGAGCACTGTTCATCAAACAACGGCTCCATACTCACCTCAGTCGCACGGTGTTACGGAACGCAAGAACCGCACGTTGAAAAAAATGATGAATGTCTTGCTCATCAATTCCGATCTTCCCCAACACATGTGGGGAGAAGCCGTCCTTACCGTTAATATGATTCTTAACAGAGTCCCACATAAGGGTGGACAAAACTCTATATGAATCATGGAAGGGAAAGAAACCCATCTATAAATATTTAAAAGTGTGGGGTTATTTGGTAAAGGTCGAAGTGCCCAAGCCAAAGCAGGTCAAGATTGGGCCTAAGACTGTAGATTGCATTTTCATCGGATATGCAAATAACAGTAGTGCTTATCGCTTCTTAGTGCATAAGTCAGATATTCCAGATATCTATGGGGGTACAATCATGGAATCAAGGAATGCTCAATTCTTTGAGGATACTTTTCCTAGAAAGAAAAAAAATATAACCTCTCGCAAATGAAGTTATGAACAAAGCTCTCAGGAATCGGGAGTCGTTGACTGCTCGGATGTAGATGGTTCAGATCTAGTGCACTTCGAAGTGGCTGAATATCCTGATTCTAGTATTCCAGATTCTTAGAATTTGGAGACTCCAGAGATGGAACCAAGGCAAAGTAAAAAAGCCAGGAAGGATAAATCCCTCGGTCTTGACTTTGTATCTTATATGGTTTATCATGAACCAAGGACAATTGCTGAATCATTGTCAACTCCAGAGGCACCGCTCTGGAAAGAAGCTATTGAGAGTGAAATAGACTCAATCCTGCATAATCATACTTGGGAGTTGGTTGATCTTCCTCTGGGAAATAAATTATTGGGTTGTAAATGGATACTCAAACGGAAGTATAAAGAAGATGGGTCTATAGATAAGTACAAGGTCATGTTGGTAGTCAAAGGCTATCGGCAAAAGAAAGGCCTTGACTATTTTGACACATACTCCCCAGTGTCTAGGATGACGTCCATACGAGTATTCATTGCGATTGCAGCGTTGCGTGACCTTGAGATACATCAAATGGATGTCAAGACTGCCTTCCTAAGTGGTGATTTGGAAGAAGAAATTTATATGGAACAACCCGAGGGGTATGTGGTTCCAGGGTAAGAGAAGAAAGTCTATCGACTTGTCAAATCTCTATATGGCCTGAAACAGGCCCCGAAGCAATGGCACAAAAAATTTGATAGTACTCTACTATCGAAGGATTTCTCCATTAATGAATGTACAAATGTGTCTACATGAAAGGCAACTCTGACTCATTCGTCATGATATATCTGTATGTAGATGATATGTTAATCACAGTGAGCAGTCCTAACTTGATCTTAGAGACTAAGAACATATTGAAACAATGTTTCGTCATGAAGGATATGAGTATCATAAATGTCATCTTAGGAATAAAGATATCTAAGACGTCTGACGGACTGGTCTTATCTCAGTCTCACTACATCGAGGATGTATTGAGAAAGTTTGAGATGTTTGACAGTTCGCCTATGAAGTCACCAATGAATAGAAATCAAAAGCTTGATAAAAATTGTGGTACACCCATATGCTAGAAGCAATATGCACAGGTGATTGGGAATTTGATGTACATAACAAACTGTACCCGACCTGATATTGCTTATGCAGTCAACAAGTTGGCTAGGTTTACTCGTAATCCGAATAATGATCATTGGAAGGCATTGAATCGGGTACTGCGATACCTGAAATACACGCTAACTTACGAGTTGCATTATTCGAGATATCTAGCTTTACTATTGGGGTATAGTGATGCAAACTAGATATCTGATATAGAGAACGCCAAATCCACCAGTGGGTATGTATTTACAATTGGTGGTGGGGCTGTGTCTTGGAAATCCTCTAAGCAAACTTGCATCACCCGATCCACGATTGAATCAGAGTTTATCGCTTTAGATAAAGCAGGAGAAGCAGTTGAGTGGCTTCACGACTTCTTAGAGGATGTTCCTTGTTGGGAAAAACCAGTACCTTCTGTAATGATCCACTGCAACTATTATTTGGCTCTAGGAAGGGCATGGAGTTCTATGTACAATGGCAAGTCTCGTCATACTCGGCGGAGGCATAAGACCGTTAGGCAGCTGATAACCACAGGTATAATATCCATTTATTAAATAAAATCAAAGGATAATATAGCGGACCCATTGACAAAGGTCTTACCCAAAGATCAGATGTTCTGCCTGTCTAGGGGAATGGACTTAAAACTCAAGCTATAAGAACCAATACGGTGGTAACCCAACCTTACTGACTTGAGATCCCAGGTATTATGGGAAAATTAAGTTGTAAAGGTTCAGTTGAGCGCTTTGGTGGAAGCATGACCACTTCGGATAGTGATTTGTGTAAAGAAACATCAACTCCAAAGTCGTTCCCGTGATAGATATTAAGTGCTATCTGCAGTGTGGGTAAATGTTAAGTTTCCAAAACCTTTAATGATCATCAACGGTTGAGGTTAGGTTTGGGGAAACTTTTAATGGTTCCTAACACTTGTAAAATGGGGTATAGCAGGATACCTTGTAGGAGACCACCTATTTAAGTGTGAGGATATGCCACCTCAAATGAACGCACTTAAGAATCCAAGAAGTGTCCACGGCCACAACGGACAAAACATTACGAAGAACAAAGTAAGGGAAGTTGTTGTGTTGGTACCGTTGACTTGGCTTACACTAAACACTGATGATTCAAGACATCACGTTCACCGCACAGTAAGTAATTCCGATGGTATTCAACTATGGAAGGTTCAAAGTGGAAGCTACCTATCCAGATGCAACATCGGTCCGTTGAAAGATTACTGGAAAAGGCACTATGTGAGTGCACCAAAATCTCTTTCAAAAGGGGATGGTTGGAAATTTACTAATGTGGAATTATGTTTATCCCATTATTTATGACTCGAACAATTGAGGCCCCACACGTCGGAAATATCATTTCCACACACATGCACACGTAGTGCCAAGTATCGCAAATTTCATTAGTGAAAGAGATATTGGTACGTACGTAAGACATATAATGATGGACGGTTATTGGCCAAATAAAAAAGTATTCCACGTTGGTAAACGAAGGAAGAAGTGTATGAAGTGTAAGATGAAATGAGTCAGAAATCGCCGCAGAATCGCGAAGGGCCGCGGCGCAGCCCCGTTGGAGCCGAGGCGCCTCCCAGGCAACGCCGTGATGCTAATTCGCAGAGTCGCGCGCTTCGGAGGTAGAATGCTGCGACGGAAAGATGGAAAGTTCTAACTTTTGGGCTGCTTTTGGAGCATTGATTCTCCATTATTTGGCATATGAATTCAGCCATTATTTGGCTGAATGTAACCCCTCAATAAGTGTCATTACATAGCTATTGAAGAACGTTAGTTGGCTAGTTGAGGGGTCATCTCCTTACACTATAAATTGAGGCCTTTGGCTCAATTGTTGAAGACACAAGAAAACACTAACATAATTTTCTGAAATCTTCTTCTTCCTCTCTAGCAAGTTTACTATACTCAAAGTTCGTCAAGAGTAACACTTGAGTTTTCTTTGCTCATTTGTTAAGTTGTTGTTGTATCTTGGGAGACTATTACCCGACAACGTAAAAGGATATATATACGGGGTAATCTTGTCTTAAAGACAGAGTGTCATCACTCGACTCAGCAAATCACAAACAGTTTGTAACGTTCTTGATTCTAGTGTTTTTGTAATCCTTAGTTTATCCTTTCTAGCAATTTGTAATATTTACTTACTTCCAGTTTCCTGCAATTGTTGTATCCCATAATTTCATCTATATGAGATAACTTATCCCTCTTACCAAACGATGGTGGAATGAGCTCATCCGAACCTTATATATAAGAAAATTATATATATTATACGAATGAAATGATTTTCTATGTATATATATGAAAGAAATAATCCCCTTGATTATTTTCATTAATTGAAAGGCTATATATACAAGTTACATATTACCATAATAGGAGAATCATATTCCTATTCTATTTCTAAAACCTTATTCTACTATAATTCTACCTATACAATTATGGTAAGTGTATAACACTAATTAAGGTAACCCTTACACTACAATATACTCCAAATATATATACAATATTGTCTTGCATGTAATCTGGCCGAGAATTGCTTTGTTTAACACACCCCCGCAGTCATAGCGGGCGGTTTTCGAACGCTGAGACTGTCCCTAAAATCTTCAAAGAGAACCGCTGGTAGACCCTTTATAATGATGTCTGCAATTTGATAACGAGACGGGACATGGCATACGCGAACTTGACCCTTTGCAACCTTTTCACGGACAAAGTGAATGTCCATTTCGATATGCTTGGTGCGCTGGTGTTGAACTGGGTTACCTGAAAGGTAGATGGCACTAATGTTATCGCAATATACCAAGGTTGCCTTCTGAATGGGACAATGAAGCTCCAAAAGCAAATTACGTAGCCAACATGACTCGGAGACCACATTCGCTACCCCTCGATATTCTGCCTCTGCACTGGAGCGTGACAGAGTTGCTTGACGTTTTGCCGACCATGAGACCAAGTTGTTGCCAAGGAACATACAGTAGCCAGAAGTCGACCGTCTGGTGTCGGGACAACCACCCCAATCAGCATCCGTGTAAGAGACAAGTGTGGATGTAGATGACGGATACAAGTGCAACCCATAGTCCAGTGTCCCCTGGATATACCGAATGATGCGTTTTATTGCATTCATGTGCTCAACTCTGGGGTCATGCATGAATAAACACACCTGCTGAACCGCATACGTAATATCCGGTCTGGTAAAGGTAAGATACTGGAGAGCCCCTGCAAGACTGCGATACCGGGTCGGGTCCTCGTATGGTGCACCTGCTGCGGCACTTAGCTTTGGATTTGCATCAACTGGCGTGGAAGTGGACTTACATGATGACATCCCAGCCCTCTCGATGATCGCAGCAGCATACTTCCGTTGAGACAGAAACAACCCTCCTGAATGACGTTTGACAGCAATTCCCAAAAAATAACTCAAGGGCCCCAAGTCTTTCATAGCAAATTCAGAACTGAGCATGGCCATGATAGACTGGCGCAAAGCATCGGAGGAGGAAGTCAAGATGATATCATCCACATACAACAGAATGTAGGCCAAGGACGAACTACGGCGGTAGATGAACAAGGAATTATCTGACCGGCTATGAGTGAACCCAATAGTTGAAACAAAGTCAGCAAACCTCGTGTACCAGGCCCTCGGAGACTGCTTAAGCCCGTATAAGGACTTCTTCAACAAACATACATGATGAGGACGGTTTGGATCCCCGAAACCCAAAGGCTGATGCATATAGATTGTTTCCTTGAGATCACCGTGTAGGAAAGCATTCTTGACATCCAACTGATGAATTGGCCAAGTCTTTGACAGAGCCAAGCTAAGCACAGTGCGAATGGTAGCCGGTTTGACCACCGGACTAACCGTCTCACCACAATCAATTCCAACCTGCTGAGTCTTACCATCACCAACAAGTCGTGCCTTATGTCGAGCAAATGACCCATCTGAATTCTTCTTATGAGCAAAAATCCACATAGACCTGATAACATTAATACCATATGGACGGAGCACCAACTCCCACGTCTTATTATCAATAAGAGCATTATATTCATCAGTCATAGCAATTTTTCAATTAGGGTCATTTAATGCTGACACAGGATTGCGGGGCAAGGGGGATTTAGAGATATCAGAATGTAAATTAAAATATCTTTTAGGTGTAAAAATACCCCGCTGACTACGAGTGACCGGTCTATGACTCAAGAAAGAATTAAGGGAATTTTGGGAATTTTCTGGGCTCGGGATGGGTAGCGGCGAGTGGGCTCACTTGGCCCAAATCGGTAAAGCTGGAATCGGCCGACCAGTTCAGGTGAGTCTGGTCCAATAGCTGAACTGCTCCATTCGGTCAGAATCGCTTCTTGGCGTGGCGATCTTTGTGGGTCCAGACGATGGGGCCTGGAGGATTTTGGGTACGGGACATGTCCGAAAATTTTTGAATAATATACGGGGATATTTGGTCATCCAAAAAATTATATGACTTAGGTTCGGGAGTATGAACTTTCGTAAATGGGAATTGAGTTTCATCAAAAATGACATGGCGATTGATTATGATTTTCTTGGAGGATAAATCAAAACACTTATAACCACGATGATTTGATGGATAACCCAAAAACACACACGGGGTAGACCGAGCCTGAAGTTTGTTAATTGTGGTGGATGGGAATAACGGATAACACAAGCACCCAAAAATCCGAAGATGAGAATAAGAAGGATTCTTATTATATAGGATTTTGAGGGGGGAAGAATATGTCAGACCTTTTGAGGGAATTATGTTAAGAAGATATGTGGCCATTTGTAGAGCATGATGCCAAAAATATGGAGGTATGGAGGCATGAATTAAGAGAGTTCGGATAATGTTATTGATGGAACGAATTTTGCGTTCGGCCTTCCCATTTTGTGAAGATGTATAAGGACATGAAAACCGAAAATTGATCCCATTTTTAGCACAGAAATCTCGGAACTCCCTATTGTCATACTCTTTCCCATTATCACATTGAATATTTTTTATTTCTCTTTCGAATTGAGTACGAATGAATGCTCTAAATTAGATGAAGACGGAAAACACTTGTGATTTATTCGCAATTGGAAACGTCCACAAAAATCTAGAATAATCATCTAAAAAGAGAACATAATATCTATGACCCAATGAACTGAGAACAGGAGACGTCCATAAGTCACTATGAATAATATCAAATGGCATCGAAGTATGAGAATTGAAGTCTACAAATGGCAGCTTAACAATTTTCCCTAATGAACAAGACTGACAAAGTGGAGTACGACTCGTACCCTTACAGGAAATAAAGTTATTTTTATCTAAAATTGATAAAATAGAAGATCCCGGATGACCCAGACGAGCATGCCACATGGAAGGAGAGATGATTGCAAAGGCTGATGGCATGGTTTGACTCGATGAACTGAAACCAGGCATGATAGGATATAGATCCCCCCTACTATCACACCTCATGAGATGACTCCCCGTCTTGAAATCCTTCACAGAAAAACCAAAAGGATCAAACTCAACGGAAATGGAATTGTCAGTAGTGAACTTCCGGACAGACACTAAATTTTTAATAAATTTAGGAGCATGTAAAGTATTTTTCAAGAGAAGGGGTGGATTGGGGGGAGACAACGTTTTCTGACCATAACCCTGAATTGGAATAAAGTTGCCATTACCAACAATTATACCCCGAGGGGTGCTCAAATTGGAATAAGAGGAGAGAGTACCTGATTCGAAAGTCATGTGAGTAGTCGCCCCGGTGTCCATGTACCAATTTGGGTCCGGTAGAGTCAACCCCAACGTGTGCATCGCGGCCTTGATATCAGTCTGAGTGGGGTCTGCTGCATGATGGGCTTGCGGAGGACGGGGCCCAAGGACTCCATTCCGTGATGCTGTTGGGTCGTAGGTGCTGGAGGCGCTGTTGTTGGGCCACTGGCCAGTGGGCCGCCACTGCTGGGCGTTGGGCCTGGACTGTTGGCTAGCCCATCGGCGGCCGAAGCGATCTTGGGCTTTGTGGATGGTACGGGTTCCACTGCCATTGGCCCCACTGATGGGCCCATGGCGGTGGTGGGCCACTGTACCCTGGGTGGGACCCACCGCCTGTTTGTTGACCACCGAAACCCCACCTGTACCGCCGCGTTTGCCCCCGCGATTTTTGTTATTATTTTTACAATTATTCTTGCCGCCACCATTATTATGGTTTTGGCCCGAATTATTCACAAAACCTGAAGAACTAGGGGAGGACGCCACCATGACAACTGGGCTTGCTCCGGTAGCCGCCTTTTTAGCCAAGCCTGCTTCTTCCAACGTAAGCATGGAGCGGGCTTGATGAAAGTCTGGAAGAGGGTTGCTTTGGCGAAGGAGAGTTCCAACACCATTATAGGCCTCCGAAAGACCGGCAACCAACTGTAGAACTAGACGATTATTTGTTACTGGGGCGCCAACATTACGGAGTTGATCCGCCAACTCCTTTAGTTTCTTGCAATATGCAGAAACGTTTGGAAATTCGTCCATTCGAACGAGAGAGAATTCATGCTCGAGTGTGACGACACGTGAATGTTGGTTGTGTTGGAATATGTCACGCAATCTATTCCATGCAGCCATAGCCGTGGTATCAGGCTCCATAATCGTCTGTAGAAGATCCAGCGAAATAGTGGTGTATATCCACCGAAGAACAGTAGCATCAAGTGTAATCCATAACTCAGGATCCTCCGCAAGAAGGGGTCTAGCGGGAGGAATGATGTGATGAAGAACTTGATAAGATATAGCGTGAATTTTAAACAACTCTGCTCACGTTGCATATTGAACGTTTTCCATCTCAAGAACAATAGGGATACTTAGCTTGATATTGGAAACCGTGAGGGCAGAGTGAAAATTGTTCTTAGACATATTGTAAGAACAAAGAATGAGGGGAAATTTAAGAGAGG
The DNA here is from genome assembly GCA_029783415.1 of Anisodus acutangulus. NCBI lineage: Eukaryota > Viridiplantae > Streptophyta > Magnoliopsida > Solanales > Solanaceae > Anisodus > Anisodus acutangulus. The sequence goes on along the minus strand of CM056492.1, from coordinate 28,622,887 downwards.
TTTTTGAGAGCGGAAGACGAGATTTTTTGGAGAGAAAACCCGAGGGAGGGGGAGGGGTCTCGGCCAAAGGAGGCAAAAGTTTGAGAGAAGAAAACTTTTGTTTAGACCTAGTCTCTTGATACCATGAAAGAAATAATCCTCTTGATTATTTTCATTAATTGAAAGGCTATATATACAAGTTACATATTACCATAATAGGAGAATCCTATTCTTATTCTATTTCTAAAACCTTATTCTACCATAATTCTACCTATACAATTATGGTAAGTGTATAACACTAATTAAGGTAACCTTTACACTACAATATACTCCAAATATATATACCATATATACAATATTGTCTTGCATGTAATCTGGCCGAGAATTGCTTTGTTTAACAATATAATAAATGTATTACATTTCTTAATTTTTTTGCATGGATTTGATTGTTTATATTTGAACTACATTAATGGAAGTTCTAAGTCCACCGTTGTTGGATTTCCTCACCCCCTAATTCTTTTTATTTTTGTAAAAAGAAAAAGAATGCATTCAGTAATGTTCTTACTTTCCAAATAGGTGCAAAATTTGATATTCACTATGTATTGGGTATTAAAAAAACCAACTGACCTAGTCTATAGTCGATTTTCCATCGGTTTTTGACATTTTTTTAGTAGTGAGACAGGAGCATTTTGGATTATAATAAGTTAACAGAAGGTATTCTATACCAAATTCAATAGATCTGGGACAATTTTAACACTTTCCGGTTCTAGAAATGGGTGAAAAGTATGATCGTAGAATAGTAAATCCAATAGATCCTTCCATCACACCACCTACAAATAAAGTTGTTAATTTTAGTCGTAACTAAGTAAGCAAGTACGAAAGAAAAGAAAACGAAAAAAGAAAGCGGGAAAAAAGAAGGAGAATAGGCGCTTCGACATGAGCTTTCTCGAATACATCTGCAAGTATAGTAAAAGAGTCAATATAATGTTCAGGTAAAAGAGATTACCAAGTTAGAGCTCCCTTTGTGAGTGTTTCTCCAAATTTCTTAAGGAAAACAGAATCAATTTCATTCGGTGTCAGATCGTTCCCCTCGACAATGGTTGTGTAGGTCGTGACATATTTCTACGGATCCGTAGTTTCATCAAGAATTTCATTCCCATAACTCTTGAGATGGAAAACGTCCAGTATTCATCTTGGCGGAATTGTTTAAGATCCATTATCGTGTCTACAAAGTCATCGATCACATCATTCCTCCAAAATTAAAGCGCACTTCTGAACCCTCGGAGAAACATGATGACAAACTTTGGTCACGTTTAAATGCGGTTGTTCTACAATGGATCTATGGCACCATGTCGAACGACCTATTACATACAATCATTGAAACCGATGCCACTGCACAACAAACTTGGGAGCGATTGAAAAGTATTTTTCATGATAACAAGATACAACGTGCCTTATATTAAAATTAATTTAAGGACATTCAGCAAGATGACTTTCCTAGTGCATCTGCCTATTGTCAAGAACTTAAGATGATTGCTGATCAACTCTCAAACGTCGGTACACCGGTCACGAATCAACGATTGGTGATGCAACTCATTGCGGGTTTGAACGGAAATTATGACGGCATCGCTATTATCCTCCAACAAAGCACGACATTGCCTCCATTTTATGAGGCTCGTTCGAGACTTATCTTGGAATAAACTCAAAAAACCAAGCGAGTCATGGCCGATGCCGCCCTCGTGACTACCGGCGGCCCACCTGCCGACACGAGGGGCTCGATTTCTGGCCCGTCTCACCAGCCAACCAGGAACCCTAAACGTGGTTTAAATTCCCAGAATAACAACAAAGGCAAACATTTTAGCAAAAACCACGGTGGCCGCGACGGAAACAGTAGCAGCGGCGCCCATGGGGAGGCAACCACCCACAGCAGTAGCAACAGTGGCAGCAGCCACCTCCGTAGGCTTCCTACCTGCCATGGACTGTGTGGGCCCAGACGGATTAGGCTGCTCCACCGTGCCCCTACCTGATATCCTCCTAGGCCGCACCTATAGCCCGACAACCCCATCCCGGCATCCTCAGTGCACATCCACAGCAGGCATACAATGCGCAGGTCTCTCATCCTTCCACCTACGCACCGACAAATATTTCACTTAGCTATGAACACAACATCTCTCAATGTTCCAGATGACAGTTGGTACATGGATACTGGTGCTACATCTCATATGACGGCATCCCAAGGTACTCTTATCTTATTTCTGTATGAGCAATTTAAATCGTAAAATTATTGTTGGTAGTGGACAAGGCATTCCCATTCAAGGTTATGGACAATCATCCCTCTCCCCACCACATCTATAGTTAGAATTAAATAATGTCCTCCATGCCCGAAACTTATCAAAAATATAATCTATGTGCGTCGTTTCATAACCGACAATAATGTTTCCCTCGAATTTGATCATTTTGGCTTTTCTATGAAGGACCTTATGACAGGGATGAGAATAATGAGATGTCACAGCACCAGGGACCTCTATCCTATCACTACCACCGTTGGCCATCCAGCCTCATCTTCATCAACCTTTGCTGTTATTTTATCTATGTTATGGCATAATAGATTAGGAAATACGGGAGATTCTATTTTATGCTCCCTTAGCAAAAATAAATTTATTGATTACAAGCATGTCTCTTATCTTCCTGTTTGTGAATCTTGCATTTTTGGAAAATATGTCAAATTGTCATTTTATTCTTCATCCACCTGCACTTTAATGCCATTTGATATTAACACAGTGATTTATGGACTTCTCCTACTTTAAGCATGATCGGGAAAAGATATTATGTGTTGTTTTTGAATGATTATTCCAATTTTCTGTGGACTTTTCCCATTGGTAATAAGTCTGAAGTCTATTCTATTTTTTCTTCGTTTAGTGCTTTAATAACGACACAATTTGAAAAGAATATCAAATGCTTTCAATGTGACAATGGGAGGGAATTTGATAATCAACAATTCAAATATTTATGTGCCAATCAAGGCCTTGTCTTTCATTTTTCCTATCCACACACCTCTCCACAAAATGGAAAAACCGAACGAAAAAGTAGAATTATAAACAACTTAATTCGTGCCCTATTTGCCCACGCCTCTATCCCCCATATTTTTTGCATTACGCCATCTAAATGGCAATATATCTCTTGACCATTCTCCCAAATAAGTCTCTTGAACACAAGTCTCCCACTCAAGTTCTCTACCTTCGGGACCCTTCGTATAAGTATTTACGAACTTTCGAATATATCTGCTACCCCATCCATCCCTCCGCTCAAATTAACAAGATGTAACCTCGATCATCCCCGTGTGTCTTTCTTGATTACCCCCCTAATCATTGAGGTTACAATTGTTACGACTTCTCAAGTAGAAAAATAATCATTTCTAGACATATCATATTCGATGAGTCCCAATTCCCCTTTGCCAAACTCAATTTTCCACCTCCGGATTCCTATGACTTCTTAAATAATGGCCTAAATCCCCTTCTAATTCATCACTTGCAAAATCAGGCGCTACCCTCACCGGAAATCATCCCAAGTTAGGCAGTCTAGGCAGCCCCGCAATGGGAGCCTCGGAACAACCACTCTCGGCTTTCCAATTCAGCCACCACCCCTCAGCCAGCTTCCCCGCCCTCTCTTCTTGCTGCCATTACCTTTCGACGTTACCCCCTCACTCCCGGTCCTGTTCCATATCCAGCTGCCCCACCTAGGCACCCCTGTCTGATCCCTTCCAACCTTCTACAGTACCTCGACGGACAATGGAAACTTGTGCAATGCACGGCATTTCCAAATGACTATTTAACTTGTCCAATTCGGTTGCCCCTTCACCTCATCCTCGCAATTTGAAAGATTCCTTGTCTGATCCTAATTGAAAAAATGCAATGATTGACGAATATAATGCTCTTATTGAAAATAAGACGTGGGATATAGTACCCCCCCCCCCCAATCCTCCTTATGATAATATTATTCGTTCTATATGGATTTTTTGACATAAAAAGAAATCTGATAGTTCTATTGAGAGTCACAAGACTCGTATTATAGGTGATGGCAGGTCTCAACATGTGGGAGTGGATTGTGATGAGACTTTCAGCCCGGTGGTGAAACCAGCTACTATTCGGACCATTCTCAGTATTGCTTTGGCCAAATCTTAGCCTATTCTTCAGCTTGACGTAAAAATGTTGTCTTGCATGGGGACCTTCATGAAACCGTATATATGCATTAGCCTATGGGATTCAGGGATTCGGTTCATCCAGATTATGTATGTCTTTTGAATAAATCACTATATAGACTGAAACATCTCATCGTGCATGGTACCAATGGTTTGCTGATTTTGTATCCTCTATCGGTTGCTCACATAGCAAATCTGATAATTCAATTTTCATATATATCAAGGGTAATGACATGCCATACATCTTATTATATATTGCTGATATCATCTTCACTACATCTTCTAACGCACTTCGTCAATCCATTATGTCACTCATTGCTTATAGGTTTGCTATGAAGGATTTGGATCCCCTCAGCTATTTTTTGGGCATTGCTATTACGATACATGCAGAAGGCTTATTTCTTTGTCAAAGGAAGTACGCCGAAGAAATCCTTGACCGAGCAGGCATGACGTCATGCAAACTGGCCCACACACCGGTGGATACTAATTCTAAACTCAGTGTCTCTTCGGGTTCTCTGTATGCCGATCCAACTCACTATCGCAGTTTAGCAAGAGCATTACAGTACCTCACTTTCACGAGGCCAGACATAGCCTATGTCGTGCAACAAATATGCTTACATATGCACAGCCCGACGGATGCACATATGAATGCATTCAAACGTATTTTGCGTTATGTACAATGTACTCTTCACTTCGGCCTACACTTGTACAAGTCCACGCTCTCTGCGATCACATCTTATTCTAGCGCTGACTGGGGTGGCTGTTCGGACACTCGTCGATCCACATCAGGTTACTGTGTTTTCCTCAGAGATAACTTGATTTCTTGGTCTTCTAAACAACAACCAACTCTATCTCGATCCAGTACCGAAGTCGAGTACAAAGGAGTAGTGAATGTTGTCTCTGAGTCTTGTTGGATACGCAACCTTTTGTTGGAACTTCACTGCCCAATCCGCAAGGCTACATTAGTCTACTGGGATAATATTAGTGTGATATATCTCTCCGGTAATCCCATTCAACATCAGCGCACTAAACACATTGAAATGGATATTCACTTTGTACGTGAAAAAGTGGCTTGTGGACAAATTCGTATCCTTCATATTCCTTCCCGGTATCAGATTGCTGATATATTTACTAAAGGACTTCCGCGCATACTGTTTGATTATTTTCGAGTCAGTCTCAGCATATGAAAACCTCCCGCTTCGACTGTGGGGGTGTGATAGAATATTTCCAGAATATTCCCGTATCTTTGTATATCTTTTATATTAGGTAAATTTATATTTCAATTGTAATTAGGAAGATTAGTTACTTAGTTTGTAGCCATGTAAATAATCATGTAACACTATATATATTGTACATAATAATCACTGAAAGGCGGGGAACATATTCCTTTAACAATTTGTTGTAATTGAGCGATCAACTGATTATGTTGTGCTACCATTTGGCTTTGCTGAACCGCCATTTGGTTCTGTTGGACTGACGGGAGTTTTGCCACCACCTCTGGGATGGAGTTGCTTCTTCGGCCTCACAGAGATCCGAAGTAGCTCGACCTACCGCGCATCATCTGTCTAGTGTTTGTTTCCTCATCAACGGAATACTCCACATCATCTTCAAAGACACGAGCCTTGCCATTATACGGATCCCGAACTTCACTGGATGTTGGGGTCTTTATTGATTGAGTTTTCTCAGTCTTGGTTTGAAAGCCTTTATTCATGGGATCTTTGTTTCGACTCATGTTGTAAATAGGGGTTTGCGTAGGGTCTACATCTCGGTTCTTGTCCCGCTCTCCAGTCAGGGGCACTCCATAGAACTGGGGGCTACATCCTCCCCATTCACAAGCAGCATATCATCGTTCAGATTTGCTGCATTATCCTCCTGGCCGACATTCAACACGCTTCGCTCAATTTCATCCATGCTATCGGTTTCTCTTGAAAAAAAATTTATAGCAAGTTAGAGACGAGTAAATAATAGGTCAAAATAACACTAAACTTGTCCTATCATCACGGATGATGCCAAATTATTTACTCCTAAATTCGTGATTTAGAGTAACAATAAAATTTGTTTAGTGGCTCAAGGAAAAGCATATTAAGATCGGTCAAATTAATGACACTAACTCACTATATGTAAAGCGATATTGAATAATAAGCAAGTAAAACTGAACAAAGTAATTAAATTAAGTAATGCATATTAAAATAGTTTCAGGATTGTTGACTAACAATGACTCGGGATTACAATAATTGAGAGAAAGCCTGAGAATTTGAAAGGAGTCAAAGTGTAGTCGTATTCAGTGATTAAGAATCAAATGTCATACAAGTGAGGGGATAGGGGTGCTTTAATAGCCGGCCTAACCACTAAGCAATGTTCCTTTGTGTTTAACAGTCTCTGCACGTCTCCCACACGATTGAGATTCTTCAGGAGGGAATCCCGAATTCCTCGGGGTTGATTATCCTTGAGACTAATCTTGACCGGCTACTCCTTTACCTTCGGGTTTTGGAAAGTCTACATCATGACCCCGGACCTTTTACAGACACGTTGCCTTCACACTGTATTTTCCACGCCTAAGTCTTTGATTCACACCGCTGTCAAATCTGAATTTTACCCATACAAATTCACATATACATATCATAAGATCTTGAAATATAATAAAATTATTTGGTTAAGCTTAAAGCTTCCCAATGATGAAAAATAATAAAATTGAAATCAAATCTTTTTGAATTAGTAGATCAAATCTCTTTTTTATATTCTTAAACACAAAAGATGATTAGAACGAGTAGAAGGTATAAAAAAAAAAAAAAAAGTGGTCACAACTGTCCCTCTTTGATTTTTGTTTTCAACAACTCTTCATATCTTCAGTTATATGAGAATCAATTTTCACCTTTTTGAGCGGATTTCCCTTCAAAGGCACTGGTTTTTTTATTTTTCCCCCTCAAATTATTGGTTTTTAATTTTTGCTTTTTACTTAAAAAATTGTCTAAAAATATCCCGAAGTCTCGGATTTGAAACTCGTTCATGCAAAAATTAAAAAAGAATTTGCAAGACAGAGTTTGGATTTCGCAAGACATAGTTTGTCTGCAAACTCTCAAACTCTGTTTTAATGCATAAGGCAAACTCTGTCTTAAGGTATAATTTGTCTTATGCATGAAGACAAACTATGTCTTGCGAATTATTTTTTAATTTTTTTACTGAGCTGGGGTTCGAACCCAGAACCCAGAGTTTTTTAGATGAATGGCAAAAATTAAAAAAATTCAATTTGAGGGACAAAATTAAAAATCAGCCTGAAAAAGGGCATTTGTGCGAATTCCCATCAAGCTTTATATAATTTTGAAACGTAAGAAGAAAAAAAAAGGAGTGTTATAAAGTGAGTAAAAGTTCCTTTTTTAAAATTGGCAGTTTAGGAAATTCAAAATCTTACCGGAAAATGGGTTGTTACAAAGAAACTTTGTAGGTCAGTGATTGTTGAAGCTTAGGTCCCATGGTTAGGACAAATTAAATAAACGACGATTAAATAGAGTTATCTCTTAAGTTCGCATTAAGGTGGTGTTGAGTTTATTTTTATTTTTAAAAAAATTTCTAAGTAAGAATAAATTCCCTGATCACAAATTCACTTAGGAGACTAGAACATGAAGATATTGTTAAGATTACAATCAACATGTTTCAAATTTTCAAGTAATTGAACCAGAGATTAACATTTGCCATTTATCAAGAGTGAGGACTTTGTGAGGTCCAGGTCTACATGACTAAATATTACTCCTAGTAGCTTATTTTGCCAAGTCAGATTTTTTTTACTGGAAGTGACAAATTCGACTAGAATGACTTTGTAAGAAAAAATTTAAAAATTTAATGATTTTATTGATACAAAATTAAGTTAAGTGACTTTACTAAATAATTTTACATAATTGAATGACTCTCAGAGAAATTTACTTCATCTATGAACAATACTTTACTATCCTCATTTATAAACAAAGATGAATAAAAAAATCCCAGAAGCCTTTTTGTTTGCGTAATGATACGTATTGACTTGTGCTTCACATGTTCCTACTAGTGGTGGTTGCATTTGGGCTTAAATGTGACTTTCCAATCTTAAGGCTATTGGTATCTAGGGACGGACCTAGCTTGCAAGGGCATTTGCTTGTCTATTTTTTTTTTTGGGACATGCTCTATGGTTACATCACCAAGCCAACCAATAAGCCTTTTTGTTTGCGTAATGATAGTATGGAATCAATTCAGGTCAGGGTTTTTGAAAATATACAGGGATTATATACACGGTATATTATCTTGTGTATACCGTGTATATCAGGAAAATCCAAGATAATTGGGAGATCGTAATATACACGGTATACACACCGTGTATATGATGGTTTTTGGCAATAGTTTTTGTATATAATTAGCATTGTACACTTATCATAATTATAGAATTCTTGTACAAATAAAATAGGGTTTTGGGAGTAGAATAGGAATAGGATTTTTCATATTATGAAAATTGTAAATTGTATATATACTCGTTTATTAATGAAAATAATAAAAAGATTATTTCTTTCAGTTTTTAACAGAATAATTACCAAGGAGTTGATTGATCACCCATTCCAATCTCCATAAGAGTTGTAACTCTTCCAACTCCACGGTCATCTATGATAGCGAATATTACCATTTATTCGTCGTATATTTTGTAATTAATATTTGTGTGTAATTATGGCAAGTATAGATCCTCATTCAATTAAGACTCAAAATTGTACACATTATATATATTTGTATTAATAAGAAAGACTCCTCAAGGGAGATTAATACAATCTTACATGGTATCAAGAGTCAAACCCTAAAACACCTAAAATTCTATTCTCCAAGACCCCCCCCCCCTCAAAATCGGCCGGCGGCTACCTCCCCTCATAAACCCTAAATCTTTCTTTCTCTTCCTAACCAAAATTCAGCCCCTCTAATGGCTTCCATGGCTACTCCCACCTATCCCACAACTTCATCTTCTTCCTCATTCGTCACCCACACCCCACCCACTACCTCTTTCACTCCTTCTTTCCATCCGCCGTTTGCTGTCACCAACATCAAGAACTTCATTCCTTTAGTTCTTGATCAAGAAGATGGTCAATATTCTTCGTGGGTTGAACTCTTTCGCATTCATGCATGTGCCTATAACGTGCTTGATCATATTGACGACTCTTTCCCTCACCCTATCAAGGTTGATGAAACGACATGGCTCCGTCTTGACGCCATCATCAAGCAGGGGATTTATGGCACCATCTCTAAGGACTTGCTTCATACGATTATGAAAATCGGTGCATCGGCTCGTAAGTTATGAATACGATTGGAGGAGACTTTTTAGGACAACAAGTACACACGTGTTGTGTACTTGGAGGAACAATTCAATATACACGTCTTAAATTTTTTGCTAACATGTCCGAGTATTGTAAACAATTGAAGCTAGTTACGGACCAATTATCCAATGTGGGGACACCAATTTCTGAAACGAATATGGTTTTCCAACTAATTATTGGCTTACCGAAGGATGAATACGATACTCTAGCGACCATGATACAACAAGCTGATCCACTACCCAGCTTCAACAAGGCCCGTTCACAATTATTATTGGAAGAAACCCAATGTGCCAAACAGGACGAACACAATCAAAGGGCGTTAGCAATTAAAACTCTGATGACAAATGCCACCACCGCCAGCCAGCCACCACCACCGGACAACCAACAACTGCGAGGCAGCCAAGGAGGTGGCAGAGGCGGCAGTAGTAGAGGAGGCAGAGGCCGCGGACGTGGGGGATGGTCTGTCCAATAGACCCGGGCCAACCATAATTGTTAGTGGGCCTGCCCAAGTCATTGGTCCAACCCAGGAAACTGGACCTCGCCCCTTGCACGTTTCCTACAGCAGCGGCCCAGTTCCAGCCAAACTGGCAGCCCGGTATCTTGGGCTCGGCACCAGACCCATGCCAGCTGCATCCCTCAACCCAACAAGCACACATTGTTATGGCCCAGCAGCAGCAACATGCATACGGCCTGGCCCCTACTGATTTGGCCCAGGCCTTCAAGTCATTAAATCTACAGCAGCCCAATGAAAATCGGTACATGGATACGGGAGCCACTTCTCATCTCACCCGCTCTTCAGGTAATCTCTTCCAATTGTTTCATTTAAAGTATTCTCAATTTATTACGGTCGGTAATGGTCATCACATTCCAATTCGAGGTTCTGGTAGCACCCACACAAAACCACCTCACCCACCCTTCTCCCTAAATAACGTCATAAATGCCCCTAACATCATTAAAAACTTAATATCTATTAGGAAATTTACTCGTAACAATTCTGTATTTGTTGAGTTTGACCCCTTTGGCTTTTCTTTGAAGGGTCTACTTACGGGGACACCTCTTACGAGATGCAATAGTGTGGGGGATCTATATCCTTTCTCATCCACCTTCGCTGCCAGAATCAACCGTCACACATCCCTTTCTGCGATCTCTCCATCCACGTGGCACAACAGACTTGAACACCCCGGAGCTCCCATTTTTAAATTTTCTTAGAAGTCACAATTTTATTTCATATAATAAATGGAACCTTGCCCCAAGTTGTTTTTCTTGTCATTTAGGTAAACATGTTAGACTCATGTTTATGTCTTCTTTAAGTGTTACTTTTTCCCCTTTTGACATTATTCATGCGGATTTGTGGACATCTCCTATTGCTAGCAAACTTGGTCATAATTATTGCTTAGTTTTGTTAGATGATTTCTCGCATTTTCTATGGGTTTATTCTCTCAAATTTAAGTCACATGTATACCACACGTTTCTTGAATTCCGCACATATATTAAAACTCAGTTTGAAAATGACATAAAATCGTTCCAATATGATAATGGTCGTGAGTTTAATAATTCTCTCTTCCATAAATTCTGTTTAGATCATGGCATGGTATTTCGATTCTCGTGTCTTCATACCTCTCCTCAAAATGGTAAAGCCGAAAGAATTATATGTATCATTAACAATATAATTCGTACCTTGCTCCTTCATGATTCTCTCCTACCATCATTTTTGGTATATGCATTAAAATTGGTAGAATACATACTTAACATATTTTCTACCACCACTCTCCAAAATTGAACCTCGACTGAAATTCTATTTTGTCGTATCCCCACATATGGTCACATACGCATATTTGGATGTCTTTGCTATCCTAATCCTGCCTCCATGTCGCCTCACAAGTTAGCACCTAGGTCCATTACTTGCGTCTTTTTGTGCTTCCCAACCATAGGGTATATCTATGTTTCGATCCGTCCATAAATAAACTCATTGTCTCCCGTCACGTCACATTTGAGGAATATATCTTCCCCTTTTCCAATATCCGTCAGTTTACCGTCTCCGACTATGGATTTTTTGATAATTCGGACAACTCCCCTCTCGTCCAACACATGCTACGTGGAACTCCCAATCCGGCTCCATGACCACCACCTCCAACATCCCTCACCCCTCGCCACCACCTGTCTCTCCCCATCCCTCCGGTACACCTACATATCCCGCAAACTCCCACATCCCAAAATCAAGTCCCGCATCCACCCGAAAACACTCACTACCCACTCAATTTCCTGCCACCACACCATACTGCCCCTCTCCGGCATCCCTCCGCCACTGCATAACCCACCCCAGCCACTGCATGTCTCCCCCAGCACAACTACCCACCTAGCACTCTCCCGTAACCCAGCCCTTGGACCCGCAGACACCCGCACCCTCCCACCACGTACTGCCCAATCCCTCACCACACTGCCCCATCTCGATAGACCCCACCCCCCACATTGCCCTTGTCGCACCACTCGTAACCCAGCCCTTGTACCCACACACCAAATGGAAACCAATGCCAAACACGAGATTTTTAAACCAAAAGTCTACTTCCACCTTTCCACACAATCCATGTCACATATACCTAAAAATCCAAAACTTGCCAAACTTGACCCGAATTGGAATGCAGTCATGCATGAGGAGTTTGATGCGCTTACCACTCAGCGCACGTGGGATCTTGTTCCGAGGCAGGAGGGGGTGAATGTAATTCGTTGCATGTAGCTCTTTCGTCATAAATTCAGAGATAGTTGTGATCTTGAATGTCACAAGGACAGACTTATGGAAAATGGCACAGGGTAGTAGAAGGGTATTAATTATGGTGAGACCTTTAGTCTGGTGGTTAAATCAGCTACCATTCGCATTGTTCTAAGCATAGATATGGGTAAGAAATGGCCGATTCATCAGCTTGATGTGAAAAATGCGTTCTTACATGGGGATTTGAAAGAAAGTGTTTGCATGCACCAACCGCTGGCTTTGTACATCCAGAGGATCCTCATTATGATTGTCGTCTCCGTAAGTCACTGTATGGAATGAAACAAGCCCCCCCCTCCCGGGCTTGGTATGCGTGTTTCACTACTTACATTATGCAGATTGGGTTCGTGTGCAGCAAATGTGACCATTCACTATTTATTTTTCATCGAGGTCGTGACATTGCATACTTGTTATTATATGTGTATGATGTTGTTCTGACTTCCACTTCTGATGTGTTGAAAAATGAGATCATTATGTTGCTTAAATCCGAATTTGCTATGACAGACTTAGGGAAGTTGAGTTACTTCTTGGGGATTTCTGTGACCAAATCTGCATATACTATGTTCATATGCCAGCGTAAGCATGCGGAAGAAATTGTGTATATGGCTAAAATGGCAAATTGCAAAATCATGTCTACTCTAATCGACTCGAAGTCGAAACTCAGTGTTGTTGACCGTGATTCTGTGTCTGATCCCACTCTCTATAGGAGTCTCACAGGTGCACTTCAGTATCTTACATTTACCAGGCATGATATTGCATATGTTGTTCAGCAAGTGTGTTTATTTATGCATTCCCCCAGGGAGCCTTACTTTACAGCTCTTAAACATATCATTCGATACGTTAAGGGCACTCTTGATTATGGATTACATCTCTATCCCTCTGCACCGATCAGGCTGATATCATATACGGATGCCGATTGAGCAGGTTATTCGGATACACAACGTTCTACGTCGGGCTACTATGTGTTCATAGGAGACAATCTTAAAGACTATCTATGATATTAAAGACTAAATCAGGAAAGATCGACACTTTTTCTCTTTTTCCACAAATTTTGAATTGCATTTATTGGGCTGACCCCACAATTTATACCTTTGCCCTTTAATAACTTTATGTTCTTAAAGTCAATGAAGCATCGAATACAAGAACGTGATAATTTAAACTAGGAATATATAGTATTTGTAATTTGATTGGCTATTTAAATTTTTATTTTATTGATGAGTATTTGAATTTTCATGTTATAATTCCCTCCCTTATTTTTCTTATCCTTATTCCTGTGTAATAAATAAAGAAAATTGGAAAAAGAAGAAGATGAATAGATAGTGTTTTAAAAGTTATAAACTAGGGATATAAATGGCATAATTTATCAGTTTAGATCCAACCGTGATGTAAGTTAAAAATAAATAAAGGCTCAAATACGTCATTGAATTATTGGAAATGGCTCATTTATGTCACATGTCAATAGTTGACACATTTATGTCATCGTCGTTACAAAAATGACTCATTCATGACATTTTTTATTAACGTTGATTTTACAATACCAGATATGACATGTGACCTCCATTAATTTTTGTTCTGTGTGCTGATCTTCATGCGTCATTGAGACTTTTCCACCATTAATTTTGATAATTTCCGGATGATATATAGTACTCTATCTGTCTCCATTTATGTTGCAATATTTAAGATATAAAAAATTATAATCTAAAATAAGTCATAAATATTTATATGATTATAAATTATTCGTATTAAAATAAAAATAAATTAAAATTATTTTTAAATATAAAAATATAGTAGTAACATTCTTTTTTTAAATACACTACAAAGAAAGTAAGAGTGTGTGAATTGTGATTACAATATACAAAAGCATTACTCACAAGTCAGAGCTACGTACGGTTGCATGCGTCATGACTAGGCTGTACCGTATAAAATTTCAAGGAAATAATGTGCTACCCCCTTAAAAAGATTTAAAAATAAAATAAAAACAAAAAAATGGACTAAGCCTTCCCCTATATAGTATATACATGAGGACAAAGCAAAAGGAGTTGAGACGGTGAAATAGAGATAATTGGATCTTATTTTTTTGTATTTTTTTGTTTTTATGTTTAAATCCAGATGACAACACCGTGGAAAAATCTACGCATAAATAGTTTTTTCTTCCTTTACATGTAAAGATATTTAATAAAGTGGGAACAACATATACCTTTCAATCAATGTGTATATAACTAGATGCCAATGCCCGTGCTAGCACGGACCCAACAACTTGTATTATACTATCTTTAATTTAGAAAAAAATGTCTTAAACTTTTAACACATTTGTTGAAAACAAGTTAATAATATTAATGAAGGAAATCAATATCGTGAGTATACTCATTGATTGAGTTGCTTATTATACATTAGATACATGAGTGATTCAAAGCTAGAAACTAGGAAGATCTTTGACTAATTATAACAAAATATTGTCAAACCTAATATAGATGATTTACACCTAATATAAAGGATTTACAAGAATAATTACATATATTCTATCACACCCCCGTAGTCGAAACGCAAGGTTCTCGTACGCTGAGACTGTCCCTAAAATTCTGAAATAACACCAAAAAAAGTCCTTTTGTGAAGATATCTGCAATATGATAGCGCGAGGGAACACGTACTTGTCCACGAGCAATTTTCTCACGAACAAAATGAATATACATCACGATATGTTTAGTGTGTTGATGCTAAACTGGATTTCCAGAAAGGTATATCGCACTAACATTATCGCAGTAAACCAATGTAGCCTTATGGATAGGACAATGTAGTTCCAGAAGGAGATTGCGTAACCAACAGGACTCAGAAACCACATTGGCAACACCTCGGTATTCATCTTCCGCGCTGGAGCGAGACAGTGTGGCCTAGCGTATAGAAGACCAGGAGATCAAGTTATCACCAAGAAACACACAATAGACAGAGGTGGACCTCCTGGTATCCGGACACCTACCCCAACCTGCATCTGTATAAGAAATCAAAGAGGTTATCGGAGAAGGATAAAGATGCAAGCCATGATAAAGTGTACCTTAAATGTAGCGCAAGATGCAGGCCATGATAAAGTGTACCTTGAATGTAGCGCAAGATGCGCCTGAGAGTATGCATATGTTCATCCATCGGATTATACATAAATAAGCAGATTTATTGTATAGCATAAGAAATGTCAGGTCTCGTGAATGTGAGATATTGTAGAGCTCATGCAAGGCTGCGGTAGTGAGAGAGATCCTCATACGGAGTGCTAGATTTAGCGCTGAGTTTTGGTTTAGTATTAACCAGAGTAGGACAAGACTTACATGAGGACATGCATACACGTTCAATAATTTCTTCTGCATACTTTTTCTGAGACAAAAATAGACCACATGCATGACGAGTGACTGTGATATTCAAGAAGTAACTTAGTTGACCCAAGTCTTTCATAGCAAATTCTGAGCTAAGAAGCGTCATGATAGACTTGCGAAGAGTATCAGAAGAAGTAGTGAGGATGATATCATCCACATATAGAAGAATGTAAGTCATATCAGTACCTTTCTAATAGATGAAGAGAGAGTTGTTAGACTTGCTTTGAGAGAACCCAATAGAAGAAACATAATCGGCAAACCGTTTGTACCAGGCTCTGGGAGCTTGCTTGAGCCCATATAATGATTTCCTCATAAGACATACATGATTAGGATTATTCGGGTCTTTAAAACCCAAGGGTGATGCTTGTACACTGTTTCTTTTAGTTCACCATATAAAAATGCATTTTTAACATCCAACTGATGAATGAGCCAAATTTTAGAGAGAGCAAGACTGAGCACTGTGCGAATGGTCGCCGGTTTGACTACCGGGCTAAAAGTTTCTCCACAATCCACGTCAACCTGTTGACATGCACCATCACCTACAAGACGGGCTTTATGTCTTTCAAAAGAACCATCAGATTTTTCTTTATGTCTGAAAATCTACATAGACCGAATAACATTAACGTCAGGTGGATGTGGCACTAAATCCCATGTCTTATTTTTAATGAGAGCATTATATTCATCATCCATAGACATTTTCCAATTCGGATTTTTGAGTGCAGACACTAGGTTATAAGATAATGGTGATTTTGTGACTATAGTGAGCAGGCCATGATGATATTTTTTATTTGGTTTTAAAATACCATGTTGGCTCCTTGTAACGGGCTTTAGGTCTGAACTCGTAGTGGGCTGGAAAATGGTAGTGAGGGGGTGATGTTGTGTTTGGTCTGTGGTTGGGCTAAGGGAAGAGTGGCCCATGGTTGGAGAATTTAAAAAGGGGAAATCTGACTGTGGGTTGGTAGTGCTGGACTAGGTAGATGGTTCTGGGCTTGGTTCTGTGACAACGGGTTGAGAGATGTATGAGCCTGGTGAGCTAGGTTAGGAGGCAGTGTGCTGGGAGCTGTTGTTGTCTACTGTTTGGGCCGGAGAAGTAGGAGATTGGTCCGGCTCATTTTCTGGGGGAGTAGATTGATTTTGAAAATGATTATTCACATAATGTGATAAGCCATTATCAAGAAAATCATAAGTGGTGGAAGTAGGATTATGCAGCTTTGAGAAGGGGAATTGGGTTTCATAAAATAATATGTGGAGACTAATGATAATTTTATTTGATGATAAATCATAGCATTTGTAACCACGATGATTTGAAGGATAGCCAAAAACAACACACGGTGTGGAACGAGGTTGAAGCTTATTTATCGTAGTGGAAGGAAATAGAGGATAACATAAGCAACCAAAAACTCGTAAATGAGAGTATGATAGGTCTTTTTTGGTAAAGGATTTTCAATGGCAATTGATATGCGAGAGTTTTCCTTGGTAATATGTTAAAAAGATATGTTGCCATTTGCAATGCATGATGCCAAAATGATGGAGGTAGTGAAGCATGAGCTAATAAAGTTCGAACAATATTATTAATAGAACATATTTTTCTTTCGGCTTTTCCATTTTGTGATGAAGTATGGGACAGGAAAAATGAAAAGAAATTATATTATCTTCACAAAAACTCAGAAATGGACCATTATTATATTCATTACCATTATTACATTGGATATTTTTTAATTCTCGTTCGAATTGAGTTTTGATGTAGGCTCTAAAAGTAAGAAAAGCTGAATAGACTTGTGATTTTTTGGATATGGGAAAGGTCCATAAAATTTTTGAATAGTCAACCAAATAGAGCACATAATATTTGGGACCCAAAGAACTCAAAATAGGAGATGTCAACAAATCATTATGCAAAATATCAAACGGCATATAAGTAGAGTTATGAGAATCAACAAATGATAATTTAACATGTTTACCAAGAGGACATGAATGACAAAAACTAGAGTTTCTTGTTTTAGTACATTCAATCAAATTATTTCGCCTAAGGATGTCTACGACAGATGCTTCTGAGTGACCTAAACGGTCATGCCAAATTGAATAGGATAAAGCTGCAAAAGTGGATGGAGAAACGACTTGATTTGTGGTGGTGGTGGTGATGGGATATAGCTCGCCCTGACTATCACATCTCATTAGTAGCATCCCCGTCTGAAAATCCTTCACAGAAAATCCAAATGGATCATAGTTAACAGAAACCTGGTTATCAGTAGTAAATTTTCTAACTGAAACTAAGTTTTTAATTAAGTTGGGGGTATGAAGGACATTTTTAACACTAATGGAGGATGTGGGGGGTGATAAATTAGCACTACCAAAACCATGAATCAGAATGGAATGGCCATTTCCAACAATTATACCATATTTTTGTCAAATTAATATAAGACGAGAGATTACCCTGCGCGGACGTCATGTGGGATGTCGCCCTGGTGCCCATATACCACGTCGGGCCGGGTTGAGCAAGGCTGAGTTTGTGAAGGGCCGCTTCAATATCTGTTGTGCTGGGTAAGGATGCAGTGAAAGCAACCTGCTGAGGCCTTTGTCCGAGAAGCCCAGCTTGTTGTGGTCTGGGTGAGGTATTGGGCCTGGCCCAATTATAAGTTGGGTAAGGGCAGGGAGGCACCATCCACGGAGCCCACTGCTGTTGATAAATCCATGGGCTGGGAGGCCGCCATTGCTGTTGCTGCTGTCCACGGCCCCCACTGCCGCCGGACCCCTGCCCGCCACCGGAGCCACTGCCTCCGCCGCGATTACCTTTGCCAGAGTTCTGGCCTCCCCCGCCGGAATTTTTATTATTTCTCTTGTTGTTTCCCTTGTTGCCACGGTTGGAATTATTGTTATTAATATTCCAATTATTATTGTGATTACCTTGAGAGGGGTTTTGGTAATCATCATCAGAATTTTGGGAGTTCACAATGAGAGCAGTCGAAAGAGATGAACCAGATTCACGAGCGGCTCGTTGGAGGATTATCGACTCTTCTAATGCCAATTTGGACTTGGCGGTTTCGAAACTCGACAAAGGATCATGCTGTTGAATATCTGTCACAAATCCAGCATAAACATCGGTAAGTCCTGCAACCATTTTCAAGACCAAACGAGTATTAGAGACCAAAGCATCAACATTCGCTAACTGATCGGCTAGAAGCTTGAGGTGGTTGCAATAGGCATTGGTTGTAAGAAAATCCTCCAAATTTGTGTTTGTGAAATGGTTTTCGAGGTGGACAGCCCTCGAGTGTTTGTTGTCTTGGAAAATAGCCGCAATTCTTTTCGAACAATTTTCAGTCGAGTCATCTATCACAAGTATAGAATTAAAGATGTCTTGTGATACGGTGGCATACATCCATTATAACACGCCTGCATCAAGGCGATGCCAAAGATCGAGGTCGACTTTTTTTTGCGTCATTTGCCTCCTTTTTAGCCTTCTCATCCGTTTGAGGGATGATGTGATCAAACACATTATGGACTCGTGCTTGAACTTTGAATAGGGCTGCCCAAGAGTGGTATTTGCTTGAGTCATTATCTAATGTGATTGGAAGAAGGGATTTCACGTTGGTGATTGCTAAAGTTGGATGAAATTTGGGTTGGACAGCCATTGAAGGTGGCGAGCAGAGTGAAAGGGAGCGGAAGAAAGCAAAAGGTGGAAGGGATGGTGGCTAGGTGGCTGAGAGGAGATGAAACCTAGTCTTATATCATGAAGGAAATCAATTCCGTGAGTATTCTCATTGATTGAGTTGCTTAATATACATTAGAGACATGAGTGATTCAAGGCTAGAAACTAGGAAGATATTTGACTAATTATAACAGAATACTGCCTAGCCTATTATTGATGATTTACACCTAATATAAAGTATTTACAAGAATAATTACATATATTCTATCAATTAATTATTATGGTTATTTGATATATCAAGTTATTCTGTATCATTTTTAGTAAATGCAAATTATAAGCATGGAATGACGTTTTATAAAAAGTCGGATATATCATTTATAACTACAAGGCTTTATGTTTTCTTGGTTTGTTAAGGCAACTACTCCTATGTAATATAGTTTTTAGAATATGATTTATAGAATTAATTTCGCAATTTTTTTTATACCATTTGATAGTAGAATGAAACATTACGTTAAGATGATTTCGTGACTATAATTCATCAACTAAAAAATTAATCTTTGGATCTTGATCGAGTTGAGTCCTTTGACAGTACTTAAATATGAAAATAATATGAAAGTTCGTCTGATTCATACTAAAAATTATTTTGTGTTTAAAATCCTCCCTTGAAGTCGAATGAACCATTTTAAGTAATAAAAAACGAAGGATTTGAATACTACAGAACAAGTTCATTTTTGGAAATCCAACTACTATAGCATTAGTATAAAAATTAGTACCAAGGGTCATAATACATTTGGTTTAGAAGCTTGACAATAGTGTTCATGACCATTTTTTCACCGCTAGAAAATAAGGAATTAGTGATGGACAAAATTTCGTAGTTAAACAACAAAAATTCTATGTTAATTCTATTTAGCTATAAATTAGCGATGAATTATAAGAAAATTCAATTAGCTAAGAGCTATTTAGCAATAGGTTAGCTGGAAAGTACAGACAAATTCCGTAGTTAATTCCATATTTTTGGTAGTGTTTGATTTGTGTGTGCTATCCTTGAACAAGAGAAATATTAACCTTCTTTGTATCAATACAAATTCATTGGATGCCTCTGAAGGGATGTCCGTGGGAAAAGTCTTCTAATACTAAAACATACATAAATAAATTTGTTTGCTTTATTCATGCATTTATAGTTATATTTATATTATAAATTTAACAAAATAAAAAAATGATATCAAGCATTTATTATGCAAGCACTGCTTTTATTTCTTTTGGTCAACTAATTATTGCAATTTCAAATTAATATTTTTGTGTTAAGGTGTACATCATATGTGATTTTTTATTATATTTAGTTTTTTATTCTAAATAATTATAGATAGAATAAAGAGATTTATATAGAATAATAGTTGATTCTCATCTTCATCATAAATGCTAGTTGTATTCTTGGTGAGTATTCGAGTTACACGCTCAAAATAATTAATTCATCTTTTAGACTAATAATTATATTATTATTCACATGCTATCACAATTTTCATCACGAGCATGGTTAGGGGATGCAAAAACATTTACTCGAATCCCCTTAGCTGAAAAATTCAGCCATTGATTTTCGTCCAAACAAATTTGTACAGAAATTCACACAAAAAAAAGGACTTGAGATAGAAAATGTACTTACTTTGTTTATCTTAAAGGATGAAATAGGATTTATTGATCCACTATTTTTAGTTAAACAAATGACGACATGAGAAAAAAAACATATTGCCATGTACCAGTAATCAAACAAAGAATTTATACACATGGATGATATAATTGTATGTTCTGCACAATTCCTAATAATTTTGATACAATAATTCAAATTTATCCTATTGTGTGTGTGTCAGTAGTATTGCTCTATTCTTTCCTTATAGAATTAGGAGCAACTGAGAAAGTAAAGATAAGAATATAAAAGATCGATCCTACTTTGATAACTCCTACTATTTTTTAATTACTACAGTTATTGGTTAGTAGCTAAGAAAAAACAAAATGAACCAAGTAAATATATGTGGCTAACAGAGAATTCAAAAGGCTGCAATGAAAAGTTATGGGACCCATAATTTTTATACTCCTACTATCTAAGACTAAGAGTAAAAGCTAGAGGAAAATGAAATGAGAACACGTGCATCAAGTTACTTTGGTGATTGAGCAAAATTACAGAAATAATAATATTCGTCGTATGTTTTCTGTTGCATTTACATACAATATGACAAATATTTAAACACATGAAGTTATGAAGTTTAATTTTATTTCATAATACTTTACCAATAAAACTTTGAATTAATGTCTAGTGATTTATATAGTTTTATTTGATTAAGAGTTGGCCACAACAATCTTGATTAAATAAAATTATATTTCGCATTTTGGATCACATAAGGAAATTATAGACATAAAATAAGGATTAATATCCAAGTGATCTATATTTTATTTGATTGAAGATTAGTCATAACGTCTATAATTGAATGATTTTTTAAGGTTAAAGATCACATAATTTTTTTACATATTAGAATTGTGATTAATTATGCATGATATAATAACTTTAAAATCTTTATTATTGGGTTGTATAATTAATTAGGATAAAATATTAAATACTTTTCATGGACTTATGAATGAAAAATAAATATTCTACTAGTAAATTGGTAATTCCATCATAAGAAATTAATCTAATTGAATTAAAAATGTAGTCCACAGGCAATTTTTATGTCAGCTCATTCAATTTTATATTATTTGCCTCAAATTTATTAAGCATGTATGTATATTTTTTTGCAGCTATACAACCTGCAATTTTTTTTTATATTTGTGATATTCCCGAACTGAAAGGTGAGAACTATAAGATCTGAAATGACAAAATTCTTTTTCATTTAAGGTGCATGGACATTGATTATGCTATCAGGAAAGATGAACCACGTATTAATGAAATCAACACTCAAGCAAAGATTGCTCTTCATGAACAATGGGAGCCCTCGAACCGTTTGTGTGCTATGCTCATTAAGACCAAAATATCTGCTGGTATTCGTGGTTCTGTTGAACAGTATAACAATGTCAGGAATCGGGACATTATTGAAGTCTATTGATGAACAGTTTGAGACTTCAGATAAAGCACTTGTCAGCACCTTGATCAAGAAATTCTCATTAATGAGGCTCACCAGTGTGAAAGGTGTCGCGAGCACATCATGACAATGCAGGACTTAACGGCTCAACTAAAGACTCTTGAGCTTGAAATGTCTGAAAATTTCTTTGTGCACTATATTTTGAAAACTCTTCCTCTATAGTATGATCCCTTTAAGAACTATTATAACACACATAAGGATAAATGATCTATTAATGAACTTATGATCATGTTTGTTCAAGAGGAGGGTCGATTGCTGATGAAAACTGGAGAAAATTCATTCATCACTACTCAAGGAAAGAAGACCTATCAAGCCAATAAAAGTAGAAAGGAAAAGCACTACTTGAAGTTGAACCTGATATCAAGAAAGAATTCAAGTGTCGCTTATGTAAGAAGAATGCACACATAACGAAGGATTGTATAAGGTATCAGAAATGGCTTGAGAAGAAAGGTATTTCAATCTGTCTTATATGTTATGAAGCTAAAATGGCTAGTGATAATCATAACACGTGGTGGATTGATTCTGCTTCTACAATCCATATTACGTTGCGGGGATTAAGAAACTTGTCGAAGTCAGTGGGAGCTGAGCGAAGCATCTATTCTGAAAAAAAATATCCAATCGCGTGTGGAGGCTATTGGTACATGCACTTTAGTTCTAAGTAGTGATTTCATTTCAGAGTCAGAAAAGACCTCTTATGTTTCTATTTTTTCTAGGAATTTAATTTGAGCTTCAAGACTTGTACTCTTGGAATATTCCTTTTTTTAAAAGGTTATTTTTATCTATTTTATAAATTTAAACTTATCGTTAGATGATACGTATAGCATACAAGCCAACATTACTCTCATATTGTCTAAGGACACACCCCGAAAATAAAAATGAAAAAGCACAAGCAATATTTATTCATGCGTAAATAAAGTGTTTAAGTTATATACATAATCAGTGTAAGAAATTTTTATACCATCAAGGTCACCTTTACCTGTTGTCAGTTGACCCGATAATATAATAATTATTTACACTGATAATGTATATAACTTAAACTCATAATAAAGTGCATTTTTTCTTATTCTACCATAGGGCACATCTGTTAATACCAAAAGCGGTAATACAAGGGGCAGTGCAACCATACATTTGACAGCCATTAATACTCTCACATCGAATAGCACTACTGCACTACAATCAAATTGTCGTAATTTCCTTAACATCATTTTCTGTAATGGTACCTCCACTGCGTTTGCCCCCGCGATAAATGGCGGATGATATATGAAGAGACATCGTCATCTAAAATATTATACGAACTAAGCACGGGATTACTCACTTTAGCAAACGAAAATTGGGATTCATCAAAAATAACATGGCGACTAATGATGATTTTATTAGATGATAAATCAAAATATTTGTAACCACGATGATTAGACGGATAACCCAAAAACACACAAGGGGTAGACCGGGCCAGTTTGTTAATTATGGTGGACGGAAATAGTGGATAACATAAGCACCCAAAGACTCTAAGATGAGAATACGAAGGATTCTTATTATATAATATTTGAAGGGGGAAGAATATATCAAACATTTGGTAGGAAGAATGTTAAGGAGATAAGTAGCTATTTGTAGACTATGATGCCAGAAGGAAGGAGGTGCGGAAGAATGGATTAATAAAGTCGGACAATATTATTAATGGTACGAATTTTGCGTTCGGATTTTCCATTTTGAGAGGACGTATGAGGACAAGAGAAACGAAAATTAATACAATTATTACCACAAAAAATCCCAAAACAACTCATTATCATATTCTTTTCCATTATCACATTGAATATTCTTAATTTTCCGTTCGCATTGGATACGGATGAAAGCTCTAAATTTTAAAAAGGTACAAAAACATGAGATTTTTTCGCTAATGGAAAAGTCCATAAAAATTAGAATAATCATCCAAAAAAAGAATATAATAACGATGGCCCAAAGAACTGATAATGGGAGATGTCCATAAATCGTTATTAATAATATCAAATGACATTAAAGTACGAGAATTAGAGTCTACAAACGACAATCTAACAATTTTTTTTAAAGAACAAGATTGACAAATCGGAGTACTACGCGTACCCTTACAAGAAATAAAATTGTTTTTTATCTAAGGAAGACAAAATGGACGACCCCGGATGACCTAGACGTGCATGCCACAAGGAAGGAGAAAGAGCTGCAAAAGTAGATGGCAAGGTTTGACTCGAGAGACCGAATGTTGGCGTGATAGGATAAAGATCTCCCCTACTATCACATCCCATTAGAGGAATCCCCGTCTTGAAATCCTTCACAGAAAATCCAAAAGGATAAAAAATAACATAAACTGAATTATCAGTGGTGAATTTACGGACATACACTAAATTTTTAATCAACTTAGGAGCATGAAGAGTATTTTTCAAGACAAGAGGTGGATGGGGGGGGGGATAAAGTTTTATGACCGTAACCAAGAATTGGAATTGAATTTCCATTACCAACAATTATGCCACGATTGTTTCTCAAATTGGAATAAGACGAGAGAGTATCTTGGTAGGACGTCATGTGAGTAGTGGCTCTGGTGTACATGTACCAATTCGGGTCCGAGGGATTTAATCTAAGTGTGTTCATCGCGGCTTCAATGTCGGTATGAGCGGGGCCCGCTGCATGGTGGGCCAGCAGAGGGCGAGGCCCAAGCACACATGTTTGCTGCCCCGGCCCAGATGTGTGACATAAACCATTGGTCCACTGCGTGTTGTGCCTGAAATAATTTTGGGCAGCCCACTGGCCAGGGGTTGGACACGTTGGAGAATATGGGTTGTTGGGCCACTGTCCACTGGCCAGGCCCACTACCATGGGCCCATGGCTGGGACCAGTTGGAAATTGGCCCACTGTTATCGGGACGGGGCTACGGCCACTGTTTTAGCCACCACCGTCACTGCTGGAACCACCGCGTTTGCCCAAGCGATTTTTCTCATTATTTTTTCGAGTATTCTTTTCGCCAACGTGAACGCGATTTTGGCCCGAATTATCAATAAAACTTTGAGAATTAGTGGAGGACGTCATCATGACCACGGGACTAGCGCTTGTAGCCGCCTTTTTGACCAAGCCTACTTCTTCGAGTGTAAGCATAAAACGAGCCTGATAAAATTACGGAAGAGGACTGCTCTGACGAAGAAGCGTACCAACACCACTATAGTCCTCATATAGGCCTGCAACCATTTGTAGGACCAAACGATCATTAGTAACGGGGCCGCCAACATTGCGGAGTTGGTCCGCCAATTCTTTCAACCTTTTGCAATAAACTGAAACGTTCGAGAAATCTTCCATGTTGACGTGGGAGAATTTCTGCTCAAGAGTAACAGCCCTAGAATTTTGATTATCTTGGAATATATCACCTATTATATCCCAAGTAGCCTTAGCCGTAGTGTCATGCTCAATAATCATTTGCAATAGGTCAGTAGAGATAGTGGAGTAAACCCACTGAAGAACGGTAGCATCAAGGGTCGATCACAATTTAGGATCATCCTCGGGTTTAGGCACATCGGTATCAGTAGGATCCGCGGGGATAATGTGATGGAGGACTTGATGCGAGCGTGCGTGAACTTTGAACTGTTCGGCCCACGTTGCTTATTGGACTTTTTCTATTTCAATAATGATAGGGATGTGATTCTTGATGTTAGAAACAGTAAAGACAGGGTAAACCGTGTTCTTATCCATAATCGAAGAGTAGTCTTCTTCAGCAATTTTATCAGGCTCGTTCTATGCTTACACTCGAAGAAGCCGGCTTTGCCAAAAAGGCAGCTAAAAGCGCTAGTACCGTGGTCAAGATGACATCCTCCACTAATTCTTAAAGTTTTATTGATAATTTGGGCTAATACCGTGCTCATGGTGAAGTCAAGAATACTCGAAAAAATAATATGAAAAATTACGGGGGCAAACTCGGTGGTTCCCGCAGTGGTGGCGGTGGCCAAAATAGTGGCAGTGGGCCCTGTCCCAGTAACATTGGGCCACCATCCAACTGGTCCCAGCCATGCGCCCCCTGGCAGTGGGCCAAGGCCAGTGGACAGTGGCCCAACAACCCATATTCTCCAACGTATCCAGCCTCTGGCCAGTGGGCTGCCCAGAATTATTTCAGGCCCAACACGCAGTGGACCAATAGTTTTCGTCACACATCTGGGCTGGGGCAGCAAGCAGGTATGCTTAGGCCTCGGCCTCCGCAGGCCCACCATACAGCGGGCCCCACACCTATCGACATTGAAGTCGAGATGCACACACTTGGGTTAAATCCCTTGGACCCGAATTGGTACATGAACACCGGAGCCACTACTCACATGACGTCCGACCAAGGTACTCTCTCGTCTTATTCCAATTTGAGCAACAATCGTGGCATAATTGTTGGTAATGGAAATTCAATTCCAATTCGTGGTTGCGGTTATAAAACTGTCTCCCCCCCCCCCCCATCGACCTCTTGTCTTAAAAAATACCCTTCATGTTCCTAATTTGATTAAAAATTTGGTGTTTGTCCGTAAATTCACCACTGATAATTCAGTTTCTGTTATTTTTTATCCTTTTGGATTTTCTGTGAATGATTTCAAGGCAGTGATTCCTCTAATGAGATGTGATAGTAGGGGAGATCTTTATACTATCACGCCAACGTCCGGTCTCTCGAGTCAAACCTTGCCATCTACTTTTGCAGCTCTTGATCCTTCCTTGTGGCATGTACGTCTAGGTCATCCGGGGTCATTCATTTTGTCTTCCTTAGATAAAAATAATTTTATTTTTTGTAAGGGTACGCATAGTACTCCAATTTGTCAATCTTGTTCTTTAGGAAAAATTGTTAGATTATCGTTTGTAGACTCTAATTCTCGTACTTTAATGTCATTTGATATTATTCATAGCGATTTATGGACATCTCCCATTATCAATTCTTTGTGTCATCGTTATTATGTTCATTTTTTGGATGATTATTCTAATTTTTTATGGACTTTTCCGTTAGCGAAAAAGTCTCACATATTTTCCACCTTTTTAAAATTTAGAGCTTTCATTCGTACCCAATTCGGACGGAAAGTTAATAATATTCAATGTGATAATGGAAAAGAATATGATAATAGGTTGTTTCGGGATTTTTGTGGTAATAATGGTATCAATTTTCATTTCTCTTGTCCTCATACGTCCTCTCAAAATGGGAAATCCGAAAGCAAAATTCGTACCATTAATAATATTGTCCGAACTTTATTGATCCATTCTTCCGCACCTCATTCCTTTTGGCATCATGCTCTACAAATGGCTGCTTATCTCCTTAACATTCTTCCTACCAAAGATTTGGCATATTCTTCCCCCCTTCAAATATAATATAATAAGACTCCTTCGTATTCCCATCTTAGGGTCTCCATCCACCACAATTAACAAACTTCAGGTCCGGTCTACCCTTGTGTATTTTTGGGTTATCCGTCTAATCATCGTGGTTATAAATATTTTGATTTATCGTCTAATAAAATCATCATTAGTCGACGTGTTATTTTTGATGAATCCCAATTTCTATTTGCTAAAGTGGTAGTCCCGTGCCTAGTTCGTATAATTTTTTAGATGACGATGTCTCCCCATATACCATCTGCCATTTATCGCTAGTCCCGTGTTTGTCACTGCCACCACTGCCGGAACCACAGCATTTGCCCCCGCGATTTTTTCCATTATTTTTCCAAGTATTCTTTCCGCCACCGTGAGCACGTTTTGGCCCGAATTATCAATAAAACTTTGAGAATTAGTGGAGGATGTCATCATGACCACGGGACTAGCGCTTGTAGCCACATTTTTGGTCAAGCCTGCTTCTTCGAGTGTAAGCATAGAACGAGCCTGATAAAATTATGGAAGAGGACTGCTCTGACGAAGAAGCGTACCAACACCACTATAGGCCTCATATAGGCCTGCAACCATTTGTAGGACCAAACGATCATTAGTAACGGGCGCGCCAACGTTGCAGAGTTGGTCCGCCAATTCTTTCAACCTTTTGCAATAAACTGAAACGTTCGGGAAATCTTCCATGTTGACGTGGGAGAATTCTTGCTCAAGAGTAACAACCCTAGAATTTTGATTATCTTGGAATATATTACGTATTCTATCCCAAGTAGCATTAGTCATACCGTCAGGCTCAATACTCATTTGCAATAGGTCGGTAGAGATAGTGGAGTAAACCCACTGAAGAACGGTAGCATCAAGGGTCGACCACAATTTAGGATCATCCTCGGGTTTAGGAACCTTCATATCAGTAGGACCCGTGGGGATAATGTGATGAAGGACTTGATGCGAGCGTGCGTGAACTTTGAACAGTTCGAGCCACGTCACGTATTGGACGTTTTCTATTTCAAGAATGTTAGAGATGTGAATCTTGATGTTAGAAACAGTAATGGCAGGGTGAAACGTGTTCTTAGCCATAATAGCAACGCAAGACGTGATGTAGGGATTTGAAAGAAAATTTAGATAGTTTGGGCGAGGAGAAGTGGTCGGAACCGAGAGTATGTCCTCGAAAACTATGCCACGAGAAGGGAGATTAAAGAGAGGAAAATATAACTTAGACTTCTGATACCATGAAATAAATAATCCCTTGATTATTCTCATTAATGAAAGAGTATATATACAATTTATAATTTTCATAATATGGAAAATCTTATTCCTATTCTACTTCCAAAACCCTATTCTAGTTGTACAAGAATCCTACAATTATGGTAAGAATACAATGCTAATTAATTATAAATTTATGATACAAAATATTCTCCAAACCGTGATATACTTTCCAAGTATATCACGGACAGTTTGCTTTCCAAGAGGTAAACTTAGCTGTGTGGTCTTTTAGAAATTGACATGACTGTAAAAGAATAAAAGTCAGTACAAAAAAAATTGTAACGGAATATTTTTGACGAATAAGTCTTTCATATAATTATAACGGATTTGTTTTGATCTTATGATGTAATTTATTAATGTGGATTAGATTCGTGATGATTTTATATTTGTCACAAAAAATTATATGCTTGAAATTGAGATGGTTACAGAAATGAACATGGTATCGTAGCAAAACTCATCTCAATTCTCGTTTTTCGATGTTTAGGCCCCCATATTTAGTTGTACATGCTAGCTCTAGATGTCCAGCCCTAAGCGTGAGAAGGAGTGTGAAGAGTCTCTCATCGGTGATTTACGGGATGATTGGTGGCTTTAATATGATTTAAACAATCCTCACTTCATGAGCCTAGCTTTCGGAGTTGAGTTAGCCCAAGTCTGTTTTTCTTTAATTTAATGAACAGTATTTGAAAAACACTTAAACCTAACAGATATGTGTGTGTAAGAGAGGGAGATTTACATGATGCAAATACCAAAAGGACAGTTAAGAAGGCCACCCTAGTTGAAAAACAATATTTCTCCATTTATCTAACTTTTTATCTAACTTTTTGATAAATTTAGGGGTGTATTCAATTGACATTTTAAAAGACTATTTATAGATAAATAAGTCCAGTAGATTTTAAAAGACTATTTAGGAATGTAATCAGTTAAAAGATTTTTTTAAAAATTACAATCAAAATATTTTACGTTTGGATTTTAAAAGATTTATCATAAGATTTATAAATATTTGAAAGGAACACATGAATTTTTTAAGCAACTGGACACCGCAGGGACAGAGCTTGAATGCTTCCGAGCATTACAAAAAACAAGAGCAGCTAGCACCATCCCACAGGGCAGATGATGGATTTCCCCAGCTTTTCACTTTTTTCACATTTGGATCTCTAAAAGTCTACAATTTTTATAATTTTCCTTGAAAAAAGAATACCCTAGGCTCCCGAAAAATTGAAATGTTTTCTTTCCTCCAATTTCAATTTAAGTTGGCCATCTTCCAAAATCCAGGTTCTACCATGTCCAAGGACTAATTATGAAGCTTAAGAATACAACAAAGACATTCAAACATTCTTATGTACAAAGCTACTGCAGTTCAACCATTCAATAATCAGATGTATTAATAAACAAACCTATGGAGCAATATGTTATTTAGCCAAATAGTCAAAAATTCCAAATCACTTCCAGAGAACATAGCTAAATGTGATCCTTCAACATGGAAAGCAAATCAATGACGTTAAATATTTACTTACAAGTTTACAGTCATTCAAGAAGCTCACAGTTTCGGCTATTCGATGAGATGAAAGTGTGTTGGATATTTTCAGCAAAATCAAAAGTCATCATTGATGTGATGCCCCTTCAAATTTAGGGGGAGTCTGTTAACATAATTCATATTTATTTTGAATTTGAACAGACACAACTTTTCCTAATAGCCACCATTGATGCCTCTTAGAGGTGTCTGTTGGTGATGAAAAGACATCTCCAATGGATGCGAAATCTCTATAAGTAGTAAAGATGTTTTCTCATTCAGAAAGAGATATGAAAAAGAATCAAAACTTCTGATGGAAAACAATCAAAACTTCTGATGAAAAAGAATCAAAACTTCTGATGAAAAAGAATCAAAACTTCTGTTGAAAAAAGAATCAAAACTTCTGTTGGAAAAGAATCAAAACTTCTGTTTTTCTTTTCTTCCCTAAGCATCATCAGAAATTTCATGTTGTGTGTTCTTTGTTATATCAAGGGAGTACAAACTTTGAATTCAACATCGTTGTTAGGGCTTCATTGTATCCTGAAGGAAATATTTTTGTGACCTATTGTACTCGCCAATTTATTGGGAAGGGTCGAAATAATTATTTAAAAGAATCTGCATAAGAGCCTTGAAGTTAGAGAACAACAACTCGGTGTCTGTGTTTCATCATGTTAGTACAATATTTTACAAATTTTTTAGACAATTATCCGACATGGAGGGTGGAACTTCAATTGTTGCTCAATCATTGCAAGTAATGAACCAGACTTTGAATCATTTAGAATGTTTTGATGGTGAGGGTTTCACTCGTTGGCAAGAGAATATCAAAGTTTTCCTGATGACTATCAAGTTATGGTACATCCTTGAAGATGGTTTGGAGGAAATTCCTGATGCGACTTCAATGGACAACGATGAATTGAAGGCCAAATGGAAGAAACGTCAAGAGGATGATTTTATGTGCCATGGTCATATTCTGAATGTTCTAGGAGCCAATGTTTACAATGTTCATCGTAGTCTTGAAACATCAAAGGAATTGTAGACTGCGCTCGAAAACAGGTACAAAATTTATGAAGCGAGTAACAAGAAATTTTTGATCCGTAATTTCATGGACTTTAAGATGGTTGACAGTAAGTCAATTATTGCCCAGGTCAATAAACTTTTACTCATTGTTAATTATCTTAAAGATGCTGGAATTGACCTTGTATCTTCATTCGTCGTTGGAGTTATTATTTCTCGTCTTCCCCCTTCTTGGAATGATTACAAGAAGAAATTTAAGCATGCTAAAACTGACTATGCCTTAGAAGGTTTACAGCATCATCTTCGTATTGAAGAAGATGATCGTAAACGAGAGATTAAGGATAGTCAGCAAACTAAAAATCATTCTAAGATTAATAGTGTGGAAGAATCGAAAAAAATGAATTTTTTGAAACCTAAGATTGATACTCGGTTTAAGAAGAAAGATAAGAAGAAGGGAAATTGCTACTTCTGTAAGAAACCCGGCCACTATGCTCGTGACTATCGTCAACAAAAGAAACAAATGAAAAATGAAGCGAATGTGGTCGATGACAAAAGCAAGCTTATCGCTATAATGCAAGTGGCCAACACTGTTGCAGATCATGGTAGTGGATGGTGGTACGATATTGGTGCAACCATTCATATCTGTAAAGATAGAAATCGTTACAAGACATACGAACTGGTTAGTGGAGAAGGAAACAAAGTTACTTCAGCGAACAACCAAAGCAACAAAGTGGTGGGCAAAGGCACTGTTGATCTCCCGTTTACTTCGAAAAAGATTGTTACTCTTACTAATGTTTTACATGTCCCTGATATTTGTAAAAACCTTATTTCTGGAGTTCTTGTTAACAAGGCTGGATTCAAGGTTACGTATGAGTCTGATAAGTTTGTATTGTCCAAGAACGGAATGTTTGTTGGATAAGAATACTCTTGTAATGGGATGGTTAAGCTTAATTTAATAAATAATGATTCTACTTATATTGTTGAGTCTGTTGATTTATGGCATGCTAGATTAGGACATGTGAATTATGGTTCTCTTAGAAATATGAATAGAAGAGGATTTATTTCTGAGTGCAATTTTGATAATGTTTCTAAATGTAAAATATGTGTGCAAGAAAAGATAACTAGAACGTCTTTTAAATATGTAATAAGAAATTCTGCCTTGCTTGAATTAGTACATAGTGATGTTGGTGATATGAAAAGTCATATGACTCGAGGTAGAAACAAATACTATGTCACTTTTATTGAAAATAGTACTAGATATGCCTATATTTACTTGATGAAATCTAAGGATGGAGTCTTTGATAAATTTAAAATTTATAAAGCAGAAGTAGAGACACAATTAGGACAGAAAATTAAGTTTTTACGTTCTGATCGTGGTGGTGAATACTATCCTTCTGAATTTATTTTATTTTGTCAAGAACATGGTTTAGTACATCAATTCACTGCTCCATATACACCCCAATAAAAATGGTGTTGTTGAAAGAAAAAATAAAACTTTGATAGATATGGTTAACCCTATGCTCATTAGCTCTGGTTTGCCAATTTTTTTATGGGGTGAATCTATTTTGTCTGCATGCTATATTTTGTATAGAGTTCCTTTGAAAAAGAATAATATATCTCCTTATGAATTGTGGTTTAAGAGAATGCCTAACTTGAAAAGACTCAAAGCATGGGTTGTTTGACATATGTTAGAAAACCTGACCCTAAGAGACCAAAGTTAGGAAATAGGGCTTATAAATGTGTTTTTGTAGGTTATTCACTTAACAGTATTACTTACAGATTTTTAATTCTTGACACATTTGAGATTATAGAATCTATAGATGTATAATTTTTTTGAAAACTTGACAAGGTCTAGTTCCCAACCACAACCTACTAAAAACCCATTGTTACCTAGTCTAGAGCCTATAGAGACTAATGGCAATGTTAAATTTTCTGTTCCTACTCACAACAATGATATTTTAGTTCCTACTGAAGATATCGAACCTAGAAGAAGTAAGAGATCGAGAATAGAGAAAAATATCCAGATTTTATACAATATCTTGTAGAGGATAATAATAATGAAGTTCTTAACATTACCAAGTATGATATGCATGTTGATGATGATCCTAAAACTTATTCTAAAGCTATGAGTTCCAGAGATGCTAATTTCTGGAAAGACGCTATCAATGATGAAAAGCATTCACTTTTGTCTAACGAAACTTGGGTGCTATCTGATTTACCTCCTGGTGCTAAATCTATAGGATGTAAATGGATATTCAAGAGAAAATTGAATGATGATGGTATAATTGATAAGTTTAAATCCAGATTGGTTGCTAAATGTTATAAAGAAAAATATGGAATTGATTACTTTGATACATATGCTCCTGTTGCTTGCATCACATCTATTCATTGTTTGATAGCACTTGCTTCTATTCACAAACTAGTTATACATCAAATAGATGTCAAAACTACTTTTCTAAATGGTGATTTAGAAGAAGAAATATATATGGAACAACTTAAGGTTTCATAGTACCAAGCCAAGAGAAGAAAGTTTGAAAGTTAGTGAAATCCCTCTATGGTTTGAAGCAATCTCCCATGCAATGCCATGAGAAGTTTGACAAAGTAGCTTTGGCATATTATATTGTTGTTAATGATGCTGATAAAGTATCTATAGTAAGCATGATAAATCTGGATGTAATTCTCTATTTATATGTTGATGATATACTTATTTTTTGGTCTGACATATCTTGTGTGGAAGAAATTAAGAATTTTCTCAGTTCTAACTTTAATATGAAAGATCTAGGAGAGGCTGATGTGATCTTAGAAATTAAAATCCTAAGAAAGGGGATGAGTTGGTTTTAACCCAATCTCATTAAATTGAGAAATTTCTCAAAATGTATAGTCATTTCAATGACAAACCAGCCCCCACTCCTTTAGATCCTAGTATTAAATTAATGAAGAATACTGAAAGGACTCATGAACAACTTGAGTATTCTAGTATTATCGGAAGTCTTATGTATGATAAACATTGCACGAGACCAGATATAGCCCAAGCGGTGGGAGTACTATGTCATTTCTCAAGTAACCCAGGAGTTGAACATTGGAAAGCAATTTCTAGAGTGTTGGCTTACTTGAAAGGAACTATAGATTATCGTTTACATTTTCAGGGTTATTCCGCTGTATTGGAAGGATACAACGATGCAAATGGGAACAATGTAGAATCCAAGTCCAAGTCTACCACTGGATGAATATTTACATTAGGTGGTGCTGTTGTGTCTTGGGATTCCAAGAAGCAGACTTGTATATCTTATTCAACAATGTTGTCAGAATTAATTGCACTGGCAGATGCATGTAAGGAGGCAGAATGGCTTAGAAACTTACTTATAGAGATCCCATTATGGAATAAGCCAACTCCAACAGTCTTGATTAACTGTGATAATCATGCTACGATCTATAATGTCTCAAACAAGACTTATAATGGAAAGTCAAGAAATGCAAGTCTTAGTTATCAAATAGTAAGACAATTACTCAAGAGAGGAGTAGTTGCAATTAACTATATTGAAACAAAGAAGAACTTGGCAGACCCATTTACTAAGAGTTTACCAAAGTCAGTGGTTTCAATAAAGTGTAAGAAAATGGAACTAAGGTCTGTGAAAGAAGGTTGATCATCGGTTAACAGAAACCCAACCTATGTTTTGAAAAAGATAAACAAGGTTCAATGGGTACCAATAAGTTACGAGAGTGATTATGGTACACTAAGTCAAAACTTCCCATTTCTGTATTAGTGTAGTTATTCTGCATGATTGAGGATGGATGGAAATCCTTAATAAGTCTATGTTTGTTTACAGGTGTATCGCAAAAACACCTTAGAGACTTACCTATATGAATATGGAAATCAGGCCATTTCCTATGAGAATAAGATCGTTCTCTAAAGAATACTCATGAATCCAGGATATAAGCACATGGCCATTAATGTGCTAAGCTACAGAACACACAATTCTCTGAAGTCAATATGTGTGGAGATTCCGGTTTTATCACAAGGGGTACTTGGTTCAAGACTAGTTCACCATAGAACCTCGATAAGGCTTTGAATTTCTTACACTAAGTGAAGGTTCAAATCCAAAAGATACCTATCATTTATGTATTGATTTCTACGATGATGCTTTGTCTCAACTTATTTTGAACTATGTTGGCTTGAACCCACTCGGGTACGTAGGCAATCACTTGAGTGATGCAGCTATTCCTATTCTGAAAGATTTTACTTTATTTTATCTTTTTTATTTTGAAAGTGAGCAATGGTGGGGGTAGAAAGAGGAAATGAAAGAATATATACATAGAGAGAAGAGAAAAAACAGTAAGCAATCTTGAGAAAATAAATTTTGTCCACAAGGGTGAGATTTTTTATAGGATTTGGTATTTATACCTCCCACTAAAAAGTCACACAAGTTCCATTGAGAAAAAAAATCTTTCGAAATTAGCAAGTTTTTGAATACCAAAGGACTTTTTGTTATTTGTTTAAAATCCTGATTGAATACCACTAGATTTGAACACCCTCTTTAAAAAATCATAATAGTCTTGATTAAATACCACAAGACTTGTTTAAATTATTTAAAAGTCTTAATTGAATACCACAAGAC
Organism: Anisodus acutangulus; assembly: GCA_029783415.1. Taxonomy (NCBI): domain Eukaryota; kingdom Viridiplantae; phylum Streptophyta; class Magnoliopsida; order Solanales; family Solanaceae; genus Anisodus; species Anisodus acutangulus. The sequence goes on along the minus strand of CM056492.1, from coordinate 28,586,746 downwards.
TTATTTATCTCAAAATAGTCTTTTAAAATCCTAATTGAATACAAAAGGTAGTGCATTGGGATGAATAGATGGTGACCTATTTATAATAGCAAGTTATTGTTCATGAAAGCTTTAAATATTTGTTTGAAGTATATTTTAGGATCTTAAAAGTCTTTGAATAAAATTAATAGAACTAAACAACTTATAAACCAGGGTTAGATTGACTCATGATAATCTAAACATAGATAAATAGTTTAGACGACTTATAAGCCAATGGTGGATGGATCCGACCTTTTTAATTAAGATAAGAATAAATATGATTAATAGTTTTATAATCCATGTTTATATGCGACCTTGACAAAAGGGTTAGATAAATACAACTTGATAATATAAATCAAGAAATGAACTGACCTAATTGTCATATAAACTTAAGTTAGATCCGACCATTCTAAGTTACTAACTCCGTGGTTAGATCCGCCTATAATTTAAGGAAAATGCATGTAGTTTTAAAAGACTTAAGAACTTTATTAGAAGTCTTCATTTATATATCTATGAAAGAGAATAATTTCTTTATTATTTTTATTAATATAATTGGTTTATATACATAATATACAATAGTAAACTTAGTCTATAATTACGGAAATCAAATATACATTTTCCTAATACAAAAGATTACTACCATAATTACCGATGTACAAGATCACTAATAATATCAAAGGAATATATGGTGTATATTCTATCACACCCCCGCAGTCATAGCGGGTGGTTGTCGTACGCTGAGACTGTTCCTAAAATCTTTAAACAGAACTAAGGGAAGACCCTTAGTAAATATGTCAGCGATTTGATAACGTGAAGGGACATGCAAGACATGTACTTGTCCACGAGCTACCTTTTCGCTAACAAAGTGAATATCCATCTCGATATGTAAAGTGCGTTGATGCTGCACAGGATTCCCCGAGAGATATATCGCACTAACATTATCGCAGTAGACCAAGGTAGCTTTCCGAATACGAAAATGAAGCTTTAAGAGGAGTGTTGACACCCAATTTTTTCCCACCTTTTTTGATTTTATTTGCAATTTTAAATATTTTGGACACCTTAAAACAATTTTAAAATATAGGCATATATATGTATATATATCATCATTTTTTTTTTGCATTTTTTATTTGTCATTTGCATTTTTTTTTATATCATAATCATAGTTTTATCCATAATATTCTATGTTATTTATTTTTCGCAAAATGGCATCGCATTTCCATTTTTTATCAAGCATTAAGCATATCGCAAATATTATGTTTTATTATTATCACATCGTTATATCCTATTTTAAAAAATAATTTGCATCTTTCTTCAAAGCATTTTTTAATATTAAACCCCTTTTATATTTCTAAACTCATAACCCATTCATTTCCCAACCCAAAACAATTCCTACTCAACCCAAAACAATTCAACTCCCCCTTTATTTTTCGGCCCACCCGAAACCAAAAAGGCCCAACCGAGACCCCAAGCCGTCGGTCCAACTCACTCAGCCCAATTTTCCCAAGCTCACTCGACCAAACACCCATTTCCCCCTTTAAACCAAAAACCCACAAAAACAAAAATTCCAAAACCCAAACCCCCCATTTTTCGGACCCAGCCGAAACCCCAACCCGAAGCCCATACCCACTCGGCCCAACACCCCTTTTTCGATCCAAACCCATCCCTTTATCCCCTAACCCTAACACCCTACACAAAAAAAAATTCTCTCTCTCTCCCACCAATCGGCCGCAGCCCTACACCTCTACCCCTACGTCGCCGCACCCTACGCCTGACACCACCAATCGCCGGCACTGCCGCCTAACACCACCAACCTACCCCATCACCTCTCACCGACCCATGCCCCAAGAATTCGCCCCAAAAATCAAATTTTGTCCCCCCCCCCTTTATTTTGAAATTCGAATTCGTTTTTGTAAGGGGTATGGGGTGTGAACGTTGGGGTGAGTATCTATAAAAACCCCCCCTTTGCTCACTATTTTAGGGGTCGGATCTTAGGGTTTACGGGTCGTTTTTAGGTCCAAAAATTTAAGTTTAAGAATCTGAAATCTTCTTAAAGGTTTGCATTGTATTTTGTTTGTGTTGTTCTTCACTATTGGAAAGATTCCGGATTTCAAAAATCCGGAATCTTCTTAAGAGTATTTGTTCTTGCATGTGTTCTTCAACTTAAAGATTCCAAAATATAGGTCGAAATTATTGGTTTTTGGTGTTGAAGAATCTGGAGTTTTTACTATTTTCCCACTATTTTTTTCGGTTCCGGGTCGGGTCCAAAAATTAGAAAATCCGCAGTCTAAAATCAGAATTTCTGAAATCCAAAAATCAGAGTTCTAAATCAGAAAAATCAGCATTCAAAAATAATTTCTCCGAGCGGATTGACGATTCGAAACGACGCATCGGTTCGCTGCCCGGAGAATGTACGTGAACTCACTTCCTTTTAAGTTTTTGCTATTTAATTTGCATTATGTGATCTGTATGGTTTGATTACGTGTTGGTTAAATGTTTTTAGCTTAATTTAGTTACTATTTAGGTCTGTTAATTTGGTTTAAAGCATGTTTAAATGAATGTTGAGTGTTACTTGAGCCTATTAGGTTAATTATTATGTATGTTGGATAACTTATAACTGTTCTGAGTCATTAAGTTCATTTACCAAGTTATTGTCTAAGGTTATTAGGTTGAATGATAACATGTTAAGGCCACTGTTGGACTATTGAATTAATTAATAAGCATGTTTAGTTAGGGAGATTTATTGATATTCATTAAGATAACTGTTAAGCCCATTCTAATTAAGACTTGTTAGTTGCTTATGGTCCTCAAGTCCATGTTATGCCATATCATGTTCTGAATGTTGTCGACATATTGGCATCTCATCTATGCTAGCCCTTTTGTTAAACAATAGCAAAGAGTTTAATTATTCTAAGACTGGATACATGTTGGCAGGGCCTGTTCTGCATATTTCTCTGTGGTTTAGAAAATAATATGGTGTAGTTCTCACTTTGAATAACTGTTCAGCATGAAATATGGGGATATAAATCTGAGTTGGTTAGTGTGCAGCTTGAATATGATCCTATGTGTCCAGTTAGCACGTCTGAGATGCCTCTCTCTGAATGGCTAGTTGGCTCATCTATGTTTATCCTATTAGTGCCCACTGAATTAGTCATGCATTTCTCCTATATGATCAAGTGTTAAAATGCTTCCATGTTGTCATGTAAAGTCCCTTCAGCTGTCATGTATCATGCCTATCTATTGAGTTATTTGAATGGTATTTGCATCAGTGCTTTGCACCATTTGGAACCATTTTATACCATGATAAGCTATCCTGCCTAATGCATTCTGCTTGGTCTTGTGATCATGTTTCATATGGTGAACATGTAGAGGGTAAAAGGGTTGAAATTTGCTTGAGAGCATGGCCCGTGATTTGTTGTGTAATGAGCATATTTTAGCATAGGTGTCTGGTTTAAGCCTATTTCAATATCATGCCATGCTTATTGAAGGGATTAGACTAACTGTAGGCTTGAACTATAGTTATGCATAGTCATCTTAATATTTAAAACTTAGGAAAATATTTCAGGGTGTTATTCATGTGCCACTGTCTTGATCTGAATATACTTCTCATTTATTTGCATACATAACCTTGCCCCTATCTTGGTATTAATTTAGTTCTTATTTGTCAAAACTCCATTTTTGTACTATCATGGTGGGTGTTTCAATTGTTATTCAACATGTTTAGGTTTCTGTGAGCTTGGCTATACTGGAATAGTTCTACATGTTCAAAATGCTATTTTGTTCTGGCCATTTGTGTATTCTTATTTGTCTCATGCAACTATTAGGCAAATTACAAGGCTTATTTTACATAGAGTCAGGGTGCTCAACACCTGGAGTATATCAGAGTTTGCATATTCCTCGTATATTCTTAAGTATATTATATATCTTTGGAAATATCTTGTGTATATCAACCCTTATATATTAATTGAATACTTGAAAGGGAGCCCAACTTATTTCTGCTAGCATTTTGGACTACTTTTGGGCCTGACCTATTCTCTTTATTTTATCTTCCTCTTTGTATTCTGGTAGTAGTTTTGGGCCCGGCCCACTGTCTGTTGTCCTCTTCTCTTATCATTTTACTGATTAACAACTTGGGCTGATTAAGGAGCCTTATCTGATTTTATTCTAAATAATGGGTTGATTGGTTTAGGTAAATTTTATTTGCAGTAGATAAATTTGGGTATGTGTAACTTGCATCATTGTTTCCCTCCTTCAAGTTGGAAAATTATATATTAGGGCCCGCTTTCTATTTCTACGTGTTAATTGTTCCCTAAGGCTTAACAACATATTACTTTTCATGAATGATTTATTTACATTTTTTTCTTAAGTATACATTTTCACGTTCCGTCCACTAATCCCTTTCTTTTCTTCTATTTTTACATGAAATGCATCGAGAGTTATGAAGAGTCTCGTTATGAGACTCATCGTGATCATTGCCGAACGAAGACCCGCATTCACACTCCTTGCATTCTCCAACCTCGGAATTCCAAAACAAATAGGGCTAGATGACATCGTCATCCGTCTTAGTTCCTCTTTTATTATTACTCTTTAATTCCGTTATTTCTATTTTTGGGCATGTAATAATTATTTTAATGTTTGTGTGATTGTTAGGATATTTAGAATAATTAGGCCATGAATGGATAAGTAATAAGGTAGTAGCAAAATTAGAAATCCCCGCTAGTTTATTTATTTTTAGGCTCGTCGTGCATATTTTAAATTTTCAAAACAAATTTTGATCATCTTCTGTTCACTTTATTAATTGTACAACTCAAAATGATTTCCAAAAAAAAAAATTAAAATTACTTTGGCATATAAGTAACTCAATTTTCTCCTTGCTATTAATTGTTCCAAATGCATATTTTTCAACTTTACATGTATATTTTTTATACCATACAAATGCATACTTGTACAAAAAATGCATTCTTTTACTAAATACTTGTCACATCATTTTAACTTTCTATTTTTAAAAACATGCATTTTCTTAGTACAATAATTAACCTGAGTTTGACCAGATAATCGCAAGTTAGCGGATCTTAAAGGATGTCTAACCCCTTTCCTTTAGGATAATAAAGAACCATTACCTAGAATCTCATTAGTTTCGCAGACCAATAAAATCGGAGTTTACATTGCAGCATTTAATTAATATTCAGGTGTCCTAATTCACCATAAATAATTAGGTGGCCACTCCTTAATCATACCCAGGAATCACCGGACACGTTGTGCTCCGCTTTGACTCGTGTGGCCGAAAAAGGGCGCGACAAGGAGTTTACGCAATCAACAGGACTCAGACACCACATTGACTACCCCCGATATTCGGCTCCGCGCTGCATCGCGACAAAGTAGCATGGTGTTTAGCCGACCAAGAAATCAAGTTATCACCAAGAAACATACAATAACCAGATGTTGAACGCCTGGTATCTAGACATCCACCCCAATCAGCATTTGTATAAGACATGAGAGTAGGTACTGATGATGGATATAAGTGTAAACTGTAATAAAGAGCGCCCTGAATGTAACGCACAATGCGTTTAAGAGCGTGCATGTGTCCTTCCCTCGGATCATGCATGAATAAACACACATGATGCACCGCATAAGTAATATCAGGCCTCATAAATGTGAGATATTGAAGAGCCCCCGCAAAACTACGATAGTGGGAGGTATCTTCGTATGGTGTGCTAGAAGTAGCGCTCAGCTTCGGTTTAGTGTCAACCGGAGTAGGAGATGACTTACACGATGACATGCCAGCCCATTCAATAATCTATGCTGCATACTTTCTCTGAGATAGAAATAGACCACCTGCATGACAAGTGACAACAATACCCAAAAAATAACTCGACAGCCCCAAGTCCTTCATAGCAAATTCGGAGCTGAGAAGGGATATGATAGACTTGCGCAGTTTGTCAGAGGAAGCAGTCAATATAATATCATTCACATATAACATAATGTATGCCATAGAAGTACCATGACGGTTGTCGCACCCGTTTTTAACCGCGGCTCGCGACGTGATGGGTCGATTCCCTCTGGATTGGATAAAAATGCTTGCTTGAGGAGTCGTTACCTAATTATTCTAAGCTGAATTAGGGCACCTGAATGTTAACTAAATTCTGTAAAATAACTCCGATTTTATGGTTTGCGAAACTAATGAGATTCTAGGTAAGGGTTCTTTATTATCCTAAAGAGAAGAGGTTAGGCATCCTTTAAAATCCGTTTTGCGGTTATCCGGTCAAACTCAGGTTAATTATTATGCTAAGAAAAATACATGTTTTTACAAGTATAAAAATAATGTTGCTAGTAGTTAATAAAATGATGCATTTTGTACAAATATGCATTTGTATGGCATACAAAAATACATGTAATTAAAAAAAAGTATGCATTTGTATGGAAATTGATAAAAAAATATATGCAAAGTAATTTTTGGATAAAACATGCATTTGTATGGCATTGCTTATAAATATATATACAAGATGATTTAGTAAGAAGAAAAACAACTTATTTGTAATGCAAGGAAAGTGATATTTTGAAAGTCATTTTAAATAACGAATCGGATAAAAATAAGACTCTATTTCGTATGATTAATAGTGTGAGCAAAAGGTGACCAATAGTTTTGAAAATTCTGAACAGTTCAAAAATAAGCTAGCGTTTTGAAAGTATGGGCGACGAACTAAAAATAAATAAACTAACATTTTGAAAGTATGGACGACGAGCCTAAAATAGATAAACTAGCGATTTCCGATTTTAAAAATTAACCGAGCCTAAAATAAATAAACTAGCGACGGGTTTCAAGTTTTAGACTACCCTATTAATTAATTCTAAATCTACTTATTCTAAACATTTCAATAATTTCATGAGTACAATAATATTACATTACAAAAATAGAACTGAATTAAAGAACATAAAACAACAATAAATCATCTCTGAGGGGTATCTTGTCTTCTTTAACTTTCATTAATATGTCTTGCAAGCTGTCAAGAACAAACGGTTAGAAACAGTTGAATATGAATAACTTCGGATCTGTATCCAAAAGAATAAATATTTTGATTACGGAGGGCTCAGACTTAAATTTTGAAAAGATCATTTCAATCACGTCGTGGTTGCGAGCATATGACTCGTTGGTCATTTTAGTTGCCTTGCCTACCGAACATGTTGGTCTCTCAGATGGAAAAAGATTTAAGTTTCATCCTTGCCCAGAAGGTTTATTTCCGTCATCCCAATTGCGGAGGCCTAAAAAATCGACGGATATTTTTTCATCAGCCAGTGTAGTATCATGTTCAAATCAACAAAATTAATACCAAAACAGTAAAAAAAGAAACTGAAACCGAGAAACATTTTCCGAAGGGACATGGCCTCAAATTCAATTTCATTGGCCTAAGTATAGTAATTGTTCAAATCGGTAAAATAACAAAATAGTTGCGTAACAGATGTTCAAATACCAATATAAACCAGCAGTCCGCAATTAAATCGTCCGACCTGAATTCTAAATTTTTGAACCGGAACAGGATCCGGAATGCTTCTGAAAATTTGACCCGAATTCTAAACAGTGACCCGACCCAGAATCGAACAACTCTTTTTATTTTTTGAATTTTCAGATAACCAACCGTGAAATATTAAACACAAAAATCTAGAAATTTTACTCGAACCGGGTTAACCCAACCCGGATTGATGACCCGACCCGGAATCAATAGTCCCAACCCAAATCAGTTTTTCTCAAATTTCAGATAACCAACAACAAAATATTAAACAGAAAAATCTGGTAATTTTATTCGACCAGGATTGACCCGAACCGAATCGATGACCCGACCCGAATCAAAATTTCCAAATTTTCAGATAACCAACAACAAAATATTGAACACAAAAAAATTTGGAAATTTTACCCGTCGAAACAGTAACCCGAGACAGAGTAGTGACCCGACCTGAATTTTAACCCGACCCGAATTGTTCTTGATTGTTGATTTTTAGAACTCCGACCGAGAGAACCCAACCAAAACAATGACCGAGAAAACAGAATCATAAAAACCCAACCAGAAACCACCAACAAAATTGACCGAAAATCAACAACAAAGCCGACCGGAATAAAACCAACAAAACCGACCGGAAACCACCAACAAAACCGATCGAAAACCACCAACAAAACAAAAGGAAACCACCAACAAAATTGACTTTCCGAACCCCTTTTTTCGGACTTAGGACCTCCAAAAAAATCCCCCCTCCAAAATGAAGAACAAAGAGGGTTTTATAGATGGGTTTCAGACCCCCTTCCCCCAAGAATGAATTCGAATTTCAAACAAAAGGGGGCAAAAAATCTGATTTTTGGCGGTGGATTTTTGGGGTATGGGTTACGGATTTTCGGGGATAAGGGTATGGGTAGGGATGGCAGGTGGGTATAATTTTGCGAATTCCGCACCGCACCCGCCCCAGTTGGGGCGGGTATGGGTATAACTTTGGCGGGTAGTAGGCGGGTATGGGTATTGAAAATGTACCCATCATGGGTAGGCGGGTAGGTGGTGAATTTGCAGTCTTACCCCCCCCCCCCCGCCCCACATCCAACTGCCTACCTACCCGCCTTATACCCGCCCCAAGACCAAAATATTAGCAGCCCATAAGTCGTGCCTTCAGCCCATAAGTCATGACAAGTCTCTCATTCTCCAACAAAACTCAAAACCTTATGCCTCTTCAGTCTTTCACGCCTCCCTCTCTCCCGTTCCCCTTCACGCCGTCTCTCCTCCTCTCTCATTCTTAACGTCTCTGCCTTTTTCTTTAAAGGAAAAATCACAACTTTTTTCACGAACCACCTCGACGTCTCTGCCTTTTTCTTTAAAGGAGATGCTGATCGGGAAATATTGGAAAATATTGTTGTCTTTGCTTTGTGCTTTGGGGTTATCTTGGTGAGGTCAATTTTTGTGCATTTGTTAAGTTTTACCTATTGTTTTGTGGAGTTCAATTGAAAAAGTTGAAAATTTTTAGCTTATATAGTTGAAATAATATATGGGTTTTGTCTACATTTGTAATATATAGCTATTTGGATGGATAATTTTTGGGTTTTCTTGGAAATTTTGTTTTCTTGATTCTTTGATGTGTAAGGGGGAAGAGGTGAAAAATGGGAAATTCTGATGGTGAAAAAATGGGAAATTCTCCTCCCTCTCTCCTAAATAAAATGAGATCGTGACAGTATTGATTCTTGACTCAAATTTTTGGGATAATTTTTGGAATTTGAATTTTTGGTATCATGTTGATCACTAATTGATCACAAATGAATTGATTACAAAATATGGCAGGCGGGTATTGGCGGGTGATGGATATCGACTTGGGTGGTGGAGCGGGTGTGGATTTAGGAATATACCCGCCTAGGCGTGTATGGATGTTGAAAATTGTACCTGTCACGGATGGCGGGTATAAAAAATTTTGGCGGGTACGGGTGCGGGGGAGGGGGTACCCTCACCCGCCCTGCCCAAATTGCCATCCCTAGGTATGGGTGGTGTCAGGGGTTGGTGGTGGTGAGGTGATTGGCGAGTGGGGTCGCGGGTATGATGGCTATGGGGATGTGCGGCGGATTTGAAAAGAGAAAAAAAGTGAGAGGGTTTTTTTAGGGTTTAGGGATTAAAGGGGAAATAAAGGGGTTGGTCGAATTGGGTTTTGGGCCTTTCGGTTGGGCCTCGTGGGTTGAAACAAAGGTTGTGGATTTAGGCCTCTTTTTATGGATTAATTATTTTGGGTGAGGGGGAATAAAAATGGGAAGTTGGTTAAAATATAAAAGGATTTATTATAAAAAGAAATGTCTTGAAGAAAAATGTAAATTATTTAAAATTAAAATAACGATGCGATAATAATAAAAATATAATATTTATGAAATGCTTATTGCTTACAATAAAAATTGGAAATGCAATGCATTTTTGTGAAAATAAAATAACATGGAGTGTTAGGGTAAAATTCTGATTATGGTTTTAAAAGGAAAATAATAGTAAAAATATGAATAAAATAATAATAATAATAATAAATAATGATATTAAAATAATATATATATATATATATATATATATATATATATATGTGTGTGTGTGTGTGTGTGTGTGTGTGTGCGCGCGCGCGCCAATATGTATATATATTAAAATTGCGAATAAATCAGAAAAGACGGGACAAAATTGGGTGTCAACAACGGTAGATGAACAAATAATGATAAGATCTGATGTGAGAAAACCCAAGAATAGACACATGATCTGCAAACCTTTTGTACTAGGTTCGAGGGGCCTGTTTTAGCCCATACAATGACTTCTTCAGCAAGCACACATGGTTAGGATGATCGGGATCCCTAAAACTCAATGGTTGATGCATGTATACATTTTCCTTGAGTTCACTGTGTAAGAACGCATTTTTCACGTCCAGCTGATGAATTGGTCATGCTTTTGAGAGAGTCAGACTGAGAACAGTGTGAATAGTTGTCGGTTTGACCACCAGACTAAATGTCTCTCCACAATCCACGCCAACCTTTTGAGTTTTGACATCACCTACAAGACGGGTCTTATGCCTCTCAAAACAACCATCAGATTTTTTTTATGAGTAAAAATCCACATAGAACGAATCACATTGACACTAGGCGGACGGAGCACCAACTCCCACGTCTTATTTTCAATAAGAGTATTATATTCATCATCCATGACCATTTTCCAATTCGGGTCACGATGGGCAGACACGGGGTTACGTGGTAGGGGTAATTTAGTGTCATTAGAGTTGATATTAAACTGTCATTTTGGTCTAAAATACCATTTGGCTACGAGTAACGGGCCCTTGACTCAGAATAGAAGTGGGCTGAACCTGAGTCGGTCTAGTAATGTCGATAATAGTTCAATTTGGGAGGAACTAGGCCGACTGGAGGCTGAAATTTGTTGGGCCCGCTGGCAGACGGACTAGACCAAGAGGGGAGGGACAGGTTGGGCCAGTAGGAAGTGGGCATCTTTGGCGGAGGATTGGACCAAGAGGAGGGCTGTTTGGGCGCGTGACGATGGGCCTTGGCGGTCTGATGGACCATGACCAATCGGGCGATGGGTGGTGGGCCTCTTGGCGGTCGGTGGACCATGATCAATTGGGCCAGTAGGCAGTGGGCCTATTGGCAGAAAATTCGGACAATGGGGTATTGGGCCAGTAGGAATTTGGCTAGACCGTGCCTGCTGGTCCAGATTCCTAGGAGTGGGCTGGACCAAATGGTGGACCACATACGGGTATAACCCATCATCCAAAAATTTATAAGACATGGACACGAAAATATGCAACTTAGCAAACAGAAATTGGGTTTCATCAAAAAGGATAAGGCGACTAATGATGATTTTATTAGAGGATAAATTAAAATATTTGTAATCACGATGATTAGATAGGTACCCCAGGAACACACAAGCGGTAAAGCGGGCTTGAAGTTTGTTAATGGTGGTGGAGGGGAATAGAGGATAACATAAACACCCAAACACCCTAAGATGAGAATACGAAGGGACTTTTTGATAAAGAAATTTGAGTGGGGAATGGTATGCTAATCCTTTGCTATGGAGTATGTTAAGGAAGTAAGTTGTCATTTGTAATACATGATGCCAAAATGAATATGGTAATGATGCATGAGCTAGTAATGTACGAATAATATTATTAATGGTGCGAATTTTTCTTTCGGCTTTCCCATTTTGTGAGGATGTATGTGGACATGAAAACTGAAAAGATATACCATTAACCTTACAAATTTCTCTAAATGGCTTATTATCAAATTTCCTTCGGTTATCACATTGAATATTCATAATTTTCCGTTCAAATTGTGTACGGATGAATGTTCTAAATGATAGAAATGTGGAATAAACCTGAGACTTTTTAGATAATGGAAATAAATGTACATAAAAAATTAGAATAATCATCCAAAAATAACACACAATAACGGTGACCTGTATAGCTCAAAATGGGAGATGTCCAAAGATCACTATGAATAATATCAAATGGCAACAAAGTACTAGAATTCGAGGCAACAAACGGCAGTTTAACATATTTCCCAAGTGGACAAGAAGGACAAATATTAGTACTACGAGCACTGGTACACTCAATAAATTTATTGTTTTCAAGGGAAGAAAAAAGCAGACGCGCTCCCGGATGACCCAAACGTGCATGCCATAAGGAAGGTGTTAAAGCGGCAAACGTTGACGGTGTGACTTGATTAGTGGTGATGGTGGTGGTGATGAGATAGAGCTCGCCCCAATTATTATATCTCATTAGATGTATCCCCGTCCAGAAATCCTTCACATAAAATCCAAAAAGGTCAAATTCAACAGAAATCGAGTTATCAGTTGTGTAAATTTCTGAACAAACACCAAATTTGTAATTAAGTGAGGAGCATGAAAAACGTTTTCAAGGTTAAAGGTGGGTTCAAGGGAGACAAATTTGTGTGACTATAACCACGAATTGGAATTGAATTACCATTACCAACAATTATGTCATGATTTTTTCTTAAATTGAAATAAGAAGAGAGATTACCTGGCGCGGATGTCATATGAGAAGTAGCACCGGTGTCCATGTACCAATTCGCATCCGGAGGATTTAACCCAAGTGTATATTTCTACCTCGATATCCATGTGGGTCGAAGACATGGATGGGCCCGCAGAAGTGAAAGCATGTTGAGGCCGAGGTCCAATTAGGCTAAGTTGATGCTAGGTTGAGTTATTCCGAGGCCCAATCTGGCCTTGTTGCTGCCGCTGCTGTCCACTAGGCCTGGCCTAGTTGCTGTCGCTGCTGTCCACTAGGCCTGGCCTAGTTTGGTGAAGGGTACGGGTAGGGTAGCATGTGCCACTACCCACTGGCCCAAGGCAGGCCCCATGGCCACTACCCAGAGAGTCAGGCCTGCTGCCAGGGGTGCTGTGGCCCGGCCCCCTACTGACCTCCATTGTCGCCTCCACGTCCGCCATTGCCGCCTCCACGTCCGCCACCGCCACGTCCGACACCATAATTTTTTCACTGTTTTGACCCTTTTTGCCACCCCCGTTGTTACAATATTGACCATAATTTTCGGAGAATGATTAAGAGTCATCGATTTCGCGGGACACATGGTAGAATTGGCTCCGATTGCCGTCTTTTTAGCCAACCCTGCTTCTTCTAAGGTGAGCATGAAACGTGCTTGGTAGAACGGCGGGAGAGGGTTGCTTTGACAAAGAAGAGTTTCAACCCCATTATACGCCTCGGAAAGGCCTGCATCCATCTGAAGAACGAGACGATCATTTGTGACAGGCGCGCCAAATTCTTGAGTTGATCTGACAACTCCTTGAGCCTTTGACAATAGGCTGAGGCACTCGGAAAATCCTCCATATTTATGTGAGAGAATTCTTGCTCAAGGGTTACAGCACAAGGATTTTTGTTATCTTGGTATCATGCAACCTATTTCAAGCTTTCATTGTCGTGGCGTCGGGTTCGATAATTGTCTCTAAGAGGTCCGTAGAGATGGTGGAATAAATCCATTGAAGAACTGTAGCATCAAGAGTTGCCCACAACTCTATTTCATCATCAGTGGAAGACACCTTCTCCTTGCCTTTTTCCGGTTTGACGATGTGATGGAGGACTCTATGAGACCTGACGTGAATTTTAAAAAGTTATGCCCACGTTGCGTAGTGGACGTTCTCCATTGCAAGGATAATAGGGATGTTGTTCTTGATGTTAGAGATTGTAAGGGCAGGATGAAATGAATTCTTTGTGTTAGACATGATTGAGGAACATGGGGAGAATTAGGGTTTCGGAAAAAAAAAAGGAGGGATGAAGGGACAACCGAGAGAGACCAAAGGCGGCGGAATTGTGGTGGAGTAGGAAAGAATTTTGCCCTAGACTGTTGATACCATGAAAGAGAATAATCCCTTGATTATTTTCATTAATGTAATTAGTTTATATACATAATATACAATAATAAACCTAGCCTATAATTACAGATATCAAATATACATTTTTCTAATACAAAATATTACTACAATAATTACCGATGTACAAGATCACTAATAATATCAAAGGAATATATGGTGTATATTTTATCAATATACACACAGTGTGTGTAACAACTCGACCCTTAATTGTAAATTTTAACGTTCCCTTTCAGGATTTAAAATTTTGTATAAGTCAATATAACCATTTGAGATTTGTCTGAGAGGTTCGGGTTAGGACCGGCTGGTGAGCAAGATTCGTATGGGTTTTGGAACCAAAAACCACAAAATAGACTGCAATTTTTTTTCTTTTCTAGTATTGGTGCAGACCTACGCAATGATCGCTATGGAGAAGACCTTTGTGCTTCATGATCATATGTCTCGCGTTCGCGAAGGGCCACACTTGATTGCTCATCGCGATTGCGTGGGCCCTATCGCGATACAGAAGAAGGCTTCTGCCAAGTATAAAATGTTGAGTTACAGAGTTTTTATTTCGTTCCAACACATTTTTGAGAATTTTGAGCTTGATCAAGTCTGATTTTTGGGGTGAGATCATCATTGGAGCTGGGATAAGTATTTCAAAATAAAAATTTGAAGATATATTATGATTACCATTAGATTTGAGCCTTTAAATATAGATTTTTTAAGTATAAAATTGAGGGGTTTTGCCTAGGTTCGAGAAAGTATAAATTGAGGTTTTGAATTTCGATTGAACACAAAATGAGAATCTTAGCATAGATTTGTAATCCTCAACTGACGAGTAACCTAATTATTTTATTCACCATTTCTTCTTATTTAACATTATTGAAAATTTATGTGAGTTTAATCAATTTAAAAAAAAGAATAACACATTTCTATATTTATTAACAATTTAACTTTAAACTTCTCATTTTAATCTTAACCAGATGATTCATAGCCACACAAATATCTATCACTTTATACCACAAATTTAAAAAAAAATCTTTCACTCTTAAACTTCGTACCCAATCAAACACATAATTTACCCCCCCCCCCCCCCGAAAAAGGAATGGAAGTGCTCATTTTGCTAACATGAAGGACCATTGATCATTTAATTTAAATTTTCTCTATATTGTAAAAGAATTTAACAAGCCATCATCAAACATCCATGTCAATGGTCTTCTTAATTTAGAAAGTTGAATTTTGATTATTTTATTTATGATGCTTGCTCCAACAATGTACCTTGCCAGAATTATAAATATAGAAGGTAGACTCCTATGTTTTAAGTGTTGACGGCGGGGACATTTTAGAGCGCAAAGGTAAACAAATGACATTTTTGTACTAAATCCCATAGTTCGAGGGCATTTTAGGCCCTTTTCCATTTAAAAAAACGCTCTCTCCCTCTTCTTTTCTCTCTTCCATTTTAGTCTTCTTCCTCCCATTGACCCCTCCCTCCAATATTTTCTCTAATTACTTATTTATTTGCTCATTTTTTAAAAGTAAACCGTTTAATTATGCAAAATTATTTTGATTATGACCAAAATAATTAAATTAGTTTGAGTTTGAATCTGATTCTAAGTTTTTATCATTTACTTAATTATCTAAAATTCTTGATTTAATGGAGTAAAATATTATTTATCAATTATAAGTTAGCTTATACAATTAATTAAATAATTATTTTCACTATTTAATTTTTTAAAAATTCGATAAATGCCTTTAAAATCATAATAATTATGATCTAACTCTAGGGGTGTAGAACTTAGTATTCCGCACTTATGTTGATTTCTATATTATGCTAATGAATTAACTTTAATTGACTTATATTTCTGCATGTTCTTTAAATGTTTCGGTCTAAGGGAAGGGTTCTCCCACCAAGAGGATAGCGTGGGTTCCCTCACAACCGTGATTTGGGTCATGACATTAACACACTCTTGTTTATAATATGTGATTTATATAACTCGAAGGTATATACCGTGTGAATTGCATATACCTGACAATATACAATGTATATATTTGCTAATTATTATAATTTTAAAGGCATTTATCATAATTTTTAAAGATTAAATAGTGAAAATAATTAGTTAATTAATTATATAAACTAACTTATAAGTAGTAAATAATAATTTTACTCAGTTAAATCAAGAAGATTATAATTAAGTAAATGATAAAAAATTAGGCTCAGATTCAAACTCAAACTAATTTAATTATTTTGGTCATAATCAAAATAATATTGCATAATTAAATGATTTACTTTTAAAAATGAGAAAACAAATAAGTAATTAGAGAAAATATTGGAGGAGGGAGGGTTGATGGGAGGAAGAAGAATAAAATGGAAGAGAGAAAAGAAGAGAGAGAGCGCGTTTTTTTTTAAATGGAAAAGTGCCTAAAATGCCTTCGAACTATGAGATTTGGTACAAAATGTCATCTGTTTACCTTTGCACTCTAAAATGCCCATGTCGTCAAGGGCCCATTAAAAATAAGGGCAATTTAGGCCCAATAGGTTGAAGGCATGTGTATTTTAGAGCGAAATGGTAAACATATGACATTTTTATACCAAATCCAATAGTTCTGGGGCATTTTAGGCCCTTTTTCGATATACAATGTACTTAATGAAGAAGGTAGACTCCTATGTTTTAAGGAGCTGTTTGGACATGATTTTAAATCATGATGATTTGAAGTTGAAGTTTTGTTTGAACACTCAATTTGTGTTTCTTAAGTTGTATTTTTTCTCATAAACATAAAAAACCCACAAGTTTTGGAAACCATCAAAACTTTTCCAATTCTAATACAATCTTACCAAAGGAACAAATCATAGTTCATCACAAAATTAATACGTTACTAGAAAGACTTTCTAAAAAATACAACATCAATAGATCGAACTTTAGTTCAATAAAAAGAAAAATTGAACTTGAGTTGTAGTATAACTATTATTTAATATAATCATCTCACATGGTATGAACAATCTATTAATATACTACCAACTTGCATATCTTTTAATATTTGATAAAATGGTTGGTAAACATGATCAGTAAATATATCTATCAACTTATGAATCTTTTTTTACAAATTATAAACTTATGAATCAAGTTTTATATTTAAATTTTTTTTGAAATCATGATTTGAAATTCCAAATCACACCTTTTTGGATGATTTGGAATTTCAAATCATGATATGAAACTGAAGTTGAATTTTATCTAAATTACATAAACAAATGGTGATTTGGAATCAAATTATGAAATTATAATATGAAAATGCATGGTCAAACGCCTACTAAGTCTTTTAATACTATGTATAATTTTTTTTGTTTAGATTATCGCAACTGTCTCTAGCTTTTGGATACACGCTTATTATTATTGATTTGTTTAAGTTATCATGATTATATCTAGGAGTGTTCAGATGAAACTGTGAAACTGAACCAAATCGATAAACTAAACCAAATTACTAAAAAAGACCGACTTAGGTTTGGTTTAATTTAGTTTGGTGATAAACTTTAAAAAACCGACAACATTTAATTTGGTTTGTTTTGGCATCAAACAAAAAAAATCAAACCAAATCAAATCAATCTGACAAATATACACATAATTAACAATTTGTTAGAATAGAGAGAGAACGCTTTGAATTTGTTAGAAGCTCAAAGCTCAAATTCAATTAACAACTTTTCATTAAGTTGCGGGATGTGCCGTGAGACATTTTTCAAGTGCACAGAGGAACCATGATTCTGAGTTTTCTAATATGGATCTAGTCACTTCTTCCATTGTTGGGAGTATCTCGAATATTCAGTCAATATATTTTTTTCAGCTTATTCAGTAGTATGTTGTGTTTTAGTTGATGGAATTGTCAAAAATTCAACAGCAACCCATTATAGGAGTATTGGGCAGAAAGTTAGGAGTCTCCAAACATCACCTTAGACAAAAAGCTAGATTGATAATTGTCGAAAAACTATCAAAGAGCCTCGCCCCCGCCCCGCCCCGCCCGGTGAGGTTGTTTGGAACAAATTGAAAATGTTTAAGGGAAGAAGACGATCATAATTAAACATTTCCTAACTTCAAATGGTCGTATTTAAATTCCTTAGAGTCTAGTTTTCAATACTTCAAACTGTTTGTCACTTAGATATTCCTACAAAGAATTGTAGCATTTTATTGAAGACTTTCTGATATAACCTCAAAGAACTCAATACCTTTCACCCGTAACCAAGTTATGGAGCTCCAAACCTTGCAAGCCATGTTCATGAAACGAGGAGTGTTAGAGGCACTTGAAGAACAATTCACGAGAGTCTACAATGTGTGGATGATTGCTTGGGAGGAAGGGGAAGATGAAGGCAAAAGAGGAGGCTACAAAAAGTGGTTAGGAGTGCAAAATGTGTGAAAGTCCCATGTTAAGTCACTTGTGCAAAGGTCACTTTGGGACTTTGTTGTAATAGCAAAAAAATTATAAATAGGACCCTTAGTCTTATTTCATTTTTATCTTGAATATTGATGATAAACATATCTCTTAGTTTCTACCTAGTTGATAGTTTAGTGATTATCATAGTTTAGAATTTCATAGTTGTGGATGAACCTTGTTCATGATTCTCACATGAACTTACTCACTTGTGGAATCTTTCTATAGTATAGGTGCTCTTGGTTATTTTCTATTGGAGAGTTTGGTAACCAATTCAAGTTTGCCTTCAGATCATTACCATTTGTATCTCACTTCTATCCTTTAATTTTTCGCATTTTAATTCCGCTTTATCTTGTGGTTAGAATTATTAGAGTTTCGCTTTAGGAATCATATCAATTGGTATCAGAGCTTAGGCTAAAAGATTGTCTCTACAATTCTTAATCTTAGGTTCTTCATATTTTGAAAAAAAAATCTGAAAAAATCGAAAATCACAAAAAAATTGTTGTTGTTGTTAGATTTGGGTGAATTTGAGGTTAGATTTGAGTTCCTAGAGGTCAAATCTACTTGGATTCAAAATTTTAAAGTATTTGGAAGAGTTTTGAATGATCCACCATTGAAGGACCTTCAAGCTTTGAAGAACACCAAGTGGGTCTTGTTGAATTGAAGAGTAATCAAGTTCAATTTGGAGTGGGCTTTGTTCTCCAAGTTGAGAGGAGATTAGATTTAAAATTTGAAGTAAATCCAAATTGAAATTTGGGTGTTCTTGAGCAATCTTCATAGCTTCATAAGTAAGAAGACACCCAAAACAAGCCTTTGATCCAAAAAAATTCAAGTGTAAAGTGGAAAAGTATTTGTTGGGCCAAATTTGGCAAAATATTTGAAAATATTGGGCCCAAGGTACTTCATGAGGTTAGCAAATCCAAATTGGGGGCCCAAAGTTCTAGAAAACATCACCCTGACAAGCAAGCGCTAGACGATAGACGCGTCTACATCGTGTGTGACACAAAAGCTCAGAGAGCAGTTTCTTGTGCGCTGACCACGCGATGTGCCTAGATCGCGTGTGTCATGCAACTCCAGAGAGAAGAACAACGCGTGCTGAGCTTGCGACGCACACTCATCGCAAAAGCTTGAAAAAGTTTAGAGAGCACATTTTCTCGCGCTAGCCACGTGATGCGGGCCCATCGCACTACATCTTTTATTTATCCAAAACTTTTCCTAAGTGATGAAACGGGTTTGTATCTTTCCTTACATCATTTTTTTTAAAATTCTCGTAACTAATTAACAACTAGTAATCAATCTTACTTGTTGTTAACTAATTCTTGAGTCCGAATTTCATTTCTTACCAATTTCTTCAAACTTTCTCGCTTTATTTCGTTGAAAGTTCTTGGCTTCTTCCCTTTGTTTATTGAGTCGTCTGTCTTGCTAATCAATAAGAATATTCTACAAGGCTTAGCAACCATGTGAATTTGATTGGATTAAAGGTTTGTCACCAACTTCGGAAGAACACTAGAGTGAGGTAAGACTTGAGCGTGAATACGAGTGATGTGAGAAACTTTACTACTAATGTGTTTGTTGGGTTTTGCAGGTACAATGACTAATTCTGGAGGTCAATCTCATGATGGAGAGGACATGATGTCCCTCATACTTAGGGAGTTGACGAGGATGAGTACGGAGATGAGTGGAATGAGGGAGCAAGTGGGTAGTATAGACGCAAGGTTAACGAATGTTGAACATCGAGTCGAGTGGGCACTCCCAATCTAATGTTGGAGAAGAATCAAGTAAGAATCCTAATACCTCACCAACTATTACCCCGAGGCAATTACATACGATATGCCTTCCCCAAACTACTACCAACCCCTCTCCACCTATTCCACCACTTACTATCCTAAACATCAACGCCCAAGGATATGTGAGGCGAACTAATCCTCAAACCAACCCCCAACTATATCGACCCCCGAGAAGAATCTCCACCATAAGTGACCCCGAGAGTCACTCCACCAAATGTCCCCTACACACCTCTACATGCACCACCACAAAAATTTTCCCCGAAACCATTCTAAAGACATTTCCAAAACCCCCTTTATGATGAAGAAATTGAAGAGGTTGGGTGGGAGAGATGTTGGGAAGAGTCACGATTTGGATGGAGGCATGTGTATGATGACCATAGGGGACGAGGGAGGCAAATAGGTATTGATAGGACCTATGTTCACGAAGATAGGGGTAGATAGAAAGCGCATGAAAACCGGGTGGGATGACAAGGTCATGAAGATAGAGATGACCAAGATCGCAACTTGAACACTATCAAGGTGAACCTTCCCAAGTTCAAAAGAAGTAGTGACCCGTAAGAGTTCTTGGAGTGGAAGTTGCAAAGTGATCAAATCTTTCTTACTAATACCATATCGGATGCTTTGAAAGCAAAGTATGCCCTCACTCAATTTGAGGGGTATGTATCCACTTGGTGGGAGTCCAAGAAGTGTGAGCGAGCTCAATAATACATCTTTGATATACCAACTTGGAAAGAGTTGATTGAGTTCATGGAAGTAAGGTACGTGACACTTGACTATTATCAAGGCATTTTCAAGAGGATGTACATGCTAAGGCAAGATAGTAAGAGTGTGGAAGAGTACTTCGATGAGTTTGATAACTTGAGGTTGAAATCCAAGATCAAAGAGCAGTTGAACTATATGGTGATCCGATTTGTGGTCAATTTGAACTATGACATCTCCAAACCTAAGAGGCTTCAATACTATAACACACTTGAAGAAGAATTTCATGATGCAACCAAAGTTGAAACAGCTTTCCTCATTCTTCTACTATTTAATGTTTCAAAGGTCAAGGTAAAGGATATATTGCAAGTGAATGTCCCAATAGATAGTCAATTATGGGCCTACATGATGGGTATCATACCGATGAAGAAGAAGAATAGTATGGGGTTGAGAGTGAGGAGGGTGAGCCAAAATGAGAAGATGGAGAATCATTAGATGATAATGGTATGAGGTGACTAGAGGATATAACTAGTAGAATTGGCACGTATAGTCAGAAGAATTATGTGTGCCATGACTCATAAAGTGTATGACAAAAGGGAGAACTTGTTTCATGCTAGATACAAACTTCAAGACAAGGTGTGTTCTTTTATTATTGATGGTGGGAGTTGTACCAATGTGGTGAGCATGACCTTGATTGAGCATATGATTTTCTGTACAACGAAGCATCTTAATCCTTATAAGCTACAATGGTTCAATGATTGTGGTGAAGTGAAGGTGTCCAAGCGGATTCATGTTAAGTTTAGAATTGGTAAATACCAAAATAAGGTATTGTGTGATGTTGCGCCGATGCAAGTGTGTCATATGTTGCTTGGGAGGCCTTGGCAACTTGATAGGGATGCACAAAATAGTGGAAGGACCAATACATACTCTTTTGTGCTTGAGGGTCGCAAACATATTCTTACTCCACTAACGCCCAATCAAGTGAGTGAGGACTATAAATTCATGAAGGAGCTTCGGGAGAGAATGCAAAAATATGCAAATGAGAAACAAGAGAAAGAAACATTACTTGCCCAAGAAGAACAAAGAGTGGTTCATGAGCAACCCAAAATGTGCGCACTTGCCAAACCAAGTAATTATTTGAAAGGCGTTGATGAGAGACACTTCATGGTGTGCCTTGTCAACAAAGATCTATTATTGCATACTAACCAAGCTACTAGCACTTTGCTTAGTATTGTGACTTCTCTTTTATAGGATTATGATGAACAATTTTCGAATGAGATGCATAAGGGATTGCCTTCCTTAAGGGGAATTGAACATCAAATTAATTTTGTGCCGGGATCTCAAATTCCTAACAAATCGGAATATAAGAGCGATCCGGAGGAAATTACGGAGTTATAAATGCAAGTTGAAGAACTCCTTGAAAAGGGTCTAGCGAAGGAATGAATTAGCCCATATGCCATTTCGGTGATACTTGTTCCAAAGAAGGATGATACTTGACGGATATGCATTGATTGTAGAGTCGTCAACAAAATCATGGTAAAATATCACCATCATGTTCTTAGACTTAATGATATGTTGGATGAGCTATGTGGCTCAAGTGTGTTCTCTAAGATTGACCTTAGAAGTGGATATCACCAAATTCACATGCACCTCGGTGATAGATTGAAGAGTGAAGAAAAAAGAAGAGGGATAATAACACTTTTGATCCCTAGGTTATTGGTAAATTATGCTTTTAGGTCTCATTTATTTGCACTAAATGGAGGTCCGAATCTGAATGGTTCAGACCTCAGCCCATTAAGTGCATTTGTTTACATTAAGATCTAAACACTTATTTGAGTTGAGTAGGTCTTAATCATTAAGATCTTGAACAAAGTCTTAATATCATTAAGTGATATTTTTATAATTTTTACCACCACTTTGTCCACAACCACCAGCTCCACCCTCACTCTCCCAACCTCATCCCTCCACCCCCACTAACCACCTCTACCATCACAACCACCACTATCAACCCCCACCCTCCCAAATCTCACCTACCCCTATTACTAACCATCACCACTCTCACCCTACCAACCCCCACCCATCCACCTACCTACCCCACCACCCATCCACTTACCTACCCCACCACCCACTCACTCACCCACTCTCCACCCCCACTCACTCACCCACTCTCAACCCCCCACCGGACTACCATCACATACATCCCACCTCCACTCACCACCACTAACCGCCTCTGGCATCACAATCACTACTACCATTGATAATCACTACTATCAGTCGCTACCACATGTCCACATCTACCATCACCATCATTATAATTTTATCAACAAACACCACCGCCATTGCAACTACCACCATAGCCGCCACCACCACTGCTATCAATCCTTACTACCAACCACCTCTATCATCATAACTAGCACCACCACCAACTACCACCAACACCATCATCAAATCTTACCCCTATCTTGAGAGATAGAAAGTCTGTTTTCGATAGACCCTCAATTTAAGGAAAGAGAAGTCACGACAAAATATTAAAAATAACATGACAAAACATTTAAAAGAAAGAGGATAGTAGCTACAATACAATACTACGCTAATCGAAGTGCAAGAAACCATTGATTAAAAATTTAATATACTTGATCATATATTAGAAGAACTAAAAATAAGGATAGTTATTTTAAATACTTAGAGACGAAAAAATACTACTATACTATTACCCCAAAAACACAAAGAGAGAACCTTTTCCTGATGAACAAGAAATCCAAAAACTTTTAAACTCACTCTCTCTCTTCTCCATCAAGTTATTAGTCTTCTCTCTTTCTTTACTGCTTTCTTAGGTCTCTAAAACCCTACCTTTATCTCTGTTCTATGCATTCTTCTCACAGATCCAAACCCTAAAACCCTTACAACACCTAACAATGGCAGCAGCCAGTACGGTGAGCTCGGCAGGTGGTCTACTGGCGATGCTGAATGAAAGTCATCCACAGTTGAAACTCCACGCGCTTTCTAATCTCAATGCCTTTGTTGATTACTTCTGGCCTGAGATATCCACATCAGTTAGTGTCATGTAATGCTTATTATTCCATTGCCTTTGAATTAGTGTTAATTGTATTTTATTCTTGTAGTTCCTTGTATTTGGATTTCTGTTACTATTTGTTGTTTCTTGTACTTCGATTATTGTATTTTTTGTGGTAGTTACGACTCCTTTTTTTGGGTCAGCTTTATCTTGCTTTTTATAGTATTTATCCATGACCTTTATATCGTATTATTTTGTGCTGTGAATTTCTTGTTCCTAAGCCGAGGGCCTACCGGAAACAGCATCTCTACTCACAAGGTAGGGTATGGTCTGGGTATACTCTACCCTCCTCAGATCTCACTTCATGGGATTTCACTGAGTATGTTGTTGAATAGTTGTATTTTGTCTTGTGCAATTGAAATGTGTTAAGCAGTAGTTGAATGTAAAGGTGTTTACTTTTGTTTTTAAAATGTCATACTATTGTGCCAAAGTTCTATTGGAAACAACCTCTCTACCTCCCAAGTTAGTGCGAAGGTATGCGAACACACTATCCTCCCCACACCCCCACTTTGTGAGATTTTACTGGGTATACTTTGTGGGATTTCACTGGGTATGTTGTTGTTGTATTGTTAAAATCAAACTCCAGAGTACTAGGTGTCAATAGATTAATGAAAATCACTCAAAATTAAGTTTGTGTTTGGTATGAAGGAAAATGTTTTTTTCTTGAAAAACAAGTGTGTTTCTTACTTATTTTCTAGTGTTTGGTAAGGAAATAAAAACATACTATCCCAAAGGGCATTTGTATGTAATCTACCAAAATACTATGGGGTGGGATGTGGGTGGGGGTTCGGGGATGGAATGGTCAAGGGGTGGGGGTTTGGGCGTGTTGGGTGGGTGGTGGGTCAATGAACTTGGAATGTCACTTATGTAACTTGTTTTCTAGATAAATTGTTTTCCAAGAATTTTGGCTAAACAAACATGAAAAAATTGAAAAACATTTTCCATGCCAAACACACCCTAAGAAAATGCCATCTTTCGGTTTTCAGAAGACTGATTATGTGCCTTTTAGAAATCAAAGGGACAAAAAGAAAGAATGAAAAAGACTGTAACTTTGGGGCCAATATTGGAGGAAAGTAGGAAAGCTACGACATTTACCCTTTTTCTAATTATCATATTTATTATTAAAATCAAACTCCAGTATGCTAGATTTCATGAGATAAATGAAAAACACTCAAAATTAAGAAAATCCTCTTACTAGAACTACACCCTACTATGTTCTTTATTCCAAAGACACTAATTGGGTTATAACTGTAGGAGTCTATTTCAACACAGATACGTGCAAACCTTGTAGAGCTTTCAAAGAAAGTGGGTTTTTTCCTCCTTTGGTTTTTGGAAGACTATGATTATGTGCCTTTTAGCAAAGGGACAAAAAGAAAGAATGAGAAAGACTGTCACTTTTGGGGCCAATATTGGAGGAAGGTAGAAAAGCTGCGGCATTTACCCTTTTAGTGTTGACTATTGGTGTTCTTTTTTAAGTGAAGAAACAATTTTATGATGGGAATTGTGTAAAGTGGAAGACTTTTAGCCGGAGTTGTGTAAAATGGAAGACTTTTAGCAGAAAAGTTTTGGTTCCAAAGAAGAAAATTTTGGGTTGGAACCTATTAGCCAGATATCTTTTGGTAATGTCTTGTTCATGTGTTGATTTCTCTGGATGTATCCTAATGTATTCATCTATGCGAGTTAAAGCTGATGACATATTAATCGTAGTCATGCGAGTTTGAGATGGTTTGGACATGTGCGGAGGAGAGACACAAATGCCCCAGTGCGGAGGTGTGAGGGGTTGGCTATGGACGGGTTCAGGAGGGGTAGAGGTAGGCCGAAGAAATATTGGGGAGAGGTGATTAGACGGGATATGGAGCAGACGCAACTTAATGAGGACATGACCTTAGATAGGGGGGGCTGTGGAGGACACAAATTAGGGTAGAGGGTAGTAGGTAGTCGAGCGTAGTCCTACTTGCGATTACAAACTAGTAGTTGTAGTTGTATTTCTGTAGGCCCGCTTAGCATATCATACAAATAAGCGTAGTATTGCTGTATAGTCTTTTGTAGTTGTATTTCTTTTGCTATGCGTTCTTTAATGTACTTCGTTTATCTCATTTATTTGCGTTAGTTACTGTTTCTTTCTTCTTTTCAGGATGCACTATTATGGCGTATTCGCGTTTGCTATCAGCATTTGCATACTGCTTTAAATTTTTAAAATTTTAAATTTTTGACCGGGTTTGATTGTTATTTTTAGTGCTTTGCATGTGTTGAGCCGAGGGCCTCTCGGAAACAGCCGCTCTACCTACCAAGGTAGAGGTAAGGTCTGCGTACACTCTACCCTCCCCAGATCTCACGTTGTGGGATTTCACTGGGTATGTTGTTGTTGTATGCTAAGTCTATAATTGACTCTTAAATGCTTCTTGTTGTTCAGAAGTCAGAATACAACTTCCTAGATCAAAAGAGATCTCAGATTGTCGACTTTGCATGAACTCTCCCAACGAGTTTTTCTTTGAGTTGTTCTGAGAGCTATATGAAAAAGGATGTTTAAATGGTTAATGTTTTTGCTTAAGATCAACTTGCTGTCAATTTTGCCATGGTGAAATTTAGGGAACTTGGAGTTTTTCGTGTGCAACTGGCCTGCACACTGGCCTCACTGGTTCTTTAGTAGATGAAAAATCTATAAGATAAACCTGTTGTTATCCTTTGTTATTTCCACAACGGCACAATCTTTGGTTGACAACTAGACATAGCAGCAAGTAAGATTCTAGTGCTTCTATCAATCTATCAATTCTATGCCTTAATACCAAACTAGTTGGGTTGGCGATATGAATCCTCTATGTATTCCCCTTTGTTCGGGCCATCTCATTCCAAGGCTGGTAAATAAGTTGTCTTTTAAGGAAAATTAGGGGTTTTCTAAATTTTATACTTACCACTTTATACTACATGGAATCTTGTGCATGAATACATCTATGACTATTTTAGTATTCTATTCTAACTCAATCCCAAAAGCTAGCTCATGAGGTAAGAGATTGGACAAAAGCATATAAAAGACAGTAGCACATTCCTTCAACCAGTTGAGGACACTTAACACCCCCGCACGCCAGAATTGGACATTTGGAGTTTGGACAACATAACATGCGGGGCTAACATAAAGTATAACAATAATAGGGATGAGTCTTACTTTAATACCATGTTAAAAAATAGTCGTTGAGCCTAATTCACTCAAAAAATTAGCTCATGAGGTGAGGATTTCCCAACGGAGACAAGACCAATTTTCTCAAGCAATATGGGTTACTTAACTCTCAAGAATGTAATGAGATATCAGTAACATTCCACCGGAAACTAGTCAATCATATGCTCGTTGGTTGATTTTGTTTCTACTTGTTATTTTAACCTTATGCCTCTAGTAAAGGTGCTAGCATTTGAGTTTTTAGTTATTGGCTTTAAAGAATATGAAGAGTCATCTCCTTCATGATGTATTCATAATATTTTCAAAGCAAGGTCTGCATACACTCTACCTTCCCCAGACCCCACTTTGTGGGATTTCACTGGGTATATGTTGTTGTTGTAAAGCCTTGGGAGCTTATGACACCAAATATCTTGTTGAGCAAAGATCAATTAACTTGCACACTGCAAAATTGATCAAGCTCAAGCTTTGACTATGTATTAATTGATTTGGGTTGAGGCTTCAACTTAAGATAATGTATTGATGGAGCCTTGTTACTTTACCTATCGAAAAAATGGAGCCTAGTATGTCGCACGTAAGTTGTGTCTTATCCAAATTCATATGCTTTACCTTTCCTGTTGTAATCATGATCTATAATTTAGGATTAAGACTTTGTTGATTGATTGCTTATTCATTGTGTTTTATAATCTCCGTTTCTTTTTTAAAATTTGTTTGCAGAGAAAGCTTGTACGAGGATGAAGAGTTTGACCAAAGACAACTAGCAGCATTAGTTGCTTCGAAGGTCCCTTTTTTTTTTAGCATCAATTCCTCCCTACCACATCCAATAGAAAGGAGGTTAATTATTCTGCAGAGTAGACAGATAAGAAAGCAAAAATCTCTAGCTTTATTCATTTAGTAGATAACTGTTAGTGCAAAAGAAAATTGAGAGAGGGGCATCATAGGAAGAACTGATTCAATTTCTCTCTGATCCTCACACATGCTCTTTTGTCTTCAGGTTTTCTATCATTTGGGCGAACATAATGACTCGTTATCCTATGCCCTTGGAGCTGGCCCCCTTTTTGATGTTAATGAGGACTCAGACTATGTTCATACTGTTCTTGGTAAATATTCAAATCTGTGCACTCTCTTCCTATGAATTTCTGTCTTAATATGCTCTTTAGCTAAGATCCATATAGTTGCGGCTCTTCTAGTAAGGACTTGCTTCCGAACTTGAATATATCTGTTGTTTCTGTATTTCTAAGCCTAAATCTGTGTTATTCAGTGTACTAAAAACTTAATACTTCAGATTTGGTGCTTCCTTGGGGAAGTAGTAAATAGATAAACTGAAGCACTTGATATGCATTGCTTGAACTCTCCAAATGGGAAGCTTCCACTTGTTTTAGCTACCCTATATTATATCATTTTAGCTGCTTTTTCATTTTTCATTTATTAATACTATTGCGTTTGTCGATGTCCTTTCTGTCTTTTAGCTAAAGCACTGGATGAATATGCAAGTCATAAGACTAAGGCAGCCGAGTCAAATGATGAAGCTGCAAAGGTTGATCCTAGATTGGAGGCTATCGTTGAGAGAATGCTTGAGAAGTATGCAAATTTTATCTATATTATAATTGATAATGTCTGTACACTTCAAACTGTAAAAGTAGTTCTTTTGGGTTTTCCCTGGTGTTTTACAATTGCTTGCGTCGTTCCTTAGGTGTATAGTGGATAAAAAGTATCAACAAGCCATTGGCATGGCCATTGAATGCAGAAGGCTGGATAAGGTTGCTGAAGCAATTGTAAGGAGTGATAATGTTGATGCCACTCTAGCATATTGCAGTAATGTCTCCCATAACTTCGTCAGTCGCAGAGTATATCGAAGTGAGGTATCGATTGTTATAATATCCACACCTTATGTTGATCCTTGTACATGCTAGTTCTGGTGTTTTTCCCCCTCTTCTTTTTCCCCTTCCGTGTTACTCTATAATCTGATCTGCTTGCTTGAGTTTACCCAGAATGATGTTACCCCCTGCCTGTTCCCATGACCGTGATTGTCACTGGAAAATGCATAATATTTTTGTAATCCACGGGCCTAATGTTAGAACATCACTCCTAGTAATGTGGTTGTCATCTAGTACTAGCTCTCTGTCCAAAGTAGTGATTCATACCTCACCAACTCTGTAGGTGCATGATTTACCTTTTTCCAAATCCCTTCGCTGTAATATCACCCCTCATCTAAATCTGCATGTCTTCCTTGTTTCTTTGTAGATAAAGGTAAATTGAGGAGCTACTGTTCACATTTGTATGCCAGATAATAGAATACCTGTAATATAATTGCTTCTCTCAACAGGTGCTTCGTCTTCTTGTTGAAGTGTATGAGAAGACACCATCTCCAAACTATTTGAGCATGTGCCAGTGGCTTATGTTTTTGGATAAACCAGAGGCTGTAGCAAGCATATTAGAGAAGCTTTTACGTTCAGAAAATAAGGATGATGCATTACTGGCATTTCAAATAGCTTTTGACCTAGTAGAGAATGAGCACCAAGCCTTTCTTTTGAATGTGAGAGATCGGCTTTCCAGTCCAGAACTACCTGCTGAGCCTAATACTGCAGAGACTGGAGATGCTACTGCTACAGAGGATGTTCCAATGACAGAGGAAACTCAGCCTTTGCTTGAAACAAGTGTAGATCCAAATGAAGCAATATATGCAGAGAGGCTGGGAAAAATCAAAGGGATTTTGTCTGGAGAAACTTCAATAAAGTTGACCTTGCAATTCTTGTACAGCCATAACAAGTAATATGCACGCCTTTTGAAGTTCTTTCCATGTTAGTTGTTTGACACGTGAATGAAAACATTTAGCATCTTCTTTAATCTATGCATACAGGTCAGATCTCCTTATTCTCAAGACAATAAAGCAGTCTGTTGAGATGAGAAACAGTGTGTGTCACAGTGCAACAATATATGCAAATGCAATTATGCATGCCGGAACAACTGTAGATACATTCCTTAGGGAAAACCTAGTGAGTAGATTCTGAGTGTTTGACAAATAACCTTCTCCTTCACATATGGTCCAGTGGTTTGTTCTAACAGAATGTTCTGCTTAAATTATCAGGACTGGCTAAGCCGGGCAACAAATTGGGCCAAATTTAGTGCAACAGCTGGATTAGGTGTTATTCACTGTGGCCACTTGCAGCAAGGGAGATCACTTATGGCCCCTTACTTGCCGCAGGGCGGAGCCGGGGGAGGTGGTAGTCCATATTCAGAAGGTGGTGCATTGTATGCTCTTGGGTTAATTCATGCAAATCATGGGGAGGGTATCAAGCAATTTCTCCGTGATAGTCTACGAAGTACCAATGTAGAGGTACTTGTATTTATTAATTCGACCGTGGTACTTGTATTAATTAATTTGATCGTGCTTTCTGGGCATCTTATATGTGTTCCATCTATTGCACCTTCTTAATGCTGCAGGTTATTCAGCATGGTGCCTGCTTAGGGCTTGGCTTGGCAGCTTTAGGAACTGCTGATGAAGACATTTATGACGACATTAAGACTGTCCTATATACTGACAGTGCCGTTGCTGGAGAAGCTGCCGGTATTGGCATGGGTTTAGTAATGGTTGGAACTGCTAGTGAGAAGGCAGCTGAGATGCTTGTGTATGCTCATGAGACACAACACGAGAAGATAATCAGGTAAAGTTGACAGCTGAATACTTGCACTATCTCTTCATCTTGGGGGTGTCTTTTGATTTTTATCTCTCAATATGAAATATCTTTGCTTGCATCTTGTAGAGACTATAATATTGATTACAATTAGGATTGAAATTGCAAAGTACGGAAAATCTGAATAATGGACTACATAAAGCATTTTGATTAAAAGTAAAACAAAGAAACTATTAATTGCAAAGATTTATTAGATCGCTTGTATAAAAAGCAACAATTGCAATTATGGATAAAGAGCTCTGGTAGGTATTTTGAATTGATTTGATTGGATAAAGTGAGGTCAAAACATTGTGAAATTAATTGAGTTATATGATTGAACTAAATACCGAGTCAAATCAATATTTTTGTTGTCTTTATTGATTTTAATTGATTAAAAGAAAGCAAGCAAATAATTTTTATTAACCTATTTGGCTTTACATGAGTAGGATAAACCTGCCTATGTTCACTTATTAAAAAAAATGTGTCTGCCTATGTTATTCAAAACATTGTGGATGATTAAACTGTTTATTCATATGTTAATGTATGATTAAATGTGCTTGACCATTTCCTTCTGATATCGCATGCAGGGGTTTGGCATTGGGGATAGCGCTCACTGTGTATGGAAGGGAAGAAGAAGCCGATACACTGATCGAGCAGATGACCAGGGATCAAGATCCTATATTGCGTTATGGTGGCATGTATGCTCTGGCATTAGCGTACAGGGGAACAGCAAATAATAAGGCTATCCGTCAGTTGCTGCATTTTGCTGTATCAGATGTGAGTGATGACGTAAGGCGGACTGCAGTCTTGGCTCTTGGATTTGTTATGTATTCTGAACCAGAGCAGGTTGGTGCTTTTCTAATGCTGGTTCATTATGTGGTTCTTATCAATCTCGTTATGTTATTTGGTCTCAGTTGTCTTCTAGAAACAGAACCATGTTTGGTTCTATGTTCCCATCTACCCCCTCCCACCTACCTCCCCCACATTAGAAACATAAAAGAAGAAAGCTCTAAGCTAAACTTCAGTTCTAACAATGCTAATTGTGTTAGCCGAGCTCAGTAGCGTGGACTTGTGACCCTTGTGGGGGCATTAAAGTGATGGAACAAAAAAAATGCTAATTATGTTGATTGCGTTGAATTTTCAGATGCCTCGCATTGTCTCATTGTTATCTGAGTCTTACAATCCACACGTGCGCTATGGTGCGGCTATGGCAGTTGGCATTTCATGTGCTGGTACTGGTCTGAGTGAGGCAATCTCATTGTTGGAGCCTTTGACATCAGATGTAGTTGATTTTGTACGTCAAGGTGCTCTCATAGCTATGGCCATGGTGATGGTCCAAATAAGTGAAGCTAGTGATTCCCGTGTTGGTGCATTTAGGTATTTTATCTATAAATTTCGCGTCAAGTCTTTTTTGTTTCCTCATCTTTTCTTGTTTTTGAGCTTTTTGCTTTTATCTGTTCAGGCGGCAATTAGAGAAAATTATCCTTGATAAGCATGAAGATACCATGAGTAAGATGGGTGCAATCTTGGCCTCTGGAATTCTTGATGCCGGTGGAAGGAATGTGACAATAAAGCTACTTTCAAAGTCGAAACATGACAAAATTACTGCAGTTGTCGGACTGGCTGTTTTTAGTCAGTTTTGGTATTGGTATCCACTTATATATTTCGTTAGCTTGGCATTCTCACCCACAGCTCTCATTGGGCTAAACTATGACCTAAAAGTGCCAAAATTTGATTTCGTATCACATGCTAAGCCGTCGCTATTTGAGTATCCTAAGCCTATTACTGTAGCCACGACTACTACTTCTGTCAAACTTCCTACAGCTGTTTTATCAACATCAGCAAGGGCCAAGGCCAGGGCTAGCAAGAAAGAGGCGATGAAAGCTAATGCTGAGAAGGCATCTGGCGCGGAGTCATCTTCTGCTGCCACTAGTTCAGACAAGGGCAAGCCCAGTAGTAAGGGTGGAGAGTCCATGCAGGTTAGAATATGTTTCTGTTCATCCATTTTCACTTCAAAGGTGGCCTTCTCTTGCTAAGGGTTTTGTGATGCTTCTTGCTGTTCTTTATTTGTTGGGGAATAGAAAAATACGCTGCTGTTTAAACTATCATTATACTGTGACCTTTCTGAGTGGCAGGTGGATACTCCTGCAGAGAGGACGAATGAACCAGAGCCGTCATTTGGGATTTTGACCAACCCTGCTAGGGTGGTTCCTACCCAGGAGAAGTACATCAAATTTTTGGAAGAAAGCAGATATTTGCCAATCAAATCATCACCTTCTGGCTTTGTGCTTCTGAAAGATCTACGTCCCGATGAACCTGAAGTATTGGCTCTTACTGACACACCCTCATCAACTGCATCCAGTACTGGTGGATCAGCTGGACAACAGGGCTCAGCAGTGGCTGCTGACGAGGAGCCTCATCCACCACAGCCATTTGAATATACGTCGTGATTTATTGTAATCTAAAATCTTTGGCTGATTGATTGGGTATCATTTCCGTGGAATCCATTTGAGTCGTGCTGAATGGGAAGAGGTGAGAAGATATCAGGACCAAAGAGCAATTATCTGTGATCGGGTTGAATTTGAATAATTCTTTCGTCTTATCACGGAGATGAGCTTGTAGTGGTCGTTATACTGGAACTTTTACTGTCGACGTCCTTTGTCTGATTCAGCTGTACCTCGAGTGTTTATGTCCTTGCTTATATTCGTGGATTATTGTCGAGGAGCAAGATCCTACCATGTTTAAGACTTGCGATGGAAAGGCAGAAAAAGAGAGGATTATATGCTTCTTCAGACACTGTTTGGATGTATTTTGCTTCTTTCCCTTGTTAACTCTGTTAGGAGTTAGGACTTCTATAGGATAGTAAGAAATTGTCTAATCGTGTGTGTACCTGTGTATCAGTGTATGTGTGTTGTACACATGTTTCTGTAGGTTGACACCACAATTTTTCGCGGTCTGTTGATCTTTTCAAGTTTCAACTATTGAGGGCTGTCAAAAGGAAGGAAGGGAATGGTCAGTTGATCCTTCTGCTATAGAGGGCTATTAACAGCAGACAATTTTTACAAATATGCAAAATATTTTTAATGATTATGATATTGGCGAGGTTAATGAGTTCCAATAATTATATTTTAGCAATTAGAGTCCCAAGAATTAACTTTTCTTATTTCATGTTAGCTCAAAAGACTAGTGGATTCAGTCATTTCCACCGCTGTCACCGCCACCAGTTAGCCTCCACTACACAACCACCACTAACCACCAATACTGTGTACCTCCATTGGCAATGATATTCACCATGCATCTACTAGGAAATGACGCTTGGTGTTTTCAGAAGTGTGCAGTCTTGATTTGTTGTCTCCGTTTAACAAATTTTCTTAAAAAAGGACCCCATAATCATGTCTTATAGGCAAAATTAATTTATGTCCATAACTTATGCTCGATAGGTAACAAAAGCTTTGCTTAGAGAATTTTCTGAAGCGGAAGTTATTTTTTTAAATTTTGTTAAGCGGGGTCAAAAAATTATGAAGGCCATTTGTGAACTTAACCCTATATCCACCAAGTCGAGACACCTCTCCACCAGCCGTTTTCACCACCAGGCTTTAAAACACGACCACTATTGTCTACCACTTTTATTGCTAGCCGCCACAACATGGTCATCACCTAAAGTCACCACTACACAATCACCAATCAACCACTAGTCATATTCACCAACGATGACTATCATTAGCCACCACTTCACAACTATCACTGCCACCACTTCGGATGCTGCTAACTATTAGAGTTACGCTGCCATATTAATACAAATTTTCTTTGATATTTTGTGAACATGTTATTTAGTTATTACTTTATTTAAAACATATGTATATTATTCTAGTTTTTGAATAAAATGAATAGAAACTGTCTTAATTAGTTTATGTTCAAACTTGTAGACAACATCTTATCAATGTATAAATAAATTATCACTTATAGGTGGATATGGTGAAGCTGAAGATTTTGTGCATGACATGTACATTATAGAAGAAAAGGCGAGACTTGAATTTTACAGGAAAAGAGCCATCAATGTTGAGAAGACAATTATTCTTAGGCGCAATTGATATTGTTATGACGGAAGGATATATTAAAAGATAAACTTGATCAAAGATTTCTGCTTCCAGCAGCCTATTGGAGCAATCAAAATTTCGAAAGGTTGATACACCAATGTTTAATTGATAGCGTGAAGTCAAAAGGACAGAGATTAAGTTAGTTGCAGAATATGCCTTTACAGTTTTCATTAAAGGTCTTAAGGTTGCATGAGAATGTTTTTGGATATTTAAATTTATACTTCATAACTAAATCAAATATACTCCATATATGTATGCACTTAACTAATTTTAAGTATATATATTTTCTTTTGTGATTTTAAAACCCAATATTTAAAAGCTAATTAGGTTATCAATTTGTTTATGAAACATAATGTGTAAACATGTACAATAAATACACTACAATCCCTACCCATAATTAGAATATATCCCATATATTGTGAATATATTTAGTGATAGATAATTATAGTAAACTAGGATTCCTCTTGTATTAGGGTTGTATATTGTACACTATATATATTGATATTAATGAGAAAGACTCCCGAATGGGAGATTAATATCATCTTATATGGTATCAAGAGCCAAAACCATAACCTAGAAAAATTTCTCTTCTTGCCCCCCCCCCCCTAGGCCGACGGCACCAATATTTTTCTCTTCCCAATTTCCACCATTCTAATGGAGAATTTGGCTACTCCCACCTCTTCCGATGCTTCCTCTTCTCACCGTCTTTCCATCCGGCTCTCGCCGTTACTAACACCAAGAATTTTATCCCTATAATTCTTGATCAAGAAGATGGCCAATATTGGTCAAGGGTGGAACTATTTCGTATCCATGCACGTGTATATCACGTGCTTGATCATATAGACGACTCTTTCCCTCGTCCTCCCGATATGGACGACATCACATGACGTCGCCTCGATGTCGTGGTCAAACAGTGGATATATGACATTATATCCAAGGATTTACTATACACAATCATGAAAATGGGTGTCTCTGCCCGTGATCTATAGATACGTTTGGAAGAAAATTTTCAAGACAACAAGAACACTCGCGCAGTGTACTTGGAAGAACAGTTCAACAACACCCGTCTTGAAAAATTTTCTAATATGTCAGAATATTGCAAACAGTTGAAACTGGTGGCAGACCAACTGTCCAACGTTGGTACGCTTGTGTCCGAAACAAAGATGGTGTTACAATTAGTTGCGGGCCTCCATAAGGGTGAATATGACACCCTAGCCACGATGATACAACAGGCTGACCCTCTACCAAGTTTCAACAAAGCACGCTCGCAATTGTTATCGGAGGAAACTCGACCTGCGAAGCAGGACGAGCATAACCAGAAGGCATTAATAGTTGAAACGCCCGCACAACATCAGGTTACTGCCGGCCAGCAGCCTCCGCCGAAAAACATCCAACCGCGGCAAAACCGCGGCGCCGACGGTATGGCGCCGCGGCAGTGGGCGAGACGACAAGGGCTGCGGGAAAAGACGATGCCAACAGCCACAACAGTTCAGCAACACCGCGTCATGGGCCGGCCCAGTCTCTGGTTACCCAAATCAGAACTGGGCCATGGTTTCAGGGTACCATCCAGCCAAGTACCCTTTTCAGCAACAAGGGTTACTGGGCCAGGCTCCAGGTCCGCGACCGCCACTGTTCCAACAACAACAGGCCTATGTCGTGCAAGCCCAGTCCCACAGCAGCCCTCAAATCAAATCCCCATTGATTTAGGTCAGGCATTTAGCAGTATGAGTTTGCAGCAGCCCGATGAAAATCGGTATATGGACTCCGATGGAATTCAGCAGTATGAGTTTGCAGCAGCCCGATGAAAATTGGTATATGGACTCCGGAGCCTCATCTCACCTCACCCGGTCCACTTGTAATTTTTCCCAATTGTTTCGTTTAAAGTCTCCACAATTTATTACAGTTGACAATGGTCATCACATTTCAATTCATGGCTATGGACACACTCACACTCCGCCACCTCTGTTAACAAACAATTTTATCCCGTCTTTTACGATTTATTTATAATTTTAAATATTTTTTACACCTCAAAAATAATTTTAATATATATATATATATATATATATATATTATTTTCAATATCATTATTTATTATTATTATTATTATTATTCACATTTTTACTATCATTTGCCTTTTTAAAATCATAATCATAATTTATCATAATATTCTATGTTATTCTATTTTTCGCAAAACGGCATCGCATTTTCCATTTTAAGCATTAAGCATTTCGCAAATATTATGTTTTTATTATTATCACATCGTTATTTTTATCTTTATACTTTATATTTTTTGCAAAACATCTTTTTAATATTAAACCCCTTTTATATTTTAAATCCATAACTCATTTATTTTCCAACCCCCAAAAAAATAATTTCTACCTAAAACAAACAAAACACCCAAATCCTGTCCTCCATTCTCAACCAAACAACCAAGAAACCGCCGCTACACCCAACAGACCCCCGGATAATCGCCTCGCCCTCACCCCTAGCCTAGCCATGGCAGAAACCATCACCTCACCTATCATCTTTCCCTTTTTTTTAGACATTAAAGCAGCCATAACGTGTTGTCCGCGAAAGGGGAACTCGAAGAGCTTCCGGTTCAAAGCTCGTTGCATGTTCAAATTCGATGGGTAAATGCCTAAATCCATACCTTTTATCATCTCTCTTCCTTTTCAAAAATCAGTGGAAAAACC
The DNA here is from genome assembly GCA_029783415.1 of Anisodus acutangulus. NCBI lineage: Eukaryota > Viridiplantae > Streptophyta > Magnoliopsida > Solanales > Solanaceae > Anisodus > Anisodus acutangulus. The sequence goes on along the minus strand of CM056492.1, from coordinate 28,549,246 downwards.
GTCACATTTTCAGCCTTTTGCTTTGAATTCGAATTTTAAATCTTAGCCATTAGGGTCTCAATAGTGGGCTATAAATACAGCCCTTTGGGTTGTGTTTGAGGGGGATCTTTTGGAAAAAAAAGGGGGGGGGGGGAGGGTCTGGCAGGACAACAAAAAAAGGCTCTCGGGTTTTTGCAAAACCGTCCACAAAAATCAATCTTTCTTTGCTTTTTGCACAAGGAATTCGGAGGCTTTTCAGAGAGGGAAACCTCTTTTTGAACAAACTCTTGATTCTAAAAATCCCTTCTGTTACTCTCGTCGCTGCTCGACAAAAGGGCAACTTCGAATCCTTATCTCGCTTACTTTCTGTTGTTTTAGTTGTATGATAGCAGATGTTTCTGTGTGCTTCTGTTTAATTCCTTTGATCCCGCTTAAAGTAAATTTGTATGGAGTAGTGATGGTTCACTGTCCAGTTACTTTCTATATTTACAAGTTGGCTTATTTTCTTAAGTAGCTTTCTAAAAGATATGGGATAGTATGGGACTGTTAACATGCTTGAGATTAAATATTTAGGTTCATAGTTAGCCCTATGTGTTTTGGCAAAATGTGTAATACCTGTACCAATGCAGACTTCATGTCGACTCATCTTTTAAAAATTGGTGATAGTTCAATCCTCTTTATGACTAATTTGACCAAGGATCTGAGTGAACTCTTTTCAATTCGTTGGCTGTAGAAGCTAAACCTTTAAACTTGCTAAATGCCTTTGGTTTCCTTAAGGTTTAAAGTAGTCCTTTAAGGATGATTAGTTGAATATGTCTTGTTTCCTTGATTTTAGTTGGAGATGTCGATTAAGCTTATTCAAAATAATTAAAATTTGTTTCTGAACTTCAGTTTTGACTTAAAGAATACATCCTGCCCGCAAATTTTCCAGAACTATTCTCTTGTGTGTTCATTAGTATTCTATATGCACCATAATTTCAGCATCATTAAAGGTTTCATCTTTGGCACTTTTCTTGTCTGAACCTTTCTGTTGTACTACTTAGGCTGGCTGAAAGCTAGGGCAAATTTAGGGATTGGTTTAGCCTCCCCCGATAGCCAGCCATGCTTAAGGTGCTAGAAACCTTTTGATCTTGTTGCGACATCGGAATATGGATGGTGGTAGCCCCCTTAGATGTTTAGGTTTTTTTGAATTGAGGCCCTGTTGGAGTGTTCGCAATCACTCTTTGAGTTCATTTGTTCCGGAATGCAAATTTGTTGAGCTCATCAGTTGTAGTGTGTGCTTATTTGATCTTTCTTTATTAATAATGTTGATTGAAATAGTAAGATCTAGCACATAAGACCTTAAGTCGGTAGTTGTACCAAGTGAATGATTGCTAAGTGTTTTGTTAATAATTAAGCCCCTTCAAAATTCCCAACCTTAGGTGTTAAGACTTAGTTTTCCCCAACATATGTTTTTCTGGACATTACTAGTGATGTCAGGGGACCTGTTTGGTTGTGTTCACTTGCTTTCAACCTATTTGAGTCATATCTAAGCTTGGATAAGTATGTGTTAACTATTCAATAATGTGAAATGCCTCATATTCATTTTAACTATTTCATTTGACAAACTTTGGCTGCTGGATACTCATTCCCCCCCCCCCCCCGCCTTTGTATGATTTGGGGAGTTTCAAATACCAAATAGCCTTGTGATGTTTCAACGAGCGTGTTGTATCTACACCAGGCCTGACATTGCCTATGTTGTCCAGCATGTATGCTTGTTTATGCATGCCCCCAGGGAATCTCATTTTACTACCCTCAAACGTATCATTCGATATGTTAAGGGCACACTGGATTATGGACTACACTTATACCCCTCCGCTCCGAACACGCTATTATCCTACACAGATGCAGATTGGGCAGGCTGTCCAGACACCCGCCGCTCTACATCCGGCTACTGTGTGTTTTTTGGTGATAATCTCATCTCTTGGTCTGTCAAGCGGCAAGCCCAATTATCCCGTTCGAGTGCAGAAGCTGAGTTTTTATGGAGTTGCTAATGTTGTTGCTGAGATCTGTTGGCTCCAAAACCTTCTCTTGGAGCTTCAGTGTCCTTTAAGTAAAGTGTCTCTGATCTACTGTGATAACATATCCGCCATATACCTGTCTCACAATCCGGTTCAGCATCAGCGAACCAAGCATATTGAGATGGACATCCACTTTGTTCGCAAGAAGGTTGCTCTCGGACATATTAAGGTATTGCACGTGCCTTCCTCATATCAATACGCGGATATTTTCACGAAGGGCCTCCGAGACAGTTGTTCCTTGATTTCAGATCCAGTCTTAGCGTTAGGCCTCCTCCCGCTTCGACTGAGGGGCTGTGTAAACGTGTATAATAAATACACTACAATCCCTAACCATAATTAGAATAAATCTCATAAATTGTGAATATATTTAGTGATAGATAATTATGGTAAACTAGGATTCCTCTTGTATTGTGACTAGGATTCCTCTTGTAATAGGGTTGTATATTGTACACTATATATATTGATATTAATGAAAAAGACTCCCGAAGGGGAGATTAAAATCATCTTACATAAAGGTCGCTTAAGGTGTTCAACTTTTTCGGTTTATCAAGATGAGTTTTTTCTGTTTTGAATTATACAGGATGTGCTTCTTTTCTTACTTCCATTTCAATTCCATATCTTCTTATTAATGTAAACTAAGAAGAGAAAACGAAATTTTTTAGTAAAAAACTTCTTAGGCTGTCCTATTAATTAATAAAATACTAATATATGTTGAATTTCTTTATCATTGAAGTGAATGCTATCAGTATAAAATATGCTTCAGTAACTTTACATTTTCTCAGTTAGCTTTCCTTCATAGCAGAGTTAGTTTCAAATCATATAGTTTTTTTGATATTCAAAAGTTGCTCCTTTCAATACCATTGTATTTCAACAACAAAGCTACAAAGACAAGCCATTAATACCTTTTGGTTTTAAAAAGATGCACTTAGCAGCTTACATATCCTAGCAATTCTTAGTATATATTGTCCTTCGTCTGCGATGATTTTTATATACTGGTGTTCACATAGAAGTTTTGGAAACTTCAATTTTAGAGCTTCGTTTCCTTTGAAAAAATGATTCTCTTTAACATGTTAAAAACATAGCAAATTTGTTTTATAGATCCCTTTTCCTTTTCTCCTTCTCTAATTGAAAGACTGGTTTTCTATTAACTTAATCTCTTTAATCACATTACGTAGAATAATACGGTTAAAGATTAAAAAAAAGCATTTTAAAACAACAGATCATGTTACCAACAAAAAAAGAAGTTCCAACTACGTATACATTAAGCACTTGACTTTTGCCTATTTTTAGAATGCATAACCTGTTCAACAGTTATTTAATTTGTCTTCTTTGCATTATGTTAAAGTTTCAACAGAAAAAATAAAATAAAAGAGTTCCCATCTCTGTTGTAGTTCATATCCAAAATGAGAACTAATTTACATAACTTGACATACACGTGCAATGCACGTGGCGAGAAACTAATTAAATAAAATATGTTAATATTAAGAGTTATAAATTAAAATGGGTATACATATCACATAATCATGATTAATAAATCTAAAAGCTAATATATGCGACACATGTTTTGCATTAACAATTTCGATATAAATACTTAATGTGAATAATTTTTTGCTTCGTCTCATCGACCCAACAACGGGGCATGTCCCAATGTCACTTTTTAAACAACTGGATAACACGTATATTGATTTTCAATTGACAACTTCTAGGCTGCTAAAGTGCTCACGTGCATGAATTTTATTAAACCTATCTTCAAAGATAGATTCAAACTTTGAAAATATTTCAATCTCTTTGAATCATAAAAAAATCACATATCAGAGCTTAAGTATTTATTAAAACCTCATGTAAAGAGGTGATAAAGTTGTTCTGCCTGTGATTCCCATTAATATTTAGGTGGAGGTGAAAAGTGAAGCAGCTGCTAGTGAGTCAATTTGTGAGGTGGAAATTAATCCACATGCTATGTATAAAGGGCAGCCCGGTGCACTAAGCTCCCGCTATGCGTATGATCCAGGGAAAGGCCGAACCACAGGCTCCTCTGATATTTATGTATGTATAAATATTTTTAAATTTTTTATCTTTATATTATATGCATGTATTTATACATACATATTTATATATATATATATATATATATAAATACAAACAAAAATCACTTCCAAAAGTCTAAGACAATTTCTAGCTGGAGACCCTGCAGGTCATATCATTTTGAGATAAATTTTCCGGTCCCTTTTTTGTTTTTATTTTTAGTTCGAGCTAGCAAATCCCACTTAAGTTTACCTCTTCTTTTATCCCTCTTCATATCATATTGTCCAAATTAAAGGTTAGTTTGCAAATTTCTATCTTCTTATTTATGCACGTCTATTTTCATTTTAGTTTCTTATATATAATTCTATTTTCATATTAATGTTATCTTTTAAAGGAGAAAAAGCTAGGCTTTATTTTCTGCGGATTTTCAATGGATAATTGATCTTTCGATTCAATAGATGGATTTCTTTGTCGTCAGTATTGTCCATCGAAAATTGCAGAGGCGGATGTAGTACATAAATTACAAGTTCATTTGAACTCAGTAACTTTAATTTTGATCAGATTTTAGATATGTGTTAAACAACTTCACTAAATGATGCTACTAGAAAAATCAGAGAATTTTCAATGGAAGTCCGTTGCAAACCATTGTGACGAGTACAATTCTAAAGAAAAATCCGTTAAAAATTCTGATTTTTTTAGTAGTGTAAGTACAAATAATATATTTTAAACTCAGTGTTTCAAATAGATAGTGATAGATCTTGAACCCTTAATGTTCAAATTCTCGTGTCAAGTAAATTGTTTCCTCAATATCGTTATGTCGTTTGTGTTCCTTAAATATCTTATCATGATAGTTTGATAATGAATTTTTGTCTGTTTCAGGAGGTGGACCCAAGGAGTGAAATTCACCAAAGATTTGAGTTTGCGTGAATTTGTGAACAGTCATGAGGTTTAGGGTAAAAACAAAAACTATAGCAATATAATGGCGAAAGAAGAAAATTGTCAGGTACTATATATCTAAGCACACATATATATAGAGAGATGTACTAATCAAGTGTTTGCTTTTATCATTTTCCGTTGCCTCTATCTCTTGCCTTTGACATATCAATATATAGTTATGATGTTTCACTTTGAAAATGAAATATTGTTGCAGGCTAATTCCTTGCCTACAGCTTTCCAAATGGTTATTGGTGAAACCTCATGTGGAGGAGCAAATACTAATAATCAACTGGTTGATTATATGTTCAATTCGCATTCTACACAACAACAACAACAACAACAGAGTCCGTTAGGGTTTTGTTCCTCGAATTCTTCTCTTGACAAGTTGAGCTTCGCGGATGTGATGCAATTCGCGGACTTTGGGCCCAAATTGGCCTTGAATCAAACCAAGGTATCCGAGGAAGATGCCGGGATTGATCCTGTTTACTTCCTTAAGTTCCCCGTTCTGAACGAAAAGACGGTGCAGGATGATGATCAAGAAGCCTTAATGGCACCACAAAAAGAAAAGAAATTGAAAGTAGTAGAAGAATGTGGAAAAGAAAAAGGTGAAAATATTCTTGAAATACGCCCACAAGGGAATGAAGGAAAGAGCAATAAGAGAAAAAGACCAAGAATCAAGACTAGTGAGGAAGTTGAGAGCCAAAGAATGACACATATTGCTGTGGAGAGGAATAGAAGGAAGCAAATGAATGAACATCTTCGTGTCTTGAGGTCTCTCATGCCAGGCTCCTATGTTCAAAGGGTAACTTCAAATTCTTGTATTTGAATTAATTTTATGAAATCTAAGTTTTTTCATACTATTGAGTACGGCTGAATTGTGTGACTATCTCATCTTAAAGCTTAAATTAATAGAAATAATAAACTTTTCATTTACTTGACGATGTACGTCTTCATCACGACCATTTTCACTACGAATCTGATTCTTTTCTCATGGGCCAAATACATGCAAGCTTTTAATGATATATGGTCGTTTGTTAAGCTCGAACTCAGAACCTTTGCATGCGCTTTACTTAATGATGTATGTCTTCATCACAACCTTTTTCCTTATTGTTCTGATTCTTTTTCATGGGCCAAACACATGCAATTCTCTATAATGTATGGTCGTTAAGCTCGAATTCAGGACCTCTGCTGTAGGGTTTTGTTGGGTTCAAAACACATAAGTTAGGCATAACGGAAGTTTAAAATTTTATTCTTACTTACCCCAACCATTTCTTCTGGTATGGTTATATGACAATCAAAATCCTGCAACATAAAACATGAACACTTACAGGTTGTATTATCTGGAGTCTTTACTTAGGGATTACACGCGACTGTCCCTTCGACTGCAAGCACAATGCTACGGTGTATTCCTCTATCAAGAAAGCCAGGAAATATTGACAGAGGTTTGAGAGAGTTTTATCCTAGACTCTAAGTCTAGAATTTGTTTATGAGAATTAGTGTAACTCTTGTGTGTCATTTAACAAATGAGAGGTACTGTATATATAGCAAAAAACTAGGTCAAAAATTAGATTTGGACTGAGCTCAAATCTGGCTCAAAACCGAGGTGCAGTGGCCTAGTCGAACTGTGCCTGCTGCCAGTCAGGCGCCGCGACTACGCCGCGGCGCCACACGTCAAATTTCGGTTTCCGTTTTTCATTTATATTTTCAGCACATCTAATTAAATCCAAAATCCAATTTTGACTTAATTAAATAATTTCCATCTAATAGAAATTTATCCCATAGTTATTATCAATTTAAATATATCGATTCCAAATTGAATATTTAATACTTTCTCAATACACCCTTAGATCGAAGAGACAATCGACATAGTGTGACCCTATAGGCCTTCATATATCGAAATTAATCCAATTAAGGTCCATACAGAACTCCTAGACTGTGTCGTATGACGAACTCAATATATGAAGTACGTTTACATGAATCCAACAAACATAACTTTTATGTGAGATGATAAATTTCTTTCATTCGCGACACACTCGATCAAGCTTAGGATTTGCCATGTGTCTATCCAAATGGCTTGATCACTTTATCTCATCTATATTAGTCGACAATTAAATCATATTCTATATATGTCTCTTACATTGGCCAATGACTTGGTCGACCTAATATCACTGAGAAGTTGAGTGCTCTCTCGAGTATCCAATCGAGGAATGAATCCTATTCTTGGCTCAATTACAACCTTAATTTACATCATAATGTACCCAACACAAGCTGTATCTTATCCTATAAGGAGTTTAAGCCTAGGACAGGGTCAAAGTACATTACTCTGTAAATAAGGTGCGTATTGACCTCAAGTCAAAGGACCTTTATATCCCATACGCTGATAACGCACTATACATGTCTAACAAATAGTTTATCAGCAGAGTATACCAATACTTTCCAAAAGTATCCATGTGTCCATCACTAGTAACCATTACTAGTAGCAGGTGAGACATACTACATTCTCTAAGAATGTGATGCAGACCACATGTCGACTTATAACATATCATCGATATCCCATTCTCGATGATCATTAGTCGAGGCTATTTTAGAGTTACGCTCTATCATCAATATCTCACTCTATTAATGACAACGTAAGTTCAAGGGATGCACATTAATGAATAATTACAAACAATCAAATAATAATTCAATAATCGCAAATGTCATAAATATTAATCTTATTAATAATACGAATGTGTTCAAGTACATTTGTCCCTAATAATGATTGTCTCTAGGACATACATACTTTCAATCTCCCACTTGGACTAGAGCTAATCTCTGATGTATCTGATACCCATGTTTTCAAAATAACCATTATGCTTAACTAAGCTTAATGGTTTAGTAAACGGGTCTGCTAGATTATCATCTGTGGGAACATAGTCTAATCTCATTTCTTCAGTTTCCACCATCTCCCTGAGTATATGGTATTTCCTCGGTACATGGTTATTTCTGTTTGTTGATCTTGGTTCCATAGCTTGCGCAATCGCACCAGTGTTGTCACAATAAATCGTTATTGGACAAGTGGCACTTGGAACAATCCCTAGTTCCTTTAGGAACTCAGATATCGTGACAACTTCTTTACCATCTTCCGATCCAGCAATGTACTCGGCTTCAGTTGTCGAATCAGCAGTTGTAGCTTTCTTGGAACTTTTCCAACTCACTATTCCGCCATTGAAAATGAAGGCATATCCAGATTGAGATTTGAAGTCATCAAGATCTGTCTGGAAGCTAGCATCAGTGTACCCAGTATATACTACCTTCTCTTGTCCACCATAGACTAAGAAATATTCTTTAGTTCGTCCAAGATACTTAAGAATACTCTTGACTGCTTTCCAATGTTCTTCCACATGATTCTGCTGGAATTTGCAAGTCATACTAAGTGCATAGGTCACATCTGGCCTCGTACAGGTCATGGCATACATGATAGATCCTATAGCTGAAGCATATGGGATTCTTTTCATGTGTTCAAGTTCTGCAACAGTAGAAGGACTATCCTTCTTTGATAACTTGATGCCTTGACCTATAGAAAAACTTCCCTTCTTGGAGTTTTCCATAGAGAATCGTCTTAGCACTTTGTCTATGTACGTCGATTGTGACTAGAGATGGCAATGGATCTTGGACCCAGTCCGGATCCGGTGGATCCATATTCGTTTTTATAGGATATGGATCTTTAAAATTTGGACCCGACGGATCCAGATCGGACCCGGATCCATTTCTGACGGATCGGATCTGGATCTGGATCTTGTATTTGAGATCCGTATCCGGTCCAGATCCGATCCGTGGATCATTTTTATTTAATATATCCATAACCTAGAATGTAATTTTATAAGTATTTTCTTAATTTTTTTCATAATTTATGTATTGGGTAAAAAGGTTGAACCAGGATAAGGCACAAGTCACACATCCATGTAATTTGTCTTCGGAGTTTCATTTCTTTTACCTATATGCTCTCTGCAGTTTTCCATATTTTCATTTCTATAAAAAGAAAAAATTATCACTCTTCTTTAAATTTTCCTTTCTTGAATCTGCTAGTCGTAAACTTTAAGTATCTTTCTCTCATTTGTTTGATCAGCAAAAAAAAAGTCTGGGACTTTTGAAATATGACTGACATTATTTTATGTTGTTTAATGAAGTCAATAAGTAGAACTACAAGTGGAGCATCACTAAAGCCTCCAAAAATTAGCTCAAAGTTGCAACCTGTTCAGCATCACTAATGAAGTCAATCGTCTTTATTTTCTTGTGATGCTAAAACTTTGTTCAGTGTTTTGGAAGAATGGTGTCATGTTTGTGTAGGTTTATTGAATGAACTCAATTATTTTTTTCAATTAGATTGCGTTTCATTTTATCATAAAAGTTTCAACATGTGAGACTATTATTCAAGCCAAAAAAATTTACATATAGATCCAGATCCGATCTGTGGACCCGGTGGATCCGAATTTGGATATGATTTTTATGGACCAGATGGATCTGGATCCAGGTATGAAAAATAGATCTGGATCTAGTAGGATCCGGTCCAGATCCGATACGTTGCCATCCCTAATTGTGACAGCCCCAACAATCTATTAGGTCTATCTCTATAGATCCTAATTCAAAGAATGTAGTACGCTTCACCCAAGTCCTTTATCATGAAGTGCTGGATAACCATTCCTTGACTGATTGCATGAGAGCCTTATTATCTCCCATTATTAATATGTCATCTACATATATAACAATGAAGGCAATACTCTTTTCCATGCATTTACTATAACTGCATGGATCTTCTTTGCTTCTAACAAAGTCAAACGATTTGACTGCTTTGTCAAAGCAAATATTTCAACTCCTTGAGGCTTGCTTAAGTCCATAAATGGACTTCTGCAGCTTGTATACTGCTTTGGGCTTAGTCTTGGATGTAAAACCCTCAGGTTGTATCATATACACCTCCTCAATTAGGTTACCATTAAGGAAAGCAATTTTAACATCCATTTGCCAAATGTCATAATCATAGTATACGACTATTGTAAGCAAAATCCAAATGGACTTAATTTTCGCAACAGGTGAAAAGGTTTCATCATAATCGAGCTCAGCCCGTTAATTATAACCTTTAGACACCAATCTTGCCTTATAAGTCTGTACCTTGCCATATGCATCAATCTTCTTCTTGAAGACCCATTTGCATCATATGGGTCTAACCCCTGTTGGCAAATCAACTAAGTTTCAAACTTGATTGATGTACATCGAGTCCATATCAGATTTCATGGCTTCTTGCCATCTCTGCGAATCAATATCTAATATAGCTTCGATGTAGGTTGTAGGTTTATCTCCATCAGGAATATCTATCTCATTGTGTGTTTCAACAAGGATATTAAGTCTTTCAAGCGGACGATGAGTCCTAGGGGTCCTACGGAGTTGATTATTCTGCGTTTCAGTATTTGTTGCATTCTGATTGTGAGAAGGTCTTTGTGTGCTGGACAATCCATCACCTTGAGAGCTATCAGGAATGTCATTTTCATGTATTCCCTGAATGAAATGATGTACAACCATTGTATCATCTTCCATTAGTTGTGTATAAGAGCCTTGCATTTCTGCACTATCTCTCACAACACTCCCACTAGCTGAAGGGCGTACTCTAAGTACCCAATCTTCACTAGATACTCCCACTGAATCCTTGTCTAGGTCATTCAACAAGGGTTCAACTTCTGTGTTATCTTGTGGTTCTTGAATTTATTCAAGTTCTATCTCATTGCAGCTCTGTTCTTTGTAGACATATTATTCTTCAAGGAAAGTTGCATTTCTGGAAACAATGACCTGATGTTCTCCAGGAAGATAGAAATAGTATCCCCTAGTTTCCCTTGGATACCCCACAAAAGAATATTTCTCACTTTTAGATTCCAACTTGTCAGTAAGCATCTTCTTTACATATGCAGGGCACCCCCAGGGTCACATGTGTTTAAGTGCTGACTTCTTGCCATTCCATATCTCATATGGAGTTTTCTCCACTGACTTTGAAGGAATCCTGTTCAGAATATAAATTGAGCTTTGCAATGCATAGCCCCAAAGGTATGTTGGTAGAGCTGAGAAACTCATCATGGATCTAACCATATCTAATAGGGTTCGATTTCTCCTTTCAGCAACATCATTCATCCGTGGCGTTCCAAGAGGTGTCCATTGTGATTGGACTCCATGAAGCTTCAAGTAATCCATAAATTCTTTACTTAAGTATTCACCTCCTCAATCTGATCGAAGAGTCTTGATAGTTGTTTCAAGCTGCTTCTCTACGTCTGACTTGTACTCCTTGAATTTCTCAAAGGCGTCGGACTTGTGTTTCATAAGATACACATGCCCAAACCTTGTGAAATCGTCTGTAAAAGTAATGAAGTAATGGAAGCCTCCCTTAGCTTGAGTTGAAAATGACCCACATACATCAGTATGGACCAACTCAAGTACATCTTTGGCTCGCACCCCTTTCCCAGAAAGTGGCTTGTTGGTCATCTTTCCTCTCAAGCAAGATTCATAGTTACCATACGACTTCAAGTCAAACGGTTCCAGGTAGTCTAACTTTCTTAATCTTGCTATCCTTGATTCATTGATGTGACCAAGTCTACAGTGCCATAAGTAGGTGGGGTTTCTTGGATTACTTATCTTAGCTCATTTGTTTTGCACATGAAAAATTTCACGACTACAGTTTAGAACATATAAACCATCCACAAGCGGAGCATTTCCACAAACAAAACTATTAAAAGACAGTACATAACTGCCATTGGCAATAATGAGGAAAACCCCTCAATAGAAATAATATTCCTGGTCAACGAGGGAACAAAATAACAATTATTTAGTTCTAAACAAAAGCCTGAAGATAAATCTAGTCTATAAGTTCCCACGCGTTCAGCATCCACTCGTGCTCCATTTCCAACGCGCAGGTCTACCTCACAAGGTCCAGCCTTTCTGCTGTCAATCAGACCCTGCACATTATTACAAATGTGTGAGCCACATGCGGTATCCAATACCCAACAATGAAAGTTATTTATAGACATATTTATCTCAATGACAAACATACCTTGTCCAGTAGAGCCAGGAGCACCTAGTGCTTTGCCTCCTCCTGGAGCTGTGCAGTCCTTCTTCCAGTGTCCCTTCTTCTTGCAGTTGAGGCACACATCCGAAGCTACCTTTGCCTTCTTTTGAACAACTCCTCTAGGTTTCATAACTGTAGGTGCATCAATTGTCTTACCCTTCTTCTTCTACATGTTCTTACCATTGGGTTTGAACTTGCTAGAAGAGCCCACCATGAGCACGGCTTTACCTTTAGAGGTAGATGATTCAAAGGTCCTTAACAAGTTGTGAAGCTCTAGAAGACTTGCCTTGGTCCCATTCATATTGAAGTTCACAATGAAATTCTCAAATGAACCAGGAAATTAATTCAGGATCAGGTTGACAGAGACATTTATAGGCAGCTTTGTTCCAATCGAAGCCAACCTTTCTATCAGCCCAATCATCTCCAGAACATGTGCTGACACTTGACCCCCATCGTTCAGTTCACACTTTAAAAGGTCCCTCAACAGCTCCTACTCCATTGTCTGAGACTGTGAGTCATAGAGACTCTTCAAGTGTTCTAGCATTTCGTTGGGGTTCATATTTTCATGTTGCCTCTGTAACTCCAAGGTCATGGAGGACAACATTACACATTGTGCCGAGGTAGCATCGTCTAGATGTTTCTGATAAGCCACTTTGTCAAACAGGGCATACTCAGCAGAATCTTCAGCAGGGACTGTGGGGAACACTGTCACATACTCAATTCTTTCTAGTCTTAACACCAATCGCAGATTTCTTAACCAGTCAGGGTAATTTGATCCAGTCAACTTGTTTGTCTCGACCAACATTTTCAGTGATAGATTCGACATTTTGTATAAACTGGAGATATAGATAGACTTGAAATTAAATTCTAATATAATTTATATTGAACACATTCGTTAACTAATTAACATGGCCTTTAGTTTAATTAGCTCCCACTATTTTAACATACTTTTCGACCCTATGGAAGAATACAGACTCATATAAAATATGGTCATAATAGGCCATGATCCAGGTTTATGTTATCTTCGCGTTTGTTGTGGCTGATAACTTCAACAACACAACCTGGTAGGTCTCTAAACTAATTTCAAACAATTTGTAACTCATGTTTGACCGAATTTTCTAAACAATCGATCTGCGTCCCTCGGCTTGTGCGACACTGTGGCGCCAAGACAGCCTAGCAAGTCAACCCCGTTATGCGATTGCAATTATGTATCTAAGTGAGTTTTGCCTTATAGAGCAAATAATGTGGTGTAAATACTCATGAAGGTTTATCACCCACTTCTACATTTAACATGCATCTATGAAAGAGTCTAAGTCCTCATAGACTTAGAGTAAATGCTGTGGCATAAATACGCATCTCGCCGAAAAAGATTTTGCACTACAATCAATTATAACGGATGACACGTTCATTTTAAATGAGACTTGTATTAAAATTTTAAGGAATATTTTAATTCAGGGTTTTAACCAAGATCAACTATAGTATGCTCTATCAAATATAACATCTTAATTATCATGCAAAGTCTATTAAGCACTTATTGGGTACCGCCTGCCCAAACATGATATTAAGCGGTTTAAACACATACTGGGTGCCGCTTACCCAGACAGTTATTTGTGGACGTTATTATAGTAATTTAAATGACAATTATTTAGCACATAAATAACATAATTATCAAATATATTGTATAATAATAATCATGGGTTAAACATTCTGAAAGATTTTTTTTTCGGACCGATGGGGCCGCGACGCTAATCATTAGAGCCGAGGCAAAAGCCGAAATTCTGCTTCTGCAATGCATTAGTGTCGCGACGCTCCACCATGGAGCCGCGACGCTTGCAAGGCAGAAACCTTCGGCTTGCATTAGGGTCGCGATGCCGACGTCCTGATAAAATGTTTTTGTGTTGATTTTCTAAAATCGTTCGAGCCCTAAATCCAATTTAGGGATCAAATCACAGATTCTTTATCCTCACCCACCATTATCAATAACGCACATATCGATCATCATCCATTCATACTCGTTCTTCGCCGTGCACCGTGCAATGAGTCGGATATCTGCACTTTTGTCTTAGTTCGAGTTAGAACGGAATGACTTCCTCGAGTTAGCATAAGAGATAATTTAGGGTGATATCAAAAGGTTAACATTCGGTCAAGATATGTAGGATTTCAAGAAGCCTTGTTTTAATCCAATTTTATGTTTAACTCATATTATTATGTTATTCAATTGTTATATAACCATTGAACCAACCTGGGCTCTGATACCACTGTAGGGTTTTGTTGGGTTCAAAACACATAAGTAAGGCACATCGGAAGTTTAAAATTTTATTCTTACTTACCATAACAATTTCTTCTGGTATGGTTATATGACAATAAAAAAACCCTGCAATATAAAACATGAACACTTATAGGTTGTATTATCTGGAGTCTTTACTTAGGGATTATACGCGACTGTCCCTTCGACTGCAAATACAATGCTACGGTGTATTCCTCTGTCAAGAAAGCCAGGAAATCTTGGCAGAGGTTTGAGAGAGTTTTATCCTAGACTCTAAGTATATAATTTGTTTATGAGAATTAGTGTAATTCTTGTGTGTCATTTAACAAATGAGAGGTACTGTATATATAGCAAAAAACTAGGTCAAAAATCAGATTTGGACTGGGCTCAAATCTGGCTCAAAACCGAGGTGCAGTGGCCTAGTCGAACTGGGCCTGCTGCCAGTCAGGCGCAACGGCGCCACACGTCAAATTTCGGTTTCCGTTTTTCATTTATATATTCAGCACATCTAATTAAATCTAAAATCCAATTTTGACTTAATTAAATAATTTTCATCTAATAGAAATTTATCCCATAGTTATTATCAATTTAAATATCTCGATTCCAAATCGAATATTTAATACTTTCTCAATACACCCTTAGATAGAAGAGACAATCGACATAGTGTGACCCTATAGGCCTTCATATATCGACATTAATCCAATTAAGGTCCATACAGAACTCCTAGACTGTGTCGTATGACGAACTCAATATATGAAGTATGTTTACATGAATCCAACAAACATAACCTTTATGTGAGATGATAAAATTTTTTCATTCGTGACACACTCGATCAAGCTTAGGATTTGTCATGTGTCTATCTAAATGGCTTGATCACTTTATCTCATCTATATTAGTTGACAATTAGAACATATTCTAAATATGTCTCTTGCATTGGTCAATGACTTGGTCGACCTAATATCACTGAGAAGTTGAGCGCTCTCTCAAATATCTAATCAAGGAATGGATCCTATTCTTGGCTCAATTACCACCTCAATTTACATCATAATGTACCCAACACAAGCCGTGTCTTATCCTATAAGGAGTTTAAGCTTAGGACATGGTCAAAGTACATTACTCTGTAAACAATGTGTATATTGACCTCAAGTCAAATGACCTTTATATCCCACACGCTGATAACGCTCTAGACATGTCTAACAAATAGTTTATCAGCATGGTATACCAATACTTTCCAAAAGTATCCATGTGTCCATCACTAGTAACCATTATTAGTAGCAGGTGAGACATACTACATTCTCTAAGAATGTTATACAGACCACATGTTGACTTATAACATATCATCGATATTCCATTCTCGATGATCATTAGTCGAGGCTATTTTAGAGTTACGCTCTATCATCAATATCTCACTCTATTAATGACAACGTAAGTTCAAGGGATGCACATTAATGAATAATTACAAACAATCAAATAATAATTCAATAATAGCAAATGTCATAAATATTAATCTTATTAATAATACGAACGTGTTCAAGTACATTTGTCCCTAATAATGATTGTCTCTACGACATACATACTTTCAATTTGGTGTGATATTATACATATCATCAAAAAGCTTAAATTGTTATACATAGCGCACTTTTAGTCTATTTACTTAATGATGTATGTATGTCTTCAAATTTGACTTGACATTCTTGTAGGGAGATCAAGCATCTATTATTGGTGGAGCAATTGAATTTGTTAGAGAATTGGAACAACTCTTACAATGCCTTGAATCACAAAAAAGGAGGAGAATCTATGGAGATGGTCCAAAACCACTAGGAGATTCATCAACCACACCATCAATGGCGATTAATCAAAACCCTAGTATTCCTCATCAACCACCATTATTATTTCCTCTTCCAAATGAGTATATTGAAGCTGGAATTCAAGAAGAAACAGCTGAGAATAAGTCTTGTTTGGCTGATGTTGAAGTGAAGCTTTTAGGGTTTGATGCAATGATCAAAATTCTATCAAGAAGAAGACCAGGTCAACTCATCAAGGCAATTGCTGGATTAGAAGATATGCAACTTAGTATTCTTCATACAAATATTACAACCATTGAACAAACTGTTCTCTATTCATTCAATGTCAAGGTACTTAATTAGAAATAACACTCCATCTGTTTCAATTTACGTGTCTTACTTTCCTTTTCAGTATGTTTAAAAAATATAATTTTTCATATTGAGTAACTCTTTAATTCTGATATCCCACCTGACATGTTTAATACAACGAGATTCAAAGGGTGTTTGGTACATTATACACATCTTTAGTTTACGACCACAAGATTCAAAGTCTCCCTTAATTTTTAAACTTCATGTCCAATCAAACAAAGACACGCGTGCATAATGATGTTTTTTTTTATATTTTGTCTCATGTATTTTTTATTTTTATTTTGCAGATATCTGGTGAAACAAGGTACACAGTGGATGATATAGCAAACTCAATCCAGCAAATATTCAGTTTCATTCATGCTGAAATAGCCCCATATGATGTCAACTAGTTGAAGACCATTTAATTTTTTTGATTGTACTCTCTCGGTGGTGTGTTCTTTTGGCCACCCTAGACATATCAGATATAGAACATTAACATAAGAATGCTAAATTTTACTCTAGATATTTGGGAGCACACATGAGCTCTTGATAATTCGCTATATTTCGTGAAAGATCTAAATCTTTAATGTTACAAATAAATTTTGATTTGAATTATTTGAGTTGTGCGCCCAAGATCCTTATGTAGATCACTTTTAGAAAATCCTTATGTAGATGTCAATCATGCAATTCTTATACTCTATTAGATTATCATGTTAAAATATCTCAACTTGGTCGACAGAATTAGTGGGCTAGTTTAATTTGTGTGTATGGTGGGGTGGGGTGGGGTGGGGGTGTTGGATTAAATTCGGCTCAAGGTTCATTTTTAGGTATCAACGTTGTTATTCCCATTTTTTGTTAATTTACCCAATATTAAGCTCATGTGTTATATTAATTGCACTTCAGGTAGATATCCAGTCCTGAGTATGTAAGGGGTGTTATAATTAATGTCTCACATTAGGTGATGGAATGGGTTGCTTTTTTCCTTATATAGATTTGAGTAATTATTACTTCATGAATTAACATTTTAGGATTGAATTAGACTCAAAGTTCATTTTTTTTTAACTGAACACGATTATCACCAAATTAAGGTTATGTGCTGCTTTGTTGTGTAAGAGAGAGATATGCGCCCAAATCACGAATCGCCAGATTTCTTTCTCTCCAAATTTACAATACCAAAGTCGATATCAACTTTAGATGTCTGTAGGGAATACATGCTTGATAAGGTTTTGTAGAGGAAAACTAAGAGTGGCTATATATATATTGTGGCATTGTCTCCTATTGACTTAGTGACAGAGCTAAAATTTTAATTAATGAATTCAAAATATAAAAAAATTATAAAAATATGAGGAAATTATGGAAATTCAATATTTATTATATATTTTTTAAAAAATTAATTTTATATATACAGTGTAATTATTCGAACCCCTTACTTCTGCCCGGCTCCGTCGCAGCAGCCTATGATGTTTAATAATTGATTAGAATTGAGGGGTCGCTATTATTTTTTTTGGCAATTATATGTATCTGACTTAGGGAAGGTCAAGCCGTACCTTGTTTTCAGAGAGGGGTTTGACTTGTCAGGACTAAATCTTGGGTTATAGCGATACCATAACCATTCCCCTTTGTAGGGTCCTTGCATACGATTTAAAGTTTATGAGTATGAAATTTGTTGTTGGCATAGTTTGTTTTAGTTACTAGGTTCATAATAGATTTTTCTAAGGGGAACTTATGTAAATGTACTATTCCGCCATCTAGTTTATCAAGTATGACTGAAGTATACATTATCTATATACTTCGGCTGTATAGATAGTATATAGATATGTATATGTTGTGTATAAGTATTTATAGTATATGTATATTTAGTATAAATTATACACTGCTTATACACTGTGTACATATTTTGTAAACTAGATGGTGAATGATATTTAGCTGTAATTTGTTCTTTTTCTAATACAAATACATGATTTAAGAAAAAATACTAGGTTCATTTGAACCCATAGTTAATATTGTAGTTCCGCCCTCGGCCCCTAATCTCATATTCTAAGAATTTATATAGGCGGATGTGATCTAGTGGTTAATGAAGTGTGTTGGATTTATGAAGTTTCAGGTTCAAATTCCAACGGAGTTAAAAATATTAAGTTGTTCCTTTTCATATGTCCGAGCTAGTCTTAATGGTTAGAGTTATCTACTGGTGAGAGTTAATAAGTATTTTATGAAATTAGTCGAAATATGTGCGCAACATAAATTATTTGAAAAAAAATAGAATTCTGGGAATGGTCTTTTATTATCATTCGTCACTTAGCTTATTCGACTCTTTTTTTTCTGGTCATATTTGCATTTCTTTCATGCATGCATGGAATGAATGGCACATGGGTGGCCAGGTGGGGTTTGTTTTTTCGTACATTTTTGTTTTTTCGGTAAATGCTGACTGTATTCTGGAATTTAGATGCATGAATCCCAACTAGAAATAGTTTAGGCAAAAAAAATAAAAAACTATAAGTTACTTCCTATTAACAAAACAACAAATAAACCTGGTCCTTGATTGAAAATTGACATTGGTTACTGAAACATGGCTAATTTGAAATAATTGACGGTTTGCCTTCAAATGGGTTGGTCTTTACTTTTTGCCATTTAAAATCGAGGTTATGCACTGGAGAAATTCTTTTTGTAGTATGTATTATGTTAAAATATAAACTTATGTTATGTTTGGATCCTGCGCATAGCTAAAATTTAGTGCATTGGACTGTTCTTAATTAATGATTCATACAAAATAGAGGCAAAAGTGCGAATGATCAAGCTAATTTGATAAAAAAAAATAAAAGGTCAAATCCATCGACGGCCTTTGTTATAAATTTTTTTTACTTAAACACTTGAAGTACTCTTTGTTTTATTTAGACATCTGAGATAGAGCCGAACTGTATCATTTAGATATTTTTCACTGACTTAGCATGAGCATGATGAATGTAATACACACCTTAGTGATGCGTGAATAGCTTTATTTAGTCAATTTTTATTTTATTTTTCTCTTCTTCTTCTTTTTTCCCAACCATTTCCTCAAGCTCAAACTCCTTCAATGGAGGTTCTAAAACCAATCATCCGCTGCCGCCACCATTGTTTTTGATGCGATCACCACTGTAATAACCATTTTCTTCATCCTTTTCAGACCTGAAAGATCACCATCATCGTCATCTTCTCATTTTTTTCTTAGATCTAACAATTGGCACCATTGTTATCTTGTTCGTCGGGAAAATCAGTGGCCACCACCACTTTTTTTTTCTCTCCCTCCCTCCTCTTCTGCTTAAAATAAATAAATTAATAACCACGAAACAATTAGATCTAAAACAAAAAATTAAAAAGAAAGAAAGAAAGCTAAGGATGGACGAGGACGGGAAAGGAAGCGGCTATAGATAGTCGGTGGCGGCTGAATTAAATTGAGAAAAAGAAAAAGTCAAATTTAAAACTTAAAAGAAAAAAAATCAGATTTACAAAAACAAAAGAAATAATCAAATCTAATAACAACCAAAAACAAAAGAGAGAAAGAAGAAATTGGGTTTAAGAGGAGACGATGCGGGCGGAGGATTCTGGGGGAAGGAGGGTTTGGGTAACTGGCTGTGGGGTTTAGTAAATAAATTTTATTTTAAAGTCCTATTTGTCAAAGAAAGAGCCAAGACAAGCTCAAGTCATCCGGGATAAGAGAATGTCCTATCCTAAGAAGTTGGGATAGGATCGGTCGAATAAACAGTAATTCATCTTTGCGTAGATGAAGAATGGGCTACTTCCTCACAAATTGAAGACTTTTACTGATTTTTTTTAATATAATTTTAATTATTATTCTGGACCCAAATGTCACATGTACTCTTTTAATTAATCATCATGCATGTTACCGTGAGTGAATTACACATTTTGTAATTTTAGTTGATTATCAAAAAAGTATTTAATTGGAACAAATCATCGATATCAATCTATTTATAATATTAAAGTAGGCATAAACAAGGTGATGTGATACTTGCCTAGAAATATATTTATTTTTTCTCTCTTTTTTAAAAACTTTTTTTCATTCTTTAGTCTATTATTGTAATAAAGAAAGACAGTAAAAATTATAAAGGCAATGAAGTTGTAAAGGAAAATGAACAGTCACAATTGTTTATGAACGAGTAGTCACAGCTCATAGTGGTGGAAGTCTCCATTTTATCTTTCTTAATTAATTCTCATATTTAAAAAAAATAAATGACTATCATTACTACTCATTACAATAAAGAAAGGCAATGAAAAATTATGAAGGCAACGAAAAGTTGTAAAGGAAAATGAAAACAGCCACATTTGTTTTTAAATGAGTCCTCACAATTCACGGTTTCCTTTTCATCTTTCCTATTTAATTCTCACATTTAATAAATAGTCGTATCTTATGTGATATTGCTTTTAATCTAATAAGTGGGATTAAAATGCGGTAATGAATTTGTCGAATTTTTGGCTAACCTTTTCATATTACATATTAATGGAATGACACAACCTTCCATATCCCATTTTAATGGAGGATATATAAAAGAATGCCTACAAACTCCATCATTCACCAGATTCTCTTATTCAAATACTAGAACATAATAAGCTTCCAATACGTTCAAGCGTAGTCATAGCTACCATTACTACTCATTGCAAGGTAAACTTCGAATGTCAGTATAATTTATCTATTGCTTGCAAGAGTTTACAAAAATAATTCCGTTATATATTTTATGCTAAGTCTTTGTTGAGTTCTCCCACATCGGGAAATAAGTGATCATTGGTCTCTTTATATGGGTTGGACAATCCTCCTACCTTCAAACTAGCTTTTTAGGAGGGGAGGATTGCCCAAACCATATTAGGAGACCAAAGAACACTTATTCCATCGATGTGGGAGGGAGAACTCAGCAGTCTTTTATCGATTCATCAAGATTGCTAAATGAAACATGGGATTCATATTTTGGCATCCAATCTAAACTCTAAAGGGGACATCGTGAGTTAAATTTAAATTCTTTATTATTTTCTATGTTTGTACAAACGTGTCTTCTGTTTTTTCTCTTTTGCACCTCTTCTCTGCACCATATATAGGTAACCGATCATGTGATTTTCTTTGGCATTATACTGGCACTGCTACTGAAATTTTCATCCTACTCTGCTGATTTACAATACTGCTTAATGATCCTACCTTACCTTTTCTTTGTCTGAAAAAGATGTAGGTATCTGATATTATTTCTCAGGTACTTGAAAAAATTCATCGACTTCTGAATTTGTTGGATTGTGCTGACTGAATTTAGATATCGAGTTAACACGATTTGATACACTACAATTCTCCTTTATTTGAATTGATTATTAAACTGAATCTAATTTTAAAAAGTTAGAAATGTGACAAGATAAAGGAAGTTAATTGAGAAGATGTCACAGGAAATTTGAAATAATTACTTAATTCTTTTCAGTTGTTCTCGTGATTGTAGTTTGAAAAAATTATACATCATTTTTTCTCTCATTTTATACGGACAGGTCCCATTTGAAGAATCGAGAGAGTAGTGGTGTTGATTTGTATCAAGAACAAGTTAACGAGAAATAGTGTATATGCACGTATTATACATATTTTGGACACTTGCTAATAATGGGGTTCAAATGAATGTTTATGCAATTCAATTCCATGCTTCAATCAAAAACACAATTTTCATAGAAACTCATTTAGGTGTCCTTTGATAATTTTTAAAATATATGATTCCTTAAGCTTTTCTTATATGAAAAGTTTTATGTGATTCAACTTCATAATCCTTCAAATCGTACTTTCCTTAATCCATAACATACATAATCAATTCCATCATCCAATTCAATTCATTCTTAGAGTAAAACAGCCCAACAATTCATATTACAAAGAATTCACAAACTTGCGAAGATTTGATCATGAAAACTTTTCTTAACTTTCTCCCAATCCTCAATTAAGCGTAAACATACATAGGGGAGGGTAAAACATACCTTAACACATCATAATCCTCACAAACTAGTAGGGCACTTTATTCTAAAGGTTTTCAAAATTAGTTCCTCAAGAATGCGGCAATTCCTACGATGATCACAAGGTTTCTCATGCAATTCTTGCGAATTTAGCTTTGATTTCGACTTGGGATGTTGGGGGTATGATAAAGAGAGACTAGGAGAGGTATCGAGACTTATTTGAGCAAGAAATGAGGGTTCTACATCAGAAAACTTGATTTAAACCCGTAACCATAACTGCACCGACGTAAAATAATGGTTCATTTGACGGATCGTCAAACGTTCGACGGTCTGTCAACCTCCCAATCAAATTTCCAGGAAAATTAATGGTTCAGCGTGGGAAGTTTGATGCTATGTCAAACATTTGACAGTTCATCAATCTTCTCGTCAAATTTTCCAGTTTCCTATTTTCGTCGAAATGTACTTCTTTCGATCCATTCGACTCCCAAACACTTCGGTACCTCTATAAACAAGTTGTAAACCTTCATTATCTTTCTGTAAGGTAATACCCCTCCCCAGGGCTTCGTTATCCATTGACGACACAGCGAAACACAAAGCTTACGAGGTGTAACATCTCCCCCCTTAGGAACATTTGTCCGCTAATATTGGAAATATTCTAACTCTCAACATTTCCAGAATTTTTAGCAGCGTTTTTGTAAACAAGACTATCCAAAACCTGTCAAGAAGCCCAAATATATATCCAATGCCACACAAGGCAACACAATATTAAAATAACATCAATCGGCCTCACACGACCGCTTATACTTGCAGAAATTAAAAAGGGTTCAACCATAACTTACCTTAACATCTTCTTATTGACATCCAAGCTGCACTCATTACGTTTGCTTCAAAAGAAGCAAGCTAATCTATTGAATTGGAGAATTTACAGGTATGTGATGCTAACTCTTTATGTTTGGGAATATTTTTGATTCTCCCTACGCTATGTTTCATTTACGAATGCTACAAATTGCTTCATAATACAGTTATGCCCTAGTTTCATGAATAGTTGTAGAACTTCTATTTTCTAGGGATATAGTTTCATAATTCGTTTGTGGTTATTGTTTCAAATATCATGAACTCACTACGTAATCAATATAGACTTGTGTATTAACATCACATGAGTCTCAGTCAGTATATAACCGGTTAATGTTTTAAGTTCCATAATCAGTTCAGTACTATAAATATTCCAGTATTATTCTCATCAGTATGTCTCCCAGTATATTATTATGAATTGTTGACGCTGAACACATATTTATGCTTTGGGCCTAAGGTCACGTTTTATGCATATGTATTGCTTGGGCTTGAAGCCACAGATTTGTGCACACATATATTGAGCCTAAGAACACAATTTATTATTTCAGTTAACATGTGATTCATCATCCATAACAGGAAGTATCAATAGCTTTACTTCTCTAGTACAGTTCAACTATCAATATGATCAGTTTCATTATGTACTTTTTATTGATTTGGGATGCCCTTTCCCGAGCACCCCACAACTATTTATTCTTTCAGTTGCTTACATACAATACAATTCAAATGTACTAACGTCCCTTTGCATGAGGCATGCACTTCATGGTGCAGGTGTCGAGTTTCATGATAACGGATCTGCTCAGTAGGATTGCTTCAGTATCAGCTGCTTGGTGAGCCCCATCTCATTCGAGGTATCAGTCTATCATTTTATGACTATGTTTCATTAGTAGAGGTTGCCAGAGCCTTGTGCTAGTACACAAATTTGCAGACTCATATTTTAGAGGTTTCATAGACTAGACTAGTTCAGTATGTCAGACATGACAATATTTACTACTTTTAGACTTATGATATTTCTAGACTTCTTCCACTATGACTATTTCAGATTATAAACTCAATATTATGTTTTACATGTATTAAATCATTACTATAGTATATTTTAATGCCCAAATTGATTCAACAATCATGTGATTCACTCGGTCATATGCTGTCAAGCATCGAGTGCCGTGTTTTGCTCAGGCCATGGTTTGAGGCGGGATATATTTCTTAGGGATTGAGATTTATTACTTTCCTTCTGGTCTGTTGCTTCATCAGAGATCTTCTACATAATTATAAGTGTGATGTTGTTAGTTCTATTACATGCTCTTTGGACTTGAATGTTAAGTTAAAGGCTGACATGTGTGATCTCTTTCCCAATCCTGAATCATATAGGAGCCTTGTGGGGAAATTGAAATTTTTAACACATATCAGGCATGACCTGTGTTTTGTTGTCCAACATTTGAGTTAATATTTGCAGGGACTGATTCAGCTTCATCATGTTGCCACTGCTTTTCAGTTGGCTGATGTCTTCACTAAGCTTCTGATTGGGACTGTTCATCACTCCATTTTGCTTAAGTTGGGTGCGCAAGCCCCCTTCAACTTGCGGGGGTGGGGTGGGGTGGGGGGTGTTGGAATTTCAAATACACAATCAGTTGTTATATTTGGTTACCATGTATTTATGTATTTCTGTATCTTTGTATTTCTAGATGGGCCAATTTGTAAATTTCAGCTTATATTAGTTTAGGCCCAACTTCATTTTAGTTTCCAATTTTATGTTTTGGCCCATTTGTATATAAGGACGATTGGATCCTTCTGGATAACCCGATTCATTCATTCTTTCATTTTCATGATTGGAATAAAGTTTTTTCTCTCTGTTTCTCTCAACAACCCTACCTAGGTACTAGGGTTCTTCAATTTCTGCGTGTTTCCGCAATCTTAACAACATTTTGTTGTGTGTTCTTGTTGTTTGTATCAACAATCAAATGTAACTTGGATTTTCAAATTCAAACCTTACCGACAAGGTTCATTATTAGTGTGGGAGTATTGTTGTGAAATGTGAACGAGGTTGACCCGGTTAGTATAACAGGAAAGAAATGTGGGAAATTCGCAAGATTTCCCCTGGTCTTTAATTTTTATCCCTCAATTTGGTGGTCTTTAATTTTTATCCCTCAATTTGGTGGTCTTTAATTTTTATCCCTCAATTTGGTGGTCTTTAATTTTTATCCATCGCCTAAAAAAATGACCGAAAATATTTTTGAGTTTGTGGGTTCGAATTCTAGCATAGTCAAAAAGAAAAGAAAAAATGCAAGGCAATATTTCATAGAAATTATGCCTATTCAGCCAAAGTTGTATATAGATTATGCCTTAAGGGGCATAATTATAGAAATTATGTCTAAAGGTAAAGTTTCGTTGAAAAACTAAGATTATGTCTTGTCGGACTAGTTACATAAAGGACATAGTCTCTATATAATTTTGGCCGAATATTCATAATTTCTAGAAAAATGGTATAATATACTCCTATACATTCTTTTATTAGCTAACTTTACCATCCGTTAGCGATTGTAAATAAAAATACTCCTATCGTTACCAAACTTTACACCTATACTCCTATTTGGATGGAAAACCCAAATCAAATCCAATTCCCAATTTCACTTAAAATTATCCATTTTGAACGGAGCTCATTGAACCCGTTATGTAAATTGTTAGTTGTGATGTTCTTGTATATTTATACAGAAGTAGAAACGTCAGAATCTGGAAAAATAAAATAAAATTTTGACTGATAGCAATAGGATACGATTCTAATTTGTTTCAAGTTGAAATCAGCCCATTTTGTGGCTTAAGAACATGGAGGGTGGAAAATTTATTTCTTGATACTTTGATGCTATTATTTGTAACTGAGGTTCATATGGATTGATAACTATCCTTTTATTTGTGAGACGTTTAAAAAAGGAATATTTGAATTTAATAATTTGTACTGAAAATATACCAATGAAATATTTATTAAAGAGTGGCTTACCTTTAAATAGCAGGCTAAAAGTAGTTATCTTTGCACTTCACCTGTTATAAATCCATTTTTTTGTGTGTGGATTGTTCCTCAGATGCACTGCGTCTTTAGTTTTTGACCTCCGTATATGTGGTTTTTAATTTTTGTCACTGTTATTTATTTTATGAAATTTTCAAGTTTACTTCGCAAGACATAGTCTTTATAAATATTTTTTTTCTTCGAAAATTGAATTTTTACCTCGCACGACATAAATTATATAGGAATTAAGTTATGCGGCATAGTTTTATAGTAAAATTTTAAATTATGTTGAGTGTTGGAAATTATGCCTTATTCATCATAATTTATGTGGATGTTATGATACTCATATGTTGAAATTAAACGCTAACTATGCGTGTTGAAATATGAAATTACATTTTTTTCATATTATGTTGAGTGTTGACAGTTATGGCTTATCCGGTATAATCTGTTGGTTATGTATGATACATATGCCGAAGATATAACACTAATTATACCGAACGAAATTTTAATTATGCGGCGCCAAAAATAATAAAAGTCAAAAATTAAAGAAGTCAAATTTAAAGGACAAAGATTAAAGACCATCCTTACATTTGCGCGAACGTCGCACTTAAAAGTGGTTATCTTTGCACTTCATCAGTTAATAAGACTCTTACTGGACCCAACCAAAAAAAACAAAAGCCCAAAACACTTTTGTATAATATAACCATCAGCCCACATCTCCCAATAACGAAACCCTAGCCACTTCCCCCATATTTTGTTCGTCACCAGGTGAGCAACCCTAAAAAATGGTGTCCGGTTCAGGAGTATCTGCAAGGAGGATAGTGGTAGATGCACGTCACCACATGTTAGGAAGACTTTCATCAATTTTAGCTAAGGAATTGTTGAATGGACTGAGAGTTGTTGTTGTTAGATGTGAAGAAATTTGTCTGTCTGGTGGACTTGTGAGACAAAAAATGAAGTACCTTAGGTTTCTTAGGAAAAGAATGAATACTAAGCCTTCTCATGGACCTATTCACTTTCGTGCTCCTTCTAAGATCCTTTGGCGCACTATCCGTGGGTTAGTTTTCCTTATTTCCTTATTTGTAGATTTAGTTGTACTGTGGTACGGGGATACTTATATATGCGTATAATGATACATACTTCATGAAATAGTAATTAAAATTTGTTTGTAGTAGATTTATTTTGTTATAACTGTGTGTATGTGCGCGCGCACATTCGTTATTTGTAGATTCAATGAGGTAGTACCTGTGTTATTCTCGACTACTGAAATACATATATTTGTAAATACATTTTTTTTTCAATTTGATTTAGAATTGATGAATGGTTTGAAGTAGTAGTTGTTTTGCTGAAATTAGATTTAGTTTATGATGTAGTAGTAACTGTGTATGTGTGTGTCCATTTGCTATTTGTAGATTCAATAGTACTGTGTTATCCGTTATTTGTAGATTCAGTAGTACTAGAAAATTAGTACACACACACACACACACACACACACACACACACACACACACACACACACATATATATATATATATATACACACACACACTTTACGAAATAACAACAAAAATACCTTGGAATCAGTTAGTCTGATGATTTTTTTAGTAACATCTTAGACAGAATGTTCGGAATGAAGTGCTAAAACTTGGAAACACAGTTAATGATACTCCCTCCACTTTCAAATAAGTGGTGTTTTTAGCTTGGACGCATCTCTTAAGAAATTGCTCACTCCTAGAAAACTAGGAGTATTTGTACTAACTTACCCCTAACTAAATGCCTAGAAAAAAAGCTACTTAATGATTCTTGATTATGTAAATAAGGGTAATTTTGGGAGAATAATCCTAAAGCACCCCTTATTTTGAAATAAAATGAAAAGCTTAAAACACCACTTATTTTGTAACGCAGGGAGTATTATAAAGTAAAACACTGAATATTCATTGGGATTTTATATTCGACTATTTTCTTTGGTATGCAGTACTTTTTAGGTATAACTTATTGGTTCTCCTGGTGGCAGATTTTAGCTGGTGTCTGTCTATAAGTAAAAAAATTGTAGTATCTGATGTTAATTTGCAAATACTTTGTATTCGTAATGTATAGTGTATTTTGGTGTGTAGTGTCCACTTCAATGCCATTTACTGAGTTTGTGGGAACTAAATGATATAGGCTTTTTTATCGAGTATGCATGTCATTGAAGATATTATACAATTTACAGATTGAATTTGTTGGGACAATTCACTGATTATAGTTAAAGTTCTTATACTAATCTTTTGATGGTTGATTTATCATTTATTAGATAGTTAGGTTGAATTTTGTTCTCTGATGTGTCTGATCAGATCTAAATATTTTTTCTTAGGATGATTCCCCACAAAACTAAGCGTGGAGCAGCTGCTCTTGCCCGCTTGAAGGTCTATGAGGGTGTTCCACCACCATATGACAAAATCAAGAGGATGGTCATTCCTGATGCTCTCAAGTGAGTTACAAGGCCTTGTGGTTGTGGGTGCTTAATTACATTTTAATATCAATTGTTGCTAACACTGAAGAGTGCTCTTTTTTGTATTTAGGGTATTGCGACTCCAAGCAGGACATAAATACTGTCTCTTGGGTAAGCTTTCATCAGAGGTTGGATGGAACCATTATGACACTATCAAGGTGAGTTTCTTGCTTTCTCCTTTCTATTTGACATACCTTGATTGTTTTGAATATTGAGAGTATACAAGCATAATAAGTTTTCTTGCACATATATACTGTTGTGCCTCAGTTGAATGTGCAGCCATTATTTGTCCAATTGTTATTGAACATGCCTTTGAGAGAACAGAGCAAGCTTATGAAACAATGGCGCTCTAGTTCCGTTGCGGGCATATACTGATTTCAAGTCCTTTCTTTTTATCTCTACAATTGTATTCCATTGATTGCTTCCATAGAAAGGTCTCACATTTGCTTCGATTACTTTATTTATATATAAAAAGCTGTACTTTCAGAAGTTTGAATCTTCTGTCTGCATGTTATCGTGAATTTAGATGGTTATAGGTTTCACAATGCTGATTTCACTTTGTGCTCCACTTACATAGTTGCATTGCTAATTGAAATTTGGATTTCTTTTTGTTTTTGTTTTTGTTTTCTGTGTTTACGTGGTCATTAGCATGTTCCTTGGGTAGTTGCTTACTTCTCTCTTGCCAACATGATTACTACAGGAGCTTGAGAACAAGAGAAAGGAGAGAGCCCAGGTTGCATATGAGAGGAGAAAGCAGTTGGCCAAACTCAGGGTTAAGGCAGAGAAAGCTGCTGAGGAGAAGCTTGGTCCTCAACTTGCAGTTATTGAACCTATCAAGTATTAAGAGTGTAAACTTAGTTATCTGAGGTGAAATTTTGCTGGATATTGAGATTTCAGCTTATCTGTCTTTTAAAAGATGCCACCTGTACTGCATGGTTCAGTTTGCTTCTAGTAATATTTGAGCAGACTTCATTGTTTAACTGCCGTTCCGAAGTTATTTATCTCATGATATGGCTTTCATATTCTACTCCTTGCTAGTTTGAGTCTCATGTGGCTTAGCAATAAGCTTTCAGTTTAGTGATATAGCTGCAAATCATCAAAGAACTAAATGTGCTGCTTAGGCTTGCCAGTTGCAGCCTCCATAATATTTTTAATGAAACTGGAGTCTGAATATATATAATGGTATGAACGTTAGTAATTTGCATTTCTTCCATATGAAGTCATACTCCATGCTGTAGTTCTCTTTGTCAGCAAGTGAGATTGGTCTCTCATCATTGGTAAAATTGCAAGACCACTTTATAATGCTTGAATAATCAATGTGCAATTAAGATTGTGTATAGTGTTATGTCATTCTCATTATCGATCTCGCAAGTCCCTCTGAAATTTGATGCAAATAAAGTAGTTTTTGTTATACATACTGCGGTACCAAAATGTTTCATGCAAGCAGAATGACTGGGCATTGTATTTATGTAAATATTAAAGAAATGCTTGTATTTTGTGGTTTTTTTCTGTGTCCTGAATAGTCGGTTGGATCTAGTGGTTGCTTATGCCGTGTCCTTGTATTTTATCATACTATAGTCGTACTCCTTTAACTGTGATTTATCGGACATGAAGTTTATGAAAAAAATAGTTTTGAACTTAGTAGTATGAAGTACCTACTACAAGCAGTGGCGGATTTAGGATTTTTATTCAGGGTGTTCGAAAAAAAACAACAAAAGCTATATTAAACAATAATGTTATCCTTGAGAATCATAGCTGGAATGCTAGAGATAATTTTGAACACCCTAGGTCTATTGAGCTAACATTTCAAAAGTTAATATATTTACATAAACACAATAAGTTTTGCATACACACTATCCTTCTCAGATCCTACTTGTGGAATTACCTTTAAGACTTCTAACATGGTCAATTTTAGATAGAGCATGGTAACTCACAATCTCCTACTCTAGAATTGGTTGGGTATGTTGTTGTAGTCTAAAACTACAGAGCTTTAAGAAGAAAGAGGTTGTAAGACATTCTTTTAAGGATTCATTGAACCACAAATGATTTTTACCGGGTGTTTAGATTAAATCGGGCGTTACCGATAAATTTTTATTGTTGATATTGTAAATCTGTTTTTGCATCCACATAATAAAGGATACTTTTGCTACTAAAAAGCAGTCATATTGTCAAATTCCCTCTTTCAATTTACACAAGTTCGTTATTACGATTGTATCATTGTAATAAATAACTCCTTTCATTTAAAATCAAACGTTAACTTTCTTTGTCTCAAAATAACATCTAAAAGAAACTTTAATATTGCATTTTATATAACGAAAAAGGTCATTTAAGATGTATCTCACTTATCTGTATCATATTTATGTAGACCTTTTGCTCAACTGTAGTCTCAAAGAGAAAAAGAAAAGAAACTAAGTATGGTGCAAAGTCAAAGCAACATTATCAATTTGGAACTTAACTTGGAGTAGCAAACGTTTTTATCATAGTGGAGTGGATGAGGCTGCTTCTCCCTTAATCAGAGGTCTCAAGTTTAAACTTTGGGTATAATTTTTGTTGATAGGGAGCGCTTCCCCCATATGCCCTACACAACTCGAATCCGGATATAGTCGTGCTCCAATATGGATATCGAACACCGGTGGGAAACAAAAAAAAGAGTAGCAAACGTTTTGATTTAATCCAACAATTAGAAAAATTAAAATAAATATTAATTATTCAGCTGTACCAAATTATCCAATTTCTTTGACATGTGATATATCTCATAAGGTTTAACGGAAAGTGAACAAAAATTAGGGGGGAAATGTTTAAAAGCCATAGTATATTATATCATAGTTATGCTTCATCTCGTGAAAAAATATCAGATTAAGGCCATTTCTCTTGATTAGTACCATTATTCACCTTCATACTTTCTAAATAATTGCAGATTCTACGCCTTTTAAGTTTGTTTTTCTTTTATTTAAACCACTCAAACTTTATTCTTTTAACATATTAGAAAATCACTTTCCAATTTCTCCCTAGGAAAATAATATTTTTTCCATATTTGTTATTGTCCCTACACATTCACTTTCCATGTTAGACTCCAATCTAAATTACAAAAATCGATTAAAGACCAATCAATGGAAACAAAATCTTCCTCAAATATTTTTTTTTCTGAGAAACAGAAAAATATTACTTAAAGAAAATCAAGGTAATATTTTGCAAATCATTTGAATGATTTCCCCGTGAATTATTTTCTTTACTTAGACTCATATTTTCCATTTTTTTTTTCAAGAAAAGCATAACATCTCCTTATATCGAGTTGAATCCAAGTATAGGGCTTTTTAGTTCTTCTTCATCTTTTTTTATTATATTTTTCTAGTAAAAATGGCTTCTTTTCAATGGGTTTTCTGCACAATTATTTTTCTTTTCCTCTTCAATGGTTTTGGTGAGCATGGAAATTCAAGATATCAGAGAGTTTATCATAGGAAAATGCAAATAGTAAATAATTTACCAACGGTGTATGTTGATCCATCTGGCCATGGCAATTTCTCAACTATTCAATCAGCCATTGATTCTGTTCCTCAAGATAACAAGAATTGGATATGTATTTACATCAAAGCTGGAGCATATAGGTACTCTTTTCCAACTTTAAAAACACTTTGCTCATTTGATTTTAGTTATGTTAGTACGTTTATTACTTTAGATCTAATATCTGTTATTAATTAAAGGTCTTTTAGTAGTTATGTTAGTACGTTTATTACTTTAGATCTAATATCTGTTATTAATTAAAGGTCTTTTAGTATCGTTAGATATTTATGTCAGTAGAAAATATATATAACTTTTAGCGCTAGAGATACTAAGCTTCTACAATTTTTGGACTGAGACGGACTTAAAGGGAATGAATATATATATATATATATATATATATATATATATATATGAATGAGAGCCTTGTATTAACTGGTAAAATTGATGTCATGTGACCTGGAGGTCATGGGTTGGAAACAACCTCTTGCAGAAATTAAGTTAAGGTTGTGTACAATAGACTCTTGTGGTCCGGTCCTTCCCGAAGCCCACACATAGTGGGAGCTTAGTGCACCGGGCTACATACATATATATATATATATACATACATACATATATATATATATATACATACATACACATATATATATATACATACATACATATATATATATATATACATACATATATATATATATACATATAGGATTCGTCATTACTAAAAATATGAATTTTTGGTGGAAGTTCCATCAAAAATTGACTCGTCGTTAAGGAATTTCCGATGGAAAGTCTGTTGGAAACATATAAAAAATTGCTTTTTAAAGTAATGTGTACAGCTGTTTTCGACCTGATTTAAAATTAAGGCGTAATTATTATTGTTATTATATGATATGATCATTGACTTGTGATTAAAATTGCATGCAGGGAACAAGTGAGGATCCCTAGAGAGAAGCCATATATCTATCTCAAAGGAGAAGGAAAAAGAAAAACAAATGTGACATGGGATGGTCATGTCTCTATTGCTACTGATGCTACTTTGACCTCTGAAGCTGATTATACAGTTGTTAAGAGCATAACCTTTATAGTAAGACAAAAAAAAATTAAAAAGATTCAATTTCTTTGAACTTTATTCACTACTGAAAAATATGAATTTCCGATGAAATCCGTAAGAAATTGACTCATCAGAAACGTTTCTGATGGACTTTTTGTTGAAAATTCCATGTTTCTGATGCATTCCGTTGGAAATTCATTTTGTTAGCAGTGATTAATTTTTTTTTTTGTTGATAAAATTTAACAATGTTTATTTTTATTCAGAATTCTTATAACATTCCTCCAAAAGGAAATGTTGTGATGCAAGCAGTGGCAGCTATGATTTCTGGAGATAAATCTACATTTTATAGATGTGGATTTATTGGAGTGCAAGATACATTGTGGGATGTACAAGGAAGGCATTATTTCAAGCTTTGCACTATTGTTGGAGCTGTTGATTTCATCTTTGGTGATGGTCAATCTATTTATGAGGTACTAATTTTCCTTAGAATTTTAGAATTTAAATTATTTGCACAAATAATGTATAATTTTTTACATTATCATGTATAATTGACCTACAACAACAATAATTTGCTCTCTATTACAAGATCAATGTTAACAAATTTAAAGAATAGAGTTACACTTTTCTATAACAAATTAAATTGCACAATAGTTTAAAAATGTATTATATTAGTGTATAAAAGTTAAATGCTAAACATTAACCTACTAATTCCCAGAATTAAGGAAAAGGAGGACGGTGAGAAGAAGGTTATTAAGTACTCCCTCTGTTTAAGTTTTAAGTGGCAACATTCTCTTTTTTCGTTATGTTATAAAAAGAACGGAAAAGGGCAAAAAAATATCCCTAAAATGGCTCACAAATAATGTTTTTCACCTTTTGGCCTAAATATATCCTCAAGCTTGTAAGATCTAGTAGCTTGCTTGGTTGGCTATATGGACTTTCATCTTGTTGTTGGTGAATTCGAATCCCACGTTGTAATTCCCTTTCCCATTTTCCCTTTCCCATTTTTCCTTTCCCAACCCTCTATGTGATAAAAAAAATTAAAAAAATATATCCTCAAGCTTTATTTTTTGTTCAAGAATACCCCTTCTTCCACCTTTTGGGTCTAAAATACCCTCAACCTTTTACAGACTTACAGAGCAATCACGATGGAGTGAATACATACATTACCCGTATCGGGTGGTTACACAAAAAAATGTTATTTACCGTATTTAAATGATTTGATGGAGTAAATATATACTTTAATTCCAATTGTTTATATTTAAATACATATCATGCATCTATAAGTTTGTGTAAATATCTGGTGCCGTTAAGTTTTTACCGTTACCATTTTAATTACCCCCTATGTGATAGCTTTCTGAAGTTAAAAATAAGTTAACTTTAAACTTTTTGTTTTACCCGAAATTTTTTAAGCTACACAAATATTTTATCATCTTTTAAGACCAAAATATTTAAAAGCCTAAAGTAGAACAGATGAATTAATTTCATTTCTTAAGGAAAAAAGCACTTATAATACTTTTTTTGTTTGTTTGTTTTATATATGCAGAGATGTAGCATATCAGTAAATGCAGGAATTATAAATGGATTAATAGGATTTATTACAGCACAAGGAAGAACAAAACCTAATGATCCAAGTGGATTTGTTTTCAAGGACTGTGGAGTTTTTGGAACTGGGCTTACTTTCTTGGGCCGGCCATGGAGGGAATATGCTAGGGTCCTTTTCTATAATTGCTTAATGTCAGACGTCGTCGTTCAACAGGGTTGGGCTGCTTGGAATTTTATTGGGCGAGAGTAAGTTCCTCCCTTTCCTATTCTGCAAATCTTCTTGTCATTTAAGTTTTTCACTCAGTATCCGATACTCATATTAGGGTCCAACTAAATTTGGATTCGTGCCGAAGAGTCCCATAATAGGGGCCAAAACATTGTCTAACAAAGGCGATTTCGTACTCAAGGGAACTTGAACCCGCGACCTTTGATTATGTACACCACTGCAAAGATTTTTTACACTATCAATAAATTACTATTTTATTTAACAATGATCCAATGTCTGGAATTGACCGGATGAATATTCAGAATTCACTAGCCTGATTTGTATGGTAGTAGCCCGGTAGAAGTAATTTTAATGGGGTAAAATTCACAAATAGTCATTTTTCAGTCATTTTAATTGAAATAACCAATGTCACGAAATTTCAAATTTCACAATGTTGTCATTGAATTCACTTGTAGAATTTGAAATTTCATGAATTTGATTTTTATTTCAAAAATAAGGCCAAAAAATGGCAAGTGGGCACTATATCAAGCTCAATCCAGATACTTCTTGATAGAATTGGATGAGCCTTTAATATTCATCACATCTTCTTTGTGGTAAGGTTATTTGACATTTTGCCAAGTTATCATTTAACGTTTATCATAGAAATTTATATGGTAATTACTTTTAAAAATGACAATTATTTAAGTATCTTTTTACATTCTATAGAACAAAAACTTTTTCTTAAGTGCTCCCTTTGCAAACATTTCTTTGATCATGCATGTAATCAAATATTTGGAGCGACTTTTCGAAATTCAATTGACTTTTTGTTAAAGCATTAGTTGTAATTTAAATAAACTTTTCAGATGATGCTATTTTTGTAATATAATTCTTCTAATTTTGCCTTTTTAATATAGATTTTTAGTATTGAACACATAGTTAACTATGCCGGTACCCTCGGTCTGGGTATACCATTAAAGTATGACTCAATTAGATGAATTTCTCTAGGATGTTCATATCAAATTTGGCTCAATTATAAAATCATTCTTGTGGGTTGAGTGGGGTATTGTACATAGAGGGGCTATTGTAATATTTTTAGATACTTAAAAAATTCTCTTTTTTTTGCTTTCGTGTGGTCAGAAGGTTCTTTATACAACTTATAAAAATAATCTTGCGGAAATATTAAGTAAAATTCCGCATAATAAACCTGATATCGTCTGTCTCTTCCTCAAAACCCCTCACATAGCAGGAGTTTAATGCATTCAGACTTCTTTTTAGCTTTCTCATTGGCAATTTATATATTTCTTCATCATCATATTTATAACCATTGTTCTACTTGTTTATGATACAGGAGTCAATTGACATTTTCTGAGGAAGATAACAAAGGAATTGGATCAAACACTACAGAAAGAGTGTCATGGAAAGCCAAGTTGAGCCAACAAGAATTACAACAGTTAACAAGCATCTCATTCATTGATAATGAGGGTTGGATTATGAAGCAACCCGTCAAAGTACTATAGTTAATTAAATTAATTACGACACTTAATTAGTATTTTTATTGAGGTGAATGAAAGATCCACGTCCATGTGTCAACATAGAATTTGCCTTGCAAGAATGTAACAAAGTTGCTTGTAGAGACTTTGAATCCTAGTTAACCAAGTTGGATTTTAAATGTTTTTACTTACATGTAATGTTAGATGTATCCTACCCTTCCTATTTTTGCGGGACATATGTTCATTGTTTCAATTTTATCAATTTGAGTCCATTTTCTCTTTGATTGAGATTAATTGTTGCATTATAAATGGTCCTTTTTAATCATTGTTAAGGTTAGTCACCAGAAAATACATGAAAAATATTTTACTTTATACTAGATTATCGAAGAGAAATATAGCATATCAGTGAGGGTTGAGATCCTGAACTTTTTATAAGGCTTGAGCAATCATCCTCTCTTTGAGTTAACTTTTGGGGTGTGAGTTAGGTCCAATGCCTAATTTAACATATATGCAGAGAGGTATCCAGGACTTTGAGCAGGGCCGTTCCTATACTTTTAAGGACCCGGCGCGAAAAACAAAAAAGGTCATTTTTTATTCACATGAAAAAATAAAATTAACTAATTAATCAATATTTTAAAAAATTAGCTAAGTTCAAATGTTAACTTTAGACAATATGTCATACCAAATAACTATGCCTACTAAGAACTCAAAGTTTTTTAGTTCAAATATTGCCAAAGACTTAGCTTCACTTCTTATTTTGGAGTCAGTATCTCTTGAAAAATGCTTTGTCAAGTGCTTTTGAATACACAAATCAATCTTTATGGTGTGTTTTGGCGATTTGGTAAAATTCAGATATAGAATTCTGAAGAGACATCTTTTGGACCTTTTCCGATTAAAGGGGGGGGGGCTGGTTGGGACTTGGGGCCAAATCTGATTTTGTGTTTAAAAATAAAAAGTCTTTCACTGCTTATTGGATTCGAACATGCGACCGCTCACTCAGAAGGACTTTTGAAGGGTGCCCTCAACCGCTAGGCTAGAGCTCTCACTAATAAGATTGGAGACATTTTTAATACATATATGAATATTTGAAACCAATAAAAGAAAAATGAAAATTCTGGGGCGGAGACCCTGCCGGCCGGGGGCCCTGTGCGGCGGCGCCGCCTCGACCGCCTCAGAGACGGCTCTGACTTTGAATTTATGAGTTCGTTATTGAATTCTTGATAAATTATTTATATATATTAAGTGAACTTTTTAATATAAATATGGCGTCGACGCCAAAAGTACTGTATTCTATCAAACCCGTAATCGTCATGCTAACTCCGTCAGTCACTACATGCAGGGAATTTTGCACAACTAAATGCATTCAGAGAAGGAAAATGAAATGTCAACCGTCATTAGAGATTTGCTAAAACTAGTTTCTTTTTTGTAGTTATACCTATTCTTAGTAGGAAACAAATATTACTAAACCTAATTCGTGTGGGAGAGCAACAAACGAGTTGGACTATATTTCGGTCTTCCAAGGAGAACGAATTTTCTTAGTGAAAGTATACTTGTATGTATACACTAATTTAAGTGTGGTGATTACTCGAGTCATACAATAAACGGAAAAGGGCCTAAAATACCTTTAAATTATTAGAATTGGTATAAAAATATCTTTCATCCATCTTTGAGCCCCCAAATACCCTTGTTATTAACGTAGTGAGTCTATTTTACCCTTATTTTTAACGATAACGTTAAAATAAAATAATTCAATATTTATTTATTATTGTCCAGATCTGATTGGTCGAAATTTAAACTCTTTCCAAATTGAAAAAAAATCATTCATGACCCGTATTTTAACCATGCCTGTGTGAGAAAATCTTTACCACCATCATGTCATCTTCTAACTTGAAGCTTCAAGCTTCATTAATGACTTCAATGGAGTTTTTTTACTTTTTTCTTCAAGTTCTAAGCACTAATTCGATGATTATTCATGCTACCAACTTTAAAAATAGTATCACCCAATTGATTTAAACACCCAAATTTACAGATTTAGAAATTTAAAGCAATCTTCAAAAAGCTCCTTCAATGGCGGTTTTAGTTCACTTAATGATTTTTTAGTCTTGTTTAGCATTTAGTTTAGTTCGTGACTTTACATTCTTGCATCTACCCTTCTAGTCTTTAGTTATAGCATTCTTGTGGTTTTACTTGCCTCTGAATTCTTGTTAACTTTAACTTGTGCTTTCACTTTGATCCCTTCTTGTCTTAGGGTAAACGTTTGAGTAGTCTATTATTTTATATTTGCTTTAGTGGCTTTGGTAACTGATG
Source organism: Anisodus acutangulus (assembly GCA_029783415.1). Taxonomy (NCBI): domain Eukaryota; kingdom Viridiplantae; phylum Streptophyta; class Magnoliopsida; order Solanales; family Solanaceae; genus Anisodus; species Anisodus acutangulus. The sequence goes on along the minus strand of CM056492.1, from coordinate 28,510,378 downwards.
GTAGACTAGGGTCATGTTCTCGGTCGGGGACGGGGGCGAGGGTTAGAGGGGGTAAGTGGGGGTAAGGGAGATGCTAGGCTGAGAATAACATCTTGGAACATTGGAACTTTAACGGGGAAGTCTATAGAGCTAGTTAAGATTTTTAAGAAGATGAGGATTAATATAGCCTGTGTCCATGAGACTAAATGGGTAGGACCTAAGGCTAAGGATGTAGACGGGTATAAGTTATGGTTCTCGTGTAGGTCGAAGTATATGAATGGGGTAGGCATTTTGGTAGACATCGAGCTAAGAGATCATGTGGTAAAGGTTAGGAGGGTCAATGACATGATGATGACGATTAAGTTGGTAGTTGGAGGGTCCACTATGAACATTATTAGTGTGTACGCACAGCAAGCGGGCTTGAACGAGGAGGAAAAGAGGCTTTTTTTGGAGGAGGAGGAGCACTTGGTGACTTTTTGTAGTTCGGTGGCTAAGACTCAAATAAATTTTTTGCTCCTTAGGAAGGTTGACATCGGTCTTTGTAAAGATTGTAAGGTTATTCCGGATGAGTATCTTACGACCCGACATAAGCTTTTGGTGATGAACTTGGTGATCAAGATGGAGAAGAAGATGAGAGTTGTGGATGACAAATTAAGAATCAAATGGGGGAGTTTGACCATGGCTAGTGCAAAGGAGATGGGGGAGAGGTTGATGGCCAAGGAGGCTTGGGGGAGTAGTGGGGATGCTACTGGTATATGGGACAGGACGACCAGTTGCATTCGAGAGGTAGCTAGAGAAGTGCTTGGGGTCTCGAGGGGTAGCCGTGGTGGGCATCGAGGGGACTGGTGGTGGAATGATAAAGTTCAAGATAAGGTGGAAGCGAAGAAAGCGGCGTATGTGAAATTGGTAGAAAGCAAAGATGAGGTGGAGAAGTGGACAAATGGGAAACTGTATAAGATGGCGAGGAATGAGGCAAATTTTGAGGTTACGACAGCGAAAATGGCGGCTTTTAAACGCATGTATGTGGAATTAGAGGAGAAAGACGGAGATAGGAAATTGTACAGACTAGCCAAGGTGAGGGAGAGGAGGGCCCGTGACTTGGATCACGTGAGGTGCATCAAGGACGAGAATGTCAAAGTGCTGGTGGGGGACACACATATAAGGCGGATGTGGCAGTCTTACTTCCATAAACTCTTGAAAGAAAAATAAGATAGAGACATTGAATTGGGGGATCTGGAGAAATCTGGTAGGTACCTGGATTTTAGGTATTGTAGAAGCATTAAGGTTGAGGAGGTGAAGATTGTTGTTCGTAGGATGCGCAGGGGACGAGCGACCGGGCCTGATGAGATTTCAGTTAAATTTTGGAAGAGCGCAGGCATGGCCGGTTTGGAGTGGCTGACGAAATTGTTTAACGTCATTTTTAGGACGACAAGAATGCCCGAAGAATGGAGGAGGAGTACAATGATTCCTTTGTATAAGAACAAAGGTGACATCCAGAGTTGCAACAACTATAGGGGTATCAAGCTGCTGAGCCACACTATGAAAGTTTGGGAAAGGGCTGTGGAGATGAGGGTGAGAAGAGGCATGTCCATCTCTGAGAACCAGTTTGGATTCATACCGGGGTGTTCGACCACAAAAGCCATTAATCTTATTAGGAGGTTGGTGGAGCAGTATAGGGAGAGGAAGAGAGACTTACATATGGTTTTCATCGACCTCGAGAAGGCATACGACAAAGTACCTAGGGAGGTTCTATGGAGATGTTTGGAGGCTAGAGGTGTACATGTGGCGTACACTAGGGAGATCAAGGATATATATGATGGAGCCAATACCAGGGTACGGACAATAGGATGAGACTCGAAGCACTTTCCAGTGATGATGGGGTTGCACTAAGGATCAAATCTTAGTCCATTCTTATTTGTCTTGGTGATGGATGTATTTACTCGACAAATCCAATGGGAGGTGCCATGGTGTATGTTATTCATAGACGACATAGTCGTGATTGATGAGACTCGCAGCGAAGCTGGAGGTTTAGAGACATACTCTGGAGTCTAAAGGGTTTAGGCTGAGTAGGACCAAGACAGAGTACTTGGAGTGCAAGTTCAGCAACGGGAGCGAGCTGGAAACAGTCGAGGAGGTGAGGCTTGGTACTCAGGTCATTCCAAAGAAAGGAAGGTTCAAGTACCTTGGGTCTATTATCCAAGGGGATGGAGAGATTAATGATGATGTCACACATCGTATTGGGGTAGAGTGGATGAAATGGAGGCTCGCATCTGGAGTCGTGTGCGATAAAAATGTGCCACCAAAACTTAAAGGCAAGTTCTATAGGGCGGTAGTTAGACTGACTATGTTGTATGGGGTGGAGTGTTGGCCAGTCAAGACTTCGCACATCCAAAAGATGAAAGTTGCGGAGATGAGGATGCTGAGATGGATGTGCGGGCATACAAGGAGGGATAAGATTAGAAATGATGATATTCGGGACAGAGTGGGAGTGGCCTCGGTGGACGATAAGATGCGGGAAGCGAGGTTGAGATGGTTTGGACATGTACAGAGGAGAGACACAAATGCCCCAGTGTGGATGTGTGAGGGGTTGGCTATGGACGGGTTCAAGAGGGGTAGAGGTAGGCCAAAAAAGTATTGGAGAGAGGTGATTAGACGGGATATGACGCAGATGCAACTTACTGAGGACATGACCATAGATAGGGGGTTGTGAAGGACACATATTAGGATAAAAGGGTAGTAGGTAGTTGAGCGTAGTCCTACTTACTCTTGCAAACTGGTAGTGGTAGTGTTATTATTGTATGCCCGCTTAGCCTATCTTACTAATATGTGCAGTATTTCTTTATAGTTCCTTGTAATTTGATTTATGATGTTATGTGTCATTTATTGTACTTTATTTAGCTTATTTTTTACCGGATCTGACTGTTTTTATTGTTGCTATGCTCTTGCTTATGCTCTGTCTTGAGCCGAGGGTCTCTCAGAAATAGTCACTCTACCTACCAAGGTAAAGGTAAGGTCTGTGTACACTCTACCCTTCTCAGACCCCACGTTGTGGGATTTCACTGGGTATGTTGTTGTTGTAATGATTTTTTTTCAAGTATACTCAATCACACTTGAGTTTAAGAACCAAATCTAACATACAAGTTCAAATCGCCAACTAATCTCGAAATTAAAATTTTAAACTGAGGTCAATGTTCATCAATGAATGTCCAAGTTTTATGGAGGTTTCATGAGATTAAACAAGTTTTTTTTTTTGCAGTAATCAACTAAAGTTCAACACAAATATGCTCAATAAAAACTTAGAATCAGATTTTTTCCATTTAATGCGAATTAATTTTTTCTTATTTTGATTTGTAATGAAACGGGTTAGAGGGTTTTTCAATTTGGTTTGTTAGGGATTTATCTAGGGCAGGGCAGGATTTAGTTGGTGGGTTGGGTTAAATGGGTTGAGAATTAATTAGTGTTAGTTAATTATATGGCTATCCAATGAGAGGCTGCCACGTAATAAATGAAATAGATCAGTTAAAAATAAGGACAAAGTAGACCCAATAAGTTAACAATAGGAGTATTTGAGGGCTCAAAGGTGGAGGAGGGTTTTGTACCAATTCTAATAATTTAAGGATATTTTAGGTCCTTTTCCGTATAATAAAAGATCACGAAAGAACTTTTTTAAAAATATTCTTTAGTATTTTTTTTAGCTTCAAGAGGTATGTATCGATTTTATTAGGTTACATATAAGATGATCTTGGTTGCTTAGGTTGTATATAGTTTCAATCGATAATAATATGTGTCATGTGATACCACCCCACCTATTTTTTTATTTTTCAATATTTATACCAGTAATAGAAAATAAATACCCTATAAATTTAGCGGAGTGTCGCCCAAACTAATTGGACATTCATGGTTAAAAAAAAGGAGAAAAAGAAAAAATAACAAAAAAAGAAAAGAAAGAGTGCTCCTTGTAGGGCTTGCCATACTGAGGTTTTGAATTTTGCCCCACAAACCCCCCACTCCACCCCACACACACCATGAGTCACTTGATAAACTAATATTAAACTAATATAATTCATGTCATAGTAAACAAGAAGTTTACTAAAACAAATAGCACATGACATGGTAAACCTGAAGTTTACTAGTACAAATAATTTTATCAATTGACGTAAAAATTTTGGTTGTCCTGATTTAAATCTGATGTGCTAAGTTTGTATTCGGAATATATTGAAGAACTAGAAGATTCTTCAAGAATTAATTTGTTTGTTCTCATGATAAGTTGATTATACTGACTAATGTTGGGATTGAATTTCCTAAATTCTGAAAAATATAAAAGGTGAATAAGGGTCCGTTCACATGTTATGTGATGTCTTAAATAGATGCATCGATAAGACGGTCACATGTGCGTTTATTGTCAACCCGCAGTTTGGCATATGCAAAACTGCTTGCTCAAAATAATTGAGTTGACAACACAATTTTCATATTATGTAATCAAAATAATTCATCTTGTTAATACTGGTTTATATTCAAACTGGTTTAGCATTGAATGCCTCTGATAAATAGCTAAACCATTGCGAATGAGAACAAAATTTCATGTGTTGATCTGAAATATGATATATTGCATACATCAGCATTTGTATGCTTCAGACTAATAAATTATGATAAATTCTCCCCTCACAATTGGTTCAAGGTCAGGAACCAAATGTTTTCATCTAATAGTTTTATTGTGCGTTATATGATTAATGAATCTGCCACAATGCACACGGATGGATTTTCCAAAGAAGGTGAAAACGTATGTTAGTTTTTCTAACATAGGTAGAGAGAATAAACAACTAAAAAATATATTGTGAATTATCACCAGTATGATCCTCGTTCAAACGATAATTCAAGTCAAATGCTAGAAGCATTTGCTGACCCAACTATTTCATATTTCAGCTACAAGATGCTCCTAAATGTCCCTGAAGGTCAGGGTTTACAATATGCATGAAGCATGGTAGATAAATCGGTTTCAAACGCAATAATCCTTGAAAAATGAGAGGAGCAAATGATCATACTAAGGAGGCAATGTGCTCTTGAAGAGCCTACGACATAACACTTCATAAAACCTCGTACGAGGTTCAGGTACCTGAAAATAATGAAGTGATAAGATCTCAGTAAGTTGTGTCTAATTGCAAACCGATACAAAATGATATCTCGTCGACGATATATTTGATACAATATAGTGCGCAATATTGTCTAATATTATGAGGATCTGAATTCTACGTCTTTTAAAGCATATTGATGTAGGAATAATTATCAAGTAGATACATCTTGATAAATTTACTGGACCTACAATCCTGACATGAGAAGATGTCATGTAAATTAAATACTAAATGAAAATTGTCTTAGTCTATATGGCTCACGTGATAAAATTATATAAATTTTTAAAGGATTCAAAATGCCTGAAGCATATACAATTTATTGAAAAACTTATTTGTAATCCATAAATGGATTAAATGAACTAAGGTTGATGTACTGAAATCACCTTAATAAATATTTATTGATGAGGGGTACAAAGATGACTATGTTTACCCTTATCCCTTTACGATATTCAAAATCTTTCATAAAGTTGTGCAAGTTGCTGACTTGAATGTGATTGGAGATTTTGAAGAGTTTTCGAAAAGCAGTAGACTACCTGCTAAAAGAAGTTGAAATGAGGAAATTAGATTGGTCTTGAAGTACCATATATTTGTTCAATTGATGCATTTATTTATCTTGCTATAACTATGAGCATGATATAATCTCTTCCTTACACGGAGATACTGAAATAAGATCAATTGCATATTGTCGATTTGATGAGAGAATTTTTCCAAAATTAGGGGGAAAGAATAATGAAATAAAAGGAAAATTTTGTGGAATAGTCCATTGTTGTCTCATCTTGATTCACGTGCTTCTATCTGTGAGCAAGAGGTCCAAAAGATTATTCACTTGCATAAAATAGCAAATCAAATGCCAGACGCATTTACAGATTTTAAAAGGATTACCAAATCACATATCTCTGCAGAGAATGTCCTAATTCTGATTGATGTCCCTGTAGGACCATCTACTAGTGTCATGGCAAATGAGTCCAAAGCATACCTGAAGCGTGGTAGACCATTGGGTTCTAAGGATCGGAATCCTAGAAAAATAAAAATAAATGGTCAATATGACACTAAGAAAGAATCTCACAAAGAAATGCAAGATTTGATCAATCATGATATTCTTGAAGAAATCAATGAGCCGCAAACTCAAGAAAATGAAAAAATATCAATAAATTCAATTGATGTTATGACTATTTGAATCGCTTGGAAGTAAATGTGGTTTGAAATACCCACAACCTTATATGAAGATAATGCAGCATGCATTGCTCAATTGACGGGAGGATTCAAAAAAGGAAATAGGACAAAAGCACATTTCACCAAAGTTGTTCTTCACACACGAGCTTCAAAAGAATGGTGATATCAACGTGCAACAGATTCATTCAAGTGATAATATGACTGATTTGTTCACTAAGTCTCTACCAACTGCAACTTTCGAGAAGATGGTGCACAAGATTGGAATACGAAGACTCAAGCATTTGGACTGAAGTTCTCATCAGGGGGAGTTAATACATGTTGTACTCTTTTTTCCATATTAGGTTTTGTCCTACTGGGTTTCCCTTGTACGGTTTTTAATGAGGCAACAAAAATGTGTATTAATAAAAATGTGTACTCTTTTTCCTTTACTAGAATTTTTTTCACTGGTTTTTTCTAGTAAGGTTTTAACGAGACACATTATCTATGGACATCCAAGGGGGAGTGTTATGAAATACATATCTTTTGTATGGATGTCCATACACATTCACTAACCTTTTGTATGTTACATGTACCTATTAATTTGGGCACTTAATATTTGTAACATCCATTGGGTGGTTTCATCCTATAAATTAGGATGTTATTCACCTTTGAAGGAAGACAAAAATACACTTAAAATAAGAAGAACATTTCCTCCTCCTCTCTACTTATTTGTCTACATCTCTTGTCTTATATTGCTATTGCTACCATTTTATAACAAATACAATATAAAATTTGCATTTTGTCAAATCAGTAGTCCCCCCCCCCCCCTCTTGCAACATTTACTTCACTTAAGAACAGAACTAACTCATATGACTTGAAAGCATATTTATTGATCTAATTACTCAATTTAAGCCACATTAAAATCCTTCACTTGTTCATTCAATCCAATTTTTTTTTAAAAACCATCCTGAATATATTTAGGAACTAGATTTTAAAGAAAAGAATCAGTCCCAGTGAATTTTGTTAATCACTAAATGGCTTTCTATTTACTAAGTTCTTTTGTATTAAGTAAAGTTTTTGAAGGACAAGCTTTACCATTTGATACAAATAGACAACATTTCTTGGGGGAACAACAATGTGATGTCCTTTAATAATGGAGAAGAAATCCAGCTGTCCCTCGATAATATTTCTGGTGATATTCTTTTGTAACTTTCTTTTAGTTTTTACTCATAGAATCCTAATATGAAATGAGTACTTTTTAAAGAGGAAGGTGTGTCAAATTTGTCCCGAAATTATTCAATTTTATTTTCTGTTAAGACTTTTAGTTCATTCATATCATTGTTGTTATCATATCATATCATACTTGCCCTTACCATTTACGAAGCTCTACATTGAAATGATTGGACTTCACGTCTCCAAATTCTTTGAGAAAAAATATTCATATTTACCCCTCAAATTTTGATTATAATTTAAATTCACCATCAGATTGGAGCTCCGTTAAGGATAAACAAAAAAAAAGAAGATTTTTCTTTATGACTGGGATAAGATTAGACCAAAAGTTTCACGTGGAAGACAAATTGCTCAATTTCTAATAATACAAGAACAAATTTGACTTTTACCCCTTTTTTCATTTTTCATTTTTTTATTTTTAGAATCCTAAATATCAAATGAACTATTATTTTTTTAAAAATAAATAATCTGCAGGATGTGGAATTCAGTCAAAACTAAAAAGACGTAGTGACAACCTTCTATGTAAGAACATATATACACTCAATTATTTACTTCTCAAGAGTTTAAATCTTTTTTTCTTAACCAAAAGTTTTATAAATATTTGTCCTTTGGAACTCATACAGACTTCTGACGAAAAAATAAGGCACAGTGAGAATTTTCTTAAAATATAAATGATATCAATTAGTTGCGATTAAGTTTTAGTCATGCTAGTACGATTACTTTAATATTTGCTCGAAGTCCTTTTTAATCTTGTTAGAAATTTATATGCCAACAAAAATATATAAAAGAACGTCTACATTTTTTTTTAAATTAATAGATATTGGATTGAAGCAGAATTGATATGGATAAAAAAGATTCCTATGGCCGACCTTGCTTGGATGGAGTTATTTGTTGTTTAATTTGTTTAAGTTTTATATATATTTCATTACATTTAGAACTCTAAATTTTTATACTGGTTGTGAAATTTTTTTATTTAGATGTTGAAGTTACACAATTTTATTTATAAATTGTTAGTTGTATTGTTTATCCTTTTTTTTTTTAAATTCCATTAATCTTTTGGCAGCTACATTCACATACAAGCCACCATGATGAATTGGACTTCCGAGTTTTTGGGTAATAGAGAAGGCAAACCACACACGTTGCAAACAAACGTATTTGTAAATGGTGTTGGTGATAGAGAGCAAATAATTCAACTTTGGTTCGATCCAACAGCAAACTTTCATGAGTACTCAATCCTCTGGAACTCACGTCAAATTGTGTAAGTTTTTTTCTTACCCTTTTTATTGTCCCATCCAGTATTCAATATTTACTTTAAGATTCGAATAATTCAGATTCGCTCAGGAATTAGGGGCAAACTTAGAGTGTTGTCTAGGAATTCACATGAACCTAGTAGCTTTTGTTGGAAATTTACTAATGTGGAATTAAGTATATCTCATTATTTATGACTCAAACAATTGGGGCCCCGCACGTCGGAAACGTCGTTTCCACACACGTGCACACGTAGTGCCAAGTATCGCAAATTTTATTAGTGAAAGAGATATTGGTATGTATGTAATATGTTTGAGACATAGAATGATGGACGGTTATTGGTCAAATGACAAAGTATTCCACGTTGGTAAACGAAGGAAGAAGTGTACGAAGTGTAAGATGAAACGAGTCGGAAATCGCCGTTGAGCCGTGAAGGGATGCGGCGCTAATTGGGTGGCCAGTCACTGGAGCCACGACGCTAATTCACAGAGCCAAGGCGTTTCGGAGGCAAAATGTTGCGACGAAAAGTTGGAAAGTTCTGACTTTTGGGCTGGTTTTGGAGCATTAAATCTCCATTACTTGGCACATTGTTGAATTGATGAATTGAATCTATGTTGATGTTGTATCTACTGTTGCATTGACGAAGAAAAAGAAAAAGTGGGAGATGAAGGGAGAAAATTGAGACTTAATGCATTGCAAGTGTTTGAGAGAATATCTCTTCTTTATTTTGTTAAACCAAAATATCTATACAAGCATGTGTATATATACACCTCCACTACTCTAGAATCATCTAATGACTTACTTTTGTTAATTACATCTAACAACTTAATTAGCTCCATAACCAACTTTGTAACTAACTATACCAACTAACTACCTTCTTAACAACTTTGACTATCCTCAATTAGTTAAGGCACTAGAATGCATTTCCCTAATACTTCAACGCCCTCCCTCAAGCTAGAGGACATGAAGATGTTCTTCATTCATAGCTTGGACAGTAGAACATCATTTGTTGTCTACCAAGTGACTTTGTAAGTAAATCAGTTGGTTGGTCCATAGATGGCAAAAAAACAGCGTTGATCAATCATGCTTGTATCTTCTCCCTAATAAAATGACAATCAATGTCAATATGCTTTGTTCTTTCATGGAACACTGAATTTGCTGCAATCTGAATAGCAGATTTGCTATCTGTGTGCACTGGTATTGGAGTCTGAATCTCCATACCAAGATCCTGAAATAAACCTGTGATCCATACCACTTCTACTACTGAGGCTGCCATAGCCCTATATTCTGCCTCTGCAGAGCTCCTGGAAATAGTGTCCTGCTTCTTTGACTTCCACGAGATTGGTGATGAGCCATGCATTACCAAATAACCAGTGACAGATCTTCTAGTATTAACACAAGCCCCCAAATCTGCATCACAAAACACCTTGAGTTGAGGAGTACTTGCACTGGACATTAGAATTTCCAGTCCTGGTGCCTGCTTGATATATCTGACAATTTTGAGACCAGCTTCCATGTGTGACTTCTTAGGTGCATGCATAAACTGACTCAGGCAGTGCACATCAAATATAATGTCTGGTCTAGTAGTTGTCAAATATAGCAGTCTTCCAATCAGCCTTCTGTAAACACTAGGATCTGACAACTCAGAATCAGGATTTACTCCTGATATAGGGCCTGAATGTGATGCATTATTCATGTGTCTGTCAAACTCACATGTTGTAAGCTTCTGATTCATATCCATAGGAGAAGATGCAGATTTTGCCCCTGCAAGTCCCATGTCTGATATAAGCTCCAGAGCATATTTCCTTTGGTGCATGAGAATGCCCTGTGAGTTTCTTGCAAACTCAATGCCAAGAAAGTATCTAAGCTCCCCTAGATCCTTTATCTTGAAGGTGGACTGTAATATCTCTTTAGTGGTTTGAATCATCACTGGATCATTTTCAGTGAGCAACAAGTCATCAACATATACCAGCACTATCACAATACTACTATTTTCCTGCTTGGTGAAAAGAGAATAGTCTCTATGACTCTGCTGAAACCCAGAAGAGATAAGAGTTGTAGTCAACTTGATATTGCATTGTCTTGATGCCTGTTTTAGCTCATAGAGAGACTTCAGCAATCTGCATACCTGCCCATTCCTTTTCTTGACAGCAAATCCTTCTGGAACTTCCATGTACACTTATTCAAACAAGTCTCCTTGCAAGAATGCATTGTATACATCCATCTGATGGATTGTCCAGTGTTGTGCTGATGCAATGGAAATCACAGTCCTCACTGTTGTCATCTTTACAACTGGTGAAAAAGTCTCTTGATAATCAAGCCCCTCCTTTTGATTGTATCCTTTTGCCACTAATCTGACTTTAAATCTCTCCACTTCTCCTGTTGCCTTGTACTTTATCTTGTATACCCACTTGCATCTTATAGCCTTCTTTTTCTCTGGTAGAATGACCAGCTTCCAGGTTCCATTGTCCTCCAATGTTTTGATTTCTGCCTCCATTGCCTCAATCCATCTGTGATCCTTTGCTGCTGTGGAATAGTTCTGTGGTTCTATGTCAAGAGAAACTTTGGCTATAAATTCCTGATATCCTGCTGAAAGACCAGCATAAGCAACATTGTCAATTATAGAGTACAAGCAACTGGAAGAGCCATGTGTAGTAATGTAGTCTTTGTGTCATATAGGTGGTTTATTGCTCCTTGTGGATCTCCTGACTTCATGATCTGATCCTGTGGCCATATCAATACCTGGTGATCCTGAGTTTGTAATACCAGTGCCATGATGCTGAACTGTATCAGGCATATGCACATTCTGCATGTTGTTTTGTATGTGTGGATCATCTTCATGTTGTCTGGTATGTGTTGTGAATTGTCAAGATCCTGTTGACAAAATAAGTCTTCACAGAAAGGAAATTCATGTGTTTTAATGTGGTTGATGTTTTCAGTTATACCTCTTTTGAAAGGAAAATTTGTCTCCATGAACAACACATCCCTGCTCATGAATAGAGTTCTGTTTTCCAAGTCATAAAGTTTGTATCCTTTTTTAGCCGATCCATATAATGATCTTACAACCCTTGGACCAAACTTATCATGCATGTTATTTATAGTAGCAAAACACAGACAACCTAATACTCTCAAGTGATGAAGTTGTGGTACCTTGTTATACAACATTTCAAATGGAGACATGTTATTTATAACAGTGGAGGGGATTCTGTTGATTATATACACTGCATTCTCTACACATAGTCCCCAGAACTTGTTTGGGAATCCTCCCTGAATCTTAATGGCTCTAGCAGTTTCTAAAATATGTCTATGTTTTCTCTCCACCACACCATTCTGTTGTGGTGTGTATGGACAAGAACTTTCATGAATGATACCATATTTCAGAAATAACTCACTACAATTTTGATTAAAAACTCAGTTCCATTATCTGATCTTACTGTCTGAATTTTAGCTCTAAATTGAGTGTTAACTTTTATAAGAAAATTTCTGATCAGTGTATAAACATCAGATTTCAGTCTCATCAGAAAAATCCAAGTCCATCTAGTGCGATCATCCACAATGGTTAGAAAATATCTCATTTCATTATATGTTTCAGTTTTGTAAGGTCCCCATACATCCATGTGTATTAGTTGAAAAGACTTTGATGCTCTTCTAGTGCTAGCAATAAAATGTAGTCTAGTTTGTCTAGCCAAGGGACACACTTCACAGTTATTCAAGACAAAATCAATATTATTTTTGAAACATGCTATTTTCTTCAGGACATTCATTGGCACATGACACAGTCTCTGATGCCAAGTAGATGCATCAACATGTTGAGTTGCAGACATGCATTTACTCAACTCCCCATCTTTATTCTGAGAATCCAGTGATAGTATGTATAATCCTGCCTCCTCATTACCAATCCCCCTCACCTTCCCAGATGAGAGATCCTGAAACACACAACATGTTGGAAAGAAGGTAACACTACAATTCAGTTCTCTAGTCATTTTTTAAACAGACAGCAAATTGAACTTGAAAGTTGGTACACATAAGACACTTCTAAGGACATCACCTCCTCCTAAGTGGTACTCCCCAACATGTGAGATTCTGGCTGAATCTCCTGTGGGCAGTTGCACTTTTCATGTTCCTTCTGTCAATAGGTTATTATGTAAATACTTCTGGTCAGCAATCATATGATTAGTTGCACATGTGTCTACTATCCACTGAATCAACTTCCCTGAATCAGTAATGTGCTTACCTGCCATGTTGGCATTGAAATTATTTGCATTGTTGTTCAACAGGTCAAAAAGTTTTTGATGTTGGTTGGGAGTAAACTGGTTGTATGGTATCACTGCTTCAGCAGTATGTTTCTGACTTGTGAATGGATGTGCATTTTGCAGAAACTTTAATGAATGGTGGTGTGCCCCTTCTTGTCCAGTGTCCTCAGACAACATAGTCCCCCCTGTGACTGCATAAGCCTTCTTCCCTTTATTGTTGAAATTTTCTGGATATCCAATGAGCTTGTAGCAACCCTCCTGTACATGTCCTGTTTTGTGGCAGTAATCACACTTCATTAATTTGTAACATTCCAATTTTGTGTATCCTTTAAGATGACAATGTTCATAATATGCATTGGAATTGTATTGTTTCTTCTGTTTTTGAACTCCATTTCCACTTTTGGAATTTCCATTTCTAGATGTGAACATAGCAGATGATTCCACTGACTCAAATATCACCCTACCAGTTCCTGCTACCATTCTCTGACTCTCTTTCTGATTTATCATGGCATACACTTGGTTTAATGGAGGTATTTGTTGTATCATGAGGATTTGACTTTTTATTGGACTGTACCTCTCATCCAGTCCCATGAGAAATTGTAGCAGTCTTTGATACTGTAAATGATCCACAAAGTCCCTTGACTTGGGGCAACAAGATGAGATTGGTATGATGGAATCATATTCATCCTACATATCCTTGAGCCGGGAGTAATATGTTGACACAGATAGTGCCCCTTGCCTCATAGAAAATATTTCTTTATGTAGTTGGAAAGCTCTGAAACTATTTATCTTGTCAAATCTCTCTTGTAATTCTTTCCATATGTTGTATGAATCTGAATTATAAAGCATTCTAGTAAGTAAGCTCTTACTCACATTCCCCATTAACCAAGACACCACAATTGCATTGCATCTGTCCCATAGTTTAGCCAAATCTCCATGGAAGGTTTCTCTCTTTACACTTCCATCAATGAATCCTATCTTATTCTTCCCTAGGATTTCCAACTTCATGGATCTACTCCACAATGTATATTTGTCTATTCCAGTGAGAATAATACCTACAGACATGGAACCAGGTGCATCAGAAGGAAATAGATACAATGGATGATTGTGATCTATTTTGATCACTGCCGGAACTTCATTTGCTGGTCTACCTTCATTATTTTCCATTATTGCTAATCTATATTTCAATTATGATTCACAATACACAGAGTTTTGTCTATGCAACTCGTGTGAAGTTGTGATAACATCAAACAACAACAGCAACAACAAAAGAAACCGAAATCGAACCTCAGTAACTTGTTCAATCGATCGCGAGTGATATGTTTTCACAGATCTGCCTTTATCTTCTTATTTAAATCTGCATGTGTCTGCATCTCCTTGAATATCAATAACAACACTTCCAGAAACTATTGCATGCATGAATCATCAAGTTCTGCACACATGATTTTGATTCTGGAATTTCTGGAAGAAGAACATATTTTCTGCAGATCAAATTTGTTCAATCGCATAACCAACGCTTTGATACCATGTTGAATTGATTAATTGAAGCTATGTTGATGTTGTATCTACTGCTGCATTGTCGAAGAGAAAGAAAAAGTGGGAGATGAAGGGAGAAAATTGAGACATAATGCATTACAAGTGTTTGAGAGAATATCTCTTCTTTATTTTGTTAAACCAAAATATCTATACAAGCATGTGTATTTATACACCTCCACTACTCTAGAATCATCTAATGACTTACTTTTGTTAATTACTTCTAACAACTTAATTAACTCCATAACCAACTTTGTAACTAACTATATCAACTAACTACCTTCTTAACAACTTTGACTATCCTCAATTAGTTAAGGCACTAGAATGCATTTCCCTAATACTTCAACACACATGAATTCAGCCATTATATGGCTGAATGTAATCCCTCAATAAGTGTCATTACATTGGCTATTAAAGGCCATTAGTTGGCTAGTTGAGGGGTCATCTCCTTACAGTATAAATTGAGGTCTTTGCCTCAATTGTTGAAAACTACACTTAGAAATATTTACAGAATTTTCTAACATCTTCTTATTCCTCTCTAGCAAGTTTACTACACTCAAAGTTCTTCAAGAGTAACACTTGAGTTTCCTTTGCTCAATTATTAAGTTGTTGTTGTATCTTGGGAGACTATTGCCCGACAATGTAAAAGGAGATATACGGGGCAATTTTGTCTTAAAGACAGAGTGCCATCACTCAACTCAGCCGATGGTGTTGTAGTTTATCTAATTGGTTGCTAAGTGTTTCAGGTGTCAACTGATTAGACGAAAGGGAGAATGTGAAGCGGATAAGCGTTACAAAGCAGAAGCTGAAAATCAACTAAACCTACGGATTGAGGAATTCATAGTGATAGAGTGGGAGAATGTGAAGCATCATTGATCAAACGACTGTTCATTACTCACATCAGTCTAACGGTACTATCCAAGCGCAAAGTCGTACGCCCAAAATATGTGGGGCAAGGCGATCCTTACCGCTAATGTGATTCTCAATAGAACTACGCATAAGAATAAGGATAACTCTCTGTGTGAAACATGGAAAGGATCTCACATACAAATGTTGTGATGTGGGGTGGCTTGGTAGAGGTTGGAATACCGAAATAGGTCAAGTTGGACCTAAGACTGTAAATTGCATATCCATTGGATCTGCAAATAAAGTAGTGCTTATCGCCTCTTGGTGTCAAAAAATGTTGAATTCTTTGAAGATAACTTTCCTTGAGAAGGGAAAAAGAAGTAATTGCTCGAGGTTAACAAGAACCCGCGAGTGCCAGACTGTCCGGAACTAGACGTTCCGTATATACAGGACTCAGAAGTTGCTGACTATTCAGAATTTATTATTCCAGATCTACAGAACTCATGGATTCTAGATATTGAACCGAGACAGAGCAAAGAGGGGACAAAGACTTGTTCCATGCCTTCTAGCTTGTATATTTGAGAATGAACCATGGATAATTAACAGAGAATTGTCATCTCAAGAAGCGCTGCTTTGGAAAGAAGCTACAGAGAGAAAACTATATTCCATCAAATAGAACCATATTTGTGTAATGGTTGACCTTCCTCCGGAAAAAGAACATTTGGGTTGTGAAAGAGGATACTCAAAAGTGAGTACAAAGTAGATGGATCTACTGACGAGTATAAGGCCTCGGCTACTTGTACATGTGCTCCCCTGTGAATATCTTAACATCCAGGGCCATTGCAGTCTTATGTGACATGAATATTAAAACAACCTTCTTAATCAGAGAGTTGGAAGGGGAGGATCAGAGTTAGTTTGCTGGACTGTTGGGCTTCTTCCTGAACTTTTATTTTGGTCCCTAAATGTTTACATTTTGGTCCTGGAAGTTTCAGATAAAACAGAAAAAATGAATCTGACAACAGAAACATTGACTCTGAAGTTAGAAAGCCAACAGTTGGGAAAACCAACAGTCTGAAAGTAGAAGTCATATTGAAACAAAAGTCTCTATATGAAAGATATGGGTATCACAGATGACATCTTAGGAATTGGGATTTCTAAGACATCTAACGAACTGGTCTAACTCCAAACTCAGTTGTGAGATAGTTGACAGTCTTGTTGAAGCCACCAATGGATATGAATCATAGAACTGATTGGAATCATAGTGCACCCATATACAAGGAGCGATATGTGCAGGTCACATGTAGTTCAATATATTGTACACACTACAACCGACCTGATATCGGCCTACAAAGCAGATCAATTGAACTAAAGTTCACTCATGATTTTGGAAATAATCGATAGAAGGCGTTAAGTCGGATATGACGATATCTGAAATATTTGCTTATCTACGGATTATGGTATTCTGAATGTCTAGCAGTTCTGGGAGAACACAATGCTGCAAACTGAACATCAGTTATGAAGAACACCAAAACCACAAGTAAATATGTGTGGTGGGTATTGGAAAATCCTCTAAGCCAACTTGCATCGGCCGATTCATGATATAATAAGAGTTTATCGCTTTAAACAAAGCATAAAGGAAGTTGAGTAACTTCACAACTCCTTAGAGGACGCCCCTTATTGGGAGAAACTCGTGCCTTCAGCAATTATACATTGTGGCTAGTCGGTCGACTTCAGGAAGGGCACGGATGACGGCGTCTGGACATATCTGTAGGAGACATGAGATCGTATGGCAGTTGATCATCATAGGTGTCACTTCATTGATTACTAATCAAAGGATATAGCAGACCATTTAACTAAGTGACTACCCGAAGATCAAGAGTTCTGCATGTCTAGGGGAATGGGCTTAAAACCCCAAACAATACGAACATTTATGGTGGTAACCCAACCATACTGACTGGAGATCCCAAGAATTTGGTTCAATGGGAAAAACTAAGCTGCAAAAGGTTCAGTTGAGCGCTTCGGTGGAAGCAAAAACACTTCGGATTATGATTTCTGTTTAAGAAATATAAATCCAAAGTCATTCACGCGATAGACACTAAAGTGCTACATGCATGGTGGGTAAAGGCTAAGCTTCCAAACCTTTAACGATCCTAAAACGATTGAGGTTAAGGTTGGGGAACTTTTAATGATTCCTAACACTTGTGAAGTGGGGAATAACAGGATACCTTGTAGGAGATCACCTATTTAAGTGCGAGGATAGTCCGCCTCATAGGAACGCACTTAAGAATCCAAGTATGTCCACAGCCACAACGGACAGAACAAAAGATGAAATGAATAAATGGGAGGTATTGTGTTGGTACCATTGTCTTGGCTTACATTAAACAATGAAGGTTCAAGACATCACGTTCACCGCGCAGTAAGTAAGTCTGATGGTATTCAACTAGGAAAAGTTCAAAGCGGAAGCTACCTCTCCTAATGCAATATCTTTTCGCTGAAAGATTGCTAAAAGTAGGCACCTTGTGTGTGCGCCAAAATCTCTTTCAAGAGAGGATTGTTGGAAATTTACTAATGTGGAATTAAGTTTATCCCATTATTTTGACTCGAACAATTGGGCCCCGCACGTCAGAAATATCGTTTCCACACACGTGCAATCTTAGTGCCAAGTATTGTAAATTTCATTAATGAAAGAGATATTGGTACGTAAGTGAAATGTTTGAGACATAGAATGATGGATGGTTATTGGATGAATAACAAGTGTTCCGCGTTGGTAAACGAATGAAGGGTTGTGCGAGGTGTAAGATGAAATGGGTCGGAAAGGACCGTAGAGCCGAGAAGGATCGCGATGCCTCCCAGACTAGGCCGCGACGTCGAAGCGTCACACGGCCGCGGCGCTTGGTCGGCAGTGTGGGTTCTGGATAATTAGAGTTGTGGCGCCCCTAGATGAGCCGCGGCGCTAATTCCAATTTTTGGCTTCTGGAGCCGCGGCGCCGCATCACTAAATGCTGCAGAGCCGCGGCGCTTCCCGGGCAGTGTTTGCTCGATGAAATCCCAAAGGTTTGGTTGTTGAGGGGGTTCAATGGCAATGAATCCACCCAATAATGGCCATTACTTGGACCATTATGTTGCTGCATTACTTGGGGGTTAAATGTCATCCATTACATGACAATTGATTGTCATTATGGGGCATTTGAAAGGCCATCTTTCACACCTATAAATTGAGGCATTTGGCTCAATTCTATAGATGACCATGAACAGAAAATTAAGTTAACAACACCACAAATAGATCAGATTCTCCTGATATCAAACCTTCTCTTAGCAATCTTCATTATTCGTGTTCTTCGCTGAGATCATTTGTGTAGGCTTTGCACACTTGATAGTTTGTTGTTTCATCTTGGGATACTATTGTCCACACTTTCGTAAAGCCTATATATGGGGGAAATCTTGTCTTAAAGACAGAGAGTCATCTCTCGACTCAGCCGGTGCTGTTGTGGTTTATCTAATTGGTTGTTAAGTGTTTCAGGTGTAAACTTAACAGACGAATGACTCTAACCATTCGTATTCTCAGCGGATCTACAAGCTACAAGTGTAGCAGTTCATGTTCTCGTATTTTCGAATACAAGTTCTATATTTAAAGTTTCATTCAAGATCAAGATATTGACAACTTGTTGTTGTCCGAATTGTTGTTTATCCTTTCGATCACTGTAATAGTTATTTACTATTCCCGTTGTTGCTTTATATATTCCAACACTTTGAAATTTTTTTATTAAACGTCTCCATGATATTCTACTTTTTAACAAAAGATGCATAATCACACAAAATTTGAGAACGCCCGAAATGTTCATAAATTTACAACTTTCTTGAAAGGAGCAAAGCCAATTAACCCAGATAGTCTCATTTAAAAAACAAAAATAAGTGAATTCAGAGCCTGATCTAGGATTTCATGTTTAAGTGTTCTTACGACGATCTCAAGCTAATATACAACTGAGTTCACAATCAGATAATTATAAATATTTAGTGAATTTCATAATACATATATACATGGTCTGAGTACAAGCTATTGAATTTACGTGAACTCGTAACTTATAAGCTAGCTACTAAGATACCTTCTATACAAGGGGTTGGGCTCGATCTCGCTTGGTTGTACCCCTCTTAATGATTATTGACTTAACATTAATTTCGTAATTGAATCGGAAGCATACTAATTTGTGTTTGACGACATTCTTGTGTTGATTTTCATATTTTTTTTTTTAAAAGTAATTAAATTATTAATTATCTGACAAAACTAAAAATTAACCCCTCACATACGAGTTTAGGATAAGAAGAATTTTTTTTTTCTTTTTTTCTTTTATTGAAATGGCTAACGCACCCATTGTAGGTGTGCATATATCCTTATAATTCATGGAAAGCACACCCATGTTGGGTGTTATTTCATGATACCACATTGTGGTATAAGAATAGAGTTAAACTCAACTCTTGGCCCCTTCATGGTCATCTAAACTTGGAGATTTGACTTCTGATGATAGTTTTTGTTTAGGATCAAGATGTAACACCTCATACCTTCGGGCTATGGGTTGAATCGTACTATGGAAATATGATGGAACTAATATGTGGAGTGTATGAAGTTTTTTCAAAACCAATCAAGGCATAAGAAGGGTCTTACGAAAAATTAAAGTCGAAAGTTACTCTACGGAGCATGTTTTCAAGTGAGTTTGCAGCAGACCTCACTAAATCGAGTTTACGGAAAAATATAAGGAATTTGGAAAATCTCCATTCATGAAAGTTGTATCCCTTTCAAATACCTTTCTATCCATATAAGGCCCAGGTCAAACAGAGGTCTTATTCAAATTCCTATGTCAATTACATCAAGTTAACACCGAATCATTATTTGGAATTGCTAGATTTTGAAAACTCAATTCAAGGACGAATTTGAAATGAAACTTTGAGATTTCTTCAAAAATGTAATCCTCTTACTCATTAATGAATTATATGGAGTTATTATTATATTTTAGATATTTAATGGTTGGTATAATCATGAAATAGGATTGATTTAGATGCACTCCATCAAACACAAAACCCTAGTAATTTTGCTGTAGATTTACCCTCCAATCAGCCAGCTTCCGTTGGCATTTTCCGATAATATAACCATTGGATCGATCCCAAATTTTAACTAAGTCCTAAATGTGAACAATAAAGATCTAATTTAAAGGGTCGGAGCAGTGTAGGTTGAGCTATGAATAGTAGCTACGAAAAATGGTGAAAACTCTTCTCAAGGCCTCGAGTTCAAAGTTTTGGGTTTCTTCTTCAAAAGTTCAGACATTTTCTTCAAGTTTTGGAGCGACTAAGGTATGTAAAGCTTCTATCCACATGTGAGAATATCATTGTTCTTCATACACCACATTTATCCATGAAACACGAAATTCCACAAGCTTATGATTTTTTATTCTAAGTTCATGATAACCCTAACTACATGTATTATTGTATGTCATATCTATATTATCAATTCATTAATTGTATTCATCTATACCACTGCAATTTTCATGAACCTGCATGTAATCCATGTATGCTCGTGGTTATCTTTTTCATGAGCTCTCAGATATCAGCTAGGAACTCAGATTGTTCCACTCTAGGGATTTTTACATGTTTTCATGTCTCAGGAATAATATACATATATTTACTCAGATCTTCTTGCAAAACTATTTTCAAATCATATTTATGGAATTTATGATCTTTCATAAACTATATTATGGATCATATTTTGAAAATCATGGGCGCAGATTCCACTTTCATGTTCATATTTTTGGGAGTAGCATAGATTTACCAAGAAGGCTTAGACGTCTAAAATTAGGTATGACATCGTAGGATAAGGATCGCTCTGTCCAGTTAGGATGATTCCTTCATGTTACCAATTGCGAGTTATTTTATGGATTCACTCATGTCATGTGCATGTCTCACACCCCAGCAATGTATAAGATGTCTTATGATCGGGCCAAGATCAAATGCCACATACCTACGTGGTGGTTACATGTCGATTATACTAAGGCTCTCTCACTTAAAAATGTTTTACTCATGTTACAACTTGATTATGCAGATCATGATCATGTCCATGTTTCAGTTTACAGTTTACAGCTTCAATTACAGTTCACAATTTACAGCTTCAGTTACAGTTACAGTTTCGTAATACTTCATGTATCCATGTTATTTATTTGGGCTACCCATTCCCAGAGCACCCCACTTACTATTCTTTCATTTAGTTGGTTTACATACAAGTACAATTCCAGTGTACTTACGTCCCTATTGTCGGGGGCCTACATTTCATGATGCAGGCATTGATTTACAAGATGGCAGATCTTCTCGTTAGGACTTCATCATATCAACTATTTGGTGAGCCCCACTTCCTTCTGGGAATTGTCATTATTTTATGTCATGTTAAACAGTCATATATGTTGGGGCCTTGTCCTAACAATAGTTCAGTATTTCAGACTCATGTCAGAGATTTCATAGGCTAGACAATATATCATGTCAGGTTTTCAGTTATGTTCAGCCTTATGGGCTACACTATCATATTTTCAGACTATTTTCGCACTTATGCTTTAAAACAGTATTTTCAATATTATTATGATGTTCAAATGTTTTATCCAGATTATTCATATTTTAAATTATATTCCACATCAATACATGTTCCATGTTGACTCAGTCAGTCATGTGGTTCGCTCGGTCATATGCATTCGGGCACCGAGTATGTGTTACGTCCAGGTCCAGGTTCAGGATGTGACACAAGATTACAATATATTTAACTATTTAAAGTTCTAAATAAATAAAGTAGACTCCTAGGTCCTAAGTTTACAAGTCTTTTAAAATTATTTTCCTTTTGAATGTGACATCCCTTATTTTTATACGTTGAATTGCAACGTAAGTGTTACACCTCATAGTTTTATATCAAGTCGTGTTGGCAAGTAACGTAAGTATCCCGATGAGGTACGAGATTATACATAGTTTGTGAGAAAGTTTATAAAGAGTCGACATAAGTCTTATTCAGACAACCGACGTCGAGATTTAAAGTTTGTTGTGGGAGATTGAGTATTCCTAAAGGTGTCACCTATGAAGGGCGTGATGAGATTCTGTAAGAAAGGCAAGCTTAGCCACAAGTACGTCAGACCGTATCAGATTGTTTAGAGAATCAGCTAAGTGACTTATAATCTCGAGTTACCCCCAGAGTTAGAAGTAGTTCATCCAATCTTCCACGTATCTATGCTTCGTAAATGCTTAGGTATTCCTTCCCGCATTACCCCCATTGAAGATGTTCAGGTTACAGAAGATCTATCATACGAAGAAATTCCTGTTGCTATCCTAGATCGCCAAGTCCATAAGTTACATGCTAAAGAGGTATCTTCGGTTAAAGTATTTTGGAGGAATAATAATGTAGAAGAAATGACATGGGAAGCCGAAGAGGGTATGAAGTTCAGATACCCTCACTTGTTTCAGGCTTCAGGTTTATATCAATATTCATGAGATACGATTCTTCTATTCCTATTCTACCTATCGAGCTTAATTCATGTACCTTATTTAGGCGATATTGTTGAGACAAATATGACATGTGCAGTACTGGTGTCGGCATGAGAAAGCTGAGGTGAGTTATGTCTAACTTTTCTGATTATTGCATGCATAGACAGTCGTGTAAGGCCGATTTGATGATGTTATGTTATTATATTGACTCGTGTGGCATTGAATAAATGTTTGGACTGCTTGACAGGTTTTGGATAGTCATGTTTACAGAGAAAACTCTGCCAAAATTTTAGAAATTCTGGGAGTTAGAATTTTCCCAGCATTCGAGGACGAATGTTCTTAAGGGGGGAAGGATGTTACATCCCTTATTTTTATACGTTGAGTTGTGGCGTAAGTGTTACACCTCATAGTTTTACGTCAAGTCGTGTTGGCAAATAATGTAAGTATCCCGAGGAGGTACAAGGTTATACATAATTTGAGAGGAAGTTTATAAATGAGATTTTATTTATTATAAGAATAGACATTTTATTCTGAAGAAAAATTATCTTTTCTCCATTTGAAAATTAATAATGCAAAAATTTGTACTCATGATATTCGATTGAAAAAATAGGATTTGATAAAATATATTCTTTTTTCAAAATACGATAAAACAAATTTATTTGCTTAATTTTTATTTTGATATTGTAAACTCCTTCAAGAAATATAAATTGCTGCTAACTTTTATTTTAAAGAATAGCATCACTTTATGAGCATATCTTAAAGTATTAAGATAAAATCTAACCACATATAGTGGTCATGTTGTAAAAAAAAAAAGACAAAAAAACACACTATCCAATTCCATTAACTTTTGTCATGTGTTTTCACGTGATTATGTCTATAAATAGATACAATATGTTACTTATCATATTAAATGATTATTGGAGAAATGAGTTAACCTTGTATCTAGTTAATGAAAATCCCTTTTTATTTTGTGAGTTCACCGTCTCATCAAGGCCATATACGGCCAACCTTCCATGAAACATTAAGAACATTTTCGTCAAATATTCAAGGGGCTATAGCGTTCTTGCTCCAAATATAGGCAGCCAAGATTTCTCTTCTTCTTCGAGAGCATCAAAGCAAGTCCAAGATTGCTTTGTAGTGAAGTAACGCGTGGGGAAGCTTTAAAGAAGGTGACTCAAGTTTGATTCCTCACCTAGGACCTTCTACGGGCTCGTATGAGCGATTGAGGTTGAATGTGTACCTAAAATATTGACTCGTGGTAGTCATTCGAAGGATTGTACTAAGGTATGTTAGACTAATTTCCTTCTTTGGCATGATTTAACATAAAGTATGTTCCTCGAAACGGTTTTCTACAAAGAAGTCCTAAGTTACTATGATCCTTCTTATTCAAGCTATCGTATCCCTGTGTAATCTATGTTGATCGTATTTTCCATATTCGTTATGCCTCTTGATGATTAGTTACAGTTGAAGAACGTAGAGACAATAACGATAGTCGATGGATAACGACAATAGGTCACTCCGACTCTTATTTTAGTGTATCTTGAGCCGGGTCTTGCATTGCACATATATATGTATCTATTTTATCACACTGCATTGTGCTATAGTCGGTTGTGCAGGCACTTATATGTGCACACCATTGATCAGTTGGGCAGATACCACCGCATCCTATATCGCCGGGCAGTTTATTATGAGCAGACCCCACAAAGGGATTTGATATGATACTATATGGCCCATAGAGTGACCCGATTTTACCTACATTCATATATTCATGGTTGTATCAGTTGTGTGCCCTCCGAGGCCTCTTTTCAAGTTTTAGGTTCACTTATGTACCTTGACTTCTTGTATTGCATTCTTGTTTACTTATGTTGCATGCCTTACATATTCAGTACAGCTTTTGTGTTGACGTCCCTTTTTGGGGGGGCATTGTGTTCATGCCCACATATACATATAGGCAGGCACATGTACCTCCCTAGTAGGATACTTGCTTTCAGTTGTTGATAGTCGCACTCCACTTCTCCGGAGTTGCTGGTTGGAGTCGCTAGGTACATATACATATATTTTGGCATTTTGGGTAAGTCGGGGTCCTGTTCCGATCAGTTGTATTATAGTACTCTTAGAGGCTTGCAGACTAGTATCATTGTGTATTCATCTTGTCTGGCCTTGCCGACCTTCTTGTTAGTTGTTGATACTCTTGATATGGCCTTGTCGGCCTCAGTTATGTATGTGTGTATATATATATATATATATATATATATATATATATATACTGTTGTTGGGCCTCTTCTGCTTGCAGGTTGCACATTCTTATTATGTTATAATTATTTGGAGGTCTTGTCGGCCCCAGTTACATGTTAAAGATTCCAGGTACTACAATGGTATGCTCGAGCCTTTTGGTGATAGGTAATGGCCACCCCTAACCCCCCTCCTCTCCCCACCTACCAAGGTTGGGGTGTGACAAACTTGATATCAGAGCAGGTTAGTCCTTGGGAGTCTGCAAGCCATGTCTAGTAGTCTTTTTTATGGGTGTGTTGTGCACCACACGTATAAGTAGGAGGCTACAGGATATTTATGATGATTACCTTTCTTCTTGATCTATATTGTGAAGTAGAGCTGAGTCGTAAGTATTTATTCATAACCTTCATTTTGTTTACCTTCTCAGCGATGCCTACTACTAAATAACATGCGGCTACACATTTTATACAAAGATTAGACGAGGAGGCGGGAGAAGGCACCAGTCAGGCGCCGCCCGCTAATGTAGATCAACATGAGCCTCAGAACGAGGCAAATTCTCAGGCTTCCAGAGTATAACCCCCCACCTCCTAAAGGACATAGAGGAGTTGATATACCTCTAGTTCCTCCTCTGGTTGCTCTTGATCAAGATTTAGGCATATGGAGTATTGTACAACTATTGACTCGATTAGTGGCCTCACAAGCCCATCGTCAGACCCCCGGTACCGCCGATAGAGATGTTAGTGCGAGAGTTCGTGATTTCATCAACCTGGACCCTTCGGGTATTCACAAGGATTGATCCTAATGCAGACCCGCAGAATTTTCTAGATCGGATGCAGCGGACCTTGCGAGTTATGCATGCCACTGACACTAAGTCATTGGAGTTTGCTTCTTATAGGTTGCAAAATATTGTCACCACTTGGTATGAGACCTAGGAGTAGTCTAGAGGGCCTCATGCCACACCAGCAGGATGAAGGGAGTTTTCTGAGGCATTTTTGCAGCAATATTTGCCTATTGAGCTTCGCCGGGATAGGCAAGACAGGTTTCTACGTTTAGAGTAGGGTAATATGAGTGTCTGGGAGTACAGTATGTAGTTTAACTCCTTATCTAAGTATGCTCTTACAGTTGTGGCAGAAAAGTGACAGAGTATGGTGGTTTAGGACCACACTTAGTTAATGAATGTATTGCGGCTTCTTTGAATCCAAATATGGATATTGCTGGCATTTAGGCCTACGCACAAAACTTGGAGGATCATAAAAGACAGCAACAGGTTGATTGAGAGCGAGATAGGGGCCAACATAAGAGGGCCCGATCCGCTGGTGATATAGGAGGCTTCAGAGGTATGTTTAGGCCATAGTTCTCTAGGCGCCAATATTATCCAGTAACTAGTGTACCACCGCAGTTTCAGGGCCAACATCGTGACCGTACCACTTATTTTGGTTAGGGTCAGAGTTTGCGTACATAAGGCCCGCAATACAGAGGCGAGTCCAGTCAGGTGAGACCTCTATTTCCCTATTATAATCGGTGTGGTAGAACTCATTATGGGCAGTGTCATCAGGGTTCGGACGCGTGCTATCAGTGTGGGAATCCAGGTCATATTATGAGGTTTTATCCATTAAGAAGTGGATGTGGTATGGCCTAGCCGATAGGATCTATGGTAGCTTCTTCTTCATCGGTACGCCCTCCTAGGAAAGGTACGCATACATCGGTTGGTAGAGGTAATGGCAGAAATTGAGCATCCAGCTCAGGCGGTCATCAGAACTGCATCTATGCATTGTCAGGTCGACAGGACCTCGAGTCGTCTCTAAATATATTATTTTTCTTTTCCCTTGATGTGTATGTTTTGATAAACCCAGGCTCCACATTGTCGTATATTACTCATTTTATTGCGAGCAAGTGTGGTAAAGAACCTAAATCATTACGCAAGTCCTTTGAAGTGTCTACGCCTGTGGGTGAGTCTGTGATTGTTAGGTGAGTATATCGAGGTTGTGATATGATAATTTATGATCGTCACACTTTAGCTGATTTAAATAAATTAGAAATGATGGAATTTGATGTTATAATGGGTATAGATTGGTTGGCTTCGTGTTACGCTAATGTGGATTATTGGACGAAAGTTGTCCACTTTAATTTTCCAGGGGAACCCATTATTGAATGGAAGGGAAATGTCGCAACACCTAAATAGAGGTTTATTTCCTACATTAAGGCTTAGAAAATGATTACGAAGGGATATATCTATAATTTAGTACGAGTCCAAGATGCGGAGGCACAACCTCCAACCCTTCAATGGATTCGGTCCCTGTTATTAATGAATTCTCTGATGTATTTCATGAAAAGCTTCCTGGCATTCCTTCCGAAAGGGAAATTGATTTTGCCATCGACGTGCTTCCTAATACTCAGCCTAAATCTTTTTCGCTATACAGAATGGCCCCTGTTGAGATGAAAGAATTGAAAGCACAGCTGAAATATCTCCTGGAGAAAGGCTTTATCATGCCCAATACATCCTCGTGGGGTGCGCCAGTGTTATTCGTTCGTAAAAAAGACGATTCGTTAAGAATGTGTATAGATTACCGTTACCTGAACAAGATAACTATTAAGAACAAATATCCGCTTCCTAGAATCGATGACTTGTTTGATCAATTGCAAGGCGCAAAGTATTTCTCAAAGATTGATCTTACATCTGGGTACCATCAGCTAAAGGTTGAGGAGAAAGATATTCTCCAGACTACCTTCAGGACCAGATATAGTCATTATGAGTTTCTTGTCATGTCCTTTGGTCTTACTAATGTACCGACGGCTTTTATGGATTTGATTAATCGGGTATTCCAGCCGTTTCAAGACATCTTTGTGGTTGTATTTATCGATAATATTCTGGTGTATTCTCGATCAGAGGCGAAGCACGCAGATCATTTTGCGAGCGGTATTATAGACACTACAGGATCGTTAATTTATATGCTAAGCTCTCTAAATTCGAGTTATGGTTGAACTCATTGGCTTTTGTTAGGCATGTAGTATCAGATAAAGGCATCAAAGTCGATAATCAGAAGATTGAGGCAATTAAAAATTGGCCGAGGCCCACAACTCCAACTGAAGTGTGTAGTTTCTTGGGCTTCGCTGGTTACTATCGATGGTTTGTAGAAAGTTTCTCTTCTATGGACGCTCCACTAACAAAGTTGACGCACAAGGCAGCTAAATTCCAGTGGTTAGATGCTTGCGAATAACATTTTCAAGAGTTGAAAAATAGGTTAACATCAGCACATGTTCTCGCACTTCCTGAAGGATCACAAGGTTACATGGTATATTGTGACGCTTTCAGAATGGGATTTGGTTGTGTCCTGATATAGCACGATAGGGTTATTGCATATATTTCAAGATAACTGAGGAAGGACACGTAGAATTACCTGACTCGTGATCTTGAGTTGGTGGCTCCTATATTTGCCCTGAAGATATGACGCCATTATTTATATGGAGTTCACGTTGACCTGTATACAGATCACAATAGTTTGCAATACATCTTCAAATAGAAGGAGTTGAATCTAAGGCATCGAAGATGTCTCGAATTACTAAAAGACTATGATGTTGATGTCTTGTACCATCCCGACAAAGCGAATGTGGTAGCCGATATGTTGAGTCATAAATCTATAAGCATTCCAAGGCATATGGAAGTCGACAAGTTGGAAATGACCAAGGATCTGTGTTGATTAGCTAGTTTGAATGTACGATTGCATGATGCAAGTTACGGAGGTGCCATAGTTCAGAATACCTCTGAATCCTCATTAGTGACAGAAGTAAAAGCGAGGCAATTCGATGATCCAACATTGATCAAAATTAAAGAAGGAATCCCCTTTCAGAAGAAGCAAATGTTCGAGCTAGCATATAATGGAGTTCTTAAATATAAGGGTCGATTATGTGTGCCCGATATTGGGGGACTTCGAGGGCAAATTATGATAGAGATTCACTAGTCCAGGTATTCTATCCATCCTAGCTCTACTAAGATGTACCATGACCTTCGGCAGATATACCGGTGGAACGATATGAAGAAGAATATTGTAGAATTTGTAGCTCAGTGTCCAAATTGTCAGCAAGTCAAAGTTAAGCACCAGAAACTTGGAGGGTTGCTTCAGAATATTGAGATTCCAACATGGAAATTGGAGACAATCAACATGGATTTCATCACAGGGTTACCTAATTCTCGTCGGAAGTTTGATTCCATCTGAGTTATCATTGATAGACTCACAAAGTTAGTGCACTTTCTACCTGTCATAACCACTTATTCAACTGAGGATTATTCCATGTTATATATTAGAGAGATAGTCTAACTTCATGTGGTTCCGGTTTCTATTATATCTTACAGATGGGCTCAGTTTACAGCTAATTTCTGGAGGTTCTTTCAAAAAGGCTTGGGTACTCAGATTAGTCTTAGCATAACTTTCCATCCGCAAATAGACGGGCAGGCCTAACGCACTATTCAGACACTTGAGGATATGTTGTGAGCTTGTGTTTTAGACTTCAAGGGAAGTTGGGAGGTCCATTTACCGCTCATTGAGTTCGCCTACAATAACAGCTACCATTCTAGTATCTAGATGGCACCATATGAAGCCTTGTATGGGTGGAAGTGCATATATCATGTCGATTGGTTCGATGTGGGTGAAATGAAGTTGTTGGGACCTGATCTAGTACAACAAGCTGGAAAAAATGTGAAAGTGATTCATGAGAAATTGTTGACGGCTCAGAGTCGATAAAAGTCTTATTCAGACAACCAGCGTCGAGACTTAAAGTTTGTTGTGAGAGATTGAGTGTTCCTAAAGGTGTCGCCTATGAAGGGCGTGATGAGATTCGGTAAGAAAAGAAAGCTTAGACACAGGTGCGTCAGATTGTATCAGATTGTTCATAGAATCGGCTAAGTGACTTATAATCTCGAGTTATCCCTAGAGTTAGAAGCAGTTCATCCAATATTCCACGTATCTATGCTTCATAAATGCTTAGGTGACCCTTCCCGCATTACCCTCATTGAATATGTTCAAGTTACAGAAGATCTGTCATACGAATAAATTCATGTTGCTATCCTAGATCGTCAAGTCCATAAGTTACGTGCTAAAGAGGTAGTTTCGGTAAAAGTACTTTAGAGGAACAATAATGTATAAGAAATGACACTAGATACCCTCACTTGTTTCCGACTTCAGGTTTATATCGATATTCATGCGATATAGTTCTTCTATTCCTATTCTACCTATCGAGCTTAATTCATGTACCTTATTTAGGTGATATTGTTGAGACAAATAAGGCATGTACAACACCGGTGTCGACATGAGAAAGCTGAGGTAAGTTATGTCTTAACGTTTTCTGATTATTACATGCATAGACAGTCGTGTAAGGCCGATTTGATGATGTATGTTATTATATTGCCCTATGTGGCATTGGATATATGTTTGGCCTGCTTTTCAGGTTTTGGATAGTCATGTTTACAGAGAAAATTTTGCCAAAATTTTAGAAATACTGAGAGTTAGAACCTGGCTAATTCTCAAGCTTCCGGAGCAGCACCCCCACCACCTCCTGAAGGGCATAGAGGAGTTGATGTACTTCTATTTCCTCCTCCGGTTGCTCTTGATCAAGATTTAGACATGTGGAGTGTTGTATAACTATTGACTCGATTAATGGCCTCTTAAGCACATCGTCAGACCCCCGGTACTTCCGATAGAGTTGTTAGTGCGAGAGTTTGAGATTTCATCAACTTGGACCCTCCGGTTTTCACAAGGATTGTTCATAATATGGACCCGTAAAATTTTCTGGATCGGATGCAGCGGATCTTGCGAGTTATTCATACCACCGACACTGAGTTAGTAGAGTTTGCTTCTTATAGGTTTCAAGATGTTGATGCCACTTGGTATGAGACCTGGGAGAAGTCTAGAAGACCTCATGCCCCACCAATAGGATAGAGAGAGTTTTCTAAGGCATTTTTGCAGCAGTATTTGCCTATTGAGCTTCGCCAGGATAGGCAAGACAGGTTTCTACGTTTGGAGCAGGGTAACATGAGCGTCCGGGAGTATAGTATATAGTTTAGGCGTCCGGGAGTATAGTATATAGTTTAAGCGTCCGGGAGTATAATATATAGTTTAAGCATCCGGGAGTATAGTATGTAGTTTAACTCCTTGGCTAAGTATGCTCCTACAGTTGTGGCGGAGATGAGTGACAGAGTATATTGATTCGTGGGTGGTTTGGGATCACACTTGGTTAATGAATGTACTACGGGTTTTTTGAATATAAATATGGATATTGCTCGCATTCAGGCCTACGCACAGAACTTGGATGATCATAAGAGGCAGCAATAGGTTGATCGAGAGCGGGATAGGGGCTAGCATAGGAGGACCCAATCCGCGGGTGATACATGAGGCTTCAGAGGTGTGTTTAGGCCATAATTCTCTAGGCGCCCATCTTATCCGGCGGCCAGTGCACCACCATATTTTTAGGGTCAGTGTCGTGATCGTACCACTTATTTTGGTCATGGTCAGAGTTCGCGTACATCAGGCCCGCAATACAGAGGCGAGTCCAGTCAAGCGAGACCTCTATTGACCTATTATGGTCGGTGTGGTAGAACTCATTCTGGGCAGTGTCATCAGGGTTCAGACGCATGTTATTCGTGTGGGCTTCTAGGTCATATTATGAGATTTTGTCCATTGAGAGACGGAGGGGGTATGGCCCAGTCAACAGGATCTGTGGCAGCTTCTTCTTCATCGGTACGCCCTCCTAGGAAATGTACGCATACATCGATTGTAGAGGTAAAGACAGAAGTGGAACATCCAGCTCAGGCCGTCATCTGAACGCATCTATGCATTGTCAGGTCGATAGGACCTCGAGTCGTCTCTAGATATATTATATGTATTTTCCCTTGATGTGTATGTTTTGATAGACCCAGGCTCCACATTGTCGTATATTACTCCTTTTTATTACGAGCAAGTGTGGTAAAGAACCTGAATCATTACGCAAGTGCTTTGAATTTTCTACTCATATAGGTGAGTATGTGATTATTAGATGAGTATATCGGGGCTGTGATGTGATAATTTATGACCGTCACACTTTAGCTGATTTAAATAAATTAGAAATGATGGAATTTGATGTTATAATGGGTATGAATTGGTTGGCTTCTTGTTACGCTAATGTGGATTATTAGACGAAAGTTGTTCACTTTAATTTTCCAGGGGAACCCATTATTGAATGGAATGGCAATGTCACAACACCTAAATAGAGGTTTATTTCCAACCTTAAGGCTCAGAAAATGATTATGAATGGATATATCTATCATTTAGTACGAATCCAAGATGCGGAGGCACAACCTTCAACCCTTCAGTCAGTCTCTGTTGTTAATGAATTCCCTGATGTATTTCATGACAAGCTTCCTGGAATTTCTCTCGAAAAGGAAATTGATTTCTCCATTGACGTGTTTCCTAATACTCAGCCTATATTTATTCCTCCGTACATAATGGCCCATGCTGAGATCAAAGAATTGAAAGCACAACTAAAAGATCTCCTGGAGAAAGGTTTATCAGGCCTAGTACTTCCTCGTGGGATGCGTTGTTGACACCCAATTTTGTCCCATCTTTTTGGATTTTATTTGCAAATTTTAATATTTTTGACACTTTAAGACAATTTTAAAATATAGACATATATATGTATATATATCATTATTATCATTTATTATTTTCATTTTTTAATGTCATTTGCATTTTAATATCATAATCATACTTTTATCATAATATTATATGTTATTTTATTTTTCGCAAAACGGCATCGCATTTTTATATTTTTATTATTTTAAGCATCAAGCATTTCACAAATATTATATTTTTATCATATTGTCATCTTTACAATTTATAATTTTTGCAAAGCTTTTTTTTATTTTTTTTTATATATAATAAAACCCTTTTTATATTTTTAAACCCATAACCCATTTCATTTCCCCCAAACAATTTCTACTCAACCCAAAACAATTCCTACCCAACCCAAACTAAAACCCATTTCGTCCAAGCCCAATCCATCACCCATTTATTTCCCCAACCCAAAACAATTCCAAACCCCTCATCCGAAGCCCATCCGAATCGGCCCACTCGTCCAACCCATTATCCCATTTTTTATCTACCCCTTTAAACCTAAAACATTCATTCCACACACCCCTAAAAAATTTCAGCCGCAACATCCATATATCTCTCTCACTCTCTCACTCTCTCACTCTCTCACTCTCTCACTCTCTCTCTCTCTCTTCTCTTCAACCCCATCAGCCGCAACACCCCATGCCCCGACCCGACGTCGCCGGCCACCACGACGCCACACCCCATACCGGCAACACCACGTCGCCGGTCATGACACCCTCACCACTACCATACCCACAGTCGACAACCCCCCATACCCGTGACCCCTACACGCCGGTCACCTCACCCACTGCCGCCACCAGTCGCCGCACACACCACCACGACCCATACCCCTAACCCCCGTCGCCGACACCACCAACCAACCCATATCTACACCACCTAAAATCCGAAAACCCATCCATAAAATACCCCTTTTTTGTTCACTGTTTGGGGGTCGATTTTGTGGATTTTTTGTCCGAAAATAGGGAGGTTTGGTCGGAGCTTATGTCGGAAATCGGGAGCCTTTTTTGCTCACTGTCGGGTCGGGTCGGGTCAACCCGATTTAGGTAAGTTTTCCATATTTTTATGCTTTTATATCTCCTTGTTGGTTATCTGAAGAATTGAAAAAAAGTTGTTCCGGGTCGGTCCTTTATTCGGTCGGGTCGACCCGGTTTGAATGAATTTCCAGATTTTTATATTTTATGTGTGCTGTTGGTTACCTGAAATTTGGAGAAAACCGATTCGGGTTGAAAAACATCCGGTTCGGGTCGGGTCACTGACCCGGGTCGGTCGACCCGGGTCGGTTAATTTCCAGATTTGTGTGTGTATATTGTGTTGTTGTTTACCTGGAATTTTGGAAAGAATTGATTCGAGTCGTGACTGTTCCGGGTCGGGTCATCGATTCGGTGTCGGGTCGACCCGATTTGGATAAATTTCCAGATTTTATTTTTATATATATTGTTGTTGGCTATCTGAAAATACAAGAAAGATTGATTCGGGTCTGATTTCTGTTTCGGGTTGAGTTTTGCTGATTCGGGTCGGGTCAGCCCGGGTCTTGTAATAATTCCATTTTTTGGATTTTAATATTTTGTTGTTGGTTATCTGAAAAATACAAAAAAAAATGTTTGATTCCGTGTCGGGTCAACCCGAAATCCGGGCCGGATCACTGTTCAGTGTCGGGTCAAAATTCCAGAATTCGGGTCGGACATCTTAATTGAAAATTGTTGGTTTATTTTGGCATTTAAATATTCATACACGGATATCTTGTATTTTGCTGTTTTATCATTTTAACTAATACTGCATTTTGGCCGATGAAATTAAATTCGAGGCCGCGCTTTTTTTTTGTTTCGTTTCTCAGTTTTCTGTTTACTGTTTTAAACATCCGTGCAACGGATATTTTGTTGTTTTACTGTTTTATTGTTTTTAACTAATATTGCATTTAGGCCGATGAAAAAATATCCGTCGATTTTTGAGGCCTCCACAGTTGTAAAGACGGAAAATAAAGCTTCTGGGCAAGGATGAAACTTAAATCTTTTCCACCCGAGAGACCAACATGTTCGATAGGCAAGGCAACTAAAATGACCAACGAGTCATATGTTCGCAACCACGACGTGATTGGAATGATCTTTTCAAAATTTAAGTCTGAGCCCTCCGTAATAAAAACATTTATTGTTTTGGATACGGATTTGAAGTTATGTATATTTAATTGTTTCTAACCGTTTATTCTTGACAGCTTGCAAAGATAAAGTCAAAGAAGGCAAATACGCCCCGAAGATTACTTATTTTTGTTGTTGTCATTTACTTTCTTAATTCAGCTTTATTTCATTCTGTATTGTAATATTATTGTACTCGTGAAATTATTGAAATGTTTAGAATAGGCAAACATAGAATTAATTAATAGGGTAGTCTAAAACTTGAAACCCATTGCTAGTTCTTTTATTTTTAGGCTCGGTTAGTTTTAAAATTGTTAATCGCTAGTTTATCTATTTTTAGGCCGGTCGCCCATAAGAAATCACATTGCATACATCTTTATTAATTTTCATACGAATGCATATTCATATTCTTTTTTAGCTTTACATGTATATTATTGTCATACAAATGCATGCTTGTACAAATGCATAATTTCATTAAATACTTGCAACATTATTTTTATACTTGTAAAACATGCACTTTTAACATAATAATTAACCTGAGTTTGATCGGATAATCGCAAGTTAGCGGATCTTAAAGGATGCCTAACCCCTTTCCTTTAGGATAATAAAGAACCCTTACCTAGAATCTCATTAGTTTTGCAGACCACAAAATTGGAGTTATTTTACAGCTTTTAGTTAGAATTTAGGTGCCCTAATTCACCTTAGAATAATTAGGTGGCGACTCCTCAAAGCAAGCATTTTTATCCAATCCAGAGGTGATCGATGCCATCGCGTCGCGAAGCCCGCAGGTCAAAATCGGGTACGACAGCATGGCGACTCCGCTGGGGAGATTCAGGTTCTTAACCATAGTAAGTTCAGGTTAATTATTATTGCGCTTTATTTTGCTTCTTATTTATTCCGCTGCTTCTAATTGTTTCCTTTTTGAAATTTTGTATGTTTAACTTCTTTAATTGCTATATTCTTTTATTGCTTTTCTTAAATTGGCATTCCGCTCATATTTCTCCCACTATGGAAAATTGACACTATCACACATTACACGCGAGGTGTGTTTTGCGCACCCGCAAATTCTTTCAAATTACCAAATTTTAAGAGAGTTGGCGTATGCGCGGAGTGTCCGGACCATCCGGAGGCCGCGTAGCCTTCTCACTCGAGTAGTCCGCTCGGGAACCTTGAGTCCAGTAAGCCTAATCTTAGTAAATTTAGGATAGAGCTATACCCTTTTATTTTTAATCATGCATACATACACCATAGGTGGGTCGATCCTTGGCATCGACTCCACAATTAAGAAATCCACCAATATTGTCGACGGGTCTCGCTCCCCCAACGACCATCAACATATTATTTGTAGCGTGATAATGATGGACTAATCCAAGCTTAATCTTGACATGTCGATATTGGAAAATGTACATACATTTTGTCTTCATTTCCAACAAAAGCACTGTAGTTTGACAGCTTGCATTAATCTGTCATAATCTCTCATATTTGGCGTTTAGGCCTACCTCTGGCATAAGAGAGGCTCCATGCATGGTAGGACGTGTATTTAATTCCTGCCCAGTTTGTTTGCTATTTTTCTTCTTTTATCTCTGTACATATTATTTAATGCAATAATTAGCTGCTTCAATTTTGTACATATCATACCATGTCGCTTGCGACTCTTGAATAGAAATTGTGTCACTACCCAAGGATAAAGCGTTTTTCAACATCAAGACTCGAATCTCGTGAAGCAATCAGGGGAGTCTTTGACCATACTTTCACTCTTACATTTTATTAGTCTTTTAATGACTTTCCTCCTTTCACCCGGTGCTTTTATTTTTTGCAGGAAGATCGTCCTCACGAACAGTTTGGGGGGTCGTTCTAAAACATTATTCCTGGATATACTTCAGGAAAGAACAAAGCCAAAGGCTTTCACAAAGATGACCGAAAGATGTTTTGACTGGAAAAAGTCAGCCAACACCAGATTCAACGAGTCATCACTTT
The DNA here is from genome assembly GCA_029783415.1 of Anisodus acutangulus. Classification (NCBI taxonomy): domain Eukaryota; kingdom Viridiplantae; phylum Streptophyta; class Magnoliopsida; order Solanales; family Solanaceae; genus Anisodus; species Anisodus acutangulus. The sequence goes on along the minus strand of CM056492.1, from coordinate 28,473,524 downwards.
AATTTGTATTTTTGTTTTGATACATATTTGAAAATTCAGTTGATATGTTTAATTTTCGTTACATAATTTCTTTATATCATACCATTTTTACAACATATCTTTACGAACTACGAGTGTCTGATTCTTACCATACGGTGTGATACGTAGGTAACCCTTCTCGGGTGCGACACCCCTAAAAAAAAAAAATCAAAAAAAAAAAATGAAAAAAAATGATTCCGAATTATCAATCTTTTTTTTTCATTACATCCTAATATGGACAGTCACTTTTTCTTATTGCATACAATTTTACTTACTATCCTATCGTAGATAAATTCTTTTTCAATCCTACATTTTTTATAACCTATCTCACGAACTACGAGTGTCTGATTCTCACCGTTTGGTGTGATACGTAGGTAGCCCTTCTCGGGTTCGACAGCACTAAAAAATAAAAATAAAAGAAAGAAAGAAAAAAAAGACACTTCCTTGTCCACCACAGAGGGACATATCTGGTTTATCAATTTTTTCATTCATCCTATAATGGATATTCATTTTTTTTACATGCATCCTATCGTGGATAATCATTTTTTCATTGCATTTATTCTATTGTGGACAATTATTTTTACTTTGCATTCGTCTCATAGTGGATAATCATTTGTTTTATACAATTTTTACTTTTACTATCTTTGCGTGGATGAAATTTTTTATAAACATACATTTTATATATACTTTCTGCACGAACTACGCACACCTGATTCTCGTCAAAGATGAGATACGTAGGCAGCCATATTCGGGTTCGGTACCCTTTATTCAAAAATACAAAAAAAAAAAAAATTAAAATTAAAAATTAAGAATCATTGATGGACTTGGTTGATACCAACACAGTTAGGAGTGTGCATAGGAAAGAACAAGTGGAGAAGATTGTCTTCGTGGTAAACCATAGATTCTTCTGGTACCTCTCATTCACGCCTGTGTTGACACTTAAAAAATTGTTTTTCATGCTTCCAAGATATGAACAAAGCCAACCTCATCGTTTCATGTGCATTGTGTGGTGAGTTTTTAGAATAAGTTCAATTGCATTGCATTGTGATCTAGAACTTGGCTCGAATGTTTGTTGAGGCGAAATCCTGAGTAACACTTGGTATAGGAAAGGATCGTAGGCTTTCTTTGATCCGTTTGAGCCTTTTCACTTACCAAATAACATTATCCCTAGTACTTCCCTTTGAGCCTGAAACCTATTTTTTTGAACAACCACATCTTATGCCTATACCGCTTTCTCGAGTGCGTACACGCCGCTTATCCCTCTTTTGGCCCGACCTCCTTGAGCGCATCAGAAATATGCAAATTGCTGAAAATGATTCGAGTTGAAGTTGCAATGTTCCCAAAAGAGGAAAACAAAACAAAACCAAATGACGACTTCACACAAAAAGGAAGTTAAAAGCCCCGACAATATAAAAAGAAAAAAAAAGAAGGAAATAACTCCGAAAAAGGGGAAAAAGCTCCAAACGAAATATTCAAAAGAAGCCGGTACAAAACAAAAGGGGGCAAAAAGAAGCAAATCGGAATCAATGCACACAAATACCAAGCACGGACATATTCCAACGCTCAAGGAAGGATTAGTCACTCTTTACCCAAATAATATCCTTTCCTTTCCCAAGCCTACATTACAAACCCATAACAAGCCCTACATGATCCTATACCGAGGGTTCTCACATTAGTGGATACTCACATGACGGCCAAGCCTATGGTATCACAATTAAATGCATTGAACATCTTTCTGAGGGTGAGTGTACTTCTCTAGACGTCCCAAAGATCAAAATACTGAAATACATGTGAGGAAGGGACTCTCTTTCAGTGAGGGCATTTGAAACATGAGGATGCATATATGTCAAAATCTTGGCTTGAAGCAAGTGTCGATACTCAGGTATGTCTGAGGTAGCGTCTGAGTCAGAGGAATTACCTTGAAGTCTGTCTCGATTTGACAGAAAGCAAATAATGAAAATTCCTAAGCACAATACTAATTGTTGGTACCAACCGAAGTCAAGACGTGATTATGTCTTTTTCATATTTTCACAAAAAAAAAAAAAAAAACAAACCTTGCAAAATATATTGCATCATTTTTCAAACTCTAGTCACTCTCTTTTACAAAAAAAAAAACATTCTACAAATACAAATCTTTTTTGCCACCTGAACTACGTTATGACCTGATTCCCTCGGCGGGATACGTAGGCAGCCACACCGGCTTCGGTCCCATTTTCAGAAAATCCTTACAAATCTCTTTTGCCTCATGAACTACGTTATGACCTGATTCCCTCGGCGGGATACGTAGGCGGTCACATCGGCTTCGGTCCCATTAAAAAAAATCCTTACAATCTCTTTTGCCGCATGAACTACGTTATGACCTGATTCCCTCGGCGGGATACGTAGGCGGCTACATCAGCTTCGGTCCCATTTTGGAAAACTTCACAATCACCATTTTGCTTGCAACGAACTACATTATGACCTGATTTTCCTTTGTCGGAATACGTAGGCAGCCTATATCGGCTTCGGTCACACCATTGGAATTTTCTCCCCTTATCTTGCACACAATGCAATTGGCCCGCATGATCGCCTTAAAAGCTGCCCGCACAAACTCGATTTCGTCCAGTTGGAAGTTCAACATCTTCATATATACCAGAAACTGGGGCATATTTAAGGGTTCACTGCAAGAATATGCCAATGGACCTGAAAAATGCCAGACAACCAAGTCTTCAATCTAAACCAGTCTGAGCTTGCAAGCGTTCAGGGCAAAAGCTACAACTCACAAAATTCTTTGAGTGCAGGTCTTCAGGGTGACAAAGGCAGAGAAGCCGCAACATGTGTGCTTAATTTGGCAAAGACGTCGCCTCACATTTTCCTCCGTGCAAGGATGACATTTCAATTCACAGTCCACAAGAGTTTGAATCGGCAGAAGATTCAACACAACGTGGAATCATATTACACCAAACTGACGGCAATGGACGTCATTTACATCTTTCACAGCATTACAACGACAGCAACACGCCCATACAACGGCGTCATCAACAACACGCCTATGCAACGGCGTCATCTGCACAACACGTCTACACAATGACGTTTACAATGCACCACGTCTATGCAACGACGTCATTTCAACCCATGCGGGTCACCAACGCATCACGTCAATACAACGACGTCAATCAGGCGCCCACCTTCTAATGCGGGTATTTCATTTTCAGTCAGGCGCCCACCTCCTAATGCGGGCATTTTAGTTTCAGTCAGGCGCCCACCTCCTAATGCGGGTATTTCAATTTCAGTCAGGCACCCACCTTCTAATGCGGGTATTTAATTTCAGTCAGGCGCCCACCTCCTAATGCGGGTATTTCAATTTCAGACAGGCACCCACCTCCTAATGCGGGTATTTCATTTTCAGTCAGGCGCCCACCTTCTAATGCGGGTATTTCAATTTGATCGGCGCCCACCTCTAATCGGGTATTTCATTTTCATCAGCGCCCACCTCCTAATCGGGTATTTAAATTTCAATCAGCGCCCACCTCCTAACGCGGGTATTTAAATTTCATCGGCACCCACCTCCTAACGGGTATTTCATTTCACCAGCGCCCACCTCCTAACGCGGGTATTTCAATTTGATCAGCGCCCACCTCCCATCGCGGTATTTCAATTTCGGCGCCCACCTCCTAATCGCGGTATTTCAATTACAGCGCCCACCTCCTAACGCGGTATTTCAATTTGATCAGCGCCCACCTCCTATCTGGGTATTTAATTTGATCAGCGCCCACCTCCTAACGCGGGTATTTGATTTGATCAGCGCCCACCTCCCATCGCGGTATTTCAATTTCATCAGCGCCCACCTCCTAATCGCGGTATTTTAATTTCACCAGCGCTCACCTCCCATCGCGGGTATTTAAATTTCATCGAGGCACCCACCTCCTAATGCGGGTATTTCAATTTGATCAGCGCCCACCTCCTAACGCGGTATTTGATTTGATCAGCGCCCACCTCTAATCTGAGTATTTCAATTTGATCAGCGCCCACCTCTAATCTGAGTATTTTAATTTGATCAGCGCCCACTCCTAATGCGGTATTTAAATTTGATCAGGCACCCACCTCCTAATGCGGGTATTTCAATTTCACCAGCGCCCACCTCCTAATGCGGTATTTGATTTGATCAGCGCCCACCTCCTAATGCGGGTATTTCAATTTGATCAGCGCCCACCTCCTAATGCGGGTATTTTAATTTCATCAGCGCCCACCTCCTAATGCGGGTATTTAAATTTGATAAAGGCACCCACCTCCTAATGCGGGTATTTCAATTTCAGTCAGCGCCCACCTCCTAATGCGGGTATTTCAATTTCAGCGCCCACCTCCTAATCGGGTATTTCAATTTCATCAGCACCCACCTCCTAATGCGGGTATTTTAATTTGATCAGCGCCCACCTCCTAATCGCGGTATTTCAATTTGATCAGCGCCCACCTCATAATGCGGGTATTTCAATTTCAGTCAGGCGCCCACTTCCTAATGCGGGTATTTCAATTTCAGTCAGGCGCCCACCTCCTAATGCGGGTATTTCATTTTCAGTCAGGCGCCCACCTCCTAATGCGGGTATTTTAATTTCTGTCAGGCGCCCACCTCCTAATGCGGGTATTTCATTTTCAGTCAGGCGCCCACCTCCTAATGCGGGTATTTCATTTTCAGTCAGGCGCCCACCTCCTAATGCGGGTATTTAAATTTCAATCAGGCGCCCACCTCCGAATGTGGGTATTTTAAATTTCAGTCAGGCGCCCACCTCCTAATGCGGGTATTTCAATTTCAGTCAGGCGCCCACCTCCTAATGCGGGTATTTCATCTTAATCAGGCGCCCACCTCCTAATGCGGGTATTTCAATTTCAGTCAGGCGCCCACCTCCTAATGCGGGTATTTCAATTTCAGTCAGGCGCCCACCTCCTAATGCGGGTATTTTAAGTTCAGTCAGGCGCCCACCTCCTAATGCGGGTATTTCAATTTCAGTCAGGCACCCACCTTCCAATGCGGGTATTTTATCTTTTCAGTAAGGCACCCACCTTCCAATGCGGGTATTTTATCTTTTCAGTAAGGCACCCACCTTCTAATGCGGGTATCTTAATTTCAATCATGCCTATGCAACAACGTCATCTGCATCGGGGAAGTACTTCGAACATCGTTCAGCCCTTTCCCCAGTATCTCGCAACATCTGCAGCCGGTGTCATCATAAGTCGACACTGGATTTCTTCCCATTCAACTCTAATCTTTCCTCGATTCCCAATGATCAGGACAAAATTGGCTACTCAGTCAACTTCTTTGGCCGAAAACTCTTTCATCGTCTGCGGCCAAAGAGGGGCATCTGTTGACACCCAATTTTGTCCCATCTTTTTGGATTTTATTTGCAAATTTTAATATTTTTGACACTTTAAGACAATTTTAAAATATAGACATATATATGTATATATATCATTATTATCATTTATTATTTGCATTTTTTAATGTCATTTGCATTTTAATATCATAATCATACTTTTATCCTAATATTATATGTTATTTTATTTTTCGCAAAACGGCATCGCATTTTTATATTTTTATTATTTTAAGCATCAAGCATTTCACAAATATTATATTTTTATCATATTGTCATCTTTACAATTTATAATTTTTGCAAAGCTTTTTTTTATTTTTTTTTATATATAATAAAACCCTTTTTATATTTTTAAACCCATAACCCATTTCATTTCCCCCAAACAATTTCTACTCAACCCAAAACAATTCCTACCCAACCCAAACTAAAACCCATTTCGTCCAAGCCCAATCCATCACCCATTTATTTCCCCAACCCAAAACAATTCCAAACACCCATCCGAAGCCCATCCGAATCGGCCCACTCGCCCAACCCATTATCCCATTTTTATCTACCCCTTTAAACCTAAAACATTCATTCCACACACCCTCAAAAAAATTTCAGCCGCAACATCCATATATCTCTCTCACTCTCACTCTCTCACTCTCTCACTCTCTCTCTCTCTCTTCTCTTCAACCCCATCAGCCGCAACACCCCATGCCCCCACCCGACGTCGCCGGCCACCACGACGCCACACCCCATACCGGCAACACCACGTCGCCGGTCATGACACCCTCACCACTACCATACCCACAGTCGACAACCCCCCATACCCGTGACCCCTACACGCCGGTCACCTCACCCACCCCCGCCACTGCCGCGACACACCACCACGACCCATACCCCTAACCCCCGTCGCCGACACCACCAACCAACCCATATCTACACCACCTAAAATCCGAAAACCCATCCATAAAATACCCCTTTTTTGTTTCACTGTTTGGGGGTCGATTTTGTGGATTTTTGTCCGAAAATAGGAGGTTTGGTCTGAGCTTATGTCGGAAATCGGGAGCCTTTTTGCTCCTTTGTCGGGTCGGGTCAACCCGATTTAGGTAAGTTTTCCATATTTTTATGCTTTTATATCTCCTTGTTGGTTATCTGAAGAATTGAAAAAAAAAGTTGTTCCGGGTCGGGTCGACCCGGTTTGAATGAATTTCCAGATTTTTATGTTTTATGTGTGCTGTTGGTTACCTGAAATTTGGAGAAAACCGATTCGGGTTGAAAAACATCTGGTTCGGGTCGGGTCATCGACGGTCAGGTCGACCGATTCGGTTAATTTCAGATTTTCGTGTGTTTATATTGTGTTGTTGTTTACCCGAATTTTGGAAAGAATTGATTCGAAGTCGTGGATCGTTCCGGTCGTCATCGATTCTGTCAGTCGACCGATTTGGATAAATTTCAGATTTTATTTTTATATATATTGTTGTTGGCTATCCAAAATACAAGAAAGATTGATTCGGACTGATTTACATTTGGGTTGAGTTTCTTTGATTCGGTCGGGTCACCGGTCTTGTAATAATTCCATTTTTTGGATTTTAATATTTTGTTGTTGGTTATCTGAAAAATACAAAAAAATGTTTGATTCCGTGTCGTCAACCCGAAATCCGGGCGGATCACCATCGATGTCGGGTCAAAATTCCGAATTGGCCTGACATCTTAATTGAAAATTGTTGGTTTATTTTGGCATTTAAATATTCATACACGAATATCTTGTATTTTCTTTGTTTTATCATTTTAACTAATCTCGCATTTTGGCCGATGAAATTAAATTGAGGCCGCGCTTTTTGTTTCGCTTTCTCGGTTTTACATTTCTTGTTTTAAACATCCGTGCAACGAATATTTTGTTGTTTTACTGTTTTATTATTTTTAACTAATATTGCATTTGGCCGATGAAAAAATATCCGTCGATTTTTGAGGCCTCCACAGTTGTAAAGACGGAAAATAAAGCTTCTGGGCAAGGATGAAACTTAAATCTTTTCCACCCGAGAGACCAACATGTTCGATAGGCAAGGCAACTAAAATGACCAACGAGTCATATGTTCGCAACCACGACGTGATTGGAATGATCTTTTCAAAATTTAAGTCTGAGCCCTCCGTAATAAAAACATTTATTGTTTTGGATACGGATTTGAAGTTATGTATATTTAATTGTTTCTAACCGTTTATTCTTGACAGCTTGCAAAGATAAAGTCAAAGAAGGCAAATACGCCCCGAAGATTACTTATTTTTGTTGTTGTCATTTACTTTCTTAATTCAGCTTTATTTCATTCTGTATTGTAATATTATTGTACTCGTGAAATTATTGAAATGTTTAGAATAGGCAAACATAGAATTAATTAATAGGGTAGTCTAAAACTTGAAACCCATTGCTAGTTCTTTTATTTTTAGGCTCGGTTAGTTTTAAAATTGTTAATCGCTAGTTTATCTATTTTTAGGCCGGTCGCCCATAAGAAATCACATTGCATACATCTTTATTAATTTTCATACGAATGCATATTCATATTCTTTTTTAGCTTTACATGTATATTATTGTCATACAAATGCATGCTTGTACAAATGCATAATTTCATTAAATACTTGCAACATTATTTTTATACTTGTAAAACATGCACTTTTAACATAATAATTAACCTGAGTTTGATCGGATAATCGCAAGTTAGCGGATCTTAAAGGATGCCTAACCCCTTTCCTTTAGGATAATAAAGAACCCTTACCTAGAATCTCATTAGTTTTGCAGACCACAAAATTGGAGTTATTTTACAGCTTTTAGTTAGAATTTAGGTGCCCTAATTCACCTTAGAATAATTAGGTGGCGACTCCTCAAAGCAAGCATTTTTATCCAATCCAGAGGTGATCGATGCCATCGCGTCGCGAAGCCCGCAGGTCAAAATCGGGTACGACATGCGTTAGTGTTATTAAATTCGTAAGAAAGATGGTTCGTTGAGAATGTGTATAGATTACCATTAGCTGAACATGGTAACTATTAAGAACAAATATCCACTTCCTAAAATCGATGACTTGTTTGATCAATTGCAAGGCGCAAAGTATTTCTCAAAGATTGATCTTAGATCTGGGTACCATCTGCTAAGGGTTGAGGAAAAAGATATTCCCAAGACTGCCTTCAGGACCAGATATGGTCATTATGAGTTTCTTGTTATGTCCTTTGGTCTTACTAATGCACCGACAACTTTTATGGATTTGATGAATTAGGTATTCCAGCCGTTTCAGGATATCTTTGTAGTTGTATTTATCAATAATATTCTGGTGTATTCTTGATCAAAGGCGGAGAACCCAGATCATTTGCGAGCGGTATTACAGATGCTCTAGGATCGTAAACTGTATGCTAAGCTCTCTAAATGTGAGTTATGGTTGAACTCGGTGGCTTTTGTTAGGAATGTAGTATCGGATAAGGGCATCAAAGTCGATAATCAGAAGATTGAGGCAGTTAAAAATTGGCCAAGGCCCACAACTCCAACTGAAGTATGTAGTTTCTTGGGCTTCGCTGGTTATTATCGAAGGTTTGTAGAAAATTTATCTTCTATTGTCGCTCCATTAACAAATTTGATGCACAAGGCAGCTAAATTACAGTGGTCAGATGCCTGCGAATAGAGTTTTCAAGAGTTGGAGAATAGGTTAACACATGTTCTTGCACTTCCTGAATGATCAGAAGGTTACATGGTATATTGTGACGCTTTCAGGGTGGGATTGGGTTGTGTCCTAATGCAACATAGTAGGGTTATTGCATATGTTTCAAGACAATTGAGGAAGCACACGCAGAATTACCCAACTCATGATCTTGAGTTGGTCTTCTTTTCAGTTGTCGATACTCTTGGTATGGCCTTGTCGGTCTCAGTTATGTATATATACTATTGTTGGGCCTCTTCTGCTTACATGTTGTACATTCTTATCGTGTTATGATTATTTGGAAGTCTTGTCACCACAATTGCATGTTAAAGATTCCAGGTACAACAGTGGTACGCTCGGGCCTTCGGGTGCCGCATGCTGGCCACACCCTCCAAGGTTGGGGTGTGACATCCTTATATCAAAATTGATCTAACCATGCCGTTATTAATTATGGTTGGATCTAAGGGTCGGTTTAGACTTGATTTGAAATTATAATTTAAAATTAGTGATTTGAAATCATAATTTAAAATCAGTGATTTGAAATCATAATTTTAAATCAGTGATTTGAAATCATAATTTTAAATCAGTGATTTGAATTCATAATTTTAAATCAGTGATTTGAAATTAGGTTAATTTGAAGTTGAAATTTTATTTGGACATGCAATTTAATTTGGATTTCTTAAGTTGTATTTTTACTCATAAACATAAAAACCTCACAATTTGTGAAAACTATTAGAACTTCCTCAATTATTATACAATCTTATCAAATGAGCAAACCATAGTTCATAACAATGTATAATATGCTACCAGAATACCTTTCTAACAATACAACATTTATTGTTCAAACTTTAGTTCAATAAAAAGTGTGAATAATATGTTCACGTTGAGCATGTATTTCGATTAGAGTAAATATAAATATGGTTCATAAGAGTAAATATGATTGGTAGATATTCTTATGGATCTTTTTCTTACAAAATATAAATTTATGGGTCAAGTCTTATATTTAAAAATTTTGAAATTAAAATTTGAAATTCCAAATCTTATTTTTTTGGAGAATTTGGGATTTGAAATCATGATTTGAAGTTGAAGTTGAAATTTTGTGCAGGTTTCATAGACAAACGCTGATTTAAAATCAAAAAAAGAAATCATGCTCCCAAATCGTATGGAAACGCCTATTAAGTTAGGCTTATAGAAGTATATATTAGTTTAATTCGTTCTCGATTCAAAGGTCGAATCTAACCCTGTTATTAGCAAAATTGGACATGAACTTGGTTTATAAGATTATTAATAATATTTATTCTTTATCTTAGTTATCATGTTTCAGTCTAATCTTGCCAATAAGGTGTTTAATACTATCAATTTTATTCAAATACTCTAAGATCATAAACTATAAATTTTAAATTAATATTTAAAGTAGCATGAGCTGTCACTTTATCTTTTTTCTCGTTTGATTATTCTATATTTGAAATTCATTAGCTCGATTAATTTGAATTTGTATTGCAGAGAGTCAACTATCTAATGATAAAGAGCAAAACGCGGAATTGAAAGATGGGAAGAAATCAAAGATGAGTATTGAAGAAATTGGGATGAGAATAGAGGGATAGAAGCAAGACCCAATTAGGATTGAATTTATGGACAAACTTAGATATATGAAATCCAAACTCTTCCAATTGAATTAACCTAAGAGAACCTATGATATTTGATCTTCAACAAAGAGTAGTCCAAACGAATCCACAAATGAACTCTATATGAAAATTAATGGAAAATGGTTCAATAGCCAACAATAGAATCCACCATACTAATACTAACACTAATCACTAGATTATCACTACACTAATTCTACCTAGCAAACTAACACTCATTTAGAGTAATCATCAAAACACCAAATTAAATAACAAATGTAGTATTTATACAATTATACTACTATGCTAAAGAAGACAAAGCTATCTATTATAAAAATATCCTTAATGAAGTAAGGGCCTTGTTTGGTTGTCTTCTTCGTGGATGATGGCTTGTCTTTAAAGAATAATCACTTGCATAAATAGTCACCTTCCAATTTTGATCCATTTAACCCATTTAGTTGATCCCATACTTCTCAAATGTGGTGAATGTACTCCATGAATCATCATTGACTTGACGCTGAGCCCCACCATGAATCGTAGCTCTCCTAATCACCTTAGAGCTTCGTAGAAGCATTTCATCCTCCCATTCTTGAAAAGGATTCGACCTTGAATCCAAACCTTGTAAAACATATAAGAGAATGAGTACATATCCTCTCACAACACAAACAAGGCTATCATCATAAGAAAAATGATAATACCTAAAGTAAGCAAAACATGTAACCAACACACTAAATGGCTCACTTTTATGATATAACCAAGCATCACAAAGATCTAGAAAGGATGTATATCTAAATAATGCCAAAGACACTTCGCTATTTAAGACTTTTTGACAAAAGGATAAATCAAAAGAACCAATGCATTTAGGAACACAAACACACAAGTTCTTATTGGTCCTAGCATTCAAGAAGCACATATCTTCCCATAAGTCAAGAAACAGGTGATATATCTAACAGCTAAGTGCAATATCATAAAGAACAACAATCCAAGTCAAGAGTCTAATCATTACACTAGCCCATCCCAAGAAATGATCCACTATCAAGTCAACACCGGGGTGAAATACAAAGGTATCTCTCACACTATTTTGCTCACATTCTCCATCCAAGCCCAACATGGAATTAAGTAATAACACTAGTAAAGAATCACATGAACTACTAGAAATGTTACTACCATATTCATCACACAAAGAAGTTACCTCCATTGCTTTAGAAAGTCCAAGCATAAGCATGAGCCACAAATACATACCGTCCTTGAAGAAAGTACAAGATATGACGCCATACCAAGTCATTTCCAAATGAGGTTCCCTCCAAAATTCCTCATCAAGTCTCCTCCTTTGATGAAACTTTACAAATAAGTTAATCACACAATCAAGTTCATCAAGAGAGAGAGTTTTACATTTAAGATCATCAATCCTATATCAAGCTTTGAGTAGCATCCCATCACCCTTTGGGTTAGAAGATCTAGCATAGTCCATCTAAAAAGTATGGTCTTTTCCTTTCAAATTGCTCTCCTTCTTTAAAGAGCAACCTTTACTTTCGGAAGCCTTTTCCAAATTCGACATTGGTCCATCAAGTGGGCCACAAATCCTCAAGAGGCATCATCCACCCATAGTGGATTACCAAATATTTTATAGCCTCCAAAGGTGACTACATGTTCATCATCACAATATATACCATTAGGCATATCACTTTCACTAGTCTGTCATTATCAAATAAGACATTATCTTTAAAGAGAGAGCAATCAATTAATGATGAGGATTGAAGACATGTAATTTCACTCTCAAAAAGATAAATGTCATTTTTCAAGGTACCTTCCATCACATGACTATCTACATGATCAACTATGTCAATATGTTCACTAATTTGAGATTCATTAAGCACATCACAAAAATCATCAATAGTGGACTATCAAAACAATCAAGTTTATCAACACAAGTATCCACACTAGTTGGATGTAAATCGATCTTGCAAGAAGAATCAATCTTGTCATCAATAGGATCAACTAGCGAGTGAGCTATCTCATCCCATGACAATGCACAAACATTTATATCACAAGTGTCAACACTAGGTGAAAACAAATTGACCTTGAAAAAAGAGTCAATTCGGTCATCAAAATGATCAACTAGTTTTGGAACACCCACATAAACAACATTGCCAACAATCTTTAAAGAACTAAACTCAACACATGGTGAAGACTCAATAAGCTCACACAAAGATAAGATATCACTCATACTCAAGGTAACAACATGATCATTCACATTACTTGGAGAGTTGAGATTAGCTATTTTGCCTTGAAGTGCACACACAACATCTTCTTTACTGTGGTTTTCAATTTTAGAGCACATTTGCTCCTTCGGGAAGCCTTCAACTACCTCATGGACTTTCAAAGTTTGAGGTTCCTCATTTGGTGTGCTTCCAAGAATACCCACACCATTATCAACACAACTAGAAAAGAAAGAATATTTACAAAAGTTAGGAAAAGGTTGTGGCAATCCTCTCACATCACTCCTCACATCCTTTCATTTTTTCCACTCTAGAGTTGTCACTTTTTACTCCCTTACTCCTCTCAATCTTTTCTCTCTCAATTTCATGAGAGTTGGAACAAGTGCTAAGAATTTCTTAAGAAGGATTTAGTGAACCCTTCACTTTTTCTTTCCTTTTGGCTTCACTTGGAGTAGTCCTTTCTTCTTGTATTGGTTTCTCCTTGGTCAAGCGTTGATCAATAATTTGTTTGAGAGCCCTCTCAATTATTTTAATGCTTTTGTCCATCCTTTTAAAATATGAAGGCTCAAGATCACTCACTCTTCGAAGTGGGGCACTTGCATTTGCTTCTCATTTAGGGGTTATGGGTGGAAAGAGAATTCTCTCTTTATTGTCCACTACATACTTGTACCATTATTGCTCATGTGGAACCCCGTGTTTTTTAAACCAAGGATATCCCAAACATATGTGACAAGTATTCATGAGAAACACGTCACACCAAACCTCCTCTTGGTACTCACCATGTGTAATGAATACCTTCACTCTCCATCAACCCAATACCCTCCCTCATCATAATAAGGATCCCATCATATTACATAAGGTATCCTCAACCATTCAACCACATGAGGGTGATGAAATTTTGTAACAATCAACATCAATTACAAGATAACAACCCTCACAACCAAAGACACTAACTTTCATTTTAAGAATTTGCCTCTTGGGGTTATTTTCTCCTTGAAGCATTGCATTTCTTCTATTTCAATTGCCTATTGATACTTCCCTTCTACCTGCAACATCATAGCCATATTTAGAATATGACACACTTGTTCTAGGATAAGAAGTACCATTCATTATATTTCTCGAAGTAGGAAACATATATTCTCCTAGGACGACTTCTACCTCATCCAACCCACACAATTATACCATCCCGCTTAGCATAGGAAGTATCACAATGGGATGCACGTGAATATCCGCTAGAAGACTCTCCACAAGTATCATATTCAAACTCACCATCCTCACGGACATATTCACCACAAAACGCATAACCACAAAGTTCATATTCATCACAACTTCCTATTTCATGTGACTCTTAATCAATTGACTCATAAAGTATGTGTTAGAAAGAACTATACCCTACGTCGCCTCTATGTCCATGGTGTGTGGTATGAAAATATTCATAACTCTCTTTTCCACCATAGGACTCTTCACTAAACTCCTTCAGCTTCTTCATAAGATTCATTTGTCTCACATTCACCTCCAGAGTAGTGCTCTTCACCATTATATAGTTCATGATCGTATTGACCATCTTCGCTTCCGTAGACTTCATCACTAGCATAGCTCTTCATGCCATCACCATAATAATCTGAGGCTATGGACGACATGATTCCTTATATGTCCTTCTCTTATGACTCATCTTCTTGTAACTACAAAACGAGCAAACAAATTAGTAGAAAAAACTCATCGCGTCACTCGTATTTGCACTCAAGTCTTACCACACTCTAGTGTCCTTCCAAAGTTGTCAACGAACCCATTATCCAAATCAATTTACAAGGTTGCTAATTCTTTGTGGAATAATAGATTCTTGTTAATTGAAAGACGGACGACTCAAAACAAACAGACAAGAGCCAAAGAAGTATCAACAAAAATAAAAAAAAAGTACAAAATAAATAAGCACGAAATAAAAATTCGTACTCAAGAACTAGTTAACAATCAAGTAAGAACAATTACTCGGTTTTAATTAGTTTATAGAATCAAAGAAGTGAGAATTAAGATGAGAAAATATGAATTTCAGGATCAAAATCTTTGTGTGGAGGCTTACATGGGTAGCCTGTGTGGGTAAGAGGGATACATGGGTGAGGGATGATGGTGCTGTGTGGCTGAGGGCCTGCCTGCGTGACCCACGTTGGTTGCGTTGCCGAGAATGATTGGGGTACGTGGCCCACATAATATTACGTGGGTGAAACCAGTAGCTACCTAAGATTTTCCTCCTCCTATGTAGTTGCTTACGTGGCTGACTGCGTGGGCCACGTGGCAGTCACGTGGGGCCTTTCTTTTGATGAATTTTTTTGTTTTTTGGGGCCCACACAACCTAGTAGCTTCTTTTTTAGTAGAAAAATACCTTTCCACCACTTTGGATGAAGACTTTTGGATCAAACACCCTTTTTGCATCTTCTTCCTCATGAAGATATGAAGATTGCTCAAGAACAAGAACACCAAAATTTAATGTAGGTCCAAATCAACTCCAAATCGCTTCAAATGTTAAATCTAAGCCTTCCTTGATGTAGAGAACAAAGCCCAATAATTTTTGAAGTTAATTGAACCCAAAATCATATAGAGTCATTTGATGTTCTTTAAACCTTCAAGGTCCTTCAATGGTGAAATCTTCAAAACACCTCCAAATGCCACGAAATTTGATATTTAGGAAGTTTTGATATCAAGAAACTGAATTATAACCTCAAATCCACCAAAACAACAACAAATTTTTGGGAATATTTTTGAATTTCGATTTTATTTTATTTTTTAGATTTTCAAAATAGAAGAACCTATGATTAAGGATTGTAGAAATAACACTCTGGCCTAAAATCTGATACCAAATGATAAAGAGCAAAATGCGGAATCGAAAGATAGGAAGAAATCAAAGATGATAATTGAAAAAATTGGGATGAGAATAAAGGGATAGAAGCAAGACCCAATTAGGATTGGATATATGAAACCCAAAACCTCCAGTTGAATCAACCTAGGAGAATCTATGTTATTTGATCTTCAACATAGAGTAATCCAAATGAATCCATAAATGAATAACTCTATATGAAAATTAATGGAAAGTAGTTCAATAACCAACAATGGAATCTATCATAATTAACTATCACTAACACTAACACTAACACTAACACTACACTAATTCTACCTAGCAAACTAACACTCATTTAGAGTAATCATCTCAATAACAAAACTCCATAATAAAATAACAAATACAATATTTATACTACTAGGCTAAAGAAGACAAGACTATCTATTACAAAAATACTCTTAATGAAGTAAGGGCCTTGTTTGATTGTCTTCTTTATGGATGATGGCTTGTCTTTAAAGAATAGTCTCTTGCATAAATAATCACCTTCCGATTTTGACTCATTTAGCCCATTTAGTCAATTTCATGCTTCTCAAATGTAGTGAATGTGCTCCATGGATCATCATTGACTTGACGTCGAGATCCACCACGAACCGTAGCTCTCTTAATCACCTTCAAGCTTCCTAGGATCATATCATAGGCCAAGCAATGCAATCTCATTTGGTAGGAGGCACTAAATCCCTTCTGCTTTTACATTAACCCTTAACCCTTAAAAGAAGGCTCTTTCAGATATTGAAAGATTATTCTAAAAATTTGAAAATTAAAATACTTGTTATTAGGGGTGGGCGTTCGGTCCTTTAATTTTGTTTTTTTGAAAGTGGACACCGAACACCGAACCGAACTAATTTGATTCGGTTAAGTTTTTTGAAGTTCAGTTCGGTTCGGTTTTAGTTTTTCTGGCCTTAACAAGTGCCCGATGCTGTATCGGCTCCTTTATGAAATCTAGTAGCAACTGTGTCAACACCTTCTTCCTCTATGCCATCACCGGTACCTAGGGACATCAATTATTACAAGAGTCTGATTCAGCAACACGGAGGAGAAAGGCAAGAAACATTGCCACCACAATATAGCAACAACCGAAACAACCAACAATTAGGTTCAATTCAAAAATCACAAAACAACCAACAATACGGCAACAACCGGTACAACCAAGAATTAAATTCAGTTCAAGAATCACAAAATAGCTACTTATAATTTAAGAGATTCAAAACCTAAGATAACGAAGCCTTGCATCTATTTTGAAATTTCTCATGATTCACCAACAAACAAAAGGAAAACCCAAATATTCGGTTAAATCGAAGAACCGGAAATCCAACACCGAATCGAACACTAAATTTTTTGAAAATAAAAACTGTAGTTGAACGGTAACCGAACCGTAACACCGAAAATTGAAAAACCAAATTAATTCGGTTCGGTCTGATTTTTCGGTTTTTGTGCCCACCCCTACTTGTCATGGTTAGATCTAACCTTAATTTATACTAAATCTTTTAATACTATTTATTTGTGTTTAGAATATCATGATTCAATCTAACCCTGGTTTATATGGTGTTTAATACTGTCAATTTTATTCAAAGACTTTAAGTTCTTAAAATATATATAAATAAAATATTTAAAGCTTTCATGAGCTATGGCTTGCTATTATAAATTGTCACAATGAATTCATGCACCACCCTTTTCTAATTAAGATTATCAAAGATCCAAAGTGTTTGGCCCAGTGGCCAATACATTAGGGTATTGCTGTCTGAGGTTCCGTGTTCGAGTCCTCTGATCAGCGAGAGTGGAACTGTGTTCCCCCAAAAAAATCCCACCATACGCGTAGGCTGCGGTGTATACTAATCCGTAGGGCCAGGCCGAGGTGGGGTTTTCTGGGGTATGGGGCAGAATGCGGTGGGACCAGTCACTTTAAAAAGTTTACCCTACCTTAGTTTTATCCAAAGTGTTTGGCCCAGTGGCCAATACATTAGGTATCATTGCCTGAGGTTCCGTGTTCGAGTCCTCTGATCGGCGAGTGAATCATGTTCCCCAAAAAATCCCTCCATACGCCAGTAGGGCTGCGGTGTATACTAATCCGTAGGGCAAGGCCGGAGGTGGGGTTTTAAGGGGTATGGGGCCGTAATGCGGTGGGACCAGTCACCTTAAAATGTTTACCCTACCTTAGTTTTAATCCAAAGTGTTTGGCCCAGTGGCCAATACATTAGGGTATTGCTGTCTGAGGTTCCGTGTTCGAGTTCTTCTGATCAGCGAGAGTGGAACAGTGTTCCCCCAAAAAATTCCTCCGTACGAGTAGGGCCAAGCGGTGTATACTAATCCGTAGGGCCAGGCCAGAGGTGGGGTTTTCTTGGGTATGGGGTCGTAATGCGGTGGGACCAATCACTTTAAAAAGTTTACCCTACCTTAGTTTTTTCCAAAGTGTTTGGCCCAGTGGCCAATACATAAGGGTATTGCTGTTTGAGGTTCCGTGTACGAGTCCTCTGATTAGAGAGAGTGGAACTGTGTTCCCCCAAAAATCCCTCCATACGCTGTAGGGCCTGCGGTGTATACTAATCCGTAGGGCCAGGCGAGGTGGGGTTTTCTGGGTATGGGTCAGAATGCGGTGGGATCACCACTTTAAAAGTTTACCCTACCTTAGTTTTAATCCAAAGTGTTTGGCCCGATGGCTAATACATTAGGGTATTGTTGTCCTGAGGTTCCGTGTTCGAGTCCTCCGATCGGCGAGTGGAATCGTGTTCCCCAAAAAATCCCTCCATACGCGTAGGGCCAAGCGGTGTATACTAATCCGTAGGCCAGCCGAGGTGGGGTTTCTGGGGTATGGGGCCGTAATGCGGTGGGACCACCACTTTAAAAAGTTTACCCTACCTTAGTTTTATCCAAAGTGTTTGGCCCATGGCCAATACATTAGGGTATTGTTGCCTGAGGTTCCGTGTTCGAGTCCTCCGATCGGCGAGAGTGGAATCAGAGTTCCCAAAAAATCCCTCCATACGCCGTAGGGCCAAGCGGTGTATACTAATCCGTAGGGCCAGGCCGAGGTGGGATTTTCTGGGTATGGGTCAGAATGCGGTGGGACCACCACTTTAAAAAGTTTACCCTACCTTAGTTTTATCCAAAGTGTTTGGCCCAGGGCCAATACATTAGGTATTGCCTTATGAGGTTCCGTGTTCAATCCTCGATCGGCGAGAGTGGAACTATGTTCCCCCAAAAATTTCTCCATACGCCGTAGGCTGCGGTGTATACTAATCCGTAGGGCAGCCGAGGTGAGATTTTCTGGGGTATGGGGTCAGAATGCGGTGGGATCACCACTTTAAAAAGTTTACCCTACCACAGTTTATCCAAAGTGTTTGGCCCAGTGGCCAATACATTAGGGTATTGCTGTCTGAGGTTCCCTGTTCGAGTCCTCCGATCGTGAGAGTGGAATCAGTTCCCCAAAAAAATTCCTTCATACGCGTAAGGCCAAGCGATGTATACTAATCCGTAGGGCCAGGCCGGAGGTGGGTTTTTCTGGGGTATGGGCCGTAATGCGGTGGGACCAGTCACTTTAAAAAGTTTACCCTACCTTAGTTTTATCCAAAGTGTTTGGCCCAATGGCCAATACATTAGGGTATTGCTGTCTGAGGTTCCGTGTTCGAGTCCTCTGATCAGCGAGAGTGGAACTCCCCCAAAAAAATCCCTCCATACGCGTAGGGCCAAGCGGTGTATACTAATCCGTAGGGCCAGGCCGGAGGTGGGGTTTTCTGGGGTATGGGGCCGTAATGCGGTGGGACCAGTCACTTTAAAAAGTTTACCCTACCTTAGTTTTTTGAAATAAAGGAGGGCCCCTTGTGCGCAGCGTGGTAGTGGTCTAACCTTTGAAATCAATTGAGTCACCATGATTTACCTCCTTCACAGACCTGTCGGACCGGGGTGTGGGGGCTCCTGGGGTGGGAGATTCCACCTTTTGGAGCAAAGATTATCAGAGTCCAGATTGAGAAATCTTCATTTTCGATTAGAGCGACTTCTTAAGCGTCATTTTGACCTCGTCATCATGTAAATCATTCACACTCTCTCTCCTTTACTAATAAAAATTGCTAATTTTCAACTTACCTTCTGTCAGAATTTAGCTCGTAGTAAGAGGCTTTCGAAGAAAAAGTCATCTAAAATATTATTGACGAGTCGAATTTCAATAATTTCTATAAATAATTATAAAAAATAGTAATTTTCTGCTTGTCTCTCTGTTGCATATCCTTTCTCTAAATATTTTTCTAAACAACATTGTTCAATACTTACTACAAGAAAAAGTAACATATTTGTGACTAAAGAATTTTAGTGTGATAAAAGTTTTTTGACGGAAGGATAAAAACCTATTATGATTTATTTGAAGAGAGATGTAAGCAGCAGGATTGAAAATATGAATAAGCTCGCTATCTTAAAATTTCATTGATTCTAGGGCTTTAAAAGCCGCATAAATAAAGTAGTAGATTCCTCCTCCACGTATTAAATTTTTATTAAAATTAAGAAGCTGAATATTCTACCAAATCAATTATTAGACTCTTTCTACAACTAATTATGTTAGAAAAACTATAGCATGCAACATCCAACAATTTCATTCACAATAATAAATTACGTCACACTTTATTTGCCATAAATATTCCGTCACAAATATGTATTTTTTTTTATTGACTTTAATTCCTTTTACAGTCATGTCAATTTCAGATATGTAAGTGGATGCTGTTATGGAGGAGCTACCATTTGGAAGAATGATGTCAAGGAAATTACAACAATTTGATTGTAGAACAATTCCATGTATGAGCCATGATACCTGTAGACTATATGGTTGCGGTGAATCTTGTTTAACAGCTTTTGGCATTAACAGATATGCATATCAATTTATAAATGAATTGATAGTAGCACAAAAAGAGAGTCATAATACATAGAATATGGGTTCATAAGAGTCCCGGGGCATAGCTGGATGACGAAGGAGGGGAACTTAAAATTCAGCTGGAGGCCTGCAGCGTAGGTTCGAACCCTAGTGGGAGAAATTTGCTCTCTTCTGGAGTAGGACTTTGTAGATGATATCACGTTGCTCTGTTCTCAAACCCTGGTCATAATTTTCTGACAGAGATTATGTTCTTGATAATGTTAGGGGCATATAGGACGTTATTAAGGGAGAAATGGGGATGCGGTGGTGGGGTTAGTGTGTGGCCAAGCCCTTGTATTGGAATGTGATGACCATAATAGATTGAGGAGTATTTAGATTGCGCGGGTGAGAAAGATTACCAGAATTGTTCGTGAGGTGAGACGTGACGCCCGTATCCATATACCAATTCTCATCGGGTTGTTGGCGTTTTAATGTGCTAAAGGCCTGCTGCTGCTGGGCCGTCGCTACATGGGCCTGCTGGATACTGGGTCGCTGCTGGTTGTATCGAGTAAGACGACGAGGCCCAGGTGCCTAGGTTGGGCCATTGCCCTGGGCCGGCCCAAGTTGGATAACTGCTGGGTGTTGAGGAAGTGGAAGCGAGAGAAGTTGTGTGGGCCGCGGGTGACGCCATTAGGATTTTTGGAAAATATAGAAGAAAGAGAGAGGGGTCGGGATATATATATATATATGAGGTGTATATCGCGGCAGAGAGGGGCAGAGAGGGTATATCAGTCTTATACAGGGTGTATATTGATTGTTTCCAGTAGATATGGCGTCGAAAAAATTAGGAGTAGGGGGCGGCCGAGATGGTGTTTAGAGAATTTAGAAAGACGAGGTTGTTGAAAACCCCTAAAAGCGAGCGATACGCTTTTTAGGGCGGCGAATCAAACTGGAGGGCTCTCCGTGAGCTTCTCTTATGTACCCATGTTGTCTTCAGTAACAGAGAATTTAATAATGTAATTACAAAGTATTAATTAATGCATTATAATGTCGGTAAAACGATCAACAAGCTTTAACAGAGAGGGTTAGTGGGGCGTGAAGTTGGTGCACGACTTTGTTCAGAGAGGAGGCTAGGATTTGGCTTTGATATCATGTAGAATTATATTAATCTCTCATGAGAGTCTTTCTCATTATTATAAATATATATAGTGTGTACAGTGTTGAATCTTAATGGAATAAGAATCTTCTATTTACCATGATTATACACTACTATTAATTATAAAATATATGGTGAATATATGATAATATTCACTAAAACTTGGTATTTCACATAATAATCCTACCCACTATTACAGTGATAATATAAAAGAAGAAGGTTGCCCCCCGGGGCATAGCTGAATGACAAAGGATGAAAACTTAAAATTCAGGTGGAGGCCTACAGCGTAAGTTCAAACTCTGGTGGAAGAAATTTGCTCTATTATGGGGTAGGATCTTGTAGGTGATCAGTTGTTTTGTTCTCAAACACTAGTCATTCAGACACATTCTCAAACTCTAGTCATTCAGGCACATCCCGCGATTTACTAGTAGTAGTGTTGAGGGACCGGCACTACTATTTCCAGAAATAGTCTGGAGTAAGCCGTGAAGCTGAATATAAAAAAAAATAAAAATAATGCATTTTAATTATTATACTTATACTATTTATCTAGTAAGAGTCTAGAGCACAGCACTCAGATCTTCGTCGACATGTGTGCTTCTAGCACTCAGGGGTATTATCGGAATTCTCGATTTTTGGCCATTTACAGATACTGTACCTGATTGCCTTATTGATGTACTTTTGAATTGGACAAAAACACTTCCATGTTCTATTTATTACAAATTAGGTTTTGGACACCGTGGGTCCCATTTACTTTTTCTGCATTTGTTTTGAATTTCTCTTGCACACTTGTGGACCCCATCTCTTATTACTGGTGTGTGCCTGACAACTATTTGTGCAATTTTGTTTTTTGGATATTTAACTATTCAATTAATTGTGTAATTAGAGTAAAGAATTAAAGTATTCAAGCGTTAGCCTTTGTCCGTATTTTATTTTCACTTCAATTATCAAAAGTCTTTGGAATTAATTTTGTACATCATATACTTGATATGATAATTATGACCCGTTTGACGATGAAAATTTGTCACTTTTCTCGAAAAATTATTTCACTTTATTTGAAAATTATCGTTTCGCCATGAAAATCTCAAATATAACTTGAAGTTGTATTTAAATTTTAAAAACATCTAAAATCATGTTTTCACTTTTTTTTTCACTTTAATACATTCAAACAACCAAATATTTTTTCTAGATACTATAACCAAACACAATTTCATCTTCAACTAAAATAAAGTGAAAAATATTGATTTTAATGACCAAACACCTACTTAATTTATTTCGCTTGAAATTTGTTGGTACTCTATTCTACTTTATAAAGCAGTACGGAAAGTAAATAACTATTACAAGTGTTCGAAAGGATAAATAAATGGTCAATCTTCAAAACTGCCGCAAGCTTGTTGTGTCTTGAATCTTGATAACCTTGCAAAGCCAATGTTGAGAACTGCTGCAAGCTTGTTGTGTCTTGAATCTTGATATCCTGAAATCAAGAAACAACTAAATCTGGATGGTTACAACGTTGTGTGTTGAGTCGAGGAATTACCCTCTGTCCTTAAGACAAGATTGCCCCGTATATATGTTTTTACGTTAGCGGGCAATAGTCTCCCAAGATAAAACAACACTTTAATCTCAACGCTACAAAGCCAATAAGTTGAGCCTGCCGAATAAAACAAATATGAATTGACTTGCTGAAGATATGGAAAAGGAATGAAGAGTTTCTATCTTCTCTTCTGATTTGTCTCTGTTATGTATATCTTGTGTATATGAGGGTGTTTACTCACTGTTTTTCAAGCAGAATTTGCTTACTGTTTTGTGCTATTTTTCAGTCACGAATGTACTATTTTCTGTGTCTTTCCGGTTCAGAATTGAGCCAAAGGAGGCTCAATATATAGCAAGAGGAGGGGCTGATCAACTGCCCAAACATGGCTGTTAATGGCCATTAGGAGGGCTGTAAATGGCATGTTTAATGCCATTAGTGGGCTGATTTAAGGTCTTGAAGGAGGGTGATAATGGAGGAGTTAATCAGCCAAATAATGGCTGGTTAATGATCCTGAAAATAGTCCAACAGTAGGCAGAAAGTTTTCTGCCTTCCGTCACCCCAAAACCAACTTTCCAGAAACTCTGGGGACCAAATTGTAAAATATTAAACTTCAGGGATCAAACTGTACATAAGAAACTTCAGGGATCAAACTGTACATCTGGCAAAGTCCTCTGGTCCAAAAAGATAATATCAGAAAGTCCCCACAGCCCACAGCCCACAGCCCACGGCCCGAGCTTGAGCCTGAGCCCGAGACCGGACAGGACGGGCGGGCGGCGGCGGCGCGCATGTGTGCTTAGCCTTGAACCCAAGCACATCTAGGTCCTCCCTCCTTTAAACACATGGGATACCCCTTGGGGTCCCAAATCCTTTACCACATTAGAGACTTATATAGAGATCAATTCTTCCTATTCTCACCGATGTGGTAGATTTGTCCCACACCATATTTTCATGCCTCAAACACCTTACTTCGTGGACCAATATCTCTTTCATTTCTCAACAAAATTTGACGATACTTGGCCTTACGGTCATCTACTCACTTCGTAGATCATGCATGTGCGAAGAGACAATATCTCCAATATGCGAAACACTAGTGTTTAATTCATCAAACATGGTGGACTCACCTCCCCGCCAAAGGCAAGTTTCCAACAATCCCCTCTATGAATGAGAGATTGTGGCGCACACACAAGGTGCCTACATATCAGCAATCTTTCAGTGAAAAGATATTGCATCGGGAGAGGTAGCTTCCGCTTTGAACCTTCCCTAGTTGAAACCATCGGACTTACTTACTGCGCGGTGAACGTGATGTCTTAAACCGTTAGTGTTTAGTGTAAGACAAGACAATGATAACAACACAATAGCCCTTCTTATTCATTTTCATTCTTACGTTTTTGTCCGTTGTGGCCGTGGACATACTTGGATTCTTAAGTGCGTTCATTTGAGGCGGTCATCCTCGCACTTAAATAGGTGATCTCCTACAAGGTATCCTGTTATACCCCACTTCACACGTGTTAGGAATCATTAAAAGTTTCTCCAACCTTAACCTCAACCGTTTGAGGATTGTTTAAAGGTTTGGAAGCTTAACCTTTACCCACCATGCAGGTAGCACTTTAATGTCTATCGCGGAAACAGCTTTGGATTCATGTTTTCGTACAGAAATCCTCATCCGAAGTGCTTCTTGCTTCCACCGAAGCGCTCAACTGAACCTTTTGCCGCTTAGTTTTCTCATTGAACCAAATTCTTGGGATCTCTAATCAGTATGGTTGGGTTTTTACTGAAAAGATTCGTATTGTTTGGGTTTTAAGCTCATTCCCCTAGACAGGCAGAACACTTGATCTTCGGGTAGTCCCTTAGTTAGTAAATAATGAAGTGACACCCGTGATGATCAACTGTCATACGGTCTTATGTCTCCGACAGATATGTCCAGATGTCGTCATTCGTGTCCTTCCTGAAGCTGACCGGCTAGCCACAATGTATAACTGCTGAAGGCATGGGTTTCTCCCAATAAGGGACGTCCTCTAAGGAGTCACGAAGTTACTCAACTTCTTTCATGCTTTGTATAAAGCGATAAACTCTGATCCTATCATGAATCGGTCGATGCAAGTTGCTTAGAGGATTTTCCAAGACCCACTATACGCATTTACTTGTGGTTTTGGTGTTCTTCAGATCTGATGTCCAGTTTGCATCACTGTGTTCTCCCAGAACCGCTGGACATCCAGAATACTATAATCCGTAGATAAGCGAATAATTCAGATATCATCATATCCGACTTAACACCTTCTATTGATCATGTATTAAGATCATCAGTGAACTTTAGTTCAACTGATCTGTTTGTAGGACGATACCGGGTCGGTTGTAGTGTGTACTATACATTGAACTACACATGACCTGTGCATATCGCTCCTTGTCTATGGGTGCACCATGATTTCAATCAGTTCTATGATTCATATCCATTTGTGGCTTCAACGAGACTGTCAACTATCGACCAGTCCGTTAGATGTCTTAGAAATCCAATTCCTAAGATGTCATATGTGATACCCATATTTTTCATATCGAGACTTTGTTTCAATATGACTTTTACTTTCAGACTGTTGATTCTCCAACTGTTGGCTTTTTAACTTCAGAGTCATTGTTTATGTGGTCAGATTCATTGTTTCTGTTTAATCTGAAACTTCTAGGATCAAAATGTAAACATTTCAGGGACCAAAATGAAAGTTCAGGAAGAAGCCCAACAATCCGGCAAACCAACTCTGATTCTCTTCTTCCAACTCTCCGGTTGGGAAGGCTGTTTCAACATCCATGCCACTCAAGACTACAATGGCCCAGGATGTGAAGCTACTCCCAGGGGAGCACATGTACAAGTAGCCGAGGCTTTGAACTCGTCAGTAAATCCATCTAGTTTGTACTCATTTTTTAGTATCTTTTTTCACAACTCAAAGGTTCTTTTTCCGGAGGAAGATCAACCATTACGCAAGTATGGTTCTATATGGGGGAATCTATTTCTCTCTTTGTAGCTTCTTTCCAAAGCAGTGCTTTTGGAGATGACAATTATTTGTTAATTGTCCATGGTTCATTCTCAACCATACAAGCTAGAAGGACTGGAATAAGTCTTTGTCCCCTTCTTTGCTCCGTCTCGGTTCAACATCTAGAATCCCTGAGTTCTGCAGATCTGGAATATTAAGTTCCAGATAGTCAGCAACTTTCGAGTCTTGTAGATACGGAACGTCTAGTTTCGGACAGTCAGGCCCTCGCGGGTTCTTGTTAACCTTGAGCAATTATTCCTTTTTCCTTTTTCCTTTTTTAAGGAAAGTTATCTTCTAAGAATTCAGCATTCTTTGACGCCTAGAGGCGATAAGCACTACTGTTATTTGCAGATCCAGTGGATATGCAATCTACAATCTTAGGTACAACTTGACCTGTTTCGGTATACCAACTTTTACCAAGCCACTCCACATAATTTGGCGTATGACTTTGCGCTTGGCTAACACCGTTGGACTGATGTGAGAAATGAACAATCGTTTAATGAACGATGCTTCACATTCTCCCCCTCTATCACTACGAATTTCGCAATCCATAGGCTTAGTTGATTTCCAACTTATGCTTTGTAGCGCTTATCCGCTCCAACAACTTCATATTTGCTTTTCAACAAACAAAGAATTCCATACGTTGTACCATCATCAATGAAGATCACAACGTACTTGTCTCCCCACTCTATTTTGTATAAACTTCAAATCACCCAAGTAGATGTGACTAAGTTCTAGAGGAGCGGTGCTTCTTTCGCTATTCCCTTGATGGAATTTGGAAAGGTGATTTTGCCTCTTCGCCTACCTCACATTCATTTTGAGGGTTTATGTCGAAAGAAGGCAACAATCTCAACATCGTTAGCTTTTGAATGACTTGCTATTTAACGTGTCTTAATCTATGATGGCATAGATGCACGGATTACAAATATATCATTCATTTGTCTACAGACATACTGTACCATTCTTAGTTATTACAGACCTATTGGACTAGTCTCAAACCAGCTTGACCAACAGTGTCCCTTAAACCAAGTTATGAACATGTATCACCTCTTTTTAGAGTGATCCCATTCCTTGAAGTCCTATTGAGGACAACCTCTCCAGCCCCTTTGATTTTAGAGGTGGCGTTGCTTCACATGAACAACCTCTTGCCCGTGGTTAGGGCGTAACCGGATCATATGTGATCTCGATACTCTGGCCCACTCCAGTTGCTTTGGCAGACTGAGTGTCCAATTTCTTCACTGCCTTTCTTTAGGCCTTCAGATCATTAAGACCTGGAAATTCTGGCCCACCACGCTAGGTGTCCATTACTTTTCCTATGAAATAAATTATGGCCCCACTCCAGTCGCCCGGAGGCTTTGTATGATTGAATGTCCAATATCATCATATCAAAGGAATTTTGGCCCACTCCAGTCGCCCGGAGGCTTTTTATGACTGAGTGTCCAATATCATCCTATGAAGGATCTTCTGCCAAATAGTATGACAGGCTCAACGTCTTTAGCTTTTAGTCTTCTTCAGTTATGATTGGTGTCCAGATAATTCTTGGCGCTTACTTAAGAGTGGTAACAGTTTTCGCACAGTGAGTGGATCTTTCTCCCTCGTATGTGCGAACATGCTTTTCACACTTTTAATAATTACACTTAAAAGAACGAATCTTTTTAAGTCATTTACAAAATCCAAACTTTAAACCGGAAAGAAGATGAGATTAAACTTCTGATTTTAAAGCGTAAGGAATATAAATTATTTTCATATTCCTCCTTACTTTAATTAATTTTTAATCAGACATCATTTAATCTTTATTCTTGACAAGTAAGAAAAACCACTTATCCCAATTTCGGATTTTGGCTCACTTCAGTCACTTCATCAGACTGAGTGACCATTTCCTCCTTACCATTATTCGGATCCTTTGTCTGGGACAGATATAGGCCTTCTGCTGCAAGATAGAATAACATCTTCAGTCTTCTCCTCTTGTCCCTGTTGACATTCTCAGGCTCTCGTGAGCGCTTGTTCCAACCAGTCTTGGTAGCGGTGACACCATGAACACGTTCAGCATCATCACTCTCTTCTACCAGAAAACCATTTTCATATCCAGATTTGGTCACACAACTTTTGACCGACATCTTTCGAACACTAATAGTAATACAATACAATCTTGTCTTAAGTTGTTAGTACTCTATTGTACTTTATAAAGCAGTACGGGAAGTAAATAACTATTACAAGTGTTCGAAAGGATAAATAAATGGTCAATCTTCAAAACTGCCGCAAGCTTGTTGTGTCTTGAATCTTGATAACCTTGCAAAGCCAATGTTGAGAACTGCCGCAAGCTTGTTGTGTCTTGAATCTTGATATCCTGAAATCAAGAAGCAACTAAATCTGGATGGTTACAACGTTGTGTATTGAATCGAGGAATTGCCCTCTGTCCTTAAGACAAGATTGCCCCGTATATATGTTTTTACGTTAGCGGGCAATAGTCTCCCAAGATAAAACAACACTTTAATCTCAACGCTACAAAGCCAATAAGTTGAGCCTGCCGAATAAAACAAATATGAATTGACTTGCTGAAGATATGGAAAAGGAAGGAAGAGTTTCTATCTTCTTTTCTGATTTGTCTCTGTTATGTATATCTTGTGTATATGAGGGTGTTTACTCACTGTTTTTCAAGCAGAATTTGCTTACTGTTTTATGCTATTTTTCAGTCACGAATGTACTATTTTCTGTGTCTTTCCGGTTCAGAATTGAGCCAAAGGAGGCTCAATATATAGCAAGAGGAGAGGCTGATCAACTGCCCAAACATGGCTGTTAATGGCCATTAGGAGGGCTGTAAATGGCATGTTTAATGCCATTAGTGGGGCTGATTTAAGGTCTTGAAGGAGGGTGATAATGGAGGAGTTAATCAGCCAAATAATGGCTGATTAATGCTCCTGAAAATAGTCCAACGTAGGCAGAAAAATTTCTGCTTTCCGTCACCCCAAAACCAACTTTCCAGAAACTCTGGAGACCAAATTATAAAATATTAAAATTTAGGGACCAAACTGTACATAAGAAACTTCAGGAACAGACCCGTGACCCGACCGGACGGGACGGCGGCGGGGCGTGTGGGCTTAGCCTTGAACCCAAGCACATCTAGGTCCTCCCTCCTTTAAACACATGGGATACCCCTTGGGGTCCCAAACCCTTTACCACATTAGAGACTTATATAGAGAGCAATTCTTCCTATTCCCACCGATGTGGTAGATTTGTCCCACACCATATTTCCATGCCTCAAACACGTTACTTCGTGGACCAATGTCTCTTTCATTTCTCAACAAAATTTGACGATACTTGGCCCTACGGTCATCTATTCACTTCGTAGATCATGCATGTGCGAAGAGACAAGGTCTCCAACATGCGGAACACTAGTGTTTAATTCATCAAACATGGGTGGACGCACCTCCCTGCCAAAGGCAAATTTCCAACAAAATTTAGTGCACAAAAAATAATATGTTTAACTTAGTAATTTTAAATCTAAAAGCACCTCATATAATTAAAAAGGCTGTCGTGTTCATTAACCCGATACAAGTATAATAATCTCCTCCATTGTTTGAATTGTATGATTTTAATTTTTACAATTACTAATACATAATTGAAATTATTGGTTCTGAAAATGTTAAATTTAAAACACTAATGAAAACTTTAAATAGAAATATAAAATTGCAAGTAAATCAAAAATTACATAAGACTAATAAAATATTAAAAATGGAGCATTATGTGCAGTTGGGCCCGTGCTGGCACCATATTTTCCATTTCTTCTTCGTTTCCCCTCTCACTGACACTAAGACCGGTGTTTCACAACCTTTTGTTCAAATTGCTTCGTAGACTTTAATTTTTTGGAATTGTTGACAGCAAAAAAATAGCTATGTTTTATTTTCCTAAGTAAATTTAAAGTTGGGTATATCATCAATTAATTAATCTCCTTTTCATATCAGCATAACTAAAAATGAAAAATCAAAGAGTTCCCCGTAATTTATAAGGAATTGGACTGAAGGTCGGAATAAAAAAATAGATTTTGCCTTCATCGATCTTGAATTTTAATGGGTTTTGCAAAATTGTTCTAATGGTAAGGTGAAAGTATACCGTGATATACACGGTATACACGGCGTATACAATGCCTTGTGTATACCGTGTATATCACGGAAACACAAAGCATTTTGGACAAAACAATCTGTGATATACATGCCAAGTATATCACGGTTTGGAGCTAGTTTTGGTAATAGGTTTTTGTATATAATTAGCATTGTACACTTACCATAATTGTAGAATTCTTGTACAAATTGTTGGAAATTTGCCTTTGGCGGGGAGGTGCGTCCACCCATATTTAATGAATTAAACACTAGTGTTCCGCATGTTGGAGGCTTGGTCTCTTCACACATGCATGATCTACGAAGTGAGTAGATGACCGTAGGGCCAAGAATCGTCAAATTTCGTTGAGAAATGAAAGAGATATTGGTCCACGAAGTAACGTGTTTGAGGCATGGAAATATGGTGTGGGACAAATCTACCACATTGGTGGGAATAGGAAGAATTGCTCTCTATATAAGTCTCTAATGTGGTAAAGGGTTTGGGACCCCAAGGGGTATCCCATGTATTTAAAGGAGGGAGGACCTAGATGTGCTTGGGTTCAAGGCTAAGCCCACACGCGCGCCGCCGCCGCCCGTCCGGCCACGGGCAACGGGTTGTTTCTGATATTATCTTTTTGGACCCCAAATTGCTTAATATTTACAGTTTGGTCCCTAGAGTTTCTGAAAAATTGATTTTGGGAAAGACGGAAGGCAGAAACTTTCTGCCTACCGTTTGGACTATTTTTGGAGCATTAACCAGCCATTACTTGGCTGTTAACTACTCCATAAACACCCCTCCTTCATGACCATTAATCTGCCCCTCTTCAATAGCCATGAACAGCCTTAAACCTGCCACACTAGTGGTCATTAACAACCCTCACTAATGGCTATTAACAGCCTTGTTTGTGGCTGTTGGGCAGCCTCCTCCATGCTATATATTGATGCCTCATTTGGCTTAATTCGTGACTGAAAAACAGACTCATACAGACACAGAAAATTCATGAAAAATAGCAGCATATTTCAGTGACGAAACAGTGCACAAAACAGTGAGAAAAACACACGAAAATACCACAAAAATAGTGTGATATACACGAGAAATACACAACAGAGACACACTATATACACAGAGACAAAACAGAAGAGAAGATAGAAACTCTTCCTTCCTTTTCCATATCTTCAGCAAGTTGATTCATATTTATTTTATTCGGCAGGCTCAACCTATTGGCTTTGTAGCGTTGAGATTAAAGTGTTGTTTTATCTTGGGAGACTATAGCCCGCTAACGTAAAAACATATATACGAGGCAATCTTGTCTTAAGGATAGAGGGCAATCCTTCAACTCAACACACAACGTTGTAACCATCGAGATTTAGTTGTTTCTTGATTTCATGTTATCAAGATTCAAGACACAACAAGCTTGCGGCAGTTTTGAAGATTGGCCTATTTGTTCAACAAGATTCAATTTCTGAATATTGAATATTTGTTTATCCTTTCAAATACTTGTAATAGTTATTTACTTTTCGTACTGCTTTATAAAGTACAATAGAGTACCAACAACTTAAGACAAGATTGTATTGTATTACTATTAGTGTTCGAAAGATGTCGGCCAAAAGTTGTGTGACCAAATCTGGATATGGAAATGGTTTTCTGGTAGAAGAGAGTGATGCTGATGAACGTGTTCATGGTGTCACCGCTACCAAGAATGGTGGGAACAAGCGCTCACGAGAGACTGAGGATGTTAACTCGGACAAGAGGAGAAGGCTGAAGATGTTCTTCTATCTTGCAGCAGAAGGCCTATATATGTCTAAGACGAAAGATCTGAATAATGGTAAGAAGGAAATCGTCACTCAGTCTGATGAAGTGACTGAAGTGGGCCAGAATCCAAAATTGGGATAAGTAGTTTTTTTACTTGTCAAAAATACAGATTAAATAATGTCTGATTAAAAATGGATTAAAGTAAGAAGGAATATGAAAATAATTTATATTCCTTACGCTTTAAAATCAGAAGTTTAATCTCTTATTCTTTCCCATTTAAAGATTGGATTTTGTAAACGACTTAAAAGATCCGTTCTTTTAAGTGTAATTATTAAAAGTGTGAAAAGCATGTTCGCACATACGAGGGAGAAAGATCCACTCACTGTGCGAAAACTGTTACCACTCTTAAGTAAGCGCCAAGAATTATCTGGGCACCAATCATAATGGAAGAAGACTAAAAGCTAAAGACGTTGAGCCTGTCATACTATTTGGCAGAAGATCCTTCATAGGATGATATTGGACACTCAGTCATAAAAAGCCTCCTGGCGACTGGAGTGGGCCAAAATTCATTTGATATGATGATATTGGACACTCAGTCATACAAAGCCTCCGAGCGACTGGAGTAGGGCCAGAATTCATTTCATAGGAAAAGTAATGGACATCTAGTAAGGTGGGCCAGAGTTTCCAGGTCTTAAATGATCTGAAGGCCTAAAGAAAGGCAGAAAAGAAATTAGACACTCAGTCTGCCAAAGAAACTGGAGTGGGCCAGAGTATCAAGATCAAATATGATCCGATTACGCCCTAACCACGGGCAAGAGGTTGTTCATGTAAAGCAACGCCACCTCTAAAGTAAAAGGGGTTGGAGAGGTTGTCCTCAATAGGACTTCAGGGAATGGGTTCACTCTAAAATGAGGTGATACATGTTCCAAACTTGGTTTAAGGGACGTTGTTGGTCAAGCTGGTTTGAGACTACTCCAACAGGTCTGTAATACAGTATGTCTATAGCCAAATGAATGATATATTTGTAATTCGTGCATCTATGCCATCATAGATTAAGACACGTTAAATAGAAAGTCATTCAAAAGCTAGCGAAGTTGATATTGTTGCCTTATGTCGACATAAACCCTCAAAATGAATGTGAGGTAGACGAAGAGGCAAAATCACCTTTCCAAATTTCGTCAAGGGAATAGCGAAAGAAGCACCGCTCCTCTAGAACTTAGTCACACCTACTTGGGTGATTTGAAGTTTATACAAAATAAAGGGGGGAGACAAGTACGTTGTGATCTTCATTGATGATGGTACAACGTATGGAATCCTTTGTTTGTTGAAAAGCAAAGATGAAGTTATTGAAGCGGATAAGCGCTACAAGGCAAAAGTTGAAAATCAACTAAGCCTACGGATTGAGGAATTCGTAGTGATAGAGGGGGGAAATATGAAGCATCGTTTATTAAACGACTGCTCATTACTCACCTCAGTCTAACGGTATTAGCCAAGCGCAAAGTCGTACGCCCAAATTATGTGGGGCAAGGTGATCCTCACCGCTAATGCGATTCTCAACAGAACTCCGCATAAGGATAATAATAACTCTCCGTGTGAAACATGGAAATGATCTCACATACAAATGTTGTGATGTGGGGTGGCTTGGTAAAAGTTGGAATACCGAAACAGGTCAAATTGGATCTAAGACTGTAAATTGCATATCCACTGGAAATGCAAATAACAGTAGTGCTTATCGCATCTTGGCGTCAAAGAATGCTGAATTCTTTGAAGATAACTTTCCTTGAAAAAGGAAAAAGGAGTAATTGCTCAAGGTTAACAAGAACCCGCGAGGGCCTGACTGTCCGGAACTGGACGTTCCATATCTATAGGACTCGAAAGTTGCTGGCTATCCGGAACTTAATATTTCAGATCTGCAGAACTCAGGTATTCTAGATGTTGAACCGAGATGGAGCAAAGGAGGGGACAAAGACTTGTTCCAGTCCTTCTAGCTTGTATGGTTGAGAACGAACCATGGACAATTGACAAATAATTGTCATCTCCAGAAGCGCTGCTTTGGAAAGAAGCTAAAGAGAGAAATATATTCCATCATATAGAACCATACTTGTGTAATGGTTGATCTTCCTCCGAAAAAAACCTTTGGGTTGTAAAATGTGCTCCCCTGTGAGTAGCTTAACATCCAGGGTCATTGCAGTCTTGAGTGGCATGGATGTTGAAACAACCTTCCCAACCGGAGAGTTGGAAGAAGAGGATCAGAGTTGGTTTGCTGAACTATTGGGCTTCTTCCTGAACTTTCATTTTGGTCCCTGAAATGTTTACATTTTTGGTCCTGAAAGTTTCAGATAAAACAGAAATAATGAATCTGACCACAGAAACATTGACTCTGAAGTTAGAAAGCCAACAGTTGGAGAATCAACAGTCTGAAAGTAAAAGTCATATTGAAACAAAGTCTCGATATGAAAGATATGGGTATCACAGATGACATCTTAGGAATTGGATTTCTAAGACATCTAACGGACTGGTCGATAGTTGACAGTCTCGTTGAAGCCACCAATGGATATGAATCATAGAACTGATTGGAATCATGGTGCACCCATAGATAAGGAGCGATATGCTCAGGTCACGTATAGTTCAATGTATTGTACACACTACAACGGACCTGGTATCGGCCTACAAACAGATCAGTTGAACTCAGGTTCACTGATGATTTAATACATTATCAATAGAAAGGCGTTAAGTCGGATATAATGATATCTGAATTATTCGCTCATCTACGAATTATGATATTCTGGATGTCCAACGGTTCTGGGAGAACAAAGTGATGCAAACTGGACATCAGATATGAAGAACACCAATGCCACAAGTAAATGTATATGGTGGGTCTTGAAAAATTCTCTAAACAAACTTGCATCAGCCGATTCATGATGGAATCGGAGTTTATCGCTTTATACAAAGCATGAAAGAAGTTGAGTAACTTCATGACTCCTTAGAGGCCGTCCCTTATTAGGAGAAACCCATGCCTTCAGCAGTTATACATTGTGGCTAGCCGGTCGGCTTCAGAAAGGACACGGATGACGGCGTCTGGACATATCTGTCAGGATCTGTCGGAGACATAACACCGTATGGCAGTTGATCATCGCGGGTGTCACTTCCTTGTTTACTAACTAAGGGACTACCCGGAGATCAAGTGTTCTGCATGTCTAGGGGAATGGGCTTAAAACCCAAACAATACGAACCTTTGCGGTGGAAACCCAACCATACTGATTGGAGATCCCAAGAATTTGGTTCAATGGGAAAACTAAGTGGCAAAAGGTTCAGTTGAGCGCTTCAGTGGAAGCAAGAATCACTTCGGATGATGATTTCTGTACGGAAACATGAATCCAAAGTTGTTCCCGCGATAGACATTAAAGTGGTGCCTGCATGGTGGGTAAAGGTTAAGCTTCCAAACCATTAAACGATCCTCAAACGGTTGAGGTTAAGGTTGTGGAAACTTTTAATGATTCCTAACACTTGTGAAGTGGGGTATAACAGGATACCTTGTAGGAGATCACCTATTTAAGTGCGAGCATGGCCGCCTCAAATGAATGCACTTAAGAATCCAAGTGTGTCCACGGCCACAACGGAAAAAAATGTAAGAATGAAAACGGATAAGAAGAGTTATTGTGTTGTTATCATTGTCTTGGCTTACACTAAACACTGACGGTTCAAGACATCACGTTCACCGTGAAGTAAGTAAGTCCGATGGTTTCAACTAGGGAAGGTTCAAAGCGGAAGCTACCTCTCTTGATGCAATATCTTTTCTCTGAAAGATTGCTGAAAGTAGGCACCTTGTGCTTGCGCCAAAATCTCTCTTTCATAGAGGGGATTGTTGGAAATTTGCCTTTGGCGGGGAGGTGCGTACACCCATATTTAATGAATTAAACACTAGTGTTCCGCATATTGGAGGTTTTGTCTCTTCGCACATGCATGATCTACGAAGTGAGTAGATCACTGTAAGGCCAAGAATCGTCAAATTTCGTTGAGAAATGAAAGAGATATTGGTCCACGAAGTAACGTGTTTGAGGCATGGAAATATGGTGTGGGACAAATCTACCACATCGGTGAGAATAAGAAGAATTGCTAAGTCTCTAATGTGGTAAAGGGTTTGGAACCCCAAGGGGTATCCCATGTGTTTAAAGGAGGGAGGACCTAGATGTGCTTGGGTTCAAGGCTAAGCCCACACGCGCGCCGCCGCCGCCCGCCCGCCCTTCCCGTCCCGTCCGGTCTCGGGTCGTGGGCTGTGGGGACTTTCTGATATTATCTTTTTGGACCCCAAATTACTTAATATTTACAGTTTGGTCACTAGAGTTTTTGGAGAGTTGATTTTGGAAAAGACGGAAGGTAGAAACTTTCTGTCTACCGTTTGGACTATTTTTAGAACATTAACCAGCCATTACTTGGCTGTTAACTACTCCATAAACAGCCCTCCTTCATGACCA
This sequence comes from Anisodus acutangulus, assembly GCA_029783415.1. Taxonomy (NCBI): domain Eukaryota; kingdom Viridiplantae; phylum Streptophyta; class Magnoliopsida; order Solanales; family Solanaceae; genus Anisodus; species Anisodus acutangulus. The sequence continues at coordinate 28,436,910 of CM056492.1, read as the reverse complement.
TTAATCTGCCCCTCTTCAATAGCCATGAACAGCCTTAAACCTGCCACACTAATGACCATTAACATCCCTCACTAATGGCTATTAACAACCTTGTTTGTGGCTGTTGGGCACCCTCCTCCATGCTATATATTGATGCCTCATTTGGCTCAATTCGTGATTGAAAAATAGACTCATACAGACACAGAAAATACATGAAAAATAGCAGCACATTTCAGTGACGAAACAGTGCACAAAACAGTGAGAAAAACACGCGAAAATACCACAAAAACAGTGTGATATACACGAGATATACACAACAGAGACAAAACAGAAGAGAAGATAGAAACTCTTCCTTCCTTTTCCATATCTTCAGCAAGTTGATTCATATTTGTTTTATTCGGCAGGCTCAACCTATTGGCTTTGTAGCGTTGAGATTAATGTGTTGTTTTATCTTGGGAGACTATTGCCCGCTAACGTAAAAGCATATATACAGGGCAATCTTGTCTTAAGGACAGAGGGCAATCCCTCGACTCAACACACAACGTTGTAACCATCAAGATTTAGTTGTTTCTTGATTTCAGGTTATCAAGATTCAAGACACAACAAGCTTGCGACAGTTTTGAAGATTGGCCTATTTGTTCAACAAGATTCAATTTCTGAATATTGAATATTTGTTTATCCTTTCGAATACTTGTAATAGTTATTTACTTCTCGTACTGCTTTATAAAGTACAATAGAGTACCAACACAAATAGAATAGGGTTTTGGGAGTAGAATATGAATAGGATTTCCATATTATGGAAATTATAAATTGTATATATACTCATTCATTAATGAAAATAATAAAGGGATTATATTCTTTCATGGCATCAGAAGCCTAGGTCTAATACCAATGTTTCCTCTCTTCTGTTGCCTCGGTTTTCGTCTCGGATTCTGTGCATCTTACCTCATCCCTTCCCAAATTTTCATCCAAATCCCTCATTCGCCTATTGTTATTTCGTTATGTCTACATCAAAGAAGCATGGTTTATCCCGCCCTTACTGTTTCCAACATCAAGAACCACATCTCTATTGTTCTTGAGATGGAAAACGTCCAATATGCAACGTGGGCAGAATTATTCAAAATTCACGCAATCTCACATCAAATTCTCCATCAAATAATTCCTTTCGATGTCCCTACACTCGCGGAGGATCCTCAGTTATGGACCACTCTTGATGGTACCATCCTTCAGTGGATTTACTCTACTATTTCTATCGATCTTTTACAGACGATAATTGAACCAGACACTACGGCTATGGCCACCTGGAATAGATTGCGCGATATATTCCAAGATAACCAACATTCCCGAGTTGACTTTTGAGCAAGATTTTTCACAAGTCAACATGAAAGATTTCCCGAATGTTTCAGCTTATTGTAAACGACTCAAGGAATTGGCGGACCAACTCTGTAACGTTGGAGCGCCTGTTACCAATAATCGTATTGCCCTCCAAATGGTTGCAGGCCTATCTGAGGCCTATAACGGAGTTGGAACTCTACTCTGACAAAGGAATCCGCTCCCTTCCCTTTTATCAAGCCCGTTCGATGCTCACGTTAGAAGAAGCCGGCTTGGCAAAAAGGGCGGCTACCGGCGCAAGTTCCGTGGCGATAATGACGTCGTCCGATGGTTCTCACGGGTTTGTTGACAATTCGGTCCAAAACTGCAATAACAGTAGCGGCAAGAAGGGTCAAAACAGTAAAAATAATAGAAAAAATCATGGCGGCAACAACAGTGGCGGAAGAAACAGTGGAAACAGCAGTGGGACTCGTGGTACTACGCCCCAGCCCGCCTGGTCTCATCCCTGGGTCCTTTGGCAGTGGGCATAGACCAACGGCCAATGGCCTAGTCCAGCCTACTGCCCGCCCAGTTATTTTCCAAGCAGTTGGGCCCCAGTCCAGCCCAAGCCCAGGCCCATGCCCATTCATCAACTAGATGTGAAGAATGTTTTCTTACATGGTGATCTTAAGGAGACATTTTACATGCATCAGCCCTTAGGTTTTCGCGACCCCAATTATTCTCATCATGTCTGTTTATTGTAGAAGTCCTTGTATGGGCTTAAGCATGCCCCTCGAGCCTGGTATAAGCGATTTGCAGAATATGTATCTACTATTGGGTTTTCTTACATCATGTCTTATAATTCTCTGTTCATATATCGTCGTGGTATGTCCTTGGCATATATTCTATTGTATGTGGATGATATTATTTTGACAGCTTCTTCCGATGATTTACGCAAGTCTATCATGACACTACTCAATTCTGAGTTTGCTATGAAGACTTGAGGCCTTTAAGTTACTTCTTGGGATTGCTTTCACTCGTCATGCAGGTGGGTTATTCTTATCCCAAATGAAGTATGCCGCTGAGATAATTGAGCGAGTTGGTATGTCCTCGTGTAAGTCTACTTCCACTCCAGTTGATACTAAACTCAAGCTGGGTGCTGCGGCTGACTCACCTTACGAGGATCCCACCCACTATCGCAGTCTTGCTGGAGCACTTCACTATCTTACTTTCACGAGACCGGATATTACGTATGTCGTACAACAACTGTGTTTGTTTATGCATGACCCAAGGGTTGAGCACATGAATGCGCTTAAACGCATTATCCGCTACATCCATGGGACACTTGACTGTGGCTTGCATCTATATCCATCATCAGCCTCTACACTTGTCTCGTATATCGATGCTGATTGGGGTGACTGTCATATACTAGACATTCCACGTCTGGTTATTGCATGTTTCTTGGTGATAACTTGGTCTCATGGTCTGCAAAACGTCAGTCTACATTATCCCGCTCTAGTGCAGAGGCCGAGTATCGAGGGGTAGTCAATGTGGTCTCTGAATCATATTGGTTACATAATCTTCTCTTAGAACTTCATTGTCCCATTCAGAAAGCTACCTTGATTTATTGTCTTTCTGGTAATCATGTTCAACATCAGCGCACTAAACATATCGAGATGGATATCCATTTCGTTCGAGAAAAGGTAGCTCGTGAACAAGTACGCGTCTTACATGTCCCTTCTAGGTACCAAATTGTCGACATCTTTACTAAAGGTCTTCCCTCGGTTCTGTTTGAAGATTTTAGGGACAGTCTCAGCGTACAACAATCGCCCGCTATGACTGCAGGGATGTGAAAGACGTATACAATGTCTTGTGTATACCGTGTATATCACGAAAACACAAAGCATTTTGGAAAAAATAGTTTGTGCTATACATGCCAAGTATATCACGGTTTGGAGCTAGTTTTGGTAATAGGTTTTTGTATATAATTAGCATTGTACACTTACCATAATTGTAGAATTCTTGTACAATTTTTTGGGAGTAGAATAGGAATAGAATTTTTCATATTATGAAAATTGTAAATTGTATATATACTCATTCATTAATAAAAATAATCAAAGAATTATATTCTTTCATTAAGAGAATGTATCGGATAAGATTTTGAAGTTGAAAAGAAAATTGGAGCGGAAGTAGTAAAAGAGGCGGGTGGAATTGTGACAGAAATGGCGACATTGGAAGTGGCGGAGTTCTAGCGGATATGACAACAGAGTATGGAGAAGAAAGAAAAGAAAAAAGAATAAAGAAAAAAACTTAAAATAATAAGTAAAATAAGAAAATACATTTTATAAAGAAAAAATATGTGCAAATAAAAGAAACTAATCGCTTTTGAGGTTGTTCACGTTCTTTAAGAAAGTGTTTGCATTCTCTATGTCAGGTGGTAAAAAAAGAAGGTAATAATATTAGTTCAAAGTTATTTAGGGGATAATAGGATTTTAGTAAAATTTAAGTATCTTTTTTGAAAAAAAAAAATCTTACTTCAAAGAGGTAATTATGTATTTTCTCTTTTACTTTCCATGTGTGTGCTTAGACAATAAGAATAGCTCGATGGAGTTGTGACATTGTAATATGACTTCTTTGAACATGTATGTTCTATTAAATGCTTACATGTCTTGCTCTTTTTCTTTTCTTTTTTGGAATTTTGTTTCTCAATTTTGAACATGATTGCAATATATCTTTCTTTCTTGGGAAAGGGGGACTCACGGTAGGAGTATAGTTTTGATCGAGGAGAACTAAATATAAAAAAATAAATATACGAAGAAATTAAAGAAAATCAACATTTATTATATATACATAAAATATAATTTTAATTATATATAATATAATTTTTCCAATAGCAAAGATTCAGATGAACCACCTTCTGGTACCTTAGCTCCAACGGGTTTGTGTACAAAAGCAAAACAGACTTGCACACAAGAAATTTGCCTCAGTCATATCCCACTATTTTGATAAATACGCTAAATTTTACTTCTAAACAGTCTTAAAGGAAACAATTCAATTTCCTTCAATTTTTTTGGTAACTTTTAAAGCCAACAAATCTTGAATCAATCTTTGAAAATATCCAGTTAACAATAATCACCCAATCAGAGCCGTCTCTGGGGCGGTCAAGGCTGCGCCACCGCACAGTGCCCCCGATCGCAGGGCCTCCTCCCCAGAATTTTCATTTTTTTTTATTGATTTCAAATATTAAGATATGTATTAGCAATGCCTCCAATCTTATCAATGAGAGTTGTAGCCTAGCGGTTGAGGGCTCCCTTCAAAAGTACTTCCCTTATGAGAGGTCACGTGTTCGAATCCAATGATCAGTGATGAAGGACTTTTGCCCTGCACCCAATGTATGCTTGTAAAACCTTACTACAAGGTAGTAGACGTAAAATTGGAAATGAACCCCGCCTATACATGAAACTTGTAACCTTGAAAAACCTTAATCGTAATAGCGTTTAAAAAATATGAAAATAGGGTTAAAGTCTTAACAAGGAGTACAAAATATACTAAGTGATTTCTCTCATTTGTCATTAATATATAATTTTACGAATTAAGTTTAGGAGTCTCTTATTATGATTTGACTTTTGGCCACCAATTTCATTGAGTCGTCCCTATTTAGAAGTGAATTTTTTTCTCCCCTCCCGCCAGGAGCTCCTCCTGGTGACTCGAACTCGCAACCTTCAAATTAAAAGTGGAGGACGCTTACCATCTGAGCCCCATTTTTTCTAGAAGTGAATTTAAACTTTGGCCTTGTTAAAAAAAATAGTTAAATACATGAAACTTGTAACCTTGAAACCTTAATCGTAATAGCGTTTAAAAAAATATGAAAAATAGGGTTAAAGTCTTAACAAGGAGTACAAAATATACTAAGTGATTTCTCTCATTTGTCATTAATATATAATTTTACGAATTAAGTTTAGGAGTCTCTTATTATGATTTGACTTTTGGCCACCAATTTCATTAAGTCATCCCTATTTAGAAGTGAATTTTTTTCTCCCCTCCCGCCAGGAGCTCCCCCCTGGTGACTCGAACTCGCAACCCTCAAATTAAAAGTGGATGTCGCTTACCATCTGAGCCCCATTTTTCTAGAAGTGAATTTAAACTTTGGCCTTGTTAAGAAAAATAGTTCAATAATAATCGTTTCGCCAGAATTTGGAGCAAAATTTTAAAGACCCATCAGGATTTCTAACTTGATATTGGCCAAGACTTGCTTGTAACAAGTTACGATGATTGTCAGGGTTTGTTGTTGAAATCCTGAAGATCACTATAACTTATTGTGTAAAAATTTCAATAACACACATTGTTTCTTCACAATTTATCCAAAATGTACAAAATCAACTTCAAATTTAATTTGAAATTCAATTTTCTAATGTTAGTCCCAAAAATTTCAATTATTATACTAAACTAAAACCTTCAAAAATTAAGAGACCCACTTGATTTTTGTAAGCAAGCTCAATTAAATCTAACAATGACATTTTTCAAGTTAATTGCTTCACCAAAATCAAATCAAAATAATCATTGATAAGCAATGAATTTTCAACTATTTGTTGCACATGAAGAAAATGAAGAAGGAGGAGTAGGGATGGCAACATATCGGATCTGGACCGGATCCTATTAGATCCAGATCCAGATCCTTTTTTCATACCTGGATTCAGATCCACCGAGTCCATAAAAATCAAATCCAAATCCGGATTCATAGGATCCACCGGGTCCACGGATCGGATCTGGATCTGGATCCACATGTAAAAAAATTTGCCTTGCTAAGAATTTTTTTTGAACTGACAAACGATTTTTACTTAGTTAACAATTTACTGTGTTTCAATTTTGAAATGTTCATATGAGATATTGTGTTCGTTGTCTCGTTTTGATTGTGAGCTATTAATTGAAAATGTTGGACAATGCCAATAGTTATGGAAAATACTGACTAGTATTTCCACAATACAGAACTTGCATGTGCTTGGAATCTTCACAAATGAAGTGAATATAATTTTAACTACTTGTCTATGGAGATGTTAGTCATTCACTAATATAACATTGATTTTATTATCGAAGTTACCTCTTTATTTTTTGGTTTTTGAGTTAACGCGGGGATAAATTAATCTTGTTTTGAGAATTAAACTTGCAAGGATGTGCTTAGTAATTTTAAGAAAATACTTAAAAAATTACATTCTAGGTCATGAATATATTTAATTAAAAACGGATCCACGGGTCAGATCTGGATCGGATACGGATCTCAAATACAAGATCCAGATCCAGATCTGATTCGTCAGAAATGGATCCGGGTCCGATCCGGATCCATCGAGTCCAAATTTTGAAGATCCATATCTTATAAAATGGATTTGGATCCACCGGATCCGGACTGGGTCCAGGAACCACTGCCATCTCTAAGGAAGAGGCGGAGGAGTAGAAATTCCTAAAAAATACATATATTTATTACATTTTTTCTTACTAAGATAAAAAGTTAAACACCAGAAAAGGCCACCTCGTGAAAATTTCTCAAATAAATACTCCATTCGTCCTAATTTATGTTGGGTTGTTCGAATTTTGAGAGTCAAATACTTTAATTTGAACGTAAATTCAGATATAAAATCTTTAAAAATATTTAAATAAAATTTACTATATTTAAAATTACGTAAAAAATATCTTAAGTCATAATAATTAATATAATAAAATATTTAAAAGGTATATAAAATTATATTAAACTTACAAATTTTAAATGGTGCCACATAAATTGCTACAAGGGTATGCTCTTATATATACACAAAAAAGTCAAATAAATAAGTGACCCTTAAAGTTAGGGGTGGTCATATATCGGTTTTGTATCCGAAAAATATGAACCGAATAAAATTTTTTTTTTTTTAAAAAACTGAATACAACTTAAAAAAACCCCCGATATGTTCGGTTTATATCGCCGAACGTATCGGATTATATCGGTTTTTTCTAGTGGGTCGGGTCGGAGAATTTTTTTTTAAAAAAATTGAATTTTCAAAACTGAAATTGACATTCACACCTACACTATCATGAAATTTCGATGTTGAAATCTATTGTGTATCATGAGATGTTTACTAAAGAAAAAAGAAAATTAGAAATCGATTTGGGAGAAAACACAAATTGATTGAGAAAACGGACGTATTTCTAAAAATTGGCTGCGCCAGTTTGACTAGCCCCGTCTCGAAAAAATACGCAAAATCAAAAAAAATCGGGTAAAACGGACATCCGAGCGCAGAGTTATGACCATTTAAAGTTTTACCAATTTACAACTACTTTCTCTCCCTACATTTTATGTCAATGCTTCCGTGATATGTTAATCAAGTTCATGCCGCATGCGACTTCTATAAAAGCTTCATAGATTGGTTTCAATGACTATGATTCAAGAGATAGTAGTAGCCTAAAATAAAAAATAAAAAATATATATATTTAATTCGGTTTTTCGGTTCGGTTCGATTTTTTTGGTTCTCCAGGTTTTTTGCCCACGTTTTGACACTTCAACTAAGGCTTGTTCCAATTAGAGATGGCAGTGGATCCTGGACCCGGTGGATCCAGATCCGTTTTATAGGATATGGATCTTCAAAGTTTGAACCCAACGGATTCAGATCTGACTCGGATCCATTTCTGACGGACCGGATCTGGATCTTGTATTTGAGATCCGTATCCGATCCAGATCCGACCCGTGGATCCGTTTTTATTAAATATATTCATAGCCTAGAAGGAATTTTGGTCTTTCTTTTATAAACTCAGCCATGCCCAAGTCCATAAAGGACCCAAGATCATGTTATGTTTAGAATTAGGATGAGTTCATCATACATTAAATTCATATTATGATCTTAACTATGTTAGTTGGTTAATGGATTAGATTAGAATGTGTTCGTCTTGCTTGAACTTAAGCTATGTAACATTTATTTATTCACATAGATACAAAATGTTTGTAGGAAGTAATAATGATCATTATTTGTGGTTAAGACTAAATAGCATGTTTGAGCCATGTTTGTAGTCAATCAAGTCTACTATAAATCATTTGCATAACCTATCTTAGACATATAGTTCATCTAAGTCATGTGCACATCCTGTTTAGACTAAATAAGCTCAATAAATCAAGTTTGATTTGATACTGCCTTTGTCTCAGAGTTAAATGTTTCTGTGACTGAATTTCGCTTTGATCAAGTCAAGTAGGATTATTTGAGGTTAATATGTTAGTCTATGCTACACCTCTTAGGTCAATGATTTTTAGTCTTAAAATAGCTAATTCAAAGTTGCTTCATGTGACAGATATAAATTCTGGTTCTAAGTAAAATAGATTAAGGTGTTGACATGATTTATTTTTACACGTGGATCCAGATCTGATCCGTGGACCCGGTAGATCTGATGGATCCGAATTTGAATATGATTTTTATGGACCCAATGAAAAAAAATGAATCTGAATCTGAATCTAGTAGGATCTGATTCAGATCCGATCCGTTGTCATCCCTAATTCAAATTAGACAATTCAATTTTAGGCAAAAGTATATCAATTAAACACAAAATCCACCATCCATAAGAAAACTCACGCGCGTAGTCACAAGTGCTTCTTTTTGTTAAAGCAAGCAAATAAAAATCTACCACATGTTTCTTACCTTCATATAATGCCAGTCTGGATTAAAACTAAAAAACAATCATTTTTAGGAGAAAAACTCACTATTTCTTTATTCGCTTCATCTTCACCTAAATCTGAAAATAGTGACACAGAATTCAGCAACGGAAGTGAAAATTTTCTTTGACTACTTGTTTGTTCATCATAGATAGAGATATATTATCATTTTGCTACGGTAAAAAGACCTAATGGAGCCAAACATATGAAGGTGAAGTAAATTTTTTGCTACAAAAAAGTGATTGAACAAAGAACTGAAAAAGTTCAAAAAACTTATTGTTGGATTCAGGCTCATCTTTTTTTTTTCTTCTTTTGTAAAGAAAATTCCTTTCTTAGTAGATTTTGATTTTTAGTGATGGCAGAGAAGATGAACAAGAAATAAAATAAAAAATAAATTATTTGAATGGGAATAATATTATTTGGAGCAGTTCACACGCTTAAGGAGTGTTTGGTTTACTTTTTTGACACTTCGCATTTTGTGTTTAATTAGTACATTTTTGTTGAAGTCGAAGTGTTTAATTGAAATAAATCTTAGTTTAGGTGTTAAAATGAAAATCTTGATGCTTATGAATTTGGCCAAAAAAAAAAAAAACCTCATCCCAAAGTTGATGTTCACGTGATATTGTAACATTAGTTAGTAAGATGATGATTATCTAAATACATATATAAATAGTTCACGTTCTCGTTCAGACTTATTAACCGAAGAATAAATAATATAATATAAAAAATGAAGCATAGATAATATAATTTAAAGAATGGATGTAGCTCTACTGTCAAAGTGAGGAGTATGTCCTCCCGTTCCCATTCCTATTCCTGGTGGTCCTCCGGTTCCCATTATTTTTTTGTTGACGAAGGATCCGCATCCGTTACTTTTTTGAGTGTGTACAGATAAATTCTGAACTGACACAATAACCTATAAATCACGTCAGCCGATTAACCATATTTAACAAGTCATGTGTGACACACTCAATCAAAAAAATTTATGCAGGATCGAACTCGTAATCTTCCGATTCCCATTATGATTCTTATTATACTGTTATTCAGTCAATAGTGAGGGATGAGGAATATGTTCAGAAATAGTTTGTCATAAGCGAAGCCATATATAAAAAAAAAAGTCCGAATCTAGGTTTGCAACTTTTCCCTCTTGTTCACGCTGATCATTTTCAACTCCTATAATTCAATTTCATTCAGAAATCGAAATGGCGAAAAATGAGGTTCCAGATTGGCTGAACAATTCACTCTGGTCTTGTCGTACGCCACAACAACCGTTAACTCCTTCAATTGAAAGTGAGGATACGAATCGCTCGTCTGTCAATTTGCCAGTTCCAATGCCGCCGCCTGCTGTAATTAGAGCTGAGCCTCGTCCGGAAATTGTTAGTCCTTTAAATAGTAGTAGTAATTTGCATAGTGATGATGAAAATGGGAGCGCTACGATATCTTCAACTGAGGATATTTCTCGCCAGGATCAGCTTTCTCAAGAGGTTTACTTCCTTTTCGCTCTTTTCAATACACTTATTAAGAGGTTACCTATTTGGTTCATAGCATGGATTAAAATGTAGAATTTGTTATATAGGGAGATTATTAGTAATAAGGTACTCCTGCTTCGCTTTTCGAGAGTCAATTTAACGGGTTTTCAAAACTAAATTTGATTAGATTAATTTAATATTTTAAAACTAAAATTTACATAGTTAAAAATTAAACAACAACATACTCAGTATAATGTTTCTGATAGACCATTGGCTAAAGGAGAGATGAAAAAGGAGCAGTAACAATAGCAAGATAAAAAGATACAAAGTGAAAGACGCAATCAGGTTGTACTAAGGATCTAAGAATAAGCAAAATATTTTAAAATTATACGAAAAGTACTATAAGTTTCAGTTCTTCTCATATCAATATTGTAAAAAATACATCTTAAAATATTGGTCTTTAAATAGTAGTAGTAATTTGCATAATGATGATGGAAATGGGAGCTCTGCTAGTAGTACTACAATCTGCTATCTCTTCAACTGAGGATAATTTCTCGCCAGGTTCAACTTTCTCAAGAGGTCACCACCTTCTCTCTCTTTCGGATACATATGGGATAGAATTCTACACTCATTAAGAGGTCATTTGGTTCTTATACTGGTCATAGCATGGATTATAATGTAGAGTTTGTTGTACATAGATTAACAAATGCCCCTATAGCTAATAGATAAGCTATCCCATCTAGTATCAAGTATAACGGACTCAATTCCGCACCTTGTACTCCATTCCACATTTCCCCTTTTCTTCTCCCTATGTACAATAAAAAAGGATTTAGAACACAATATAATATATGAATGGATGTATAAGTTATACTGGTATTAGTTATACCACAAATAAAATGCCAGCCAAACACCGGACAAATAATACCAAATTTTGATATGGGATTCCTTCTCCTAATCCTTCCGAGGAACAGCTTTTTTTTTTTGAAAAGGTAACATTTGTATTAATCACAAGAACATGCCTGCTTCAAAATTGCAGGTATCCATACAAAGGGATTAAAGGGAAGATCTTCTAGTCCTATATCAAAAACTTACAAGGATCCTAAAACATCCATAAATGAATCTTCCATGTATTCCTGCTTACACCAAAAATAGAACAACACCAAACAATTCATTTTCAGCTTATGAATAGAGTTGTAGTTGTCCTCAAAACATCTCTGATTCCTTTCTTTCCACACTGGCAAACAGATACAAGCATGAATAATTTTCCATCTCTCCTTCTGACTAGAGAGGCTGCTGTATCTATCCCAGATCTCCAAAGCATGAACAATTCTCCCTGGTATCACCCAACACATTCCTTTCAAGTTTATAAATAGTCTCCATAACTGAACAGTGATCTTGCAATGCATGAAGAGATGATTAACTGTCTCCACCTCTTCCCCACACAAGTAACATCTTGAACAAAGATGAGAACCTCTTTTACAAAGGTTTTCATGTGTTAACACTGCTTGTTGTGCCAAAAGCCAAACCAAACCAAACATGCTACTTTCAGAAGGATTTTTGCTTTATTAACTTCCATGGCCATCTACCAGAATGGTTGATAGGACTACTGAATTCCTTATATGCCCCCTTTACTGTGAACTTGCCATGTTTATTGCCTTGCCAAACTAAACAATCAAGGAACAACTTTTTAACTTACATACTAGACAGTATATAATATTTTTACACTATACAGTACTTAAAAGACAATTACGAGTAACAAAGTTTGATTTGTAATCCAAGAAATAAGGTAAATAACATGTTATAATATGTCAAACTACTTCACACTGTTAGTGCATATATATTAAATCCAGCGGCGAAGCCGCAATAAGGGTTCTGCAGAACCCAACAACTTTGATTCAAACCCTGTATTTGTATTAAAAATACTCTTTAATATGTACAAATTCTCTATTTAGAACCCAGTAAGAAAAAAGAATTGTGATCCAGAACCCATAAACTAAAAATCGTAGCTTCGCCTCTGGTTTAATCTTGTGGGATGTGCATGACTTGTACGTATCCACCACCATGTATGAGTAACCTTTAATCAATCAGTGACGTTTGTTAGACCGAGAAAAAAATCATTATGCTGCTTGAGGGTTAAAGAGACCTGATATTGAAGGATGTCACAAAGAGTTGCTAGTTTTAGGATAGGAAGGCCTATTTGGATTTGTTTTCTTCTTGTTGCTAATCAACTGTTACATTTTTATTGGATGTAGCTGTCAAGGAAGATTATTGATATGGTGGAAGTCCGGAGGCTAGCATCACAAGGGGTACCAGATGGAGCTGGCATTCGTGCTACAGTGTGGAAGGTACACAATGTGTCACACAACTTAATATTATAAGGCTTTTATATCTGGCATTTGTTCTGGTTAAAATTGGAGAAAATTCTTTTTCTAGAAGTTTGTGGATAGAAAAAGGTCTTAGCTTAGATACCTGTCAAGTATACGTATCAACCTTGAGTGCATGTCTTTGTGCAGCTACTGTTGGGGTATTTACCAACTGAGAGAGCATTATGGCCAACGGAATTAGCTAAAAAGAGGTCTCAGTACAAGCAGTTTAAAGAGGAGCTCCTAATGAATCCCGTAAGTTCTGTTTTTTTTTTTACTAATGCAGGACATCTTATAACTCATAATAACTATAATACCATAAAATACCATAGTCTGCGGGTGCTTCTCATCCTTCTGGTGAAAAGCGCAAAAGGCATCAAGGTCCATGGGCAGGAAGTGAAAAACAAGAAGTGCAGCGCCCAATTCTATGATAAAGATGCCAAATACACATGAATCTAGTACCTAATAATAAAATTATAATTAAAATAACATTACCTGACATTTGACATACAATAACCGCCACTTTTCTTTTTGAGCACTTTGAGCGTCATTAATTGAAGCGCACGACTTCACCTAAGAAGCAATAATCCCTCACTTCTCATATCTTCTTCACTGTAAGCAATGAATTTTAACTTCTCTTTCAAAAAGAAGTTCTCTATTTCTTTATCACTACAAAACTGAGATTATATCTCTGTAAATCTATCCTTGGGATGATTTTGTGAAAAAATGTCAAGTATTTCTCATTTATTGCAAATCTCTGAGTTTTTCACTACTCCGATGGTCAAGTCGCTTGATTTTCTTCCTATTTGTCATAAATTTGAAGGGTAAAAAAAGGTTGATGCAATTTAGAAAATTGTATAACGTGGTGCTTAATCTGAATTTTCTCATTCTAGCTTAAGATGCTTGGCATAAATGCCCAAGTCCAGTTACAATGGGCAATCACTATCTTGTAATCCAAGCTCTTTATTATTTAGAGAAGAGTTAAATGTATGATACAGAGGCATCTTAAATATTACTCTGTAATGTGTTTGATAACATGAGATATAAGGAATTCTACCTAGTGACGACGTCTAAAGCTAATTTTCCATGTAAGACCATAAACTTGACAGTTTTGTTTAAATTCATTCCTTCTAGGTGCAGAAATAGCGTGAAGAAGAAAATCAATTGGATATCTACTTTTGCTAATATATGGGTCAATTAATTTAAGACCATCATGTACAATTAGATAGTAAATATGACATGCATAACTAACATTAATATACAAGTGTGCCAACCCAGCCCACTTGTCATGCATAGTCATGGGCCTTGTTATATTCCTTATATAACATAGTGTTGGTGATGTCTAGAACTATGGTGGAAGTTGGCAAGTTGGAGATAGATCTATCAAAAGAAAATGAGCAAGTTGGAGACAAAGAAGAGAAAGACATGGAAGATATCTCCACTTTGTATATTTTTGTTGATCTGAAGCAAAAGGTGTTGTAGAATTTCCATAATTCATTATAGGAGTCAAAGTTCCATTTCGTTAAATATGTAATTTTTGGTGCAAAAAGAAACATTCCATACTGCATAATTAGATGTGATTAATTTTGTTGATATGTAAGTAAAAGTGATATTAACTTAGTGTTGGATTGACGAAAGGATTTTGACTTGTCAAAAGGCTGTCTCTCCTTTTATTTTTCCTTTTCTTTTCTATACCAGAAAAGACTTTGGGAAGTGCTTACTGCAGATGGTTTGTTCCTTAAAAAGCTAAAGAGTTCTTATATATGGTTAGCTCAGCATGAGTTTCATTGTCAAATGAGAATTGGAAATTATGGCATTTTTTTTTAATTTGGTGTTTAGTTTCCTGTCTGTCTCCCCTTCTTCAATTCCCCTGATTGGAGTTGCTTACAGGTATTTAAATATGGTTGACCACTATGGCAAATATTGTTACGGAATTGAAACACGGACTTTGACTCCGAGCCCTGCTTCTCCCTTCTTCCTCTCGACCTCAACCCATTCCTACCGTCCAAAACAGGCCTATGGAATATAGCCTCTTGCAATAATTAATTTTGTAGTTTTTTCTCTCTTTTTTGGGCAGACAAATTAGCATTGCTTGAACATTATAGACATCTTCTTGCGGGGATAGATTATGCTCATGTTATTTAGTCCCCTTGGTATTACTGGAAGGTTAATGTGTAAAATAGATTGTAAAAAATGCTCAAATAGAATCGATACCTATCAAAGAAACAAAAAAGTGCTCTCATGGAACCAATAATTCATGTATACTATGTGAGTTGTTATTCTGGAAGCGTCGTTTATTTTCAAGTACAAAAGTTTCCTGAATGTTGTTATGGCTAGGCAGTCAGAGATTGCGAGGAGGTTGGAGAAGTCTGCAACTCTTGAGAACGATGGAACAGGAACAGACATTGAAGGCAAAGGTGTACTCTCAAGATCAGAAGTAACGCAGGGAGAGCATCCTTTGAGTCTTGGGAAAAGTAGCATTTGGAATCAGTTCTTCCAGGTACCACCTTGTTTTGAATGATATTTTCCCCTTAGCATCAACCTCTAAGATTATGTTAGGGTTCTTCTGTTAAGAGCACCATTATGGGAGCTTAAAAGTACATGTCTTCAAGACAAGTGCCTCAAACTGAATGTTACCATCAATTCCGTACGTTCTCTTTTCTGCCAAATGTACCTTAAAGGGGCCGTTTGGTTCTTATGCTAGTTATGCAGGGATTATTTATATAGTGAGTATTAATGAAGGGATTGTTATACGGTGAATAATAATGTTGAGATTGTTATGCAGTGCATAATGATACGGGTTGTTATGTAGGGATTACCCACTTTAAGGCATGTTCATCTACAAATACTTTTATCTTGATTACCAACTACTCATATTCTTATGACATATTCTATCCTGCTTAAAATTTAAAATAATACATAAACTCCCGAATAGCTGAATTCACATATTTAGTACCGCTAACCAAGTGTTGCATTCCTTATGGGAGGATTTTTTTCCTATACGGCCAACCAAATGCTACATTGGTTGTGCATTTCAAATCCCTCCAACCAAACATTGCATTATTTCATCCGGAACTTCATGTTGAGAATATTTATCCTAATCCCTCCAACCAAACTACCCCTAAGAGTATTGGTATCCCCATTGAACACTGTACTTTGTTATTTTTTTTTTTGAAAACTGGTAAATTGTATTCCTCACCATTAAGGATATGCTGTAGACCTCCAAAACGTTATCCACAAGGAGCTGTAAGACAAAAACTATTTACAGTCTTCCTAAAAAGTCTACTAATTGTTCTGCTCCCTCTACATTTGCTTCTTTGCACCAGAAATGAAAATTTGCTATACATTTCCACTTAATTTTCTGCAGAGTATTAAATTTATCCTCAAAACACCTCCCATTTCTCTCCTTCCATATTGTCCACCAGATGCATGTTGGAACTGCTCTCCACCATTTCTTCTGAGATTTGCTTCCTCCCCTTCTAATCCAGCAGCGTAGTAAATCAGCTGTGTGTTCTGGCATGGTCCAACTGTTTTCTGTGAGACTGAAGAACAGTGACCATAGATGAGTTGTCACTCTACAGTGCAAAAACAAATGACTGTTTGTTTCTACAGTTTCACTTTATAGATAGCATCTAGAGACCAATTGCATTCCCCTCTTCTGTAGGACTTCATGGGTGAGACAGGCTTTTCTGATCACAAGCCAAGTGAAGCACTTGATTTTGGTAGGTACCAAAGTTTGCCACACCTTTGTCCATGGACCTGTTCTTCCCCCCTGGTTGCTCCAGCACTTCCAACTTGTGTATTCTTCTGACAGAGAACCTCCCATCATTGTGATGTTTCCAGTTGATTACATCTGGAGTTGAAGAAGTCCCTCTAAAGTTATCAACTTCTTTCAAGAGCTCAACCACCCTACCAATTTCTCAATCATTCAAATTTCTTCTGAAACAAATATTCCACCCTTGTGGAGTCCAGGACTCTGCCACAGTAGTACAGGGTTGCTGCATATGGTAAATAGATCAGGAAAATTGTTCATCAAAGGAACTTGCCCAATCCAGACTTCCTTCCAAAGTAGGACCTTGGTGCCATCACCCACCTTACAAACTATGTGTTCATTTATACTTGGCCACAAGTTTCTTATAGTCCTCCAGACTGAAACACTATAAGTACTGACCACTTCATCAGTGCACCATTGATTTGTCTGACCATACTTATTTCTGATTACATCCTTCCACGAAGCTTGATCTTCATCCACATATCTCCATAACCACTTTATCAATAAGTTATTATTGTGAAGTTTCAGATTTCTAACACCAAGACCCCCTACTTTCTTGTCAAGCTGAACATCATCCAATTCACCAAGTGAGTACCCTTGCCTTCCTTATTCCCATTTCAAAGAAAGTCCCTCCTGAGCTTATCTAATTTATCCACCACCCCAGCTGGAATAGGGAACAAAGACATCACATAAGTGGGTAATGAGTCTAACACTGCATTTATCAAGGTCAGTCTCCCCCCGAGGGAAGGATATTGAGACTTCCATTTTGAGAGCTTCATTTCTGTTTTCTCTATAATCCCATCCCAGATGCCCACCTCTTTGTGCTTGTAACCCAAGGGCATGCCTAAGTATATTGTTGGTAGCTGTTCTATCCTGCAACCCAGAATCCCAGCTAGTCCTTCTATTTGAGACACTTCTTGAATAGGAAAAATGTTGCTCTTCCTCCAGTTCACCTTCATCCCAGAGGTAGCTTCAAAGATTACAAGTATCATTCTTATAAAGCTGATTTGACCTGCTTCTGGATCACAAAGATGACAGTGTCATCTGCATATAGTAGATGACTAATTTTCACATTTGCCTCCTGTCTGTTGCTTAACTAAAAACCCTTCAACCATCTCTTTTGCATAGCTAATCTTACCATAATGTTGAGTCCTTCCATGGCAATGATGAATAGGAAAGGTGAAAGAGGATCTCCTTGTCTGAGTCCTCTTTCAGAAGGAAAAAGTTCCACAGGTTCTCCATTCACAAGTATAGAGAACCTGACAGTTTTGATACAGAAACCCATCCACTTCAACCATCTTGCTCCAAACCCCATCTGCCTCAATATACTCGGAAGATAATCCCAGATAACATGATCATAAGCCTTTTCAATGTCTAGCTTACACATGATGCCAGGTTCTACACTTCTCATTCTCGAGTCCACACATTCACTTGCTATGAGTGTTGCATCCATAATTTGCCTCCCTTTAATAAATGTCATCTGGTGTCTGTTGACTAGCTTATGCACCGCCCTTTTTAGTCTTTCTGCTAATATCTTGGCAATTATTTTGTATATACCACTTATGAGGCTTATTGGTCTGAAATCTCTGAGTTCAGCTGCACCATTCTTCTTGGGGATTAAAGTCACATAGGTAGCATTAAAGCTCTTTTAAAAAACCTGATGCTGGTGGAAATGTTGTAAAGTCCCCATGATATCAACTTCAGCAAATCCCAAAAAGTTTGATAGAAGCTCATTGTAAACCCATCAGGTCCTGGAGGCTTGTCACTAGCACATAATTCGATACCACTAAGAACTTCCTCCTCTTCAAATTGTCTTTGTAGCCATTCCTGCTCCTCGTTATCAATAACAGCATTTCCAGTAAGATTAAAACCATGTCTCCAATCTTCTGTTTCACTGTACAACTTTTGATAAAAACTTTGAATTGCCCTTTTATCTGTTCTGGATCAGTAACTGTGACTCCATCTATATCCAAGGACTCAATTGAGTTGAATCTCTTATTTGTTGTGGCCATTCTATGAAAGAATTTGGTGTTTTCGTCCCCACTTTTTAGCCATTGAATTCTTGACCTGTCTCCATGCTATTTCCTCATTCCTAACTACCTCTTCAAACTCCATAGCAAGGTGAGTTTTTTGAAGTAGCTCATCCTCTGTAAGAGATCTCTGTTACTGAATATTTTCAAAGCTGGATACCTGGTTCAGAATGTCTTCTCTCCTCTATTTCCAGTTGTTTCTGTTTTCTTTGCCCCAACTCTTCAGTTTCTCCTTCAGTAACTTCAACTTAGATTCCAGAATGAAAGGAGGTGTGTCATCCACAATGGAAGAATTCCACCAGTCTTGCACTTTGTCCTTAAAACCCTCCACTCCTAGCCACCGTTGTTCAAATTTGAAATGTGACTTCTTTAAATTCATGTCTCTACATGTAAGCAAAACTGGATTATGATCTGATCCAACCTTGGGAAAAGTTGATTGTTTGATCCGCAGAAACATTTCCTCCCATTGATTAGAGTATAGGAACCTATCCAGTCTTGATGCACTCCTATGATTTTCTCCTCTTCTCCAAGTGTATGATCCTTCAAATAAAGGAGGATCAACCAATTCCATGTCATTGATTCATTCTGAAAATTCTGCTATTGCCCCTGTGATTCTGTTGCAATTTGCTCTCTCAGAAGGGTATCTAGTAATGTTAAAATCACCACATATCACCCAAGGTCCCTCGCATAAACTCCTGACAGCAGCTAATTCCCACCAAAGCTCCCTTCTTACCACTCTATCACAAGCTGCATAGACAGCACTCAAGAACCAAGTAAGTTCCTGATTGATACCAGTAAACTTACATGTTAGCATCTGGTCACCACACTCCACTAGCTCCCCTACCCAGTATCTTTTATCCCACATCACCACAATACCTCCACTGCTCCCAATTGCATCCATATGTACCTCCGCCATCCATCTGTTGTGCCATAGTTGATGTATTAAGTTCCCTTCAGCCCCCCTAATTTGGTTTCTAGTAAAACATTAAAATCAGCCCCCCTTGTTGGATTATTCCCCCGACTAAATCCCTTTTTCCCACCATGTTTAACCCCCTCACATTCCATGGCATTATTTTTAGCTTCATTTGATGTTTAAAGAAGTGCTTCATTTCCCACCATGTTTAACCCCCTCTCTCCTCTATTGGTGTTTAAAGAAGCTCCAACCCCCACATTTATTTCCTATCTCTTTCATGATATTAGCCGACCATAGTTGAAGAGGTAAATCAAGAATTCATAACCAGAACCACTTGAACTTGTAATGGTCTGGATATGCCCCTGCCGTCGGTGACCACCAATCTACCCTTAGCTGCTTTCCCTGCCTCTTCCAGCTGCCCATAAGAATGTGCTCTGCATCTTTCCTTGACTGGAACTCAAAAAGAAATTGAATTCCATTCATGTCGAATACCTGAATATTATGAACTCCTTTCCATGCTTGTTGAGCCCATTTTCTCACATCATTCCTTATAAGGCATCTCTGTAAAATATCCTTTTCCAGGGCAAGATGAAACTGTCAAAATTTTCTCCTCTGTGGAAACAGCTGGCTCCTGCAATGCCCATCTGCTCGTATTGACAGTTTTTTTGTAGCTTCCTTCTCCACTCAAATACTGATGATGTATCTCCCCTGCGACTGGAACTGAACGATTCATTAAAGACCCCCTATTTATGAATCTTTCAATGCGATTAACCAACCCCAACCACCCCTCATTGGCCTTAGTTTCTGGGATAATTATGACAGTTCTTGTATGACCAGTAACCGTAATAACAGATAGAAACCGGCCAAACTTGTTGAACTTCAAAGAGCAAAAGATGTTGGTAGAGACATCCTTGCCCTTCCATGTCTTGAACATCTTACCTCTGATTTCTGATGCTTCCTTCATCCTTCCGCATGACCACCAGAGGGCCCCCTTACTCAATATCATCCTCCTTAAGGAAAGTCTTGCACTTTCCACCCACTCAAACCAAGTTTCATTGGAAGTCTTGGTCTGTGAGATCATAAGATTTACCCCCTAATCTAAAATAAATACGATTTTCCATAATGAAGAAAGGCTGTCAAAAAATTAAAAAGGATGAAGATTCCGGTGGTGGAAGACCACCGGAGAGGGATTCTAAGGCCCAGAAGGGACCCTAGAGAGAGTTCTTGGGATTAGTGCCTGTGAGCATTTCTCTCTCCTCTATTGGTTTCCTTACATGCATCCTCCGACCTTAGTCCTGTTCTTCTGTCAACGTTGAGTCGACATGTTCATGAATGTCTATAATATGATATGCTCTCTTCAAAAAATAATAAGCACTTTGTTATATATTGTGACCATGATAGACTTGGATAGAGAACAAATGCATCAGCCATCAGATTCTTCTGAAAGCAGCTTCTTTATTTATTTTTGCTTTGAAGCTGTTGTCGGTGTTAGTAATATATACAACAACATACCCAGTGAAATCCCACACCGTGGGGTGTTAGTAATATATCTACTTCTTTATTTAGTTTTGCCTCAAACGTACTTACATTACACTGGACACTGCAATCACAAATATCAATTCCATCACGACTGTCTTTTGTACACAATTAACAGTTTAATTCCTTCAAAATGGAAAAAGAAAACAAGAAGCAAGATTTGTCAAGTTGACAGGACTATGTGAGAACATATTCCTGTTGATAATTTCTCCTATACTATTTGCTTGTAGGACACAGAAATTATCGAACAGATTGACCGGGATGTAAAGCGAACCCATCCAGACCTGCACTTTTTCTCAGGGGACACACCGTTCGCGAAATCTAACCAGGCAAGAGCTAGTCTTTTTGTCTTTATAATACAAATCGCAGTGGATTGACTAAGTCTATCTTTTGTCCAGGATGCTTTGAGGATTATACTCATTATATTTGCCAAACTGAATCCTGGTATTAGATATGTGCAAGGGATGAATGAGATCTTGGCACCACTTTTCTATGTATTCAGGAATGATCCCAATGAAGAAGATGCAGTAAGTGATACTTTGTTCCCCTAGTAACTTTTTGCTGATAGATACTCCCAAAATATGATAGCTGGTAACCAAGTTTCGCTAAAGAATTTGGGGCCAGCTGAATTATCTGAAACTTGCAACTGCTGATCTTCGGCGAATGAATTATTTTGAGCATAGTTCCTCTTTGTATTTTTTCTTGGTTTTCCTTTGTGGGCTCTAATTCTATACGGTAATGGTAGTTGTGGTTCTGTATCTTGATCATTTGGTGAAGAGTGCTACTCATTTTGTCAAAAACTTTGTATGCTCCATCTTTCTCTAGACTGAATTATTCTTTCAGCTGTTCCTAGGCTGAAGTTTCAAATGTCCTCGTCAATCAGTCTATTTATCATTTCTATCTGCAAATTATACAGGCAAATGCAGAAGCAGATACTTTCTTCTGCTTTGTGGAGTTGTTGAGCGAATTTCGTGATCATTTTTGTCAGCAACTTGATAATAGTGTTGTTGGTATTCGTTCCACAATTACAAGGTTATCTCAACTTCTAAAAGAACATGATGAAGAGCTGTGGCGGCATCTTGAAGTGACAACTAATGTAAGATTCATTGTTTAGTGCATTACTGACTATTACATTTTTGTCAAGTCTTGAGAATATCTAATTTAGGCACTCTCTCTGCTTGCTAATTCTGCTATTTGCAAATTTAACTATTGATGGCATGTTTAATAATATTAATGTAGCCAGTTATTTAAAGAAAAACCTGTAGCAACTGGACTTGTCAACCTGGAGGCTTAGTCTTGTCCAGAACCTTACTTTTTGAGTGCAAGCTATGTTGCACGTAT
Organism: Anisodus acutangulus; assembly: GCA_029783415.1. Classification (NCBI taxonomy): domain Eukaryota; kingdom Viridiplantae; phylum Streptophyta; class Magnoliopsida; order Solanales; family Solanaceae; genus Anisodus; species Anisodus acutangulus. Next base: position 28,414,533 of record CM056492.1, on the reverse strand, counting down.
GGTGCGTATCTGGTACAGCCGTACGGGTATCTCAAGTCCTTTTGCTAATTTTTAGTGTATTTTGAAGTATCATCACAGCTTCCTACACCCTTATCACACCCGTCCGACACGTGTAGGTCAAGGCAAATAAAAGGATCAGAGTAACAAAGAGTGCAGGTGACTATGCCCACACCTGGGAGAAGTCAGTTTTAAGCCTAACAGCTTTCCATGAAAAAATTTAGGCTTGTTCGTTTTTGAATTTTTCCTTTGGAATGAAAACCAAGGTTCGTTGTCTCGCACCTTGTATATTCTGGGCAGGCCAAGTGATCCGATGGAGAATTGATTCAGATACGCTTGCAGCCTGTCCTAAGCTGAACTATTCTCGATTCAAGATCCTATAGTCATCCACCTTCCTTAATCGGATTTGTCTGGATGTTTCTTCTTTCTCTGCCTTTCAGGTAATATTTAGCAGCTGGTACAATCTGTATTTAGAGAATATATTGGAAACATGTGTCTAGAGAATCTATATATGTCCGATTCCTGTGCTAGAGAACTAATTGCCTGGATTAGACGACTTTAAAGTCATACGACATCCCATATGTTTGTGATTGCCCTTGTGCGTTAAGAGGTTTCTTTCCTTGTGTTTTCTTACATCGGAAGTTGTTGGTTTTACTGATGTCTTGTGCATAGATGGTACGATAAGTGCAGTGTTTTCTTATTTTTCCCTTTGATGTCAGATATTACCTTGTCTTGTGTTGATTTTATTTTGAGTTTAACACTGAACTTTTGTGTGTTCGATGTTGGATGTTAACAGGTGAATCCACAGTTTTATGCGTTCAGGTGGATTACTCTCCTCCTGACACAAGAGTTCAATTTTGCGGACAGTCATTTTATATGGGACACACTCCTAAGTGATCCTGAAGGACCTCAGGTCGATCTCCTGGAGTTAAAAGTTGATGTTCCATCTTTTTATTAATTCCATCTCGTTACTCCTGTTCTTTTTTTTCTTCTTCTTTGGATAGGTAATTTTATTGACTTGTAGGGGAAAATTCCACATAGAGGATGTATACAAAAAGGAATTTAAACGCGATTCTCTACAAAGAGCAATCAAATCTTATAGGTGCTTCAAAAGTTTTAGAGTGTCAAATTCCATTAATGTTGCTAATTATCCTGGTTTCTGTCCACCCCAATGTGAGCTGTTTAATGGTCCGCAAGGCACCTTAATGATTGCCAATATCTACAACATACCCAGTGAAATTCCACAACGTGGGGTCTGGGGAGGGTAGAGTGTACACAGACTGTACCTCTACGTTGGTAGGTAGAGAGGTTGTTTCCGAAAGACCCTTGGCTCAAGAAAAAGCAAATGATTGCCAATATCTGATCCTCTGAATTATCTTTTCATATGGGGTTGTTATCATCCATCTCCTTACTCCTCAAATACACTTTTAGAGCTTTATCACTTTTAAGAAGTTGCTTGCATGAGCTCATAGTTTTATCTTTTTTAAGTTTGTGCATTTGGGTGAATTATGTCCTTCAGGGAGAGGGGAAAGTCGGAATACCCAAATTGGGAGGTTAGTTTTCAGTGACTCAAACTCGAGGGATAATAATCTGTTTGGTTTCCACTTGATTAATAGTGTTTCATGGCAGCGTGTTATTTTATGAAATTCTTGTAAGCTATGTGGTCTAGCTCCGGAGTGTGATTTTCTGGATTGTACTACAAAAATTTATCTGTTTCTTTCCTTTTTTTTCTTTGAGTTGGGACAGAATTTTATCTGCTGTGTCTATGAGATACTTGTGACCTGGCGGAGAAGCATATCATTTGTTACTGATATAATAAATATATAACTTGCAGGAGACACTGCTTCGAATCTGCTGTGCTATGCTGATTATTGTCCGGAGGCGTTTACTTGCTGGTGATTTCACTTCTAATTTGAAGTTACTGCAAAATTATCCATCTACTAACATCAGCCACCTTCTCTATGTTGCCAATAAACTGCGTGTTAAATCAGCTGGTTAAAACTTTCAATCAGGGAGAAAACATATTATTCTTCGTATTTCTCCACTGTGAAATCCAATGTGTTGTAATATTTAAGAATGTAGATGTCTGATATAGTTAATTAGAACCTTACATCTTCCCATCTCCCTGCCCCCATCCCCCGATCGGCGATCTTTCTTTTAGCTTCACTATAAATGTATAGGCATGTGTTTCTTCGGAGATGAGATGGGATCAGTGTATTTGCAATTTTAGTTGAGTTTACAGAGAAGTTAGGAACACATACGTAGTTTAGTTCACAATGATGATGGTGATGATTCAATTTGTTGGTATATGAAAGTTCATAATTTACTAGATGCAACGAGTTGCATGAAAAAAATATGAGTTACAAGAGGCTTAACAGGTCTAACAACGCAATTACTTGATCGGTCTTTGAAGGACATGATGGAACTTTTTTCCTTGACTTTAATTTTGAAAATATCTTCATGAGGGATTTGCGCAACCTATGTTGTAATGGTGGAGAGAAGGTGAAGGTTCACCTTCCTTTGGTCGGCTGTCTGGTTTGGTCGAATAGCTTTCGTTCCTTCCTACTTATATAAACTTATAGTCTATTTGATCAATCTTCTAAATTCAGTTTATTTTAAAAAGTATTTTTGGTGAAAAACAGTTTGTGTTTGGTTAATTAATTTTAAAAATTATTTTAAGCAATAATTAGTGTTTGGTCAAGGTTTTAAAAGTGTTTCTAAGTGTATTTTTTCAGAAGTGCTTTTTGAGAAAAGCTATTTTTTTAGCTTATGCTACTACTACTCAGAAGTACTTATTTTCTTTCAAAAGCTTAGTCAAATACCTCACTTTATTAAAATAAGCACTTTTTAAAAGAGAAAAAACACTTTTAATCTTATAAAAGTTTGGCCAAACAGGCTATTAAATTACTCTGCGATATTATTTAAATAGGTAGCAAATGAGGGGGTGGCTCAGGCTTGGGCGGGCTGAAAAGAGGGGTCAAGTAAAAACGGGTTACAACCCGAGTGTTTTATGCATATGAGAGAGCCAGCTTCTTTAAGGGAAGAATATATCACCCACATGAGAATAGGAACTACAAAAAATATTATGTTAATATGTTTGCTCAAACTCCTTTTTCTTTTACACAACAATTAATTTCCATTTCTTAGTTCATTATATTACTTTTAACTGGAAATTATGAGGTAGAATATGTCAAGAATTAAATAATTTGTTAAAAATAACGTTAATAGAAAATGAAAATTATAATAAGATAAAAAAAATATTGGCTATCCCGTATTAGTTTTCTGATTCCACATATATTTTACCTGTAAAGCAGACACATAGCGTAATTAGGCAACTGAAGTCTAACTAAATACCAAGAACACGGAGAAGTCATTGTGCAACTGAAAGTCTAACTCGCAATAAGTAAAACTAGTTCTTTTTCCTAACTCGCATCAGATAGCTCGCATTGTGAAAGATGCAGACAATAACTCGTATTCAACTCATTTTGTTTCAGGATGGAAACGGGTTGACCCATATTTTAAATGGGCGAGTTGAATATGGGTTTAATATTGGCAGATTGGGCGGGTCAGCCAAATTGGGATTGAAATTGCCACCACTCTATGACATACTGGGAGCTTTCGACCAAGTGAATACATGAAAAAGCATGAGTTAAACAAATGCTGGCCTAACAGAGAGCAGCATGTCAAAAGTGCATCAGAGAATGCCATTTATCCTGCAATTCAACTTCTTCAGGTGAGTTGTTTCCCGATGTACATAAAACATTCTGTTATAGAAAGTAAAAGTCCATGGACATCCATTGAGCACCATTTAACCCGTGCTCCCAAGCACCACGGTAGCTTTAGAATTAAAGTTCAATTTCACTGCAAGTTCAACAGTGAAACTTGAACTAACAAGTCTAGTGAATAATTCTGGATACCAGGAACCAGTAGTCTCAATAAAGCATGATGAAATGTGAAAAAAAAATCTATTTTCGCATTGAAAAAGATATCAAATCAGATACAACAATGGTACTTGTTATACAGTAGACATCGCCAGACACCAAAAGAGAACCTGAAAAAGTGAGCAAAACAAAAAACAGCACAGATTTCAGGAACTCCAGCATCAGGCGGCGGCGTAGAAATGACTCTTTGACTGCTGAAAAGGTGTCAATTCAATCCCTTAGTCCTACATATAAATCCTCTGAATTCCCATGGATGGAGAAGTAACTCAAAACACTAAACTCAAATACCATATCCTCCATATATAGATCCTCCTGTAAACCTTAACCTCCTACTCAACCCATTGGCAGCTACATTTATTGTTGTCAGGTGGCCACCAAAATGTACGAGTATAACATCAAAGTAGCTAGATAAGAATGAGTTGAAACAAGTGTTACCTTTAATGCCAACCTATAGATGATAAAACCCAACTCATTCCTTCATGGTGTCGCATCATTTAAAATCCAAAAGTATTACCCAGAAACTTCACAGAGTATCTATTTATCCACAGCTGACGTCAAATTTGATCCGTTTTCCTCAAAGTCACTGATTCCTTCATTCTCCAGTTGACCATCTAAGATTTCAGAAACATTATCTGGTGGACATTTATCAGCAGGATTTACAGCTGATGTTTTACAAAAGCACTCCGGCCAAGAATTAGTATAAAATGATTCAGGTGAGATCCGCTTATGAGGTCCACCAAAGTTTGTCTTTAACATGGCACCCCTCACTGCTTCCTCGAAACCAGCTGTATGACCCTTTTCACGATTGATAAAGATAGGAGCCAGCGCTTTCCTATCAGGTCGGATTGTCGTGTGAAAACCATAGTATAGTCGGTGACCAAGGAGATTGTTTGCGAAATTACTTGGTCCATCATATGTTGGCATGAAAATATCAGAGAGAAGACAAACCATGTAATCCACAGCTGAACCTAACAAGCCCATTGTGTTCTTCCCTAGCTCACCTGTGGTGTCCACTGTACTATGGTTCTCCAAGCGGGGAACGTGGAACAGAAAGGTTTCATGAATCTCTCACCACCAAAGAGCTCACCTGCAGCAAGGTATATCCTAGTAGAGTTGTCAAAACCCATTGCACGTAAAATAAGACCCACCTGCCATGAATAGAAGGGAAAATATCAATTTACCTGAAGAACAAATTTCCAGTTAATAATACTCCCTCTGTCCCAGACATACTTTCCTTTTTGGTCAGTCCCAAAAAGAATGACACATTTCCTTATTTGACAACAATTTAACTTTAAACTTTACATTTTACACATAACGAGATGATCTATAACCACACAAATATCTTTGGCTTGTTTTAGACCACAAGATTCAAAAGTCTTCCTTTATTTCTTAAATTCCTTGCCGAGTCAAACTACATATAAATTGGGACGGAGGGAGTATAATTCTTCATGTATATACTTAAACAATTCATAAAGAATGTATCAATGTTACTACTGTTTGAAGGCGTTTCTACCGTAAATATGGTACGTGTATTTAAGTAAATCAAGTTAAAGTTGAGCTTCATCAAAATTTTAAAATATTAAGTAAAGAAAACTAAAGAGTCTTGATGCTCATCATGATTCAAGATGAGTTGCTCAACTTCAAACTGTCTTTAACTCCTCAATTTCCTTTAAATTGTAAAGGTCATCTATATCAGAGAAAATCCACAAACTACAGGGTGTGTGATTAGTATACTTCTATACGCATAAAGCTTCCCTTTTCTTCAATTTAAAAAATTATTGAAATGGTTATAATTTCAAGAACAAAAATAAATAAATAAATAGAGAGCACAAATATCACACTCAAAATGATTTTCCTTCATGCAAAGGACCGAACCTATTTGACGAGTATTAGATAAACTATTTTCCACTTTTTTGTCGTAGGCCAGCCTGTATACTCCTTTTAATGATAGATTTGGAATAATACCAAGCATGTTGTTGACATACTTAGAACCTACGTCATTATAGTGTAGAGATTTAAGCAATACACTCAAATAACAATGTCATGATACATGATGTTTTTAAATGGTAGAAGAATTTGGAAACTTGAGGAAATAAGTACCTATCATCGTGCCAGAAGGAATTTGCGTCCAACTCAGGTAACACCAGTGTAGCATTCATAATTCTTGCGGCAAGAACTGCATTACATATCTAGAAAGTCACAAGCATTTTTATGTCAAGTATATGCAATTTATGCAACATAAAGGACGAAAATAGAGATACCAATTAATTCCAAATTAGTTAGATTAACTAGATGAATTCTCATTATCCATTCTACTTTATTACGGTTCAATTCATTACAATACTAAATAAGTGTGTTTTTTATGACGGTGGTGTTTGCGCTAGGCATCCAACTTGCGCGCACCTCGACTATTCCACTGGGTACCTGTTGCCTCCCACTAACACAGATACCGGTAACTCTGTAAAACAAGGCTTAAGTTGATAGGAAGAAGATTTGAACTTGAGACCTCATGGTTCTCCTCCCACTTCATAAACCATTAGGCCAAACCCTTGGGTGCATACTAAAGAAATGTCTTTGAAGGCAATTAGTAGTTTTTAAAAACTAGATGTGATCTAGATCTCACATATATCTCTACAAAGAAATAAATGTCTAGCCAAAATAGGAGCCCCTAACAAATACCCGGCCTAATATAAGTGCAACAAGAAGTCTTAATCCCAATTAGTTGGTGTCAACTGCATAGAACTTTTGTTTGTATTATGTGTTGTTCTTAGCTAAACATGCATTCATTACGAGAGACAACAAGTCTTTTGAGATAATACATTCACGTAAACTTAGGTCTAGGATATCACCTTTAATCATCAAATTGTAAATGATCAATGCATCGGGAAGTGCACACAAGAATATGGTCATACAATTTCAAGCAACCTTATGTCATACACCCTCTGTCCCAACTTATGTGGCGATGTTTGATTAGACATGGAGTTTAAGGAAGAAATGAAGACCCTTGAAACTTGTGGTCTAAAATAAACAATGACCATTTGTGTGACTATAAATCATCTAATTAAGAGCAAAATGAGAAGTTTAAAGTTAAATTATTTCTAAATAAGTATGACATTCTTTTTTAGACAGACTAAAAAGAAAAGCATCGACACATAAATGAGGACAAAGAGAGTATTATTTTGTAATTCTAGTATTTTCATCTTTTTTGGACCTGATCATTATAATCTTGTGCAATCTTATATGATTGCACTTAGCTTTTAGAGCATTTCACTATATTTTATTGACCTTGTTTAGAACATCACGAATCTTGTTAACACCATATTTAAGAATAAAATAACAAATACTTGTTTGGACAGTATCACCTATCTTTTGCGCTTATGAGGGGCCCTATCATACATATGCACCACCAAAGTTTTCACTGGAATTCTGAGGTGAGGACATGGTGAACCCGAATTAGCGATGAGAAGTGGTCAACACAAGAAAAGAGAGAAGATACAACTTCACCAACCACTTCAGTCTAATCATAGTTAGCTATCTTTTTTTCACATAGCACTCAACTTATTTTATCACTCCTATTTCAATTATATGTGTTACATTTTCATCTAAACTGCCACTTTACTTATAACACAGCCTAGATATGTGAATCGTTTGCTTAAACATCACAAGTGAATTGACGTTTCCAAGCTTATAAACCAACTACCTATACGAATCTAACTTTCTTGTTAGCTATCTTCTTTGCCCCATCCTTCCAATAAGACGAGGAAACCTTCCTATCTAGCTCTACTTCTCGAAGTTGATGTTGTTTGACTAACTTTATTACCTACTTCCAGAAATTGATGTTCTTTGACAAAAAAAAAGAAGAAGAAGAATAGCAATACGGCAGTACGAGGGATTTACTCCAGTATACATTATATGGAGAAAATATTCATAATCTCACACTAAGGATCAATTACACACCGCACTACGTTGTTGGTTCAGACCGCCATTACACCGAATCCGTAAATAGCCATTGTTTTCACTGGGAGGAGCTGCAAAAGGAGAGAAGATAGAGAGATGTTGACATAAAGCTACAAAATAATTTTGAAATCGTAATTGTATTTATTTTACATTGGTCTAGGGTATAGATAGGTAAAATTGCATACGAGGCCAATCTGATCGAGGAGCAGATGACGGCCTCCAACCACCAGAAGCTGCAGTTCCCCAGAGTTTCTCTACATCGATCTGCTCAGATAGGAAAAAACATAAAAATACTAACACAATAATCAACTGATGAAAAGTGAACTGCTAGTTCAGATTCCATGATGGACAACAGGTCACACATTTATACACAAATATAGCTGAAACCCAGTGGAGATGTGGTAAGACACAAAAGGTTCAACTCATGCAAGTATTCAATATTAGGTAGTATTATGTGTTACTATATGTTGCACATTTGTGTGATATATATGAGAGACTTTTGCAATTAATCAATATCCTGTTTAGAGAAGAGGGAAAATGTAAACAATATTAAATGAACTAGCATATTCCTAACAACATCAATTCCAACAGCAAATAGGACTGATTTTCTATCTATATCACCACATTTCTAATAAAATTAAGCAACTAAAAACTACAAAAGCAAGCCGAGCTAAATATGAGGAAAAAACATTAAAATTCCATACATACTTGTTGGACGTGGTCTGAGATGAATTTACTAAGAAAACCCGAAACATAAAATAAAATCGAAAAATCTGAGAATATTACTAAATCAAATCCATAAAGAGTAATCTACTACAGATTCCTAATAAAACTAATTTCAACAGCAAATAGGACTGTATTTCTAGCTAAATCACCACATTTCAAACAAAGTTAAGCAACTAAAACACTACAAAAACAAGCAAAGCTAATTTGTTTAGCAACTAAAAAACTACAAAAACAAGCAAAGCTAATTACTAGCAGCTTAAAGCAATACCTCAGCTGAAGAACTGTTACTGTTATTACCCGACATCGCAGACATAAGCATGAACACACAAATCACGAAAACGATTACAACAAATAGGACAGTTTTTCTAGCTAAATCACAACATTTCTAATGAAATTAAGCAACTAAAAACTACAAGAACAAGCAAAGCTACTTACATACAGCTTAAATCAGTACCTCAGCTGAATCACTATTACTGTTACTACTCGACATCGCAGACATAAGCATTAACATACAAATCACCACATTTATAATAAAATTAAGGAGTCTCCAAAATTAAGTAACAAATTAGAAACTACAAAAGCAAGCAAAACTAATTACATACAGCTTAAATCAGTTACTACTCGACATCGCAGACATAAGCATGAACATACAAATCACCACATTTCTAATAAAATTAAGCTAACTAGAAACTACAAAAGCAAGCTAAACTAATTACATACAGCTTAAATCAGTTACTACTCGACATCGCAGACATAAGCATGAACATACAAATCACCACATTTCTAATAAAAATAAGCTAACCAGAAACTGTTGGAAACTTGCCTTTGGTAGGGAGGTGCGTCCACCCATATTTAATGAATTAAACACTAGGGTTCCGCATGTTGGAGGCTTTGTATCTCCACACGTGCATAATCTACTAAGTGAGTAGATGACCGTAAGGTCAAGAATCGTCAAATTTCGTTGAGAAATGATAGAGATATTGGTCCACGAAGTAAGGTGTTTGAGGCATGAAAATATGGTGTGGGGCAAATCTACCACATCGGTGGGAATAGGAAGAATTGCTCTCTTTATAAGTTTCTAAATTGGTTAAGGGTTTGGGACCCCAAGGGGTATCACATGTGTTTAAAGGAGGGAGGACCTAGGTGTGCTTAGGTTCAAGGCTAAGCCCACACGCGCGCCGCCACCGCCCGCCCGTACGGGCTCGGGTCGTGGATCGTGGGACTTTCTGATATTATCTATTTGGACCCCAAATTGCTTAATATTTACAGTTTGGTCCCTAGAGTTTCTAGAAAGTTGAATTTGGGAACGACAGAAGGCAGAAAGTTTCTGCCTTCCGTTGGAGTTGATTTTTGGGGACGTTAGTGTGCATTAACCAGCCATTAATTGGCTGATTAACTCCTCCATAATCAGCCCTCCTTCAATGACCATTAACAGCCCTCCCTAATGGCTATTAACAGTCTTGTTTTGGCAGTTGAGGAGTCCCTCCATCATGCTATATATTGAGTTGTTTGGCTCAATTGTGGAAACACGGAAAACACAAAATATACACAGCAGAAACAGAGACACATTAAATACACAGAGACAAAACATAAGAGAAAGTCAGTCCAAAAACGTTGGACGAAAACAAAAACTCTTCCTTCCTTTTCCATTTCTTCAGCAAGGCGTTTCATGTTTGTTTTCTTCGTCAGACTCAACCTATTTGTTTTGTAGTGTTGAGATTAAAGTGTTGTTTTATCTTGGGAGACTATTGCCCGTTAACGTAAAAGCATATATACGGGGCAATCTTGTCTTAAGGACTGAGTGTCATCACTCGACTCAGCACACAGTTGTAACAATCCAGATTTAGTGTTTCTTAATTTCAGGTTATCAAGATTCAAAACTCAACAAGCTTGCGGCAGTTCTAAACATTGGCCTACTTGTTTAACCTTTCGAACACTTGTAATATTTATTTACTTCTCGTACTGCTTTACAATATCCAAAAATTTAAGACAAGATTGTATTAGTGTTCGAAAGATGTCGGTCGAAAATTGTGTGACCAAATCTGGATATAGCTGTGGTTTTCCGGTAGAAGAGACTTCTGATTATGATGTTGAAGGTCAACGTGTTCATGGTGTCACCGCTCCTGAGAGTGGTGGGAACAAGCGCCCACGAGAGACTGGGGATGTCAACTGGGACAAGAGCAGAAGGCTGAAAATGTGGTTCTATCTTGTAGCAGAAGGCCTATATCTGTCCCAGACAAAGGATCCGAATTATGGTAAGGAGGAAATGGACACTTAGTCCGATGAAGTGACCAAAGTGGGCCAGAATCCGAAATTGGGATAAGTAATTTTCTTTCCTTGGCAAAAAAAAAAAGATTAAATGATATCTGATTAAAAATGGCTTAAAGTAAGAAGGATTATGAAAATGTTTTCCGAAATAATTTATATTCCTTACGCTTTAAAATCAGAAGTTTAATCTCTTCTTCCTTCCCGTTTAAAGATTGGATTTTGTAAACGACTTAAAAAGATCTGTTCTTTTAAGTGTAATTATTAAAAGTGTGTAAAGTATGTTCGCACATACGAGGGAGAAAGATCCACTGACTGTGTGAAAACTGTTACCACTCTTAAGTAAGCGCCAAGAATTGTCTGGGCACTAATCATAGGGGCAGAAGACTAAAAACTAAAGACGTTGAGCCTATCACACTATTTGGCAGAAGATCCTTCATAGGATGATATTGGACACTCAGTCATACAAAGCCTCCGGGCGACTGGAGTGGCGCCAAAATTCCTTTGATAGGATGATATTGGACACTCAGTCATACAAAGCCTCCGGGCGACTGGAGTGGGGCCAAAATTCCTTTCATAGGAAAAGTAATGGACACCTAGTGTAGTGGGCCAGAGTTTCCAGGTCTTAAATGATCTGAAAGCCTTAAAAAAGGCAGAAAAGAAATTGGACACTCAGTCTGCCAAAGCAACTGGTGTGGGCCAGAGTATCCAGATCACATATGATCCGGTTACGCCCTAACCACGGGCAAGAGGTTGTTCATGTGAAGCAACGCCACCTCTAAAGTAGAAGGGGTTGGAGAGGCTGTCCTCAATAGGACTCCAGGGAATGGGATCACTCTGAAATGAGGTGATACATGTCCCAAACTTGGTTTAAGAGACGTTGGTCAAGCTGGTTTGAGACTAGTCCAACAGGTCTGTAATAACTAAGAATGGTACAGTATGTCTGTAGCCATATGAATGATATATTTGTAATTCGTGCATCTATGCCATCATAGATTAAGACACGTTAAATAGAAAGTCATTCAAAAGCTAGCGAAGTTGAGATTGTTGCCCCTTTCGACATAAACCCTCAAAATGAATGTGAGGTAGGCGAAAAGGCAAAATCACCTTTCCAAGTTCCGTCAAAGGAATAGCGAAAGAAGCACCGCTCCTCTAGAACTTAGTTACACCTATATGGGTGATTTGAAGTTTATACAAAATAGAGGGGGGAGACAAGTACTTTGTGACCTTCATTGATGATGGTACAACGTATTGTATCATTTGTTTGTTGAAAAGCAAAGATGAAGTTGTTGAAGCGGATAAGCGCTACAAAGCAGAAGTTGAAAATCAACTAAGCCTACGGATTGAGGAATTCGTAGTGATAAAGGGGGAGAATGTGAAGCATCGTTCATTAAACGACTGCTCATTACTCACCTCAGTCTAACGGTGTTAGCCAAGCGCAAAGCCGTACGCCCAAATTATGTGGGGCAAGACGATCCTTACCGCTAATGCGATTCTCAACAGAACTCCGCATAAGGATAAGGATAACTCTCCGTGTGAAACATGGGAAAGGATCTCACATACAAATGTTGTGATGTGGGGTGGCTTGGTAGAAGTTAGACTACCGAAACAGGTCAAGTTGAACCTAAGACTGTAAATTGCATATCCACTGGATCTGCAAATAACAGTAGTGCTTATCGCCTCTTGGCGTCAAAGAATGCTGAATTCTTTGAAGATAACTTTCCTTGAAAAGGAAAAAGAGTAATTGCTCGAGGTTAACAAGAACCCGCGAGAGCCTGACTGTCCGGAACTAGACGTTCCGTATCTACAGGACTCGAAATTTGCTGTCTATCCGAAACTTAATGTTCCAGATCTGCAGAACTCAGAGATTCTAGATGTTGAACCGAGACGGAGCAAAGAAGGGGACAAAGACTTGTTCCAGTCCTTCTAACTTGTATGGTTGAGAATGAACCATGGACAATTAACAAATAATTGTCATCTCCAGAAGCGCTGCTTTGGAAAGAAGCTACAAAGAGAGAAATAGACTCCATCATATAGAACCATACTTGCGTAATGGTTGATCTTCCTCCGTGAAAAGAACCTTTGGGTTGTAAAAGTGGATACTCAAAAGTGAGTACAAAGTAGATGGATCTACTAACGAGTATAAGGCCTCGGCTACTTATACATGTGCTCCCTTGTGAATAGTTTAACATCCAGGCATGGATGTTGAAACAGCCTTCCTAACCGGAGAGTTGGAAGGGGAGGATCAGAGTTGGTTTGCTGGATTGTTGGGCTTCTTCCTGAACTTACATTTTGATCCTGGAAGTTCCAGATAAAACAGAAACAATGAATCTGACCACAGAAACATTGACTCTGAAGTTAGAAAGTCAACAGTTGGAAAACCAACAGTCTGAGAGTGGAAGTCATATTGAAACAAAGTCTCGATATGAAAGATATGGGTATCACAGATGACATCTTAGGAATTGAGATTTCTAAGACATCTAACGGACTAGTTTAACTCCAAATTCAGTTGTGAGATAGTTGACAGTCTCGTTGAAGCCACCAATGGATATGAATCATATAACTGATTGAAATCATGGTGCACCCACATACAAGAAGCGATATGCGCAGGTCACATGTAGTTCAATGTATGTTACACACTACAACCGACCTGGTATCGGCCTACAAAGCAGATCAGTTGAACTAAGGTTCACTGATGATTCTAAAAATGATCGGTAGAAGGCGTTAAGTCGGATATGACGATATCTGAAATATTCGCTTATCTACGGATTATAGTATTCTGGATGTCCAGCAGTTCTGGGAGAACACAGTGATGTAAACTGGACATCAAATATGAAAAACACCAAAGCCACAAGTAAATATGTATGGTGGGTCTTGGAAAAACCTCTAAACAAACTTGCATCGGCCGATTCATGATAGAATCGGAGTTTATCGCTTTATACAAAGCATGAAAGAAGTTGAGTAACTTCACAACTCCTTAGAGGACGTCCCTTATTGGGAGAAACCCGTGCCTTCAGCAGTTATACACTGTGGCTAGCTGATCGGCTTCAAGAAGGACACGGATGACGGCGTCTGGACATATCTGTCAGGATTTGTCGGAGACATAAGACCGTATGACAGTTGATCATCATAGGTGTCACTTCCTTGATTACTAATCAAAGGATATAGCTGGACTACCCGAAGATCAAGTGTTTTGTCTAGGGAAATGGCTTAAAACCCAAACAATACGAACCTTTGCGGTGGAAACCCAACCATACTGATTGGAGATCCCAAGAATTTGGTTCAATGGAAAAACTAAGCTGTAAAAAGGTTTAGTTGAGCGCTTCGGTGGAAGCAAGAAGCACTTCGGATGATGATTTCTGTAAGGAAACATGAATACAAAGTTATTCCCGCGATAGACATTAAAGTGCTACCTGCATGGTGGGTAAAGGTTAAGCTTCCAAACCTTTAACGATCCTCAAACGGTTGAGGTTAAGGTTGGGAAAACTTTTAATGATTCCTAACACTTGTGAAGTGGAGTATAGCAGGATACCTTGTAGGCGATCACCTATTTAAGTGCGAGGACATGCCGCCTCAAATGAACGCACTTAAGAATCCAAGTGTGTCCACGGCCACAACGGACAAAACCATAAGAATGAAACCGAATAAGGAGAGTTATTGTGTTGGTATCATTGTCTTGGCTTACACTAAATACCGCCGGTTCAAAACATCACGTTCACTGCGCAGTAATTCCGGTGGTATTCAACTAGGGAAGGTTCAAAGCAGAAGCTACCTCTCCTGATGCAATATCTTTTCGCTGAAAGATTGCTGAAAGTATGCACCTTGTGTGTGCGCCAAAATCTCTTTCAAGAGGAGATTGTTGAAAATTTGCCTTTGGTGGGGAGGTGCGTCCACACATATTTAATGAATTAAACACTAGGGTTCCGCACGTTGGAGGCTTTGTATCTCCACACGTGCATAATCTACTAAGTGAGTAGATGACCGTAGGATTAAGAATCGTCAAATTTCGTTGAGAAATGATAGAGATATTGGTCCACGAAGTAAGGTGTTTGAGGCATGGAAATATGGTGTGGGACAAATCTACCACATCAGTGAAAAAATGAAGAATTGCTCTCTTTATAAGTTTCTAAATTGGTTAAGGGTTTGGGACCCCAAGGGGTATCACATGTGTTTAAAGGAGGGAGGACCTAGATGTGCTTAGGTTCAAGCCTAAGCCCACACGCGCGCCGCCGCCGCCCGCCCGTCCGTCCGGGCTAGAGTCTCGGGTAGTGGGACTTTATGATATTATCTATTTGGACCCCCAAATTGCTTAATATTTACAGTTTGGTCCCTAGAGTTTCTAGAAAGTTGAATTTGGGAACGACGGAAGGCAGAAAGTTTCTGCCTACCGTTGGAGTTGATTTTTGGGGACGTTAGTGTGCATTAACCAACCATTACTTGGCTGATTAACTCCTCCATAATCAGCCCTCCTTCAATGACCATTAACATCCCTCCCTACTGCTATTAACAGTCTTGTTTTGGCAGTTGAGGAGTCCTTCCTCCATGCTATATATTGAGTTGTTTGGCTCAATTTTTTAAAACACGAAAAACACAAAATATATACAGCAGAAACAGAGACACGCTATATACACAGAGACAAAACAGAAGAAAGTCAGTCCAAAAACGTTGGACGAAAACAGAAACTCTTCCTTCCTTTTCCATTTCTTCAGCAAGACGTTTCGTGTTTGTTTTCTTCGTCAGACTCAACCTATTTGCTTTGTAGTGTTGAGATTAAAGTGTTGTTTTATCTTGGGAGACTATTGCCCGTTAACGTAAAAGCATATATACGGGGCAATCTTGTCTTAAGGACAGAGTGTCATCATTCGACTCAGCACACAGTTGTAACAATCCAGATTTAGTGTTTCTTGATTTCAGGTTATCAAGATTCAAGACTCAACAAGCTTGCGGCAGTTCTAAACATTGGCCTACTTGTTTATCCTTTCGAACACTTGTAATATTTATTTACTTCTCGTACTGTTTTACAATATCCAAAAGAAACTACAAAAGCAAGCTAAACTAATTACATACAGCTTAAATCAGTTACTACTCGACATCGCAGACATAAGCATGAACATACAAATCACCACATTTCTAATAAAATTAAGCTAACTAGAAACTACAAAAGCAAGCTAAACTAATGACATACAGCTTAAATCAGTTACTACTCGACATCGCAGACATAAGCATGAACATACAAATCACCACATTTCTAATAAAATTAAGCTAACTAGAAACTACAAAAGCAAGCTAAACTAATGACATACAGCTTAAATCAGTTACTACTCGACATCGCAGACATAAGCATGAACATACAAATTACCACATTTCTAATAAAATTAAGCTAACTAGAAACTACAAAAGCAAGCTAAACTAATTACATACAGCTTAAATCAATTACTACTCGACATCGCAGACATAAGCATGAACATACAAATCACCACATTTCTAATAAAATTAAGCTAACTAGAAACTACAAAAGCAAGCTAAACTAATTACATACAGCTTAAATCAGTTACTACTCGACATCGCAGACATAAGCATGAACATACAAATCACCACATTTCTAATAAAATTAAGCTAACTAGCAACTACAAAAGCAAGCTAAACTAATTACATACAGCTTAAATCAGTTACTACTCGACATCGCAAACATAAGCATGAACTTACAAATCATCACATTTCTAATAAAATTAAGCTAACTAGAAACTACAAAAGCAAGCTAAACTAATTACATACAGCTTAAATCAGTTACTACTCGACATCGCAGACATAAGCATGAACATACAAATCACCACATTTCTAATAAAATTAAGCTAACTAGAAACTACAAAAGCAAGCTAAACTAATTACATACAGCTTAAAACAGTATCTCAGCTGAATCACTATTACTGTTACTACTCGACATCACAGACGTAAGCACGAGCATACAAATCACGAGAACAGTAACAGCTATCGAAAGCCTTGTGAGTAATCAACTACAGATTCCTAACAAAACTAATTTCAACAGCAAATACGACTATTTTCCCAGCTAAATCACCACATTACTAGTAAAATTAAGCGACTAAATACTATAAAAACAAGCAAAGCTACTTACATACAGCTTAAATCAGAAATCACTGTTACTACTCGACATCGCAGACATAAGCACGAACATACAAATCACGACAACGATAACAGCAATCGATAGCCTTGTGAACATTGCTTTAACACCACCTAATTGCTGCTTTAACGGTTGCCGATACCCAGGCCTGTCGAAAATTCACCACAACCGTTAGATCTAAAGCGATATTCGATCAAACTGAATGTAAATACATGTAAAGTTACAGATATTTGTGAATATACGAGATTTATTTATGGATTTAAGTGAATTTACCTTCGCATTTTGTTGAGATCTGAGATGTGGTGAATGATTTGAAGGTTCAAATGTGTAGTGAGGAATTTTGTGTGCTGATGATTTGGTGAAATTTGCCGAATTGAGGAAACCAGTACGATATATCAATCGTGTTATGGAAGCAGTAATATTCTTTTTAGTTAATCTATGGTGTATAAACAATGTTAAAATTTTACTGCCTAGCTTAATTAATTGAAAAAATATTTAAAAGGTAATTTCTTGTTTTTTGTTTAAAATTTTTGATGGGTTCTAATAAAATATAATCTCTTCGTTTACTTTTAATTATTTACTATTGACTTTGCACATGATATTCATATTACTTGGTGTGTAATTTTAATAGACTTAAAAAATGATTGAAATAAGTAATTAATACTATGAGTAGAACAAGAAAAAAGAAATTGTCTTATATTAATATGCTAAAAGCCTAAAAGTGATAAGTAATTTTTAGTATAATGGATAAATAAAAGTGACAGAGGGAGTATTAATAAGTATTTGATGGAATAATTAAGGAAGATAATAAGGATTTGATAAAATAATTGAAGTGGTTCGGATACCTTGACTTATCATCATATTTGATTCAATTAAATTAGTTCTTTATACTTTATTTTATTGAAAAGCATTTTAATCACACTTTGCATATTTGTATATGTACCAATACAACTTAATCTAAACCACACGAGTAACTGAAGGACCCGGGCGGACTTAGCTTAGAAGTTATTAATTTATCTGAATTCAGTAAATTTTATTAATATTTTGTATATATATTAAAAAATTATTAGTAAATAATTAATTGTAAATTTAATTATTATTATTATTTACTAATTTAAATTACTCTACAAATTTATAAATTTTAAATCCTGAATTCACACGGTGGAGGAGTATACTAGACTAATCTTCCTAAATTGAAAAAGAAATTCAAAGGAAAAATAGAACTATAACCGGCCATCATATTAGTAAATAAACGTATTCCTGAGTTTCATGAGAAACATTGAGAAGATTAATTTGTTTTCTAAGTACTCTAAAGGAAGCAGATTGCCCCTTTTCGTTTAGATATTAGATATAATCTTTTATACATCTAATTGTCTGCTTTCAATAATAAGATATCTCTTCTTTTTTTTTTGGTTTTTCATTTTGTGTTCGGTACATGCATTGGAGCCTGATTATATTTAGATTCGTACTGTGTAGGGATCTATTCGGGGGGAGCACTCCCTACCAAAGATTTTTCCATACCCAGGACTCGAACTCGAGACCTCTGGTTAAACGAGGAGGAGCTCCATCCGCTGCATCACATCCTTTGGTGGTCAATAATAAAATATCTCAGCCGGTCTAAGGTGGTAACTAGATGGTTAAATTCAAAGTACCATCAATTTTTCTAGAATTTAATAAAATTGTTCTGTAAATATTAACCAGTTGAAGTTAAGGCTTACACTCTTTGTTGTGTACTCACAATTAGCTTGAATACTTGCTAGGAGTCTTTTTCAATCTAGTAAAGACGATTTATATATCGATAAAAAATTTAAAGAACTTAATTTAATGAATATGAGAATGAAACGTATTTAAATTGAATACGTTGGATAGTGAGAATCTACATTGTTGACCTTACTCAACATTGAAACTTAATTGTTGTTTACCAAATTGCTTTGTATTTAAAACTTAATTACGTTACAGCTAACACATAAGGAGTACTTTATTTTCTATATTTGTAGAACTTTTAGTTTTGTATTACACTATTGATCAATGTCCCACCCCCTTTTACACCACATTTGGGGTTTGAAAGGTGAAAAAAAGGAATTCAAAATGAATATGACAATGTGGCTATTTAACATATTTTTAAAAAATTATTTTTCACTTGATGTTCGTTTTGATTTGTACCTGAAAGTCCCACTTTGAGGAGGGATAAAACATTCCATACCAAAGTTATTTCATTCCTAAAGCTCGAACCATCGAACTAAAGATGGACGGATACTTACAACCCGTCTTAACCTTGGTTCATCCACTGGTATTGTCACCTAACTTTCAAATCATCTAATTTATTTTTATCTAAATAACACTTATTGATTTTTAAGAAAACTTTTTTTTATATTTATTTAACTCTTATCAGCATGTTTTACATATTTAAGTAAAGTGCTGAAATCAATAACGTGTTTGGTGAAAAAATGACGACAAAATAATTTTTCTACTAAAATGCTAAAAATATATTCAAATCTTTTTTCAAAAAAATATAAATTTAAAAGTATTTTTACAAAATAATAAAAAAAGAATGAATGATATAAATAGAATAGAGAAATAATTAAAAATTATGTTTTAGGAAGAATATTTTGGAGATTATAAAAGGTATTAGGAATAAAATCGTAAAAGACTTGATCAAATCAAAAGTGCTTTTAAGCTGTAAAATTTAGAAGTTGGGGTTGACAAACTTATGGCTTACCACTGACTTTGATTTATAAACACGTTTTTCATTGTATACCAAATGCATAGATAAGTCAAGCGTGCTTATAAGCTAGTTTGACCAGCTTATCGACTTACTCAAACACCCAATATGACGTAAAAAACATTTTTGATTTATACCAAATGTTTTTGTTTGTTGTTAATGCCTCTTTTTCACTGTTCTTTGAGCCGATGGTCCATCATAAATAATCTCTCTATTTTCTTAAGATAGAGATAAGGTCTACATATACTCTACCACCCACACGTGGAATTACACTATATTTGTTGTTGTAATGTATGATTTGACACTAGTAGCTAAATGCCAAAATATGCTAGTTTCCAATAAAATGAAAATAAACAGAATTTTTCACAAACCGACCTTAGCTCAGTTGGTAGAGCGGAGGACTGTAGTCGGGTTACAAAGTCCACAGCAAATCCTTAGGTCACTGGTTCGAATCCGGTAGGTCGGATTTCTTTTTTAATAATCTCAACATATTTTACATTACTGACCGCAGCTGAAACTTCAATGTTGTCCAACTTTAATTTTTTGTTTTATTTATTATAATACGATTAGAATATTTGTTATTTTTTCCTCATAGTTTCTGTTTCTTGATATTTATTTCAAGTTTGATTAATGATTTTGAATGGTGCAATAAATTTGTTATTAGTTAAATTGACCAGTGGAGCGGATCAATTGTTAATTAAAATGAATAGAGTTAATAGTTTTCAAAATTGGCTTAAAGAAAATTTCATATTAGCAATATCTATCATATATATCATCTAAATTGGTTGAGTGACTTTGTAGGTGAAATAACAATAGTTGAATGATTTTTCTGTTACAAACCAAAGAAAAAGACTTTCTGAGATAATTATTATTCACTCCGTCTCAATTTATGTGATATAGTTTGACTCGACACAGAGTTTAAGAAATGAAAGAAGACTTTTGAATCTTATGGTCTAAAACAAGTCAAGATATTTGTATGACTATAAATCATCTTGTTAAGCGTAAAAGGTAAAGATTAAAGTTAAATTGTTGCAAAATAAAAAAAATGTATCATTCTTTTTGGGACAAACTAAAAAAAAGTGTATCACATAAATTGAGATAGAGAAAGTATTAGTTAAATGACTTTTTATTATAAAATAAAGTGTGAAATAATTATTGTTAGCTGAGTGACCGTCTGATAAATAAACCGACTCTTTGAAATGTCTCGAACTCTTACCTCATAAGTAAACTAACTTACACATATACTACAATTAGAATTTATGCCCGATAAGCAATAAAGATAATTTTTTTAAAGATTTTATTTAGAGAAAAAAATTGTTACACCCTCCGTCCCATATTAGTTGTCTCATTTCTCTTTTTTATGCTCCGCAGGAATCATAAATAAAAAGTGTACTATATTACCTTTATCTCTTCTATAAATTATACTATAATTAATATTAATTATTTTTAAAAATACTTAATATTAAAGAGAAATTGAGATAAAAATAATTAATATATTTTAATTTTATAAAATAATAAGTATTTTGAGATAAATATTTTTAGTAACCTTTGACAAGTAATATAAGACGGAGTGAGTACAATAATCGGTTGAGTTTAACTAGTTGGACATATGCTAATCACGTGCCATTTGATATAACAACCTATAAATACACACTACACGTATAGTTCATAGACAAGTTCAAGAAAAAGATATTTCTCTCTGTTTCCCGCTCAAATTCTCTCCCATATATTTCAAATTTTGATATCTCTTTACATCTTCCAATTCTTCAGCCATTGACAATTTCTTCGTCAATGGCTGAGAAAACGACATTCTTTTACAATTTCATCCCATCGAAAGCCGAAGAAGAAGCATGCAAAGTTAACAACACTGCATGGATAGTAACAACAATGGCTGAAAATAATAAGCCTTTGATTACCACAAAAAAGACATTCTTTTACAAGTTCATCCCATCAAAAGCTGAAGAAGAAGTGTGCGAAGTTAACAACACTCCATGGGTAGTGACTTTAGAACTAATAGAGATAAGGGACATATATCCTGCCCCAAAAACCGACTTAAAAAACCCGTGGCAGATCAAGAAAAGAATTACTCGCGACGAGGTTATTCTTGGAAAGCTGGAGATTCCATTTTTTGAGACGTTTCAGTACGTTCTTCGATACTGGAAGTTGGACGAGGCCAAAAGTTGGTTAATGGGTACGAGATTTGTGTTTACATGTGGGATGTAACTGAGGAGAACGATCCTAAGATTCAATATATTAGTTTTAAGAAGCTACGTAATGATAATTTTGTTATTTCGTGCATGGAATTGTTTAATGATCGTGGATTGAGTGTTGGTGATGAAATTGGGCTATATTGGGATCCGAGGTGTTCGAGGTTTATGTTCAAATTGCTTTCGAAGGTTCAAGAATTAGGACCAAAAAGTGATTTAATCATATTCTTATAGGAAATGTATAGTTGAAAGATATTGATTCAATTGTGATTAGGGGGGCTGTCACCAATTAGCTTGAAAAAATTGGAACATTTTCAAGTTTTATGTTCAAGTTACTTTCTTGGGTTCGTGTTTAGTGCAAAATCTGTAAATGATTCAAGAATTAGGACAAAAAATGACATGTCGTTTTCTTTTTACTTTTCGTACAGGAACGGTAATTGAAAGATATTGATTCAATTGTGGTTAGTGGTTGTCACCAATTAGCTTGAAAAAGTTGGAACATTTTCAAGTTTTATGTTCAAGTTACTTTCTTGGGTTTGTGTTTAGTGCAAATTCGGTAAATGATTCAAGAATTAGGACAAAAAATGATATGTCGTTTTCTTGTTACTTTTCGTATAAGAACTGTAATTGAAAGATATTGATTCAGTTGTGGTTAGGGGTTGTCACCAATTAGCTTGAAAAAGTTGAAACATTTTCAAGTTTTATGTTCAAGTTACTTTCTTGGGTTTGTGTTTAGTGCAAATTCGGTAAATGATTCAAGAATTAGGACAAAAAATGATATGTTGTTTTCTTGTTACTTTTCGTATAGGAACTGTAATTGAAAGATATTGATTCAATTGTGGTTAGGGGTTGTCACCAATTAGCTTGAAAAAGTTGGAACATTTTCAAGTTTTATGTTCAAGTTACTTTCTTGGGTTCATGTTTACTGCAAAATCTGTAAATGATTCAAGAATTAGGACAAAAAATGGTATGTCATTTTCTTGTTACTTTTCGTATAGGAACTCTAATTGAAAGATATTGATTCAATTATGGTTAGGGGTTGTCACCAATTAGCTTGAAAAAGTTGGAACATTTTCAAGTTTTATGTTCAAGTTACTTTCTTGGGTTCGTGTTTAGTGCAAATTCTGTAAATGATTCAAGAATTAGGAAAAAAAATGATACGTCATTTTAAATTACCCTATAGTCAAACAGTTCTACGTTTGTTGGGTCTGAAATAAGTTTTCAATATCCGTTGCGTACAACAACCCAACAAAATCCAAACAAGGGGTTGTCACCAATTATCTTGTAAATTTTGGATTATATGGAGTATGAGTATATGATGATTCTTTTCCCATATTTGGTTTGCTTAATCTGCTTTTTTGTACTAGTATTTCCTTTCCCAAGTTGTTCTTTCGGTGCTCTTAAGTACATTTCTATCGACTTTTAGAGACTTCCATGTTAGGCTGGTGAATCTATTAAACTCAATGGGTAGTAATAATTTATATGTTGATTCCATTCTGCATTAGGGATTCTGGAGCGTGTTGATTCTTGCAGTACCCAAATTTAGTCTGTTTTTCTGTACTTGTATTTGCAAGAAAATATTGGCTTGACATTTCTGGCCCAATCTTTTAAGAGATGATTTTGTATGAAAATGAAAAGATGTTCGCTCACTATTAAAAATCTTGTGCTGCAATGCATGGTTGTACAGTTCTGAATGTCTTGGTTAGGACTTAGGACTTGTAGCAATGCGCGATGGAGCATTTTCTCATTAAACTAAATGTTTGTTTCATCTTTAAATGACTCTAATTGATTTCAGATAGGCGATAAATTCCTTGTTGTGGCGTTTTCATTTGGAAAGTCATTAATCCAAATGACTGTAATTGGTGTCTGAATAGCTAAGAATTGAATTAGAATGAATAAAGAATTGAAAAACCAAACTGTTTGATTACAACTTTTTCCAAAACCAGTACTAAAACGTCTTGTCATATATGTGAGATTGTATCAATTCCCTTATGAAGTTTTTCTCATTAATATAATATATATAGTGTACAATTTATAGAACCATACAATAAGAATCCTAGCCTTACCATAATTATCCATCACTAAATATTTACAGAATATATTCTAATTATAGTGTAGGGATATTATGGGTCCTAGTTGTACACGATTGATACACCCCATCAGTCTGAGCGGGAGGAGGACCGACGCTGAGACTGGATCTGAAGTCAATGAATAGCTGTCGCGGTAGGCCTTTCGTGAAGATATCAGCGTACTGATATGCAGACGGCACATATAAGACTCGAACATAGCTAAGAGCAACCTTCTCACGGACAAAATGTATGTCCATCTCGATATGTTTGATTAGCTGATGCTGAACCGAATTGTGAGACATGTAGATGGCAGATATGTTATCACAGTACACTAGAGTCGCCTTACGCAACATACATTGTAGCTCTAAAAGAAGGTTTCAGAGCCAGCATATCTCAGCAACAACATTAGCAACTCCCATGTATTCCGCTTCTGCACTCGAACGGGACAATGTGACTTGCCTCTTGACAGACCACAAGATGAGATTATCTCCCAAAAACACACAGTAGCCTGATGTAGAGCGACGTGTGTCAGGACAGCCAACCCAATCTGCATCTGTGTAAGACAATAATCGGTTCGGTGCGGAGGGAGACATTGTTCATGGAGAAAGGCGAGTGGGGTGGCTTGGTGTGGGTGTTATCTTGGCCCTAAATTAGAATACGGTGACCATTGCCAACTGTAATAAATTGAGGAGACTTTAAACGAAACTGTTGAGAGAGATTACCTGCGGACCGGGTGAGATAAGATGTGGCTCCCGAATCCATGTACCAGTTTTCATCGGGCTGCTGTAGGTTGAGACTGCTGAAAGCTTGGCCCAAATCTGTGGGGGCCATACCATTTGACTACTGCGGATAGGAGGACTGCATGAAGTGGGCCTGAGGTTGCTGCTGGTGGGCTGATCGGTAACCAGGAGCAGGGCCCAGCACCTCCTGATGAGGGTAAAAGGATTGGGTAGAAACAGTAGCCGGATAGGGAGCCTAGTTCGCATGCTAAAACGTACAAGCCGGGCCTTGCTAATTGGGAATGTTGGTGGGCTGGCCCATATGCTTCTGGAATTTCTAAGCCTGCCCACGGTGCCCTTTCCCCTTTCATTTGCCGTCGCGACCACCACCGCGGCCCCTGCCACCTCTGCCGCCGCGGTTGTTACGGGGTTGAGTATTTTTCGGTGGAGGTGGTTGGGTGGCGGCGATGTTATTTTGGACAGGCGTTTCAACTGCAAGTGCTTTTTGGGTGTGCTCATCTTGCTTTGCACGCCGGGTTTCTTCCAAAAAAAGTTGCGAACAAGCTTTGTTAAAACTGGGTAAAGGATCGGCTTGCTGTATCATAGTGGCGAGGGTGTCATATTCACCCTTCGGGAGGCTGCAACCAACTATAAGACCATCTTTTATTTAGAGACGGGCGTTCCAACGTTGGATAATTGGTCTGCGACCAGTTTCAACTGTTTGTAATATTCAGACATGTTCGAAAATTTTTCAAGACGAGTGTTGTTGAATTGCTCTTCCAAATACACTGCGCGAGTGTATTTGTTGTCTTGAAAGATTTCTTCCAAATGTGCTCATAACTCATGAGCAGAGGCACCGATTTTTATAATAGTGTGAAGCAAGTCCTTAGAGATTGTGTCATAAATCCATTATTTGACGACGGCATCAAGACGGCGCCAAGTTGTGTCATCAATTTCAGAGGGGCGAGGGATGGAGTCGTCAATATGGTCAAGCACATGATATACACATGCATGAATTCGAAACAGTTTCACCCATGACCAATATTGGCCATCTTCCTGATCAAGAATTATAGGAATAAAATTCTTGATATTGGTAACTGTGAGAGCCAGATGGAACTATGGTGATGAAGGGGTTATGGGTGGTTTTGAGTGACGACGCTGGAGGAAGCGGAAGCATCGGGGGAAGAGAAATCCATTAAAATAGAAAGAAGTGGTGTGTGTGTGGGGGGAGGGCTTATACCATCGGGAAAAAAATTAAGTGGGGGGGGGGGGTAATGCCGAGAAGATAAAGGAGAATTTTTGTTTTTAGGTTTTTAGGATTTTGGCTCTTGATACCATGTGAGATTGTATCAATTTCCTTAGGGAGTCTTTCTCATTAATACAATATATATAGTGTACAATATGTAGAACCCTAATATAATAAGAATCCTAGCCTTACCATAATTATCCATCACTAAATATTTACAGAATATACGGGATATATTCTAATTATGGTGTAGGAATATTATGGGTCCTAGTTGTACACGATTGATACACCCCTCAGTTTGCATATTTCTTTTGATAGAACCTCTTCTGCATTTTTCTACAAGATAATCACCGTCCTTATACTTCTCGATTTTGCTGATCTCAATTTGCTTTGTACATGAATCCTAGTAACCAAGTGTGTGCTCTAAGCATATCATTGTAGTTCTCCCCATTCACTTACAAAATATGCACAACAACATCAAACAGAAGTTGTCCATTTTGCTGTTTTTGGGCTAGTGACTGCACTCAATGTATTTGTTACTTGAAATTAGAGCATGTATAGCATTATATTGAGTCATGACTACACCTTTGAAGCAACAAGCAGATTCATAATTTTATTGAAAATGGTATTTAGCTCATTCCATGGGATTGTTCATGACATTGGGGTCAAAATAAAGATGTGAGTAGATTTAAATATGTCACAGAAGGCAAAGTTTAAATGGTCACAATACTAGAGAAGGGAATCATTTTGTAGAACCTCTATTTTCTGCTAAGGAAGTCAACTTCAAAGACTTGATATTGCTTATATCTAAGATGTGTATACAATAGTATTAGATTGTGTTCGAACGGAGGAGTTTGGCCCAATGAATTCTAAATTCATACAATCAAATCTTGGCACTTATCCAAACATAACACATTTGGAACATAAATAATGCTCATATTTTAGGATAATTCTGCTGTCTATAAGCACCTTACTAGCCAAAAAAGAAGAAAAAAAGAAAGAAATTGAACAGAAGTCCAATCAGAAAAATAGTGCTTAACCACAAATCGTACCACGTTTGATCCTTGGTTATCCTCCACCAGGTTTCAAGATTCAAGAGGTTTGAAAATGACGGAGGGAGAGCTTTTGCCTTCGTCCGAATGTCTAAGCACCTCAAATGAACAAGCATGCATCTTTCATTCAGCAAAGAATCTGTCAAATTTATTTTGGGAAGTTCCAACCTTTTAAGAAGCCTCAAGTGTTTAAGGTGACAGTTGTAGGAAATATGATAGTGCTTTCCAGATTCTACAGCATCCATTACCTTCAAAAAGATGAGGTATTTTACATAAGGATTTTCCTTATCTGCATTGAACAAGATAAGGTTTTCATCCAAATGAGGGAAATATTGATCATAATGAACAGTTATTCCACATGACATCAGATCCGAAGAAGACGACAATGGAGAACTTGAGCTTATGAAGTAAAACAACTTCTCCTTTCTAGATTTTACCAGACAAAAATCATGCACAAGATCATGAATTTTTGCAACTGGGGTCCTCGCATATCTCAATGAAAGCTATTACCAAGCTACTAGAAATTAACTCATCCACATAAACCTCCATCGCAGTCTGTTTCACAAGCCCTTCAGCACTCCATAAATCTGTCAAATGAGAGATTAGAGTATGTTTGTCCTTTGGATAGTTTGCGAGGTAAATCAAGCAGGCTTGAGGTGATCTGATAAATTGTCATAACTTAATTGTATAACCTTCATCGCTATGGAGTCCAGCCCCTAATTGGGCAAAGTTTTCAAAAAAGATGGAAATCGACCAAACTTCATCTAGTGGCAAAGTTTGGCAGCCACATTTGTTGAAATTGACTTCGAAATTTATACCATTTGCTTATGTCACTGATGACACAAGTATGATATTTCATCCCTATAAATAGGGAGCTCTCCACCATCCTTAAACACACCAACAAAGAGAGAAAAAATATAAAGAGTAATGAGTTATTCCATAGACTGTGTAAGAATATAGTCCGTGAAGAAAAATAGAGTGTGAGCGATATTGTAGTAATGTATGAAAATCAAAATAGGGTCATTTCTTTTGAGTGTGTAGTGGTCTTTGGAGTATTTATACCCGTGACTACACAGTGTAAAATTCATTGCTATAGTGATATCAGTTGCTCCGCTTGGCCCGTGGTTTTTCTCTTATTCAGAAGGGTTTACACGTAAAAATTATTGGTGTCATTACTTTCCTTTTTCTCATTGATTAACCATAACTTAGTGTTCCACGTTTATCACTAATACCGTGAATATTATTTTTACAGGTCTATTTTATTTTCAATATGTGGTATTAGAGCCAATGTTCTGTCTGAGTATGCTCTGTGGTTGCAGCACGGTCTGAACTTTCACATCAGAAAAGAATTATTTTGATCTCTTGCTAATAAATAATATCTGTATTTGTGATAAATGATGGAAGCCAACACTAGTAGAATGGTTACTTTGAGTGGTGTCAATTATGCCATTTGGAAAAGCACAATGGAAGATTTGCTCTATGTCAAGAATTTTTATCAACCAGTCTTTGCCACGAAAAAGCATGATAATAAATCAGATGAAGAGTGAAATCTGTTACAGAGACAAGTCTGTGGCTTTATTAGATAGTGGGTTGATGATAATGTGTTGAACCATATTTCTGGGAGACACATGCTCGAACCCTATGGGAGCAACTTAAACGTTTGTATGCTCGGATGACTGGAAACAACAAGATGTTCTTGATTAAGCAGATGTTGGGTTTAAAATACCTTGATGGTTCTCCGATGACAGATCATCTCAATAACTTTCATGGGATCATGAACCAGTTATCTGCTATGTGCATTAAATTTGATTAAGAAATTCAAGGTTTGTTTCTACTTGGTTCCTTACCAGATTCTTGGAAACTTTTAGAACTTCATTGTCAAATTCTGCTCCCGATAGTGTGATCTCTATGGATTTTGTCAAGAGTAGTGTTTTTAAATGAAGAAATTAGAAGAAAATCTCAGGGTTCTTCCTCATCAGATGTCTTGGTGACTGACTTTAGGGGGAGAAGCAAGAATCATAGTTTTCAAAATAGAGAACATAATAGAAGTAAATCTACAGGAAAACTTAAAAATATTAAGTGCTATCAGTGTGGGAAGAAAGGGCACACAAAGAAGTTCTTCTAGATATTGAAGAAGGAGAACAAAGACAAGAGGAAAAGAAAGAAAATGACAATTGTATGGCCACCGTCACTACAGAAAATCTTGTTACTGTCCTTGATGCAAATCTGATAAATATTGTTTATGATTAGTCAAGCTGGATTGTGGATAATGGTGTCGCATCTCATGTGACATCATCATCCTATACTCCAGGTGATTTTAGAACCTTGAGTATGAATAATGAGACTGTCTCTAGGGTGGCTCGTATTGGAACAATTTATTTGGAACTAGTATTAGAACGAAACTAGTTTTGAACAATGTGAAGTATGCACTTGATATCTGTTGGTGTTCTGGATGATGAAGGTTATATTAGTACCAATGGTGCTGGAAAGTGAAAACTCACTAAGGGTTCCTTAATTGTAGCTCATGGTACAATGTATCGTGGTTTATACTGGACTATAACTTCTATTTGTGCTAATATGGTGAATGCAGTTGAGAGCGATAACTCTTCAATATTATGGCACAAGAGGCTTAGCCACATCAGTGAGAAAGGACTTAATGTCCTAGCCATGAAGAAATTGTTGTCAAATTTCGAAAGTGTTAAATTAGAAAAGTGTGAGCACTGCTTGGTTGGAAAACAAAATAGAGCCTCTTTCAAGTCTCATCCTCCTTCAAGAAAGACAGTTTTTTGAGTTGGTGCATTCAGATTTATGTGGTCCTAATGAAGATAAGGACTTTGGGTGGTGCACTTTACTTTGCTACGTTTATTGATGATTACTCAAGAAAACTTTAGGTCTATGTCTTGAAGACTAAAGACCAAATGTTGGGTGTCTTTAAGCAGTTTCAAGCTTCCGTGGAAAGAAAAACTGGAAAGAAGCTGAAGTGCATTCGTACTGATAACGGTGGTGAATATTGTGGACCGTTTGACGAATACTGCAAGCACTAGGGTATCAGACACCAGAAGACTCATTAACTTAATGGTTTGGCGTAGAGGATGAACATGACCTTGATGGAAATAGTCAGATGTTTTCTTTATGAAGCAAAGTTGTCGAATCCCTTTTGGGGTGATGTTTTATTGATCACTGCACATGTTATTAACCTATCTCATGATGTTGCTTTAAAAAGTGATGTTCCGAGCAGAGTTTGGTATGGCAAGGATGTTTCCTATGACCATATGAAAGTATTTGATTGCAAAGCTTTTTTACATGTGACTAAAGATAAAAGGTCAAAATTAGCTGCCAAGACAAGGCAATGCATATTCATTGGTTATGGCCTTGATGAGTTTGGTTACAAGCCATATGATCTAGTTGATAAGAAGGTTGTGAGAAGTCATGATATTGTCTTCGTGGAGGATCAAACCATTGAAAATATTGACAAAGTGGAGAAGCTAAAATCTTCAAGTTCTGATGGGTTAGTTAATCTTGATCAAGTTTCTCATATAAATGTGGATGACGTTGGTGGGTAAAATCATGTTCCAGATTATCCTATTGATGCTAATGATAATGATATCGTTGTTGATAAGGTAGATGCTCCTACTCATGAAGTTGTGGACGAGTCAAATATTTCACTTAGGATGTCTACTAGACAACACATTCCTTCTTCCCGTTATTCTCTTACTGAGTATGTATTACTAACTAACGGGGGAGAACCTGAATGTTATGAGGAGGCCATGGAAGATGCACACAAGAATCAATGGATTGAAGCAATGCAACATGAGATGGAATCTCTGCATGAGAACCAAACTTATGAGTTGGTGAAATTGCCTAAAGGCATGCGAGCTTTGAAGAATAAGTGGGTGTTCAAAGTTAAAGCTGAAGAACACAACTTGAATCCCAGGTACAAAACTAGACTGGTCGTTAAGGGATTTGGTCAAAGGAAGGGTATTGACTTTGACGAAATATTTTCTTCCGTTGTGAAAATGTCTTCCATTCATACATTTCTTAGTTTGACTGCTAGTCTTGATTTAGCGATTGAGCAGATGGATGTGAAGACTGCTTTTCTTCATGGTGACTTAGAAGAAGAGATTTATATGGAACAACCTAAGAGCTTCAAGGTAAAAAGGTAAAGAAAATTATGTGTGCAAACTTAATAAGAATTGAAGCAAGCTCCCAGACAGTGGTACAAGAAGTTTGAATCTGTTATGGGGAAGCAAGGCTATAAAAAGACCTCTTCCGATCACCGTGTGTTTGCACATAAATTTTATGATGATGATTTTACCATCCTCTTGCTATATATGGATGATATTTTGATTGTGGACTGGAATTCTTCTAAGATTGACGGGTTGAAGAAACAATTGAGTAAGTCTTTTGCTATGAAAGACTTGGGTCATGCTACGCAGATTTTGGGCATGAGGATTACTCATTTCAGAGATGAAATGAACCCTTATTTGTCACAAGAGAAGTATATTGAACGTGTACTAGAGTGCTTCAACATGAAGAGTGCTAAGCCTGTTAGAACATCTCTTGCTGGTCATCTGAAATTGAGCAAGAAGATGTGTCCTACAATGACGGAGGAGAAAGAGAGCATGGCAAAAATACCCTATTTCTCTGTCTTCAGATGTTTGATGTATGCAATGGTGTGCACTAGATCAGATATTGCTCATGCGGTCGATGTTGTCAGCAGATTTCTCAAACATTCAGGGAAAGAGCATTGAGAAGTTGTGAATGAAAGTATGTATGTCCTAGAAACAATCATTATTAGGGACAAATGTACTTGAACACATTCGTATTATTAATAAGATTAATATTTGTGGTAGTTGTAATTATTGAATTATTATTTGATTGTTTGTAATTATTCATTAATGTGCATCCCTTGAGCTTACATTGTCATTAATAGAGTGAGATATTGATGATAGAGCGTAACTCTAAAGTAGCCTCGACTAATGATCATCGAGAATGAGATATCGATGATATATTATAAATCGACATGTGGTCTGCATCACATTCTTAGAGAATGTAGTATGTCTCACATGCTACTAGTAATGGTTACTAGTGATGGACACATAGATATTTTTGGAAAGTATTGGTATACCCTGATGATAAACTATTTGTTATACATGTCTAAAGTGTTATCGGCGTGTGGGAGATGAATATCCTTTGACTTAAGGTCAATACGCACCTTGTTTACAGAGTAATGTACTTTGACCCTATCCTAAGCTTAAACTCCTTATAGAATAAGATACGGCTTGTGTTGGGTGCATTATAATGTAAATTAAGGTGGTAGTTGAGCCAAGAATAGGATTCATTCCTCGATTGGATATTCGAGAGAACACTCAACTTCTCAGTGATATTAGGTCGACCAAGTCATTGACCAATGCAAGAGACATATTTAGAATATGGTCTAGTTGTCGAATAATATGGATGAGATAAAGTGATCAAGCCATTTGGATAGACACATGGAAAATCTTAAGCTTGATCGAGTGTGTCGTGAATGAAAGTAATTTATCATCTCACATAAAGGTTATGTTTGCTGGATTCATGTAAACGTACTTCACATATTGAGTTCGTCATACGGCGCAGCGCAGTCTAGGAGTTCTGTGTGTACCTTAATTGGATTAGTATCTATATGTGAAGGCATATAGGGTCACACTATGTCGATTGTCTTTTTGGTCTAAGGGGGGGTATTGAGAGAATATTAAATATTCAATTTTGAACTAAGATATTTAAATTGATAATAACTATGAGATAATTTCTATTAGATGAAAATTATTTAATTAAATCAAAATTGGATTTTGGATTTAGTGTGCTGAATATATATATTAAATAAAAATGGAAACAAGTTTTTTCGTAACGCGCCGCGGCGCCGACCCGGCAGTGGGCCCAATCAGACTGGCCTACTACATCTCGGTTTTTGGGCCAGGCTTGGAGCCCAACCCTAATCTGATTTGTGACCTAATTTTAACTATAAATACATCACAACCTCATTGTTATTAAACACACTTAATACCAATTCATAAATAATTATAGACTTAGAGTCTAGGACGAAACTCTCTCGAACCTCTGCCAAGATTTCCTGGCTTTCGTGACAGAGGAATACACCATAGCATAGTGCTTGCAGTCGAAGTGACAGTCGCGTGTAATCCCTAAGTAAAGACTCCAGATTGATTAACCTGTAAGTGTTCTAGTTTTATGTTACATGTTTTGATTGTCATATAACCATACAAGAAGAAATTGTTGGGGTAAGTAGAACAAAAAATCTAAGCTTCCACTGTGCCTACTTATATATTTTGAATCCAACAAAATCCTACAGTGGTATCAGAGCCCAGGCTGGTTCAATGGTTATATAACAATTGAATAAAATAATAATATGAGTTAAACATAAAATTGAATTAAAACAAGGCTTCTTGAAATCCTACATATCTTGACTGAATATTAACCTTTTGATATTACCCTAAATTATATCCTACGCTAACTCGAGGAAGTCATTCCGTTCTAACTCGAACTAAGCCAGAAGTGCAGATATCCAGCTCATTGCACGGTGCACGGCGAAGAACGAGTATGAATGGATGATGGTCGATATGTGCGTTATTGATAATGGTGGGTGAGGATAAAGGATATGTGATTTGATCCCTAAATTGGATTTAGGGCTCGAACGATTTTAGAAAATCAACACAGAAATATTTTGTCAGGACGTCTACGCCGCGACACTATGGTAGGGTGACGCTTGGTAGGGTTTTCAGGGCGGCGCCGCGGCTCCATGGTGGAGCACCGCGGCGCTAATGCTTCGTTTAAAAAATTTGGACTCACTGGACAGTAGGCGCTGCGGCTCCATGGTGGAGCGCCGCGACGCTAATGCATTTACAGAAGCCGAAAGGTTTCTGCCTTTGCAGCGCCGCGACACTAATGAATTTGCAGAAGCTCTGCCTCAGTGGCATCGCGGATCTAATGATTAGCGTTGCGGCCCCACCTAGGGATGACAATTGGGCGGGGCCGCACTTGTACCCGCCAGTAAACCACTTACCCGCCACCCATGGCGGGTACAATTTCAACATCCATACCCGTCTAGATGGGTATATTCTTAAATCCACATCCGCTCCACCACCCAAGTGGATATCCACCACCCGCCAATACCCGCCTGTCATATCAACTTTGGAGAGGGAAAAATAACGGAAAGTGTTAGAGAAACAGAAACCAAAACTTAGCAAATTTGTGGGTGAAGAAAATGGGTACATTGAAAATACCAACTGAAGGCTGTCAAATTCTCATCAGATCATTTAAAGGTCTCTCTAGACATTAACATAAATGGTGCAAGTGAAATAACCCCAAGTGGAACACCAACATAACCAACAATAGTCAAACCAGTATAGTTAACAAATGACAAAAATAAAGTTGATCCAAGAATTGCCAACTTTCTTGGAACACCATCAGCAAGAACTGAAAATATCTTTTCTAAGTAACTAATACATAAAACAGGGATTTAAATACAACATCAGCTAGCAGCAGCCAGCATGTCCATATCTTTAGTTATCTTTAGCAGCAAGCCAGCAACAACAGTTAGCAGCAAGCCAACAACATCAATTAGCATTTCAGGTAATTCAGCAAGCCAGCAGCATCAGTTAGCAGCATTTCAGCAACATCTAAGTAACTAATCACCAGCACGACCTATTCTCCAGTTGAGATATTTCAGGTAATTCAACAAAGGTCTTGAGTATCATATTCCTCAAGATCACATATTTCCATATCCTTGACATCACCACCACCTGCATAATGTATAAATACAGTAATTAGAGTCTAACTTCAATTTAATACAACATAAATAATTTAATCAAATTAATGTTACCTTTAATATCCGCCCAAATCTAGTTTTGAGCACACATTAATGCCATCACCGTTTCCGGAAGAAATCGACTACGATAAGGATCAAGCACACGTCCACAATATGTGACATGCTCTAAAAGAAAAATATAAACACCTGATGCATAACAAAATAAAATGAATACAACAACATTAGTCATCGTCGTAAATAAACTAACTGAAAGTTAGAAAACCATCAAATAAAAAGAAGCTTGCACTCACTTGAAGGGTGTTCATTCTAACACAAAGTTTGGAAGTTGTCAAGGCGTCCAACTTCTTATTCACCGCATTATCAAGAACCACAGATTCAACCAACTTTTTCTTGGCACTCGAAAATGCTACCTCCTTGTAACGAGTCAATGGAGGAGCAGGAGGATAAATATTATGCTTGTCAACTGCACCATTCAAAAATTTACAATTGATGTCAAATAAGAATTGTGGAAAATAATATGCAGATATGTTGATCAGAAGATCTATTAGAAAAAAATGTTTTTCTTTGAAAGTTCTAGAAAGCTCTGGTGCTTAGAAGCGTAATATCTCCTACTGTGTGCATAACAAGACAAAAGATGTTCCTTACTGGCCAAGCTCCAAATCCATGTAATGTAGCAATTACCTAACCGATCTTCTCTAAAGTGTCCTAGAAGAAATCATTAAATTGTTAAAGTCACTCAACTACTGCACAATATCCTTGTGTAACAGTAAAGAAAATTCACAAATTCAGTATTTTTTTCTAAGTGAAAATGAAAACAAAGAGGCATTATGTTTTGGGACATAACATAAGTCCCTGCATAACCAAATAGAAGACTTCTCATACATGATTTAAAAAGTTTGTATACATGTCTAGAAGACCAGAGAATCAACTCTTTTCAAGTCAGTTATAAATTCAACCACATGCACCAACATCATATGACCACCAACACTCACATATCTGCCACATGCAATTACTCAAGAAGACCCCAAAAATTTAGATTATCCTCAGGAACACCAAAACTTTTTGGGTAAAACAATTTTGAAAGCACGAAAAAAAAGATTCATCTAGATACATGTTCTCCTCGCATTGTACAAATAGTATAATGGAGGGTAAAATCATCATTTTCGCATAGTAGAGGGGTAAATTTGAAACTTTTCCCATAAATAAAGGGTAAAGTCAAAATTTATCAAAAGAAAAGGACAACATCAATAGTTAAGAGACATACCTCCTCTATTATTCTAAATACTTTAGTTGTTCCTTCTCCAACTGAAGACTGTCAAACTCTCATAAAATCATTTAAAGGTCTCTAGACATTAACATAAATGGTGCAAGTGAAATAACCCCAAGTGCAACACCAACATAACCAACAATAGTCAAACCAGTATAGTTAACAAATGACAAAAACAAAGTTGATACAAGAATTGCCATGAGAAACTTAAAATCTATTTCCATGAGAAACTAAGCAAAGAATTAAAATTCAATTAAAACATACTTCCAAGGAACATCGCCAACAAGCATCCAGTCTCAACCAAAACCTGGATTAACAACCAAAACATCAAATTGAAATATAATAAGTGTGAGCTAAGAAGTACTACATTTTACTAGGTTGAAGACAAGAGAAATTACCTTAGCGTATTGAGTAGGACCTCTAAGAGAAGATAAGATAAAGTAGAGAAGCTATTCGCCTAATTTAGGGTTTGAATGGCGAAACAAACCGACCCGAGGTGAACCGTTACCCGCTTCGATTCCAATGATCGATGGATGTGAAGGGCTGAAGGCAGTAACATAGTGAAGGGTTGGTCGATGGTCGAGAAGAGAGTGAAGGGTTGGTCGATGATCGAGAAGAGAGTGAAAGGCTAGTCGATGGTGAGAACTGAGTGTAGTGTTGAGAAGAGAGAGAGAGTGCTGAAGAGTGAAGACTAAAGTGATGCGTAAGAGTAGAAGTAAACCCTAGTACACACTTATTAATTAAGGGTATTGGGTTTATGGATGGGCTTACAGATGGGCTAGTCTACTACAAGATTATAAATATTATTGGGCTTATGTGTGGGTAGGCGGGGGAGGCGGGTATAACTGCAAATCCACCACCTACTCGCCTACCCGTGGTGGGTACATTTTTAATACCCATACCCGCCTACTACCTACCAAAGTTATACCCATACCCGCCCCAACTGGGGCGGGTGTGGTGCGGAATCCGCAAAATTATACCCACCTGCCATCCCTAGCCCCACTTGTCTAGAAACAAAAAAAAATAAAAAATTTAGAGTTCAGAATGTTTGACCCAAGATTATTATTATACAATATATTATTTAAGTATACTATTTATGTGCTAAATGTCAAATTATTTGTCGTTTAAGTTACTAGAATAACGTCCGCAAATACATGTCTGGGTAGGCGGCGTCCAGTATTTGCTAAAACTGCTTAATATTATGCTTGGGTAGGCGGTACCCAATATGTGCTTAGTCATTTGCATGATAATTAAGATGCTTTATTGGACATAGCATGCTAGAGTTGATCTTGGTTAAAATGCTTAATTAAAATGTTCCCTAAAATTTTTAATACAAGTCTCACTTGCAATGAATGCGTCGTCCGTTATAATTGATTGTAGTGCAAAATCCTTTTCGGCGAGATGAGTATTTATGCCACAACATTTGCTCTAAGTCTACGAGGACTCATACTCTTTCATAGATGCATGTTAAATATTGAAGTGGGTGATAAACCTTCATGAGTATTTACACCACAATGTTTGCTCTATAAGGCAAAACTCACTTAGATACATAATTGTAGTCGCATAACGGGGTTGACTTGCAGGCTGTCTTGGCGCCACAGTGTCGGACAAGCCGAGGGACGCAGATCGATTGTTTAGAACATTCGGTCAAACATGAGTTACAAATTGTTTGTAATTGGTTTTGAGACCTACCAGGTTGTGTTGTTGAAGTTATCAGCCACATCAAATGCAGAGATAACATGAACCTGGATCATAGCCCATTATGACCATATTTGATATGAGTTCGTATTCTTCCATGGGTCGAAGAGTATGTTAAAATAGTGGGAGCTAATTAAACTAAAGGCCATGTAAATTAGTTAATGAATGTGTTCAATAGAAATTATATTAGAGTTTAATTTCAAGTCTATCTATATCTTCAGTTTATACAAAATGTCGAATATATCACTAAAAATGTTGGTCGAGACAAATAAGTTGACTAGATCAAATTACCCTGACTGGTTAAGAAATATGCGATTGGTGTTAAGACTAGAAATAACTGTGTATGTGTTAGACACAGTGTTCCCCACAGTCCCCGCTGAAGATTCTGCTGAGTATGCCCTGTTTGACAAGGTGGCTTATAAAAAACATCTAGACGATGCTACCTCAGCACAATATGTAATGTTTTCCTCCATGACCTTGGAGTTACAGAGACAACATAAAACATGGGCCCCAACGAAATGCTAGAACACTTGAAGAGTCTCTATGACTCACAGTCTCAAACAATGGAGTATGAACTGTTGACAGACCTTTCAAGTGTAAGCTGAACGATGGGGTCAAGTGTCAGTACATGTTCTGAAGATGATTGGGTTAATAGAAAGGTTGGCTTCAATTGGAACGAAGCTGCCTATAAATGTCTCTGTCAACCTGATCCTGAATTCACTTCCTGGTTCATTTGAGAATTTCATTGTGAACTTCAATATGAATGAGACCAAGGCAAGTCTTCCAAAGCTTCACAGAATGCTAAAGACCTTTGAATCGTCTACCTCTAAAGGTAAAGTCGAGCTCATGGTGGGCTCTTCTAGCAAGTTCAAACCCAAGGATAAGAACATGTAGAAGAAGAATGGTAAGATAGTTGTTGCACCTACAGTTATGAAACCTAGATGAGGTGTTCAGAAGAAGGCAAAGGTAGCTTCGGATGTGTGCCTCAACTGCAAGAAGAAGGGGCAC
Source organism: Anisodus acutangulus (assembly GCA_029783415.1). Classification (NCBI taxonomy): domain Eukaryota; kingdom Viridiplantae; phylum Streptophyta; class Magnoliopsida; order Solanales; family Solanaceae; genus Anisodus; species Anisodus acutangulus. The sequence goes on along the minus strand of CM056492.1, from coordinate 28,375,698 downwards.
TGGAAGAAGGACTACATATCTCTAGGAGGAGGTAAAGCACTAGGTGCTCCTGGCTCTACTAGACGAGGTATATTTGTCATTGAAATAAACATGTCTATAAGTAATTCTCATTGCTGGGTATTAGATACCGCTTGTGGCTCACACATTTGTAATAATGTGCAGGGTCTGATTGACAGTAGAAAGGTTGGACCTTGGGAGGTAGGCCTGCGCGTTGGAAATGGAGCACGAGTGGATGTTGAACGCGTGGGAACTTATAGACTAGTTTTACCTTCAGGCTTTTGTTTAGAACTAAATAATTGTTATTTTGTTCCCTTATTGACGAGGAATATTATTTCTATCCCAATGTTAGACATTGAGGGGTTTTCCTCAATTATTGCCAATGGCAGTTATGTACTGTTTTTAATAGTTTTATTTGTGGAAATGCTCCGCTTTTAAATGGTTTGTATGTTCTAAACTGTAGTCATGAAATTTTCAATGTGCAAAATAAATGAGCTAAGATAAGTAATCCAAGAAACCTCACCTACTTATGGCACTGTAGACTTGGTCACATCAATGAATCAATGATAGCAAGATTAAGAAAGTTAGACTACCTGGAACCATTTGACTTGGAGTCCTATGGTAACTGTGAATCTTGCTTGAGAGGAAAGATGACCAACAAGCCACTTTCCGGGAAAGGGGTGCGAGCCAAAGAGGTACTTGAATTGGTCCATACTGATGTATGTGGGCCATTTTCAACCCAAGCTAAGGGAGGCTTCCCTTACTTCATCACTTTTACAGACGATTTCACAAGGTTTGGGCATATGTATCTTATGAAACACGAGTCCGAAGCCTTTGAGAAATTCAAGGAGTACAAGTCAGAAGTAGAGAAGCAACTTGAAACAAGTATCAAGACCCTTTGATCAGATCGAGGAGGTGAATACTTAAGTAAAGAATTTTTGGATTACTTGAAGCTTCATGGAGTCATTGCACAATGGACACCTCCTGGAATGCCACATATGAATGGTGTTGCTGAAAGGAAAAATTGAACCCTATTATATATGGTTAGATCCATGATGAGTTTCTCAGTTGTACCAACATGCATTGCAAAGCTCAATTTATATTCTGAACAGGGTTCCTTCAAAGTCAGTAGAGAAAACTCCATATGAGATATGGAATGGCAAGAAGCCGGCACTTAAACACATGCGACCCTGAGGATGCCCTGCATATGTAAAGAAGATGCTTACTGACAAGTTGAAATCTAAAAGTGAGAAATATTATTTTGTGGGGTATCCAAAGGAAACTAAGGAATACTATTTCTATCTTCATGGTGAACATAAGGTCATTGTTTCCAGAAATGCAACTTTTCTTGAAGAAGACTATGTCTATAAGGAACGGAGTTGAAATAAGATAGAACTTGAAGAAATTCAAGAACTACAAGATAACACAGAAGTTGAACCCTTGTCAAAAGACCTAGACAAGGATTCAGTGGGAGTATTTGGTGAAGATTGGGTACTTAGAGTACGCCCTTCAGCCAGTAGGAGTGTTGTGAGAGATAATGCAGAAATGCAAGGCTCTCATACACAATCAATGGAAGATAATATAATGGTTGTACATCATTCCATTCAGGAAATACATGAAAATGACATTCCTGAAAGCTCTCAAGGTGATAGATTGTCCAGCACACAAAGACCTTCTCACAATCAGAATGCAACAAATACTGAAACGCAGAATAATCAACTCTGTAGGACCACTAGGACTCATCGTCCGCCTGAAAGACTTAATCTCCTTGTTGAAACACACAATGAGATAGATATTCCTGATGACGATGAACCTAAAACCTACAGCGAAGCTATGTTAGACATTGATTCACAGAGATGTCAAGAAGCCATGAAATCTAAGATGGACTCGATGTCTATCAATCAAGTTTGAAACTTGGTTGATTTGCCAACAGGGATTAGACCCATATGATGCAAATGGGTCTTCAAGAAGAAGATTGATGCATATGACAAAGTACAGACTTATAAGGCAAGATTGGTGGCTAAAGGTTATAATCAATGGCCTAGGGTTGATTATGATGAAACCTTTTCACCAGTTGCGAAAATTAAGTCCATTCGGATTATGCTTGCAATAGCCGCATACTATGATTATGACATTTGGCAAATGGATGTTAAAACTGCCTTTCTCAATGGAAACCTAATTGAGGAGGTGTATATGATACAACCTGAGGGTTTTACATCCAAGACTAAGCCCAAAGCAGTATGCAAACTACATAAGTCTATTTATGGACTTAAGCAAGCCTCAAAGAGTTGGAATATTTGCTTTGACAAAGCAGTCAAATCGTTTGACTTTGTTAGAAGCAAAGAAGATCCCTACATTTATAGTAAGCGCAAGAAATGGATTATTGTCTTTATTATTATTTATGTAGATGACATATTAATAATGGGAGATAATAAGACTTTCATGCAATCAGTCAAGGAATAGTTATCCAGCACCTTCATGATGAAGGACTTGGTGAAGCCTGCTACATTATTGGAATTAGGATCTATAGAGATAGACCTAATAGATTGTTGGGGCTGTCACAGTCCATATACATAGACAAAGTGCTAAGACGATTCTCTATGGAAAACTCCAAGAAAGGAAGTCTTCCTATGGGTCAAGGCATCAAGTTATCAAAGAAGGATAGTCCTTCTACTGTTGCAGAATATCATGTATGTCATGACCTGTACGAGGCCAGATGTGGCCTATGCACTTAGTATGACTTGCAAATTCTAGCAGAATCCTGGGGAAGAACACTGGAAAGCAGTCAAGAATGTTCTTAAGTATCTTAGACGAACTAAAGAATATTTCTTAGTCTATGGTGGACAAGAGAAGCTGGTGTGTACTGGGTGCACCGATGCTAGCTTCCAGACAGATCTTGATGACTTCAAATCTCAATCTGGATATGCCTTCATTTTCAATGGCGGAATATTGAGTTGGAAAAGTTCCAAGCAAGCTACAACTTCTGATTCGACAACTGAAGCCGAGTACATTGCTGGATCGGAAGCTGGTAAAGAAGTTGTCGCGATAACTGAGTTCCTAAAGGAACTAGGGGTTGTTCCAAGTGCCACTTGTCCAATAACGATTTATTGTGACAACACTGGTGTGATTGCACAAGCTAAGGAACCAAGACCAACAAACAGAAACAAGCATGTACCGAGGAAATACCACATACTCAGGGAAATGGTGGAAACTGAAGAAATAAGATTCGACTATGTTCCCAGAGATGATAATCTAGCTGACTCGTTTACTAAACCATTAAGCTTAGTTAATCATAATGATCATTTTGAAAACATGGGTATTAGATACGTCGGAGATTGGCTCTAGACCAAGTGGGAGATTGAAAATATGTATGTCCTAGAGACAATCATTATTAGGGACAAATGTACTCGAACACATTCGTATTATTAATAAGATTAATATTTATAGCAGTTGTAATTATTGAATTATTATTTGATTGTTTGTAATTATTCATTAATGTGCATCCCTTGAGCTTACATTGTCATTAATAGAGTGAGATATTGATGATAGAACGTAACTCTAAAGTAGCCTCGACTAATGATCATCGAGAATGGGATATCGATGATATATTATAAGTCGACATGTGGTCTGCGTCACATTCTTAGAGAATGTAGTATGTCTCACCTGCTACTAGTAATGATTACTAGTGATGGATACATGGATACTTTTGGAAATATTGGTATACCCTACTGATAAACTATTTGTTAAACATGTCTAAAGTGTTATCAGCGTGTGAGAGATGAAAATCCTTTGACTTGAGGTCAATACGCACATTGTTTATAGAGTAATGTACTTTGACCCTGTCCTAAGCTTAAACTCCTTATAGGATAAGATACGGCTTGTGTTGGGTGCATTATAATGTAAATTAAGGTGGTAGTTGAGCCAAGAATAGAATTCATTCCTCGATTGGATATTCGAGAGAACACTCAACTTCTCAGTGATATTAGGTCGACCAAGTCATTGGTCAATGCAAGAGACATATTTAGAATATGGTCTAGTTGTCGACTAATATGGATAAGATAAAGTGGTCAAGCCATTTGGATAGACACATGACAAATCCTAAGCTTGATCGAGTGTGTCGCGAATGAAATAAATTTATCATCTCACATAAAGAGTATGTTTGCTGGATTCATGTAAACGTACTTCACATATTGAGTTCGTCATACAACGCAGTCTAAGAGTTCCGTGTGGACCTTAATTGGATTAGTGTCGATATGTGAAGGCATATAGGGTCGTGCTATGTCGATTGTCTTTTCGGTCTAAGGGTGTATTGAGAGAATATTAAATATTCGATTTGGAACCGAGATATTTAAATTGATAATAACTATGAGATACTTTCTATTAGATGGAAATTATTTAATTAAATCAAAATTGGATTTTGGATTTAATGTGCTGAATATATATATTAAATGAAAACGGGAAATAGATTTTTATGTAAGGCGCCGCGGCGCCGACCCGACAGTGGTCCCAGTCAGACTAGCCCACTGCATCTCGGTTTTTGGGCCAGGCTTGGAGCCCAACCCTAATATGATTTGTGACCTAATTTTAACTATAAATACAACACATCCTCATTGTTATTAAACACACTTAATATCAATTCATGAACAATTCTAGACTTAGAGTCTAGGACAAAACTCTCTCGAACCTCTGCCAAGATTTCCTGGCTTTCTTGACAGAGGAATACACCATAGCATAGTGCTTGCAGTCGAAGGGACAATCTTGTGTGATCCCTAAGTAAAGACTCCAGATTGATTAACCTGTAAGTGTTCTAGTTTTATGTTACAGGTTTTGATTGTCATATAACCATACCAGAAGAAATTGTTGGGGTAAGTAGAACAAAAAATTTAAGATTCCTATGTGCCTACTTATATGTTTTGAACCCAACAAAACCCTACAGTAAAGTGGATACTCAAGTATATAACAGGAAGCTCAAATGAATGCTTGTGTTTTGGAGGATCAAATCTAATCTTGAAGGGCTATACAAATTCTGATATAGCAGGTGACCTTGATAACAAAAAATTCACTACTGGATATCTGTTTAATTTTTCAGGGGGAGCTATATCATGGCAGTCAAAGTTGCAAAAGTGTGTCGCACTATCTACAACTGAAGCAGAGTATATTGTGGCTATAGAAGTAAGCAAAAAGATGATATGGCTCAAGAGATTTCTTCAAGAACTTGGATTGCAGCTGATGGAATATGTTGTCTATTGTGATAATTAGAGTGCAATAAACCTGAGAAAGAACTCCAAGTACTAAGCAAGAACAAAACACATCGACATAAGATATCATTGGATTCGTGAGCAAGTGGAGAACGAATCGTTCCAGATCAAGAAGATTCACACGAGTGAAAATCCCACGGATATGTTGACCAAGGTGATTTCCAGAGACAAGTTCGAGTTATGCAAAGAACTTGTCAACATGAACTCTATCTAAAAAGATGGAGATACCTCCTTCAGGTGAATGAGACTGGAAGGGGAGATTTGTGGAGTCCAACTCCTAATTGGGCAAAGTTTTCAACAAAGTTGACAACCGGCCAAACTTCATCTAGTGGCAAAGTTTGGCAACCACATTTGTTGAAAAGTTTGGTAGCCACATTTGTTGAAATTGGCTTTGAAATTTATACCATTTGGTTATGTCACTCATGACACAAGTATGGTATTTCATCCCTATAAATAAGGAGCTCTCCATCATCCTTAAACACACCAATAAAGAGAGAGAAAACATAAAGAGTAGTGAGATATTCCATAGATTGTGTAAGAACATAGTATGTGAAGGAAAAATAGAGTGTGAGCGATATTGTAGTAAGGTGGAAAATCAAAAGAGGGTTATTTCTTTTGAGTGTGTAGTGGTCTTTGGAGTATTTATACTCGTGACAACACAGTGTGAAATTCCTTGCTATAGTGATATCAGTTGCTCCTCTTGGCCCGTGATTTTTCTCTTATTCAAAAGTGTTTCCACGTAAAAATTCTTGGTGTCATTACTTTCCTTTTTTTCTCGTTGATTAACCATAACTTAGTGTTCCATATTTATCACTAATACCGTGAATATTATTTTTGCGAGTCTATTTTATTCCCAACAATCACTTCCTCTTCATCCTTAAAAATAAAGGAACTCAAATTATTTAGACCTTCAAGCCAAAAAGCCTTTTCCTTATTCTTCCTTGCAATGACTCCACCGATCAGATCAATGACCAAAGGAAGCCCATCACATTTTTGTGCTGTTTTTTCTCGAACATCCAATAGTTCATCAGGGCAATGTTCTCCTCTGAATACTCTTTCCCCTAGTGTGAGCAATCGAAGATAAAGAGGATCACTGTGGCATTTTCCTTGCAATGTACCTTCTTTTTTCGACTTGTTAAAATAATTCTACTTCTTTTCTGAAATTCAGGAAAAGGTCTTGTTAGCTCATCCCATGTTGCAGTATCCCACAAGTCATCTAAGACAGTAAGGTACCTCATTCCAAACAGTTCTTTCTGTAGCTGCAAGAGACCATGATCTCTAATTAATGGCATGTTCCGCCTCATATGCCACATCTAGAACGCGAATCCAAAGATCTCTATTCAATTCTTGCGCAACTTCTCGGAAGAACGATATTATGAAGTCTAGGTCTTCTTTCACCTTCCTAATTTCTTCATTTATCTAAGCAATTGAGCAAGTTATTTAAGTCTCTGATTAGAAGATTCATGAAGAGTGGTCCATCACTCTTGGGGAAGCAGAGTTGAGATGAGTCCTCACGGGCTTTCAAGTAAACATGTTTGAGATCTTTCTTTAGGGGTTCAATATTTTCCAACAAGTCTAGAGTTGCACAGTTTATTTCATTCATATTCTCTCCACTCCTTGATTTCTTTCCTAAGTTGCACACAAGAATGGATACCTCCCTGGTAAGTGCTCCAACACGTGCCAAGAGAACATACAATTTCTCATGATGAATAATGTCCTTGGGCACATCGGTGAGAACAATCAATAGGAACTCTACCATGACATGAATGTTTCGAGTGGAAGTGCTAGCAGTAAGAACAGTCACCATGTGCGCTTGTAGATGAATCAAATATTCTCTAAGAATGTCTGGAGAGGATTCTAGATAGGTGCTTAATGGAGCGTCCAACTTCTGCGGAATTTGAAGCTTTCAAATTTGTAGAACATAGGTGCATAACCTCCTGTTCGACAGGAATAATCTTCACAAGTAGATGAGCTAGCATGGAATTGACTTGAAGGGACTTCAAATTTTCCATCAAGTTCATCTATTTTATCAAGTTCATAAGCCATACGGACAGAACAAAAGTATCCTACTCTCTCAGCCATAAGTTGAGACTGAGGTAAAGACATAATCAACTATCTCATGCTCAATGAAACCATTTACTTTCATCCCGTGGAAATATCTTATATTGCCACATACAAGCTGAATTACCTTGTATTGAGTCATCAATGGGAAAATCAGCTCAGCTCAAGGCTTGGGAAGATCATGGAGACTCACGAGGAGCAAGTCCAAATGTTCAACCAACTTCTCCTCAGTCATGGTGGCACTTGATTTCGAACAATTAAGTGAGCTGATATACCTGTCGAGATTTTCCAGGAGGCGGTGAACAACATGATCCATGTCATATTTAAACAGCATGTTATCTCCACTCGGATAGAAAACTGACTGAACCAGACAAAAAATATGTTCTGCTTTGCGAGACATTTTGGCATTAAAACCATCCAACTTGGAATAAGAAAGCAGAGGAAATGTCGACATAAAGGTCAGCTCCAATTTCAGCTTTTCAATTCGATCCATGTCGAGAGCAATTTGATCTTCTTCATGTTTCAACCTCTCTATGAAATCCAGAAGATTGAACATGTCCTTGCGAAGTACATAAGATGAGACCTGTCAAAAGACCAAATGTTAATATCAAATTTTCAAAGCTGCATATTTATCTGATGTATTTTACTCTATAGTCTAAATTAACCAGTCTAATTAACAGTTGGTTTAATTAAATATCATCATGATTCTAATTTTCGTAAATTTGTTACTTACTCTGGATGCTCATCTAATAACTGCCACTACGCCGGAGGAAATACTAAATATTTTACAAAAAAGGATGCCTTGATCAGATTATGAACTTTTGAACAACAATTCTTAGAAAATTTGAATGACATTATATTGTCTCGACTCTTGAGGATTATTCGGATAATCATCCAGGTAAATATTAGTTTTAATACGTATAAGTATCTTATGACATACCGAAGAGTTGACTTTTTCTCTTTTTCCTTCGTTTTCGTTTCCTCTTTCCATTTTCACTAGTCAAGCCAAAGTAACTTTTCTTTTCCTTCCTTTCAAGCTCTCAAGATCTGATGTATAAACAATACATAAACTTTATCAAGAGAAAGAAGTAGAAAAAAAAGACAAGAAACTGAAGGAATTAAGGATCATAAGCATATAGCAAGAAATAATTTACTGCAGATATAGCCACACATCTCGAAAAACAAAAATACTGGATTGACCATCAGGAGTGGTGTAGCCTTTCTGCTACGGGTTCATCTGAACCTATAACTATCGACATAGATTATAGATATATATATATATGTAAAAATCTACTATAATCTCAACAAATATTATATCTGAACCTTAAAAGTTGAACTCATTAAATTTAAGTCTTGTTCCCCTCTGTTGACCATAATACTCCCGGCCAAGAAATTATCTATTGAACAAAGTGCATGGGCTAAAAGAAATAGAAATACCAGTATTGTACACTTCAACTTGAGCCTGTAGTTGTCTTGTTGAATTGCGCTCTATAAAACAATTCGTAACGCTTGTTGTCAAGTTGATTGCATCAAATTTTTGCTAATCTTTTTTTCCAATATGTTAACTCAACCTTTTTAACCTTTTAAGAGTTGTTATTGTTAGCTTCACTGTCTTACTGAGCATCAAAACACAGGTCAAAGACCATAATTGGCTATCGGTGCATTGTGTCGAGATGCAGACCAGTGAAGAGGAAGAAATATGCAGAGAGAGAGAGAGATGAAGAGAGAATCAGGTTTGGGAGAATTGGAAAAATGATCTCTTATTTACAAATGACAGAATACAACTACATATACACAATTACATTTCTAGATCATTCTATTAATTACCTCAAACTAACTCTAACTAATTATGTAACCAACTAACTACCTTTCTAACAAACTCGACCAACTAAATAGCAATTATCCAATGTATTTCTATTCATGGTACTAAGATGCACTTTTCTAATTCTTGCACACACACCCTCAAGCTAGGGGAGATGAAGATATTCTTCATTCCTAGCTTGGACATTAGATGAGTATGTTGTTGTCGACCAGGAGCTTTGGTAAGCAAGTCATCTGGCTGATCTACAGATGGTAGGAATGCAGTGTTGATCAATCCTGCCTGAATTTTCTCTCTGATGAAATGGCAATCTATGTCAATGTGTTTTGTTCTTCATGAAAAACTGGATTAGCAGCAATTTGAATAGCAGACTTGCTATATGTAAATACTGATACTGGAGTCTGAACATTAACACCAATATCTTGAAACAATCCTGCAAGCCATACTACCTCTACCACTGAGGCTGACATAGCCCTGTATTCTGCCTCTGCTGAACTTCTGGAAACTGTTTCCTGCTTATTTGACTTCCAAGAAATTGGTGAAGAAACATACATCACTAAGTAACCAGTAACTGATTTCCTACTATTGACACAAGCTCCTCAATCTGCATCACAAAACACCTTGAGTTGAGAAGTATTGGAACTGGACATAAGAATTCCTAATCCTAGTGCTTTCTTAACATATCTAACAAGCCTGAGGTCAGCTTCCATGTGTGATATTTTAGGAGTATGCATGAAATAGCTCAAGCAATATACAACAAATGCTATGTCTGATCTAGTGGTTGTCGAGTCTAACATCCTCCCAACTAGCCTTCTGTAAATACCAGGATCTGTCAGAAGTGAATCAGGATTTTGTACTGGAACAAATTCTGGGCTTGATATAGAGGCAACATGTCTGCCAAACTCAATAGGAGTAAACTTTTGATTCATATCTATAGGTGAGGAAGCAGGTTTGGTCCCTGCAAGTCCTATGTCTGATATGAGCTCCAATGCATACTTTCTCTGATACATGAGAATGCCTTGGGAATTCCTTGCAAACTCAATGCCAAGAAAATATATAAGTTCTCCTAGATCCTTTATTTTGAAAGTTGAATGCAATGCCTCCTTAGTAGAATGAATAAGGGATGGATCATTTCCAGTAAGCAAAAAATCAACATATACTAGTACTATCATAATGCTATCATTCTCTTGTTTAGTAAATAGTGAATAGTCTCTATGACACTGCTGAAAACCAGAAGATATAAGAGTTGTAGTCATCTTGATATTACACTGTCTTGATGCTTGTTTTAGACCATATAGGGATTTTAGCAACCTGCACACTTGTTTCTTCCCATCTTTAACAGCAAAACCTTATGGGGCTGTCATATATACTTCTTCAGAAAGATCTCCTTGTAGGAATGCATTATAGACATCCATTTGGCGGATTGTCCATTGTTTTGCTGTTGCAAGGGAAATTACTGCCCTCATAGTGGACATTTTCACCACTGGTGAAAAAGTCTCTTGGTAATCAAGTCCTTCCTTCTGGTTATATCATTTTGCTACCAATCTGGCTTTAAACCTCTCCACCTCTCCTATTGTCTTGTACTTGATCTTATATACCCATCTGCATCCTATAGACTTCTTTCCTTCTAGTAATGTGACCAGTTGCTTTGATCTCAGTCTCCATTGCTTTAACCCATCTTTGGTCTCTTGCTGCCTGTGGTTCTGTATCAAGAGAAACCTTAGACACAATGCTTTGGTAACCAACTGATAGTCCTGCATAAGTGACACCATTAGATATGAAATATAGACAGTTAGAAGAGCCATGTTTTGTGATGTAGTCCTTGTGCCAGATGGGAGGTTTGCTGGTTCTTGTGGACCTTCTGGTCTCAGGTTCTGGTGAATTTGTGGCCAAGTGATCATGATCATGGTGCTGAACATCATCAGGCACAGACACATTCTGAACATCATTCTGATTCTCCATACTCATACTCATGTGTTTATCACTTATGTGTTTCTGGTATCCACTGATGGAATACTAGCACTCTCTTGATGAACCAAATCATCATAACATAATTGTTCATGTGTTCTGATGTGGTTGATATCTTCATCTGTGCCACCTTTGAAGGGAAAAATTATCTCCATGAATAACACATCACTGCTCATGAAGAGAGTTCTATTCTCCATGTCATAAAGTTTATACCCCTTCTGTGCAGATCCATAGCCAAGAAGTACAACTCTTACTGCTCTTGGACTAAATTTATCCTGTTTAGTCAGAATAGTTGCAAAGCACAAACATCCTATTACTCTAAAGTGATTAAGTTGTGGTGTCATATTGTATAACATCTCAAAAGGAGATTTATTCTTTATAATAGTAGAAGGAATTTTGTTTATGATGTACACAGCATCCTTCACACACAACCCATAAAATTTGTCTGGCAATCCTCCTTGAATCTTTATGGCTCTAGCTGTTTCTAAAATATGTCTATGTTTTCTTTCCACTACCCCATTTTGTTGTGGTGTATGTGGAAAAGAACTTTCATGCACCACACCATATTGCAGAAACAATTCATTACAACTATGATTGAAGAATTCAGTCCCATTATCATATCTTACCTTTTGAATTAACTTCAACAAAGAAGTTTCTAAGAAGTGTAAAAACATCAGATTTCAATCTCATAAAAAATATCCAGGTCCGCTTGGAGTAGTCATCTACAATGGTTAAGAAATATCTAATGTCATTATATGTTTCAGTCTTGTAGGGTCCCCCATACATCCATACGTATCAATTGAAATGGCCTTGTTGTTCTACTAGTACTAGCAGTGAAGGAAATTCTAGTTTGTCTAGCTAGAGGACATACTTCACAATTATTCAAAACAAAACTAGTATTATTTTTGAAACATGAAATTTTCCTCAAGATAGTCATAGGTACATGACATAATCTCTGATGCCAAATGATTTCATCCACCTGCTGAGTTGCTAATAGACATCTATTCAACTCTCCTCCTTTATTCTTAGTATCCAGACTCAATATGTATAATCCTTCTTCCTTATTACCAATCCCCTCACCTTCCCAGATGATAGATCCCGAAATACACAATATTTTGGAAAGAAGGTGACACTATAGTTCAGTTCTTTGGTCATTTTTATACAGACAACAGATTAAATTTGAATGTTGGCACACATAAGACATTTCTAAGAACATCACCTCCTCCTAAGTGGTAATCATCAACATGTGAGATTCTAGCTGAATCTCATGTGGGCAATTGCACTTTTCCTGTTCCTTATGTCAATAGATTACTATGTAAGTGTTTCTGGTCACTAATCATATAATTAGTTGTACCTGTATCTACAATCCACGTCAACACTCCATTTGAATTAAAAAAACATTTACCTGTCATGTTTGCACTAACACCAGTATTGTCCTTGTTGTTCAATAGGTTGAGAAGTTGCTGATGTTGGCTGGGTGTAAATTGATTGTGTGACATTGTGTCAACAGGATGTGAATGTATTTTTTTGGCTATATCTGTGGTATGTGAATGGTTGTGCATTATGTGAAAAGTTTTATCCATTCTGTTGCTGCTTCAATGTTCTCATGCCGTGTTGATGTTGTATTCCATCTTCTTGTACAGTGTCTTCAAATGATATGTTTCCTCCTGTTACTGTATATGTTTTCTTACCTTTATTTTTGAAATTATCTGGATATCCAATTAGTTTAGAGCAGTCATCTTGTGTATGACCAATTTTGTGACAAAAATCACACTTCATCAGCTTGAAACAATCCACCTTTGAATGGCCCCTCATATGACAGAAGTCACATAAGGCATTAGAATTGTATGGCTTCTTCTGTTTCAGACATTCATTTCCACTCTTACTATTTTCATTCCTAGTTGTGAACATAGAAGATGACTTCATTAGTTCATACATTGCCCTACTTGTTCCTGCAACTATTCTCTGGCTTTCTTCCTGATTAACCATTGCATATACTTGATTCAAACTTGGCATTTGTTGCATCATGACTATTTGACTCCTGGCCTGGCTGTAGCTTTCATCCAGTCCCATAAGAAACTACAATAGTCTTTGATACTGCAAATGATCAACAAATTCCTTGGACTTTGGACAACATGATGGAGGTGGGATGATAGAATCATACTCATCCCATAGATCTTTAAGTCTGGAATAGTACATTGACACAGACAGTACACCTTGTCTCATTGTGAATATCTCATTGTGTAACTGAAAGGCCCTGGAGTTATTCACTTTGTCAAATCTCTCATTCAATTCTTCCCATATATTATATGAGTCTGAATTGAACAACATCCCAGTAAGTAAATTCTTACTTACATTTCCCATCAACCAATATACCACAATTGCATTGCACCTATCCCACAACCTTGTCAAATCTCCATGAAACCCTTCTCTCATCACAGTTCTATCAATAAATCCCATATTTGTTCTTTCTTAATAGAGCCAATTTCATAGCTCTACTCCACAATGTATAATTGTTCATTTCATTCAACACAATTCCCACAGACAATGATCCAGGTGCATCTGATGGAAACAAATACAAAGGATGTTTGTGATCAATATTTGTGGTCATTGTTGCGACTTCATTACTGAGCTTTTTCCACCATTTCTCATCATTCCTTGCATGTGGTCTTCATGTTGTAATCCTAATTATGATCTTCCAATACACAGAAATCTATCAATTTTTGTCTCAATCTATCACAGATTTTCTAGAATTGGCTTGGACCTAGTGATCTGTTCACAGATCCTCCTAATTTCACTTTGCATGTATCTGAATCGACTCGAACAACAACAGAATCACCTCCAAAAACTCCTTTGATATCAAGGATTCAGCAATCTGCATACAGATCTTTCAAAATTGCTTTGCATGTAACAAAAATTGCATTGAATTGCATCGGTTCCTCCATAGCTCTGATATCATGTTAGTTTCAATGTCTTAATGAGCATCAATACACATGTCAAAAACCATAATTGGCTATCAGTGCACTATGTCGAGATGCCGACCAGTGAAGATGAAGAAATATGCACAGAGAGAGAGAGATGAAGAGAATATCAGGTTTGGGAGAATTGAAAAAATGATCTCTTATTTACAAATGACAGAATACAACTACATATATACACAATTACATTTATAGATCATTCTAATTACCTCCAACTAACTCTAACTAATTCTGTAACCAACTAACTACCTTTCTAACAAACTCAACCAACTAAATAACAATTATCCAATGCATTGCTATTCATGGTACTAAGATGCACTTTCCTAATTCTTGCACAGTTATATATTAAAATAATTAATAAAATCAATGACAAATTTGAGAGCTGTCCTCTATAATATTATGTGTCCCACCTGTCATGATATTAACAACTCCAAGATTAAATATACAATTCATTGACTTCTGAAGCTTTTTTAATGCCCATTATCATCTTAGTCTTTGTAATCAATTGTGAAAATTATACATGTCCTTTTGTTTTGTGATCAGGCCTATAATATCATATACTTCACTCGCCTTGTTTTGAGTTTTATAATATTTGTTCGAACATCATTGATGACAGGTATTTGTTTGCTGATGCCACTTCTGTAAACTGCACATTGTGATGCCTTAGGTTGTGGTGGAGTGGTACTCTGATAGAAACTAAGAGTCCACCAAATAGTATAGAGAACCAGGTTTCCTATCTGTTTCCTCAAATAAAACAGAAAGTAAATAAGACAAGATATTTACGTGAAAAACTCTTTGCTCAAGGGATTAAAAACCACGACCTACAAAGTAGGATTTCCAACTTCACTAACTGGGCAACTTTATGATTACAAGTTTTTGCAATCTAGGAATTAACCTCTTAATCCTTCACCCTTACAATAACTCTATTGTAAGCTACAACCCTTGACTAACTCTAGCCAAGCACCCAAAACGAGTTTGACTAACTCTAGCCAAACACCGAAAACACCTTGACTAACTCTAGTCAAGTGTACAGCTGAAAAGCTTGAGAAAATAAACTACCTACAAACACCTTCTTAAAAGAAGAGTAGGTTTACAAGTTAAAAAGTAAAATGTCAAAGACTTAACAATCCTAGGACTTAAGACATCTTTAGTTGTTCCAATCTGATCCTTGGATCTGTTAAAGCTTTGTTCTTGAGACCACCTAGAGAGCAATAGCAGCTACACTTGTAAGAATGTGAATTTTCAGATTTGAAGTGTTAGGTTAAAACCTTGTAACATGTTGTATATATATATTGGGGAACATGTGATCATGGATAGGGACAATTCATCTTTTGGTTTAGCCTCTAGCAAACTGAAGTCGTGTTGCTGCGATTCTGCCAGTAGGAACAGTGTCGCAGCTATACAATTGTCACGTTGATTGTACGACGCCTAGGGGACCTGATAGAGGACCCGGTCCCTATCTGGTTCTTCGAATATTTTGCAAATCATCATAACTATGAAATAGCATAACTTATCAATTTCTCCCTTTTTATGATGATAAACCCATAATTGATATTCCCCATGAGAATCAGGTTCCCTCTACTGATCAGGCCTCAACAACATGTTAGCATCAACATCATTCATTTTTACCCCTTGAGCTTTTGCAGCATAAAAATTTCCTTAATCAATTAACAACCCCTTACTCCTAGAACTTTCCCCTTTTGACATCATTGAAAAGAGGAGTAGATGCAGTACAACCACAAAGAATTTTGGATGCATTAACTCATGACCACTTGGGCAACACAACATAACACAAATAGAAACAACAATATAGATAAACAGAACAAGCATTGCATAAGCCAAAGTAATTGCCCAGAAAAACATATCATATTTAATACAAAAACATAGCAGTCTAAACATAACAAATATAATAATTAAAGTGCCATAAGTACCAATGTCGTCAAGAACTAGGATTAAACAAAACAAGGCTTTAAAAAGGAAGGGAATGAGCTAAAGGGACATGGGTAGGAAAGATAGGGCTGGATGGACTAAGGCTTCAGGGCTTGGAAAGCCGATCAATTCTTTCACTTGCGGATCTCTGATCCTGAACCATTTGATCCCGGAGCTCATCAATCTTCTGTTTCAACCGGTCATTTCCAGCCTTCAACTTATCTTAGTTGTTCCTAGTTCAATACTGGGACCAGGTTCCCCTGCTGGCTTAACCAACTGAGCTCTCAGCAGAGCATTCTTAGCCTGTAGCCTCTCAATATCCGCGATTGCCTTTCCTGAGCTTCAATTAGACTGGAGATAGTGAAGTTGTTGCCCATGCCATCTTTCTTAGGCACACACTCACACTTCTCTAGTGTGGTCATGGTGAACATCTGCTTACGATTTCCCTAAGTGGCATTTCCAGTTGGCACATTGAAATAAGTAAAGACTTTGGTCAAGAAGAACCCATATGGTAGGCCATGCTTTCCCTCCCTAGCATTTACAACCTTGATCATATGCTCAATCATTAGAGCAGACAAACTGTTGAAGTTAAAACCGACTAAAACCTCAAGGAGGGTCAGGTCCGCGATAGAGGCAATGTATCTCCTTTCAGCCCTAGGAAGCATTATTTTGTTGACAAATTCAAACATAAGATGATATTGAGACTCAAGCTACTTCTTAAAGAGCCACTCACTAGTTACCGGCCCTTCCCCTTTAACAATCAAGATTTTAAAATCATCAGAGGTCTTCCCTTCAACAGTTTTCAACCCATCAGTTGGGACACCAAGAATGTCACCCAACTTTGGTTCAAACATTGCAAAGTGCACCCCATTAACAGAGAAAATTAAAGTGGAGTCATCAGTGTACATCTAGTTGCCATAGAACACTGCCACTTCTTTTTCAAAGACACTAGGAGCAGAAGAAACAAATAAGTAATCCTATTTTCGAAACTCCACACTTTTCATCAGTTCCTTCATCCAATGTTTCTCAACAATCTCAGTGTCAAAAACTCTGCCTAAAAGCACATTTTGGCCTTTCAAGTTGTCCTGCCTCTCCTTCTCCACATCCTTACTATGTTTTCTTTTCTTGGAGGAACCAGGTTCCTCACTCACAGTGCTTTTCTTTTCTTAGAGGGTCGAGACACACTCTTCCCTTTTTCAACCTCTTCACTTTCATCTACCACAACATCCTCATCAACTATTATTTTTCCCTTCTCTTCCATTTTATTTTTTGGAATTTTCCCTTTCTAATGGAGCTTGTTCCTCCTCTTCTTCCTTATCATACATAGTCACCATATCCTCTTCATCTCTCAACTTACTCAAGTTGACCTATTTACTAATCTTCTTCTTTTCTTTCCCGTACTCTTCTCTTTATTTGCATTTAGAGCAGACTCAAGTTGAGCCTTGCTCTTTTGCCTAATAGTAGGTGGCATATAAGCAATGTTTTTCTGACATTGACATTACTCTTTTTAACAGGGACAACCCTCCTTTTAAAAATAGTGCGTAGAATGACATCATCATCGTCAGAACCAGGTTCCTCCTCATGAGAGGGTTCATTTTCAGGAGAGGGTTCTCGCCAAGGTACAACAATGGTAGACACATTTTCATGAGTAACAACATCCAAATCTACCCCTGAGGAACCAGGTCCCTCCTTCAACTCCCTTGTTTTTACCACTACCATTTTCCCCTGACTCTGTTCCCCCTGACTCCCTACACTCATTCCCTCAGTTTGAATACCAACAACAACACCAACCACAATTTCAGCATTACCAGCCACATCTTCTACACTACCTACTATATTTTCTACACTACCAGCCACATTTTCTGTCAAGTTTCTATCAACAACTATGGACGAACCCTCTACACTTTTATCACTATTAAGAGGGATATAATTACCTGATTTTGGAGGAATATCCTTATAAATGGCCATATTTTCAGATTTCCTTACACCACCAACACTAGACAACTCATTCATGACGACAGGATTAGATCCTTCACCAACCTCACATGGGCTTTTGGTACCTATATCCTCAATAACCATAAATTAGGTTGAAACCTCTACTCTATCATATTTTTCATCAATTTCCTCTGTGGTTTGAAGAAATTTTTAAGTAGTCAGAGTTTGACCACTACTTTTCGAATCAGGCTTTTCAGTTGGAACATGGCTTGTAGAGAAAGATACAAATTTTCTTGGGGTTTGACTCTTGCGAGTCCTAGGGATACCATGAATAGTTGGTTCGGGTGGTGATATAGTAGGGTTTTGGTCCATAGAGATTGGGATTTTTGGGGGTGATTCGGGTGTTTTTGGGTCTGACAGAGTTATGTTTTTTAAAAGTGAGTGAGTAGGGCTGGTTTCTGGTACAATAGGAGAGGAAGACTCATTGTGAGACATGGTAAATTTAGAATAGAGAGACAATACACAAGAGAGGATGAGAAACGGTAGAGAGAATTTTATGAGTTTGATTTGAGTGAGGAGAGAGAAAAGAAATTTTGGTTTAAAATAGGGTGGAAGGAACCGATTCTAATTGGTCCTTAAGACGTTTCCCATAGGTTAGGTCGATTCAAGAAAGTTATAATGTTTTCGGCTCAAATTTTGAATTGGATGCAGGAAGCAATTAATGACATGACACTTAAGCAATTTAAAAATATGTAAGTACTAAAGAGACTACTAACCTAAGTCAGAAGAACCAGGTTCCTTGATAATTTTTAGAATGTAGGCAAAAACTCTGAGAAATGCAATGTCTCCAATACTTATGTTGCCTGAGAATGCCATGCGTGTATACCTGTAATAGTATAAGAGTGAGTTAGATGCCTCCAGAAAACACTTTAAGCATTGTACATTTTCTCTCAACATAGCCAATCGTTGATGGGATTTTTGAAGAGGGGCAACTAGTTGAGCTTAATCAAGCCCAACTCCAGATGATTTCTTCCAAAATGCTCCCTACTCAGTACCTTTGTAAAGATGTCTGCTACCTGGTCCTCTGTCTTGCAAAACTTTATGTAGATCAAACCCTTTTTCACATTATCCCTTAGAAAATTGTGTCTCACATCAAGTGCTTGGTACTTTTGTGTTGCACTGGATTCTTTGCCATATTAAGTGCACTTGTATTATCACACAACAAGGGCACATAGTCGGTAAGCACACCCTTGGGGCTTTCTATTTGATTGTATCGAAAGGCCAAATGAATTGGGATTTCCCTATTGGTCCAGGTCATTTTGGGGCAAGCAGATCATTTACCAAAATACTCAAGTTGTTGTTTGATCCATAACAATTAAGCACAACAAGAGGTAGTTTCCACATACTCAGCTTCAACAGTAGAAAGAGCCACAAAATATTATTTCTTTGTACCCCAAGAGATCAAGCATGACCCCAAAAATGTGTCATTCCAGATGTGTTATTTCTATCCACCAAGTATCCAGTATAATCAACATCAGCATATCCAATCAAGTCAAAATTATCTCCAGAAGGATAGAAGAGGACCAGGTCCTGCGAACCCTTGAGATACCTTAATATTCTTTTTGCAGCTTTCAAATGAGATTTCTTTGGACTTGATTGGAACCTTGCACACAACCCAACACTGAAAACAATGTCAGGTCTGCTGGTAGTTAAGTACAGTATTAAGTCAGTAATGCCCCTATATATGGTTTCATTCATAGAAGAACCTGGTTCATCCATGTCTAACCTAGTAGCAGTAGCTATAGGTGTATCAATGGGCTTTACATTCTCCATCTCAAACCTTTTAAGCAGCTTCTTGATGTATTTTTTGTTGACTGATCATGGTGCCCATTGGGGTTTGCTTTACTTGCAGTCCTAGGAAGATATTTAGCTCACTCATGATGCTCATCTCAAATTCACTTCCCATAAGCTTAGCAAATTCTTCACAGAGAGAATCATTGGTGGCACCAAAAATGATATCATCAACATAAACTTGCACAATCAACAAGTTTGAACTTGACATTTGGCAGCGCACGGACCAAGTGCTTCACGACAAGTTTGTTCAACAACGAGAAACTTGCATATATCAGTCGCCTGTGACACAACTCAGCATCATCATCCACAACACTGAGACATGTCAAATCACCACCATCAAAATTTGCAACGTAGATATTCTTGTACCTTTTTGCAATCAGCACAACTTCCAGTTTTGATATTGGTGACTATGCATGAACAAGATAAGAACTTTACTTCATTTCCCTTATCACATATTTGGGACACACTTAGCAAGCTATACTTCAATCTTTTTACATAATAAACACTTTCAATTGCATGGGAGAGTGTCTTGCCAATTTTGCCAACACCAAGAATATATCATTTCTTGTCATTCCCAAAAGACACACTCCCACCTTGGAAGGTCTTGAGTGAGAGAAAATTATCCATTCTTCCAGTCATATGCTTCAAGCAGCCACTATCCATATATCATTTTTTACTACCCCCTCTCACTCCGGTCTACAAATAGAGTCACTTGTTAGACATAGGAATCTAAGTCAGCTTGGGTCCCTTATAATGATAGAACGAGTGAATTAGACTTCTATTTGCACATGCAGGAAATACATTCTTCTTCTTTCGGGGACCAGGACCTTGAACTCTTGGCTTGTTTTCAACAAATTCATGTTTTCCTGTACGGACTAAAATTTGGCTTTACAATAATCCTTGTAATGGACAATCTTACCATAATGAGTGCACAAATTATCAGTCACAGGGACATACTTGCTATGAGGATTGTAGGGAGATTTGGCCTTTTGAAACCAACACCATGTCTTCCGCCATTAGTCTAGTAAATAGAAGCAATTATATCAGAGGATCAGGTCCAATGAAGTGACTTATCAAGATCAATTTTAACCCATTTTAGATCCTCTTGAAGATGTCTAATCTTATCTAGCTCAACAGTGAGATTCATTTTGGTTTTATTGAGTTCATTTTCAAGATCAAGGTGAATCTCACTAGCCACTTATTTTCCTTTAGAAGGAGTGTTC
The DNA here is from genome assembly GCA_029783415.1 of Anisodus acutangulus. Lineage (NCBI taxonomy): Eukaryota > Viridiplantae > Streptophyta > Magnoliopsida > Solanales > Solanaceae > Anisodus > Anisodus acutangulus. Next base: position 28,354,676 of record CM056492.1, on the reverse strand, counting down.
ATCCATTTTTTCATTTGGCTATTTAACAGAGCATTGTCTCTAGTTACCTCCTCAACTTATTCCTTCAGATCTATAATAGTGACTACCATATCATCCCTTACTTGTTCTAAACCATCAATTTCTTCATTTAGAGAATTTTTCTCATTAATAAGGCTATGATAGGCATCAATCAACATATTGGCTAAATATATCAATTTTTTCTGAGAATAACTTTTTTGATTTTTCTAAACATCAAAGAAATTTACCTCATCATTTTCATTGTCATCATCATCTTCAAAGTAGAAGTCCACTACAACATGCTTTACACGACTATGGAGGACAGGATTCTTGCTCAGGAATGTGGCTCCAAGATTTTCATAATAAATGGTAGGAACCTCATAGACTGGAAATCGCAGCTTATGCAGGAGGTTGGTAACCCATAAGGTTTCAGCAAGAGCATTGGCCACCAACCTATATTCAACCTCTGTGGAGGAGCGAGCGACAGTCTTTTGCTTTTTTGACGGACCAGCTGATCGGATTGCTTCTAAGGAATAAGATATAACCAGATCTAGAGACTCTATCAGTGATGTCGGTCACCCAATCCGCATCAGAGTACACGTGCAGATTGAAGTCATTAATGAGAGTCACTCGCAGTCCAAGGTGTATTGTACCACGAAGGTATCGAAGAACACACTTCACAACTTTCTAGTGAAGGTCTGATGGAGCTTGCATGAACTGAGACAACTTATTGACCGCATAAGAGATATCTGATCTAGTAAAAGACATGTATTGGAGTCTACCTAAGACCCGGCGATAACGAGTTGCGTCAGTCAGGTGAGTGCCATCATATATGTTGAGAAACTCAGAGGCACTCATTGGCGTGTTGACACTTTTGCAGTCAGACATTAGCTCATCTTTTAAGATCTCACTCGCATAGTTCGCTTGGGTGATAATTAAACCATTAGAGCTGCGTATCACCTTAAAACTAAGAAAAAATGAAGGTTACCTGAATATTTAATTGAGAAGCGAGAAGCAAGGGAAGTGATAACCTGATTGACACTGAACTGATTGCTCCCAGTGACAATAATGTCTTCGACATAGACAAGGACGAACAATGTGTCACCACGACCATGCCTGACAAGTAGCGAGGTGTCTGATTTGGTTTTAACAAAACCCATGGATGAGTGATGACCAGTGAGAGTATTGTACCATGCCCGAGGGGCTTGTTTCAAGCCACATATCACCTTACGCAATTGACAAATGTGATTCATCTTGTCACCACTAGCAAACCCCGGAGGTTGCTCTATATACACCTTATCGTCTAAGTCACCCTGAAGGAAAGCGTTATTGACATCAAGTTGATAGAGGGTCCAGTTGTAGCGAAGGGCCACAAAGAGGACGATGCAAACTGTTGTAGTCTTGACAACTGGGCTAAATATCGCATGGAAATCAATGCCCGACCTTTGAGTTAATCCTTTGATGGAATACAGGCATGAACAGTGGAAGAAAATAGTCAGGATCAAACTTGCATGTAATATAGATAACAAATAATCGCAGAGTTTAATCAAACATAAAATGATACTTATCTCTTCAAGCGTGACTGCGACCACGAATCTAGACTTTAAGAATGAGCAAAAACCATCCAACGCGATCGTACTCCAGTTCCACGGTCTGCAGTAACCTAATTAATCTTTGGACAGATAATACTCTTATGAGCAAGTATTACGGCTTAGGAGAAAGTATATGTCTCTTAGGGTTGAAAAGCCTTGTATATATAATCACATTTTGGGTGCAAAACCCTAGAAAAAACGTGTGGGCTTTTCTTCTGCTCCAAGAATGTTATTTTCCAAGTTCAAGAATAATTAGGCATAGCATGTACCACAAATTTAATAACAAGGTTTCCAATTATGGCATTAATTCGAATATAAATGAATTAATCCTACCATAATAAATTATAATTTATTCCACTAAAAACTGTAATTTCACTCCTCAAGTTAATTTTGAAATATTTCATTAAATCTTATTTAACTCCCCGTGTAAAGATTATAGATACCAATCAATTAAATTAAATTAAATTACTGACAATTTAAGTCACTGATTAATTACATTATTTATATTTCCGCTTAACTTATTTTATGTGACGGATACAAAATCCACTTGCAGGATTTTCACATGAAAACTTATAAGCATCCATAAAGGGGTATCATCAATCTCAAAGTCGAGACATGAATTCTATCAACTAATTATTATTTCTCAAATGTTATTTTTTACTATCCAACATATCAGATGCATTGACTCACAATAGAGTCGTACCTTTTGATAAATCAAAATAATCAACAAATCACATTGATCATAATAATCATATCAAGATTAAGAGTATAAGTACATTTAATGAGCTAGAGAGGTTGTTTTACTTATTCAATACAAAAATACTTATGTCTACTTGATCCGTTCAATACATACAAAATGTACTAGCATAAGAAGTCGGAACTATACCGTTTCCATAATGAAGATACATTATATTTAATCTTGTGCTACAATCATACCGATAGCTTTTTCCAATTTCTATCTTAGATTGTGAACATGGACTTTATACTTATAAGAATCAATGATTTAATATTTCGTGTATAAGCTAAACTCTATACACTAAATCATCTACTATATAAGAAAATGACACACATACTAATACATGATTTATTTAATTCTTTATTAAAAATTGAATAAACAACTGTTCTATAATAATTACTATATCCAAACACATGGTTAATAGTAAATATCCAAACAATCTCTCACTTAGACTTTTAACCATGACAATAGTTAGAACATACCATATCTAAACGCATAGTTAATGGTATATACCCCAACAATCTCCCACTTAGACTCTTAACCATGCATCTATAACTTTCACACGTATTCCTTTTTGCACGACTATCAAAAGTCTTAGCCAATAAGCTCTTTGCGAAAAAAAACTTGTCAAGTTGTTTTCTGATGCAACTTCGTTTGGTTGTGTTTCGTCATAACTGACTGGTTCTATACTAAGATCTTCGGAGATCCTATCATGAAACTCTCCAAAAAGTGTATTTCTTTTCAGGAATTTCATCATGAAACTCTCCCAAGAGTATACACCAAACCGATCTATTATTCTCCCACTACGCCTAAGTACTACTACTATTATAGTCACACTATCATGTTCATGAGTCTTAATATTTTCTTCATTGCCTTTTCTTTTCTCAACATCAGTCTCACTACTTAGAGGTAGTGTATTTTCTTACGTCTATTAACGTTTCTCCCACTACTTAAATGCAATAAAATGTCAACCCTTACTTGTCGGTTAGATATTCTTGAACTTCTGAATTTTCAGATGACATATTTGTTATTTTTTTGCTCAGTTCCTGTAAAACTAGTTTACTTCTAGGAACATCGTTATCAAATAGTCTTTTCCTAGAAATCTTACATTTGTGTTAACAAGTATATTATTTTCTTTAGGACAGTAAAATAAACCTCCTTTCGTTCCCTTTGGATATCTGATAAACATGCTTACATTCGTTCTTGATTTCCACTTATCTGTTTTCCCTTTGAAGACATGTGCTAGACAACCTCATTTGGCTTACATCCAATCCACCGTTCTATGAGTATCAAATGTACTAACTTAAAAGGAATTATATTAAGAATGTAATTTGCAGTTTTTAAGGCATATCACAAAATGAAAAAGCAAATACGAATAAGTCAATCGTTAATCTTACCACCTTCATAAGCGTTATATTTCTTTTTCTCTTTTACACCAATCTATTGTAGAATACTTGGTGTAGACAATTGAAATACAATCTCTCTATCTGTTAAGTAACTAATAAACTTTGCAAAGAGGTACTCATCACTATGACCGAATCTCAGTGACTTAATATATTTTCCATAATGCTTTTCATTTTTGTCTTAAATACCTCGAATTTTTCAAAGCATTCGGATTTATAGAGCATCAAATAAATATATTCATATCATGAGCAATCTTCTATGAATGTCACAAAATACTGAAAATCACCTCTTGCCTTGAAGTTCACTATATCACACAAATCATAATGGGTTAGCTTAATTTATCATTAGATTTATTTCCTTTTGAGGGGGAATGTCTCTTAGTTATTTTTCCTTCTAAATATGATTGAGAAATTAGTAGTGTCTTCACTTTCAATGAACCTTAAAAGTTCATCCTTTAACCAACTTCGAAATCCTATCTAGATTAAAATGATCTAGACACAAGTGCCACAGATAAGTTCATTCAATTCCAAAAAAATATTCTCTTATGGGACAAATTAACATTATTCAGTTCAGAAGAGATATTAATTATAAAGTGTCCATGCATCAATATACCTCAAGAGATAAAATGTTTATCCAAGTCAATAACACAAGAGTTACAAGAAAATAAACTTACTATCCATCTCTTGTTTGGTTAGAAACTGAAAAATAAATTCAAACTAATAGAAGGTACATATAATGCATTCTTTAAATTAATGTCTTATCTCTATCAGAAGAAATTCCTGACTAGTAGTAAGTGGGTTGGATGAAGTCTATTGAGAATTTGAAATATAATCATTAAATAGATCATTACTTGTGTAGTAAGAATAATAAAATTCAACACACACATCACACATACAACCATGCATACTGAACAACTAGATTCGGTAGAGAAACTTAACTATTCATGCAAACTATATGAGTCATGTCAGATAAACCACCCCATAAATGAAAACAGGATCAACTCAGATGGAGAGAAAACTGTTAATTTAAGTTAGGTAAATATCACTTTTAATGTACCATAGTCCCGTTGAACCAACGTGTAACTTAGTTGGAGAGGCAAGATAAGCTATCAATTAACCATGGACTAAAGCACAGTAATTAACCATAATGAATCTATCTGATGGGGAAGAAGGACCTATGTCAACATATAAATTCATTATATCACTGTTATATACAATGGAGACCATAGATAATGAACCCTACCACCATTGTTTGATGAAATACAAATTTTTATTTGATAAAAACATTTCTAAAAAATAGAAAAACGCTCAAAAATCTATCTAAACGACCTTGGATGGCAAAAAAAAGACCCTAGGTCACGAGCAAAACTCGTGAATATTGCTCAGTGGGTCATTTTCAATGAACCTACCAACTTTCCGGTCAATCGGAGTTCATCAAAAATCAGAATTCTGAAACCATGACCAATTCGGATAAAAATATTATTTTTCAGCCAAAATAGGATTTTAAAAATATACATTTGTACAGTAATTCTTATCACATATAATCATTAGCGTACTAATATACATGAATCAAGAACAACGAATAAAATTTTAAAATATATTTACATAATCTCAGTACTGTTTTCTGAAAATTAGCATGTTTATGTAATCATTGACTATAAATTCAAAACACTCCACATAGATATCCATGCATCTTAAACAACAAATTTCAATAGAAAAGAACAGGTCATGCAACATATATATGTGATGTGAGATATTCACTCCAATAAATTTAGAATCAGATTTAACTCAGATGGAGAGTATATTGCTAATTTAAGTCAAGTGAATATCATTATCATTATCTCTAATTCTATTGAAACCCTCACAATAAAGTGAAAGTTTAGGTAGACAGTCAATTGAGCTACTAAATACTTACCGTAAAGCAATGAACATGCTTACAAGAGTAAATCAATTACGAATAATATAAATACATATTATATGACATACCGATAAGTTGTTTGCTTCCCCTTTCTTTGTTTCTCCTACGTTTTCTTTTCCTCTTTCCATTCTCACTAGTCAAGTCAAATTAGCTTTTCTTTCCCTTCCTTTCAACTTCTCAAGTGAAACAATTTACTCTTAGCATAAAGAGTAAATTCGACCGGTTATTTGTGTAAAATCTTTGGGTTGTAATTAAAAAGGGAAAATGAAAACCCTCTACAGATTTCCAATTCAAATAGAAGACACAGAGAACACCATAAAGAAGGTAATTAAAATTTTAATAACAACCTTTTGTTTGAAATTCCAGTAGAGTTGTAAAGGTGCTAAGATAAGTCCACTAATAAAGTCTGATTAGGTGGTTCCCATTTGGTCTGATTTTAGATTACTTTGGTTTGATTTTCTTGATTATTAAATTGACTAACGGATCAAGTGTACCTACTTGATTTGTTGATTGTATTTATTTCATGTACAATTGTTGGAGTGTGCGAACAAAGTCCCACATCGAAAGTGGAAAGAAAAAAGAACCTACATATAAGGTGTGTGATACTCTTAATGATGTTAGGTCTTTTGAGAAAATCATGTGTGCTTGGCTCAAAATGGACAATATCACACCATGTAAGATTGTCTTGGGGCTATTTTGGACCAACAATTGGTATCAGAGCCAATGGTTCGCGAGACGAGTATGAAGATGGCGGAGTGTGAGAGTGTGGCTTTAAGAGTGTCTTTGCCCTTCGTCTAGTGGGCCATTATACTACCTTTACCCAGTGCAGTACGTTAAGATTTAAGACGCTTACACAATAAAGTAGTAGCCCGCATTGGGAAAATCATGAGGGCTCGGTCCAAAGCGGACAATATCACACCACATAAGAGTGTCTTGGGGCTATTTTGGTCACGAGACGAGTATGAAGATGGCGGAGTGTGATGGCGTGGGGTGTGGCTTTAAGAGTGTCTTTGTCCGTCGTCTAGTGGGTCATTGTACTACCTTTACCCGATGCAGTATGTTAAGATTGAAGACGCTTGCACAACAAAGTAGCAATCGACTTTGGTGGCCATAAATACTCGAAGAGTGATGTGGGTGACACGCAATTAATCTCCGAATTAGCCCATGTAATCCCAAAAAATGGTGATGGGTTGTGGAACTTAGTTCGAGGAGGAGATTGTTGGGGTGTGCGAGCAAAGTCCCACATCGAAAGTAGAAAGGAAAAAAAATCTACATATAATGTGTATGATACTTTTAATGGTGTGACACATTTTGGGAAAACCGTGCAGGCTTGGCCCAAAACGGACAATATCAACACCATATAAGAGTGTCTTGGGGCTATTTTGGCCCAACAACAATTTCTGAACTTGCAAAAGAATAAAGCAGAGAAAACTACTTTACCTATTCAACCTTATCAAATACATAATTGAAAGAAATTTTGGAGTAAAATATATAAGTGCACACTTTAAAGTGTGGTAAATAATTCACTTGAAAGTTCTTTAGGAGGGTTTTTAAACACTCGTAAAGTTATAGTGCTAAAGTGAATTCCGTGCAAATATGCACAGCAATCACATCAAGTAGAAGGTGTTCATTTTGCTGTGTCTGGGCTAGCAATTTCTTTGTTGAAGTCAAAGTTTATATGGCATTATATTAGATAATAAAGTCAAATATTGAAGATAAATATTAATCCAAGAAATATTTTCTTGTAAGCCAAGTTGGAAGAAATAAAGAAAAATACTTTTCTCCACATTTTATCAACTTTTATATGCACTCTCTGCAAAGAAGATTATACAGGATAAAGTGATGGGAAAAAACAAGAGTATAAAAGGAGCCTAATATAGGAAAGATGTTAATATACTCTCAGAAAATGCCCTGGAGATAAGGACCTAAGATGAACCGCACACCAACTCACCAGTCACCATGGTATTTAACCTCAAGATTGTCTTCTCTGCAACATATTCCTTAAATCTTTAGGGCTGCCGTACAGTATGATAGACTTTAATGAAGCAATATCCCCGAAACTGTCAGGGCTCTTCACACCATGCTATTTGTAATTCCTCGAGCACCCGAATGGATTCCTCTCCATTAACCTTCCATGCATGACAATGCACCTGTTTCAATGTTAGAAATTTGAGATTCTCGAAGGTGACTTCTTCCCCCTATGTGATAGACTCAGGTTTTTAAGGTTGGGTAATCTCGCAATTCTTGACAGTAAATCGGATGTTAAATTATAAATTATTGTTCTTCAAGTGCATTAAGGACGTCCAATCTTGGAAAATAACGTTCTGCTGAAAAATCCCATGGTGCTGTAATGGTCAATCTAAGGTTTCGAAGATTGGGAAACCTTTTGAAAATATCCTCTGTGTCTTCTGAACAGGAAAGTTCGAGCCCATATAATATTTTCAAATTCTCTTAACTTTGAGTCCTCTTCTAACTCTGTTGGTTCAAAAATAAAATAATCATCTATTCTCACATGTCGTAACTTTGCAAGACTCCCTGTTCTGAACGACCAGAGTTTCTAGATTCAAGAGGTTTGAAAATGACAGAGGGAGAGCTTTTGCACCCGTCCAAATGAACAAGCATGCCTATTTCATTTAGGAAAAAATCTGTCAATCTTATCAAGAACCAAAGGAAGCCCTTCACACTTTCGGGCTATTTCTTTTCCAACATACTTTAGTTCATTGGGCAACTTTCTTCTCCAAATAACTCCCAACTCTCTTCTGGTCTTAGCAATCGAAGGTTAAGAGGATCACTGTGGCGTTTTCGGAGCAAAGCCACTTCCTTGTTTCGACTTGTTAAAACAGTTCTACTTCTTTTCTGAAGATCCTGAAATGGCATTGTTAGCTCATCCCATGCTGCAGTATCCCACAAGTCATCCAAGAAGATAAGATACCTCTTTCCATACAGCTTTTTCCGAAGCTCATCGTCCACATCAAAATCCTCACTAAATTCCGCATCTGAACCACCAGTGACTTGATTATAAATTTTCTGCAACATGTTTTTCCTGTTATACTCTTTGTCGACTGTGCACCATGCACGAATGTCGAAATGACTAGTAACTGACTTATCATTGTACACTTTGTACGCTAGAGTAGTTTTACCTGAACCCGGCATACCAATAATCGAAATGACATCTAACTTTGCTGGTGAGCTGTCTAATTATCAGGTTTGTTTCCTCCTCGAAACCTACAATTATCTTCCTAATAAGCTTTGTTGATGAATTGCTTTCAACTGGTTCATTGGGAGAGTTTGCGACAATAAGACCCCTGTTCTTGGATATCTTCTCTAGTACCTCATCTTTGAGAAGCTTGATCTTTTCTATGGTATCAGGAAGTAAGAAGATAAGTTGCAAGAGACCATGATCTCTGACAAGAATTGGTTTAATGGCATGTTCATATGCCACATCTAGAACACGAGTCCAGAGATCCCTATTCAATTCTTGCTCAACATTACCGAAGAAGGATCTTATGAATTCTAGGTCCTCTTTCACTAGCCTAATTTCTTCCTTTATAAAAGCAACTGAATAGGCATTGGAATTGAGCAAGTCTTTTAAGTTTCTGAGTAGAAGAGACATGAAGAATGGTCCATCGTTCATTGGGAAGCGGAGTTTAGAATTTGGGTCTTTCAAGTAAACATGTTTGAGATCTTCCTTCAGGAGTCCAATATTGTTCAGCAAGTCTTGAGTTGCAAAGTTTGTTTCACTGGTACTCTCTTCACTCCTTGATTTCTCGTCTAAGTTGCAAACAAGAATGGATACCTCCCTGTGCTCCAATACGTTCTAAGAGAACAAACAATTTGCCATGATGAACAACATCCTTGGATACATCTGCAAGAATAATCTGTTAAATATACATATGATATACAATATATCATATGTACATTACCGTGCCATCCGTGTTGTTGTACATATTGAGTAGGTAATATTTGGGTGTAATTGGTATTGTATATTTACCATAATTGTATTACCATAATTGTATAGTTAATGTCCAAGTAGAATAAGGTTTTAGGAGTAGAATAGGAATAGGATTCTCCTATTATGGAAAGATGTAAAATGTATATATACTCTTTCAATTAATAAAAATAATCAAGGGATTATTTCTTTCATGGAATCAGAAGTCTAGGTCAAACAAAAATTTCTCTCCCTAAAATTCTTGTTCTTCGGCCAGGCATAAACCGAGCCTCCCTCCTCGGTTTCTCCACCTCTTTCCGCTCTCAAAGTCTCTCTTCCAAATCTCTCTATCACTTATTGTTCTTTCGTTATGTCTACGTCAAAGAACACGTTTCACCCTGCCCTTGTTGTTTCTAACATCAAGAATCATATCCCTCTAATTCTTGAAATAGAAAACGTCCAATACGCGACATGGGTCGAGTTGTTCAAAATTCATGCTCGTTCGCATCAAGTCATCCATCACATAATCCCCGCGGCTCCTGACGATATAGAGGTGCCTCAACGCGAGGATGATCCTAAATTATGGACCACACTTGATGCCACCGTCCTTCAGTGGATTTATTCTATGATCTCTACTGACCTATTGCAGATGATTATTGAGCCAGACGCTACGGCGATGGCTACGTAGGATAGGATGCGTGACATATTTTAGGATAATAAAAATTCCAGAGTTGTTACCCTTGAACAGGAATTTTCCCACGTTAACATGGAAAATTTCTCAAACGTTTCAGCTTATTGCAAAAGGTTGAAAGAATTGGCGGACCAACTCCGCAACGTTGGTGCGCCAGTTAGTGAAGATCGTCTTGTTCTACAGATGGTTGCTGGCCTATCCGAGGCCTATAGTGGCGTTGGAACTCTCCTTTGTCAAAGTAATCCTCTTCCGAAGTTCTATCATGCCCGCTTCATGCTTACCTTGGAAGAAGCCGGCTTGGCTAAAAAGGCGGCTACTAGTGCTAGTCCCGTGGTCATGATGACATCCTCCACTAATCCTCAAAATTTTGGTGACAATTCGAACTAAAATCGGTCTCATGGTGGCGGCAGAAATAGTCGGAAAAATAATGGCAAAAATCGTGGGGGCAAACGCGGCGGTTCCGACAATGGTAACGGTGGATGAAACGGTGGCAGAGGACAATATCCCGGATACAATGGGCCACCGACCCACTGGTCTCGGCCTTGGGCCACTGGGTCATAGGCTTGGAACAGTGGGCAATGGCCCAACAGTCACAGTTTCACCTTCAGCTTCTGCCTAATTCCAGTGGACTTTCCAGCAGCCTCCTCGACCCAATACCAATTGTACCAGTGGTTCTTCCCGAAGCAGCACTGGGCCGGGAAGCACGCAGGGGTACTTGGGGCCCGACCTCCACAAGCCCACCATGCAGCACGCCTCACTCAGACCGATATTGAGGTCGCGATACACACACTTGGTTTGACTCCACCGGACCCGAATTGGTATATGGACACCGGTGCCACTACCTACATGACATCCGATTCAGGTACTCTCTCATCTTATTCCAATTTGAGCAACCCTCGTGGCATAATTATTGGTAATGGTAATTATATTCCAATTCGTGGTTATGGTCATAAAACTTTGTCTCCCCCCCCATCCACCCCTTATCTTGAAAAATACCCTACATGCCCTCAAATTGATTAAAACCGTAGTATATGTCCGTAAATTCACCACTGACAATTCTGTGTCTATTGAATTTGATCCGTTTGGTTTCTCTGTGAAGAATTTCAAAACAAGGAGTTTTCTCATAAGGTGTGATAGTAGGGGAGATCTTTATCCTATCACGCCATGTTCCGATCTATCGAGTCAAGCCTTGCCGTCAGCATTTGCAGCCCTTGCTCCTTAAATGTGGCATGCTCGTCTTGGTCATCCGGGGTCTTCTATTTTGTCTTCCTTAGATAAAAATAATTTTATTTCATGTAAGAGTACGCATAGTACTCCGAATTGTCATTCTTGTTCTTTAGGAAAATTGTTAGGTTGCCATTTGTAAACTCTAATTCTCATACTTTAATGTCATTTGATATTATTCATAGCGACTTATGGATGTCTCATGTTCTTAGCTCTTTGGGTCATCGGTATTATGTTCTCTTTTTGGATGATTATTCGAAATTTTTATAAACTTTTCCGATAGCGAAAAAATCTCAAGTTTTTTCCATCTTCTTAAAATTTAGAGCATTCATTAGAACCCAATTCGAATGAGAAATAAAAAATATTCAATGTGATAAATGGCAGAGAATATGACAACAGGGTGTTTCGGGAATTTTGTGCAACTAATGGGATCAATTTTCGTTTTTCTTTTCCTCATACGTCTTCACAAAATGGGAAAGCCGAACGCAAAATTCGTACCATTAATAACATTGTCCGCACTTTATTGATTCATGCTTCCGTGCCCCCGTCTTTTTGGCATCATGCTCTACAAATGGCTACATATCTTCTTAACATTCTTCCTTCCAAATGTTTGACATATTCTTCCACTCTTCAAATTTTATATAATAAGACTCGTTCGTATTCGCATCTTAGGATCTTTGTGTGCTTATGTTATCCGTTGTTTTCGTCCACCACAATTAACAAACTTCAGGCCCGGTCCACCCCTTGTGTGTTTTTGAGATATCCATCTAATCATCGTGGTTACAAATATTTTGATTTATCGTCTAATAAAATCATCATTAGTCACCATTTCATTTTTTATGAATCCCAATTTCTGTTTGCTAAGGTTAGTAATTCCGTGTCTAGTTCGTATAATTTTTTGGATGATGGTATATCCCCGTATATTATTCACCATTTTTTAACGTGTCCCGCACTCCAAATCCGCCAGCGAGCCCACTACCCGCTGGTCCCACTGCTCTGTCACTAGCTACAGTGCCCACAACAGTGTCCTGTCCAGTTACTGGGCAAGTGACCCAGCCCATTACCGCCACTGTTCTAGTCCCTGTTTCCCAATCCCGTTACCGAGTTGGGCCGGCAGGCCCACTGCCTGCTGACCAGTCCGTCCCGAGTCCAAAAATTTCCCAAAATCAGCCCAATTCTTCCCCGAGTCATAGACCGGTCACTCATAGTCAATAGGGTGTTTTTAAACCAAAAAGGCATTTTAATTTAAATTTTAATGGTCTTAAATCACCCTTACCCCATAATCATGTGTTTGCGTTAAATGACCCGAATTGAAAAATTGCTATGACCGATGAATATAATGCTTTTATTGATAATAAGACGTGGGAGTTGGTGCCCCGTCCATCTGGTATTAACATTATTATGTCTATGTGGATTTTTGCTCATAAGGACAATTCTGACGGTTCGTTTGCAAGGCATAAGACTCGGCTTGTGGGTGATGGTAAGACTCAGCTGGTTGGTGTGGATTGTGGTAAGACGTTTAGTCCGGTAGTCAAGCCGGCTACCATTCGCACTGTGCTCAGCTTGGCTCTTTCAAAAGTAGGGCACATTCATCAGTTAGATGTGAAGAATACTTTCTTACATGGTGATCTCAAGGAAACAATCTATATGCATCAGATCTTGGGGTTTAGGGATCCCAGATATCCTTATCATGTCTGTTTGTTGAAAAAGTCCTTATATGAGAGTAAGCAGTCTCCACGGGCCTGGTATAAGAGGTTTGTCGACTATGTTTCGACTATTGGGTTCACTCACAGCAGGTCAGATAATTCCTTGTTCATCTATCGTCGTGGTTCTTCCTTGGCTTATATACTATTATATGTGGATGATATTATCTTGACTGCCTCTTCCGATGCATTACGCCAGTCTATCATGACAATGCTCAGTTCTGAGTTTGCTATGAAAGACTTGGGGCCATTGAGTTATTTTTTGGAGATTGTTGTCACTCGTCATGCATGTGGGTTGTTTTTATCCCAAATGAAGTATGCCGCTGAGATCATTGAGAGGGTTGGGATGTCATCCTGTAAGTCCACTTCCACTACAGTTGATATTAAGCCCAAGCTTGGTGCTGCGGCCGGCGTAGCATACGAGGATCCAACCCGCTATCGCAGTCTTGCAGGGGCCCTTCAGTATCTTACATTCACGAGACCAGATATTATGTATGTCGTACAGCAGGTGTGTTTGTTTATGAATGATCCCAGAGTTGAGCACATGAATGCGCTCAAAAGCATCATTCGGTATATTCAGGGTATACTTGACTATGGCTTGCATTTATATCCTTCATCGACGTCAACACTTGTCTCGTATACAGATGCTGATTGGGGTGGTTGTCCGGACACCACACGGTCTACGTCTGAATATTGTATATTTCTTGGTAATAACTTGGTCTCATGGTCTGCGAAATGGCAGTCGACTTTGTCCCGCTCCACTGCCTAGGCCGTGTATTGAGGGGTAGCTAATGTGGTCTCTGAATCATGTTGGTTACGTAATTTGCTGTTAGAGCTTCATTGTCCTATTCAGAAAGCGACCTTGGTTTATTGTGATAATGGTAGTGCCATCTACCTTTCTGGTAATTCGGCTCAGCACCAACGCACTAAACATATCGAGATAGACATTCACTTTGTTCGCGAAAAGGTTGCTCATGGTCAAGTGCGCGTCTGTCATGTCCCTTCCAGGTATCAAATTGCAGACATCTTTACAAAGGGTCTTCCCTCAATCCTTTTTGAATATTTTTGAGACAGTCTCAGCGTTCGAAGACCACCCGCTATGACTGCGGGGGTGTGTTAAATATACATATGATATACAATATATCATATGTATATCATATGTATATTACCGTGCCATCCGTGTTGTTATACATATTGAGTAGGTAATATTTGGGTGTAATTAGTATTGTATATTTACCATAATTGTATAGTTAGTGTCCAAGTAGAATAAGGTTTTAGAAGTAGAATAGGAATAAGATTCTTCTATTATGGAAAGATGTAAAATGTATATATACTTTTTCAATTAATGAAAATAATTAAGGGATTATTTCTTTCATAATCAATAGGAACTCTATCATGAGATGATTGTCTCGAGCTAAACTGCTAACAATAATAACACTAACCATATGCTATTGTAGTGTGAAGTCCCAATTTGTAATAATAATAATAATAATAATAATAATAATAATAATAATAATAATAATAATAGTAATAGTAATAATAATAATAATAGTAATAAACACCATCTGCACATTTCTCCCCCTTGTTCTCCCTCGCTTGCACGTCCCCCTCCCCTTTAATCTCCCTCAACTTCTTCTCCTTCCACCTCCCACAAGTTACACGCACACAACTCACTATATATTCTACATGGCACAAAAGAAAGCACTTAGCACAAAGAACAAAAATCAGAAAAATACCAAGAGAGCAAGAAGGGAAAGGATTAGTTAGAGTTTGAAAGTTCATTTGCAGTACGAAGCAACAAAAGGTGAGTTCTCTCACTCATAACTCTTAGTAAAATCCCTTACTTTTAAGTTACAACACATATTAGAATATGATCCGGATGTTGAAAGAATGATCATGAAATTATTGTTAGTAGGTTATTTAATAACTAGTTTGGGTCATGAAATTTACAATATGTTTCGCTGAGTTATGCTAGTTAGAATTAGATGAAATTTTACGGGGTTGTACATATCTCCTTAACGATCGGATTGAGCTCAAGCGGGGCTAAAGTCAACATACTATTTGAGAGTTATCGCAATTCAAAGTTTCTGCCTCGGATCGAATGAATTCCGGAGGGCAAAACGTATAACGGAATAATTGTACATATTGGTAAGGAATCTGAAAATTTGTGCTGAATAAAGTTCTAGATTTCTCTGTTCTAGACAGTTTGAGACTTTACAGAGATTAATCCGACTTACGGATAAAACGTTATGACTGTTTTAAGATTGTGTATTGTTTTACAAAAACATCTGGCGAAATAATTTTATGAGAGTTGTTAAAATAACAGAACTGAATGTTTCGGTGAGGAATCTGAAAAGTTGATCTGAATAAAAGTTCTATATTTCTCTGTTCTCGAAAGTTTGAGACTTTACAGAGATTAATCTGACTTACGGATAAAAAGTTACGACTGTTTTAAGATTGTGACCTTTTTACAAAGAAATCCTGGTGAGACAGTTTTCATAGGGTTGTTCTTGCGTGAATTTGTACTAGTTACACTAAGTATTTCCAGAGGGAACTTAGGATAGTGATAAAATCCCTGTGGTACCTTCGATTTGGCGTAAGAAACACCTTATTTGAAGTTACGATTTGAGAGTTATAACCCTCACAAGTGGGAAGAACGAAAAGTTGAAAGAAAGGAACATTATTTGAATCTTTTGAAATATGACAATTTATATATGTGTGTGTGTGTGCGCGCGCGCGTGTGTGAGTGTGAGTGTGTAAGTTTAATCATACATTCGAGATGATAAAAATCTTGGTAAGGTAAATAGTTTTGATATCACCTACGGGGCTATTCAAATATACTTGCCTTCAGGGCTATTCAAACACACTTGCCTTCAAGGCTATAATTGAAATGCATTGGACCGGGTTGCACACACCGCAATAAATATTTATAATATGTGATATGAGATAAGGTAGGTGTAATGGGTAACTAAGTATTCCCTAGGACGAGTTGGGAGGAGATTTTGTGTGTGAATATGTATGGGCTTGTACACCGACAGTGTTGAAATTTATTTTCATGAAATGCTTATTATGTTCATAATATGAATGTACTTAAAATATTGTGAGGTTGCTTTGAATTGTAGGGTGAGGTTATCACTCAATCCCGGATGGTAGGGCTGACTCTTTTAATTTAACATTGTTTCAGGAAAGCGCGATAAAGGAAAAGCTCTGCAACAGGGCTAGCGATCGTCCCGCGGCCTTATTGTCCCACCAATCCACTACTTCGGATTTGGTGAAAGTTGTTCTAGATTAAGTAGGTTTAAAGAACCAAGTTTTCGTTATCTCGGGGAATGTCCCACATGAGACTGTTTTCTTTTGAGATTCAGATGTTTTTATTCTGTATTTGAACTTCCATCGAGTCTAGAAAATTGGGGATGCTCGAGTATGGGCTCGTTCTTTCATTAAAGAAGTACATGATTATATTATTTCCGCACCTAGATATATGTATAATTTAGGATGAAAAGAAAGAAAATGGTTCACCTGAAAAGAGATTATCGTCCAGGTGCCATCACGCCCTAAGGTAAAACTTGAGAAAAGTTGGGGTGTGACATGTAGATGAATCAAATATTCTCTTAGAATGTCTGGAGAGGCTTGTAGGAGATGCTTAATGAAGCGTCCAACTTCTACTAACTTTGAAGCTTTCAAACTTGTCGAACATATGTTCAGAACCTCGAGTTTGATAGGAATAATCTTCACAAGTAGATGAGCTAGCATGGATTTGACTTCAAGGAGTATTTCATCAGAATCATCTGTTTCATAAAATTCATCTGTTATATCAGAATCATCCGCTTCATCAAGTTCATCTGTTTCATCTATTTTATCAATAAGTTGAAGAGACAAAAGGTCAAAACAGAAGTCTCTTACTCTATCAGCCATAAGTTGAAACTGAGGTAAGACATATTCAACTATCTCATGCTCAATGCAACCATTTACTTTCAACCCATGGAAATCTCTTAAACTGCAACATACATTTTGAAGAAGTTCGTATTGAGTCAGTGATGGAAAAATCAACTCAGCACAACTCTTGGGTAGATAATGAAGATTCACAGGAGGGTGTCAAAAATTCAACCAACTGATCCTCAGTCATAGTGGTGCTTTATTCAGAATGATTATATGAGGAGTATGTCATCTTCACTTTGACACAACTTCTGATATTTTCCAGGAGTTGAGGAACGACATGATCCTCTAATTTAAGCAGCATATCATCTCTATTCTGATAAAAAAGTGACTGAACCAGATCATGAACCTGTTGGAAATTTACTAATGTGGAATTAAGTTTATCCCATTATTTATGACTCGAACGATTGGGGTCCCGCATGTCGGAAATGTCATTTTCACACACGTGCACACGTAGTGTCAAGTATCACAAATTTCATTAGTGAAAGAAATATTGGTGCGTAAGTAATACGTTTGAGACATAGAATGATGGACGATTATTGGCCAAATGATAAAGTATTCCACGTTGGTAAACGAAGGAAGAAGTGTACGAAATGTAAGATGAAATGAGTCGGAAATCGCCGCAGAGCCACGAAGGGTTGTGGCGCAGCCCTGTTGGAGCCAAGGCGCCGGAGCGCCGCGGCGCTAATTGGGTCTTCAGTCACTGGAGCCGCGACGCTTCGGAGGCAGAATGCTGCGACGGGAAGATGGAAAGTTCTGACTTTTGAGCTGGTTTTGGAGCATTAAATCTCTATTATTTGGCTGAATGTAACCCTTCAATAAGTGTCATTACATGGCTATTGATGGCCATTAGTTGGCTAGTTGAGGGGTCATCTCCTTACATTATAAATTGAGGCCTTTGGCTCAATTGTTAAAAACTAAGAAAACACTTACAGAATTTTCTGAAATCTTCTTTTTCCTCTCTAGCAAGTTTACTATACAAAAAGTTCTTCAAGAGTATCACTTGAGTTTCCTTTGCTCATTTGTTAAGTTGTTATTGTATCTTGGGAGACTATTGCCCGACAATATAAAAGGATATATATAGGGCAATCTTGTCTTAAAGACATAGTGTCATCACTCGACTCAGCAAATCACACAAGGAGTTTGTTTCATTCTTGATTCCAGTTTGTTGTAATCTTTAGTTTATCCTTTCTAGCAATTTGTAATATTTACTTACTTCCCGTTTTCTGCAATTATTGCAACCCACAATTTTAAGGCAAGATTGTTGTAAGTACTTAGAAAGATAACTGGAAGAGAACAACTCGCTTTTGATTTTGCTGCTGCTGCTACTCAAGGCAACCCCTCTGCCTTCCCCACTGCTGCTCAAGACACACCTAATGCCTTCACTACTGCTCAAGGCTCATCTAACGCCTTTCCTGCTGCTCAAGGGAACGTTACAGTTCCTCCACCCTCCGGATTCCATCATGAACGCCCAGAAAAGTTCATGGGCTAGAACTTCAAGAGATGGCAGCAGAAAATGTTGTTTTATCTGACTGTTATGGGAATGGCTCATTTCCTAACAGAAGATTAAGATCCTCCACAAGCTGGAGATGAAGTGGACCCTTCGCCTGTTGAAACGACTAAAGGGGGCCAAGGTATCCATGTCATTAATGGAATGAAGATGGTTCTTGATGCATGGAGTCATAGTGATTTCATGTGTAAGAACTATCTTTTAAACTGCCTGTCAGACCCACTCTACACAGTGTATTGCACCGTAGGCACCGCCAAAAATTTATGGGAGAAGCTGCAGAAGAAGTACAACACACAAGATGCTGGTACAAAGAAATTCATCATTGGGAAATTCCTGAAATTTCAAATGGTGGATAGTAAAACAGTGATGTCTCAAGTCCAGGAATTCCAAATGATTCAACATCACCTGGATTTGGAAGGTATGAGACCAAATGTGCAGTTTTTTGTTGCATCACTGATTGAAAAATTACCTCCCTCGTGGAATGAGTTTATGAGTTACTTAAAACACAAGACAAAAGAAATGACCTTTGAGGAATTTATTATCAAACTCCAGATTCAGAAAGATAATAAGAAGGCCTTGCCTAAGGGAAAACAACCCGCTGAGGCAAAGGCAAATCTGGCTGAGGCCAAAGGGAACCCAAGCAAGAAGCGCAAGTTCCAGAAAGACGGCAAGACCCAGGCGGTAGAGAAGTTCAAAGAAAACTGTCACCACTGTGGGAAACCTGGTCACATGATCAAGGATTGCCGCAAGCTCAAGACTGAGCAACAAGAGAAGGCCAAGGCCAAAGGTAAGGCTTAGGCTAACGTCGTCAAAGACAGGCTTCTAGACGACATGATTGAGGCATTCTTGACAGTGGTGCTTGAAGAAAACCTTGTTGAGAATCTCATGCAATGGTGGATGGACACGGGTGTTACCAGACACATCTGTTCAAATAGAGATGCGTTCTCCATTTATACACCAGTTACAAACAAGAAGCTATCCATGGGTAACAACGTTTCCTCTGACGTGCTGGCGGTAGGAAAGGTAGTCCTGAAGACGACTTCGGGAAATGAGCTCACTCTGAAGGAGGTGATGCATGTCCCTGAGATTAGGAGAAATTTAATTTCAGGTCATTTATAGGTTAATGCTGGTTTTAGGCTAGTATTTGAGTCGAATAAGTTTGTAATCACCAAGAATGGAACTTTTGTGGGAAGAGGCTTCGTCTGTAAAGGCCTCTTCAAAGTTAACGCCATGTCTGTAATACGTACAAGCAATAATATTGAAGTTTCTTCTTCTTACTTGCTTGAGTCCTCTAATTTATGGCATCATAGATTAGGACATGTTAACTACAAGTCAATCCAAAGGTTGGTTGTTGACACCCAATTTTGTCCCGTCTTTTCCAATTTATTTGCAATTTTAAATATTTTTAACACCTCAAAACAATTTTAATCTATATACATACATGCGTGTGTATATGTCTTATTATTCTCTTATTATTATTATTCGCATTTTTTACTATCATTTGCATCTTTATCATAATCATAAGTTTTATCCGAAAATTCTATGTTATTTTATTCTCGCAAAATTGCATCGCATTTCCATTTTTTATTAAGCATTAAACATTTCACAAATATTATATTTTTATTATTATCACATCGTTATGTTATTTTAAATAATTCACATCTTTTACAAAAAATAAAAAATAATATTTTTAATGTTAAACCCCTTTTATTTTTTTAAATCCATAACCCATTTTATTTCCTAACCCAAAACAATTTTCACCCATCACCAAAACTAATTCGTCCAGCCCAACACCCCAAACCCGTCGGCCCACTCGGCTGGCCCAACACCACTTTTCCCAACCCAAAACAATTTCTACCCAAAACAATTAAACCCAAAAACCCATTCTCAAACCTTCCACCAGTCCAACTCACCCAGCCCAACCCGTCGGCCGAAACCCGACAAGCCCACTGCGGCCGACCCATCCCCTGCCCCATTCCCCTACCCCTTTTTAATTCCCCAAAAACCCAAAAAATAATTAAAAAAAACCCCAAAATCATAAAAACCTAAACCCCTAACCCTCCCAATCGCCGCCACCCTACCCCTACGCCCCCGACCCTACGTCGCCGCACCCTACACCTGACACCACCACTCGCCAACACCGCCGCCTGACACCACCAACCCATCCCCTCTCACCGCGACCCATACCCCCTAAAAACCCGTTCCAAAATCATTATTTTTGGCCCCTTTATTTTGAATTTAAGCTCGGTTTTAGGGGGAAATCCACCTATAAATACCCCATGTTGTTCTTCATTTTAGGGGGGAGATTGGACAGATTTTTGGGAGGATTTTCAAAAGGTTTTTTTTCGGAGGTCCAAATTGGATATAAATATTTTGTTGTGTTCTTGATTGTAAGCATTTGCCCTCCTTGTTATTCAAGAATCAAGTCCGAAAAGGTTTGTTCTCCACTTTTGATTCTCTGATTTTGGATACCTGATTCGGGTCGGGTCGACCCGGTTCGGGCAACATTTTCAGAATTCTTGCATTTCATATTTATGTATGTTGGTTATCTGAAATTGGTGAATATTTGATTTCGGATTTTGGATACCTGATTCGGGTCGGGTCCACCCGGTTTGGTTAACATTTTCAGAATTCTTGCATTTTCATATTCATGTATGTTTGGTTATCTGAATTTGGTAAACATTTGATTTCGGATTGGATACCTGATTCGGGTCGGGTCGACCCGGTTTGGGTCGACCCGGTTTGGGTTTTCCAAATTTCTTGCATTTCATATTCTTGTTATTGGTTATCTGAATTTGATGTTAAAATTTGATTCGGGTTTGGATCACTGATTCGGGTCGGATCACTGACCAGGGTCGGGTCGACCCGATTTGGATATTTCTAGAATTCTTGCATTTCATAATCTTGTTATTGGTTATCTGAATTTGGTGTTAAAATTTGATTCGGGTTTGGATCATTTGATTTCGGATTCGATACCTGATTCGGGTCGGGTCACTGACCCGGGTCGGGTCGGGTCGACCCGATTTGGATATTTCCAGAATTCTTGCATTTCATATTCTTATTATTGGTTATCTGAATTTGGTGTTAAAAATTGATTCGGGTTTGGATCACTGATTCGGGTCGGGTCACTGACTCGGGTCGGGTCGATCGATTTGGATATTTCCAGAATTCTTCCATTTCATATTCTTGTTATTGGTTATCTGAATTTGGTGTTAAAATCTGATTCGGGTTTGGATCACTGATTCGGGTCGGGTCGACCCGATTTGGATATTCCCAGAATTCTTGCATTTCATTTTCTTGTTATTGGTTATCTGAATTTGGTGTTAAAATCTGATTCGGGTTTGGATCATTTGATTTCGAATTCGATACCTGATTCGGGTCGGGGTCACTGACCCGGGTCGGGTCGACCTGATTTGAATATTTTCCGGAATTCTTGCATTTCACATTTTTGTTCTTGGTAATCTGAAATTGGTGCTGAAATTTAATTCGGGTCGGGTCACTGATTCGGGTCGGGTCACTGATCCGGGTCGGGTCGACCCGATCTGGATATTTCCAGAATTTCAGAACTTGGGTCGGATACTTTAACTGCTCACTGCTCGTTGCTTTTACTGTTTTATTATTTTATTAATATTGCATTAAGGCCGACGAAATTGAATTCGAGGCCGCGCTTTTCTTTCGTTTCAGTTCTCTGTTTTTCAGCACTGTTTTAAGTATCCGGGCAACGGATATTTTACTATTTTTACTGTTTTAAACTAAAACACCGCGTCATTTTCGGAAACTATTTTTACGCTTCTTGTTTTCACCTTCTTTGCCCTCACATTTCTTGTTTCATTTTAATTTTACTGATTTGAACACGATACTACACTGGCCGATGAAAAATATCCGTCGATTTTGAGGCCTTCACAGTTGTAAAGACGGAAAATATAACTTCTGGGCAATGATGAGACTTAAACCTTTTTATTTCATCCGAGATCAACATGTTTAGTAGGCGAGGTGACTAAAATAACCAACAAGTTATATATTCGCAGCCACGACGTGATTATAGTGATCTTTTCTATTTCACCCGAGAGACCAACACGTTTAGTAGGCGAGGCAATCAAAATAAACCACATTAGTCATATGTTTGCAGCCACGACGTGATTGGAATGTTCATTTCAAAATTTAAGTCTGAGCCCTCCGTGATCAAAACATTCACTGTTTTGAATACGGATATGAAGTTATTTGTATTTAACTATTTTTAACCGTTTGTTCTTGACAGCTTGCAGGGGTTAAAGTAAATAAATGCAGATTATTCCTCGGTGTTTATTTATTTTATTTCTTTCTTTAATTCAGCTTTTATCCCGCTTTGTATTGTAATATTATTTATCGCACTTATGTAACTATTGAAATGCTTAGAATAGGCAAAACTTAGGATTAATTCATAGGGTAGTTTAAGATTTGAAACCCGTCGCTAGCTTATTTATTTGTAGGCTCGATTAAATTCAAACTTAGAAACCCTCCGCTAGTTATTTATTTTAGGCTCGTCACGCGTATTCAAGATTTTC